>OX439040.1:78687416-79887416 GCA_949317995.1 Acholoe squamosa | reverse complement strand
CTTATGGGATGTTTCTTAGTAAAGACCAATATGTGTAATACCTTATAAGTAACATACAGTATCACCCTTTAATCTTTGGTGTAATGTATTCTTCAAGATTTATTTACAACTCATTCATTATCCTATTTATATTTTAATGCAGGTGACAATCCCTGCAGTGTGTGCTCTGTGTTTTAGTGCAGCGCAGAGATATGGGGTGCATCCTGAAATAAGGGCCTAACGTTGTTATAATGGATGATATTACATGGGTTGACAAAAAAAACTATGATCTTTGCATTCATATGAATATTTTGAGATTCCTTATGACCACATGGTACAATACAATACTAAAGTTGCCCAACTTTGATGTTCTGTCACTAATTAAATATAATCAGAATTAACACAGGATGTACCTCTAGTACAGGTTGTAAGAATCCCATTCATAGATCTGCACTAAGTGTAGTGCTTTTTTGCACATAGACATGATGTGTACCTTATATTAGTTTATTTGGGACCAGGGTTTTAGAGCTCACCCCTGGGAGCTCAACCGGGCCTTCCATCAAATCTGAGTGGGTGTGGCCCTGTGTGTGATTGTGATTCAATGTGGTAGCCCTCACTGCACCTGTCGGAATAAGGGGCTGACGGGTAACCAAAAAAAAAAAAAATAAAAAAAAAAAAATTGGAGCTCCCTTTAAATGCAATATATTCAAAATTTTCTGTCAGCAATCTAAATATCTGCAATGGTCTAAAAGTTTAAATAGTAGTAAATGTGAAATATCAGAAAAAATTTCTGCCGACATCCTCTATATTTAGTGCTACTTGTCAGAGGTATAAGTAAATGACAGGAAAAAAAGATACAGACAGTATCTGATTGCATCCTTTCAATGCTGTTCAAGTAGTACACAGATGCATTTTGCCCAATCGAAGTTTGAAGTTTTAACACTGTTTATTGGCTAAAGAAAACACCCCAAATGGAGGTGTTACAATCAGTCGCCTGATAAGTTATAAATATTCACCACCAAAGTCATAATCATAGGTTGAGTTTGGTATAGTACCAAGTGATTTTCTATGTTATTAAAATACAGATCTTTACAAAAATCACAATCTACCCAGTGTCACAAGTACATCTCCCAGACACGATTAAAAAGCACTCATAGTAGGTTTCAGTTGTATATCAGCATACAACACTTCCCATGTTTGGTTGCCTCTATATAGAGGACTACCCCTCTAAGATTCTTTTTTTTTGGTCTGTTTACTTTCAATTTTCTCTTCCTATTCTCTCTTAGTTCACGACTAGGGATTATAATATTATTGTCATCTTGTGTATAACGGTACATTATACATGCAAGTGCCTTTTTCCTTCTTATACTTAGTGAGTCCACTTTACACCTAGTTAGAGGTCATTTATGTGTAAATCCTGGGCATTTTTCACCCTTACACAAGCTCTAAGGCAGTGGTTTTGTACAATGTCTATATGATCTACCAGGGTTTTTGGACCAGAGTCTAGAACAAAACTACAGTATTCTAGTATGGGCAAAACCATTTGTTTGTAGATACATAGAGCATTTTCATGATTCAAATATTTTACAATATTACGCAACTGTTTTAACTTTGATATACCCATCGACTCAACCTTTTTACAGTGCACCTTAAAATTTAATTTGATATCGATAATTACACCCAGATAGTGGAAACTCTCCACATTTGATAGAACAGAACCTTGCATAATAATATTGTATCGCGCAATATTCTGTCGTACTGAGTGACACCATAGTATGATGATGTCATCAAATGCATCGGATAAGTCTGGTGCATTGCTCTAGGAGGACTACCTCATTAGCACACTCTTTTTAATTTATATAAATCCTATTAAAAATCGTTATAATAAAAATAGGGTAATGATTCCCTATAATTTGACCTATATTTCCGATATGAAAGTCAACATACTGACCTAATTAGTCTCAAATATTTTATCTCTGGAAGAAGCTGATTGGTCCATGTTCCATGACTAAGTTGCTCTTAGTTATGATGCGGAAGTAAAAGATTTTCAGTGCCCTGGCCACTTATTAGATCGAATATAGTATATATGGATATTTGCATCTTGACCTTTGACCTACTGACCTAATTAGTCTGAGATGTCACATTAATAATTATGATGCCTTTTATATTTTAAATCATAGGACACAAAGGTAGAGACATTATCTTTGTGTTAAAACAATTTTTCTGAAGATTAAATGATTCAATTTGAATTAAAAATTATTAAAAACTTTTTTCTTAGGATCTAATTCACCAAAAATACTGTTTTTTTTGTGTTTTTTTTTTTATCTTATTACATCTACCATATCTGAAATCTACAAGTTTAGCACTTTCCAATGGTGTATAATGTTTTTTCTTGGTGATGGGTGGTCACCTTTTGGGGCCTTCATGCTACAGCAGTATTGCGTCCGACCAGACACAGAGAAAAAGTCGGTTTCATATCACATAGTACCTGTGTTGGGTATTAGGGGTGATGATAATTCTAATTTCATTCCAACCTGTCCTTCACATACCTACACCATTGATTTGTTGTTCATGTGCAAACCAAATCCATGCTTTGACAGCTGTGTCTTTCCCTTTCTCTATTCTATACCAATTGCCTTCCTGCTCCAAACTCCGACCCAATCCCTCACCTCCTCTTCTCTCATTCTTTTCCATTCTCTCCTTGTCTTCCCTTCTCTCTTACCGCCATATATATTGGCTTGCATAAAATGTCATGCACTCAATTATTGTTTTCTTTTGGCGTAACACTTATTTAAAACTTAGATAAGACTGTATCTTTTATCAAATTCCAATAGAACATTATACTCAATGTGCAGATTTGAAAGTTATTCAAAGACATGGTGCATATTCAGAGTTATGTAATTCCATAGTCACCCTCCTCCATTTCCTGCCACCACCTGGCCCTATACTGCCAGGTGATGGGTGCTTCAACTTCCACCCTCCTACCTCAGCCGACAGAAATGTTGGACTTGGGCGTCTGCTGTAAATAAACAACCACAACAACTGTCACTAACCATAGTCTAGACCAACTCGCCACTGTGTAAGTGTCATGGTCCTCACCCATCTTTTACTTTACATTCATTTCACTAAAAATGCATCACAGTGGCGAAAGGGGTGAAGCCTGCAGCAGCATGTTTTATGTTGATCTAAAGCTCCATGGGTGCCTACCTACACCCACAGCTGTGGCCAATATACCAGATAGCTGGCAATTTGATATATGGGACTTTTATAGTTGGAGGCAATAAGCCTTAATCTGGCTTAAAATTGCACATAAGATACATGTTCAGTATTGCAGTTTGAGTGTGTTCCCAGAGTTGTTAAAAGGGAGTAACAATTCTTGACAGTAGGAAATAAATGATGTCCATATGTCAATTTTATCCAAGTAAAAACTTAGGTTGAAATGATTTCCGCTTCCAAATTTAATACATCCAAAATTTAGAGGGTATTAATCATCAGACCCAAACAGAACCTCCGGTCTAATAAGCCAAAATTGATATTCTGCTCCAAATATCCCTGTAAATCAGCTTCCATGGTTAGTAATACAAAGAAGGTTTTCAAAGGCCCTCGTATTGCATGGGCACGAGTTACTCAAAAACACTCGCAGGTGCCGACAGCCATGTATGTGATCAAAGAGTCTTCAAGGAACTGTCAGGGGAGTAGCTACCCACTGAACAAGATCTTGAGAGTTACTCAGGAATTTCTTGAGTCCCAACTTGTGAATACAACAAGAATAGAGAACATGATTATCTGTCTGTTTCTGTCTGTCTCTGTCTGTCTGTCTCTGTCTGTCTGTCTCTGTCTCTGTCTGTCTGTCTGTCGGGCTGTCTGTCTGTCTGTCTGTCTGTCTGTCTGTCTGTCTGTCTGTCTCTCTCTCTCTCTCTCTCTCTCTCTCTCTCTCTCTCTCTCTCCATCATTTCCCTCCCTTTCTCATCTGAAAGACTGGTACTTGGGAAAGACTCGGGATATTCTCAGGAACTGGACATGTATTTTTATCTCAAGTATAAGATTTTCTGGCGTGTCCAAATTTCCGGAGATATTCATGTTCTTTTGCCCAAATAACCCTTTAAAGATCTGTTGTTAGCATCATGAGCAGAATGGATATCCCATGAAGAGGTGCATAGGTATTCCTTTCTGCTTGATTGCACACACACATACACATGAGATCGCCAGGTTCATAGTTGTTGTCATGATGCAGTGCTAGTACATTGATCCATTCTGACAATTGCAAACGCCTTAAGACATAACGCATTAGTTGCAGTCCCAGTAAGGCTGATTTCATGTGTCAAGATGACCAAAGAACATAGTACATTGAATTCCTGCACCTCTCCCCTAAAGCGTTAGGGCCAGTTAGTGGAGCTGCCCTAACATCTAAAAAGGGACAGGGCAGTGTGCCAGTCAACTACAGCTGACATCTCCGGTGAGACTCTCCAGTGACCAATTGTAAATCGGAAGGCTTGCCTAAGTTCCTGTTGCCCATTACTGGACATGGGGGATTGAGGAACTGGAGAAGAGATGCAGTGCTGGTCTGCTGGACATGTTAGGCCTAATCCCTTTTGAGCAACGTTTATATGAATTTTCATTTGGCTGGCAACTCAACACCAATCTCCAAGCAACATAAGTCGATCATCAGAGCAAGGCCCAATCAGTGTGCTCATTAGATTATTCTTGTTAGTGCGGCTGAGATCACACATACTATAGGCCAATGGAGTGAGTAGAGGACAGGATGGCTCATGTAGTGTGAGCAGCTACTCATAGCTTCAGCTTCCTGCACAGGAGCAGCTCAAAGACATCATAAAACCTGCTTTGTTTTCTACAAGCACCATCTCTAATGTTGCTATACTACTGTACTCTACAACCAGCTATCTTATAAAGAAGTGATCATTCTTATCCATTGAGGAAGCTGGTAGAATTTTCAGACATGTTTTGATTGCTCTAATGGATGGGGAGTCAAAAACTGTTGCCCATTATCAACAGCAAACACTGCATGTTCCTTTGAAAAGTTATTATGTGCGCACAAGAAGGCATTAACCCATCAATGCTCCACTGCATCAAAATCTATTTAAAATGTTTTTTTTAGAATCCTAACAAGTCCACACCATCCTTAATCTTAAAATGGCCACTCCGCAAGTTCATGAATGATATCCTGTACTGCAATTAGCCACTAGCATCTCCTATCCCATCTCCCCATTTGCCATCACCAAGGGGTGCCTCTGAAAGCCAGAGGTTGTAGTTTTTTGCCTCCTCTCTTTTCTCCAAGGGCCATTATTGCCGGTCTGGGAGGCAAATGGCTAGTGGTGTAGGGCCCTGCTTGATCTTAGAGTGGTAAAATAACACATAAAACAACTCCTACCCTCTGGTACCTCAAAGGCTGCACAATGTTGTAATGAGTTATGCCCTTTGATCCTAAAGATCCATGAAGGTACAGATTGTCTGGGCTTGATATAGTCCTGAAGTGTAAGCATGATGTACCTCAATTGCATGCTGCCTGCTGTTAGAATTGCCAATACTGCTTTGGTGTATTACAGCAACAAAGGAGGATTAAATAAGGAGGTGTTATGTGGCCCTCTGAGGTCTGTGAATAGGTTTCTGTCAACAGAACATGGGTCAAGGTGACATTAGAACCAGCTCAGATTTATTTATTTCTATAAAAATGAGGAGAAAAACAGTCATTAGTCTAGGAGATATAGCACCAACCTTGGCACTTTTGGCAGAAAGCGTGAACTTTTGAATGTGCTGAATCCATTTCATTTTCGAGAAAAGCTTCCCCTTCTAAATTGACTTTGAAAAGAAAAGGTATTTCACATTGTGATCTATTTTATACTGAGTATGATACCATGCATATGACCTATTTTGTCTCTGAAATAGGGCCTGGAAAAGGTAGCAATTACTGAAATTCCTTATTTTTGCGATAACTCTCGACGGGTCATATGATAACTTTACATTTAAAATGCAGTTTTTCTTATACACGTTCGTTTATGATGCGCACGTGATGCATTCACGCCCTAATGAAACACTACGACAAAAAAAAAGAAATTAAAATCCTCCCTTGTCACATTTTTCATGACTCGGTGATGAGAAACAAGGTTTTTTTTTGGAGTGGCCTTATAATAAAGAGTCACTGGGATGATATTTTGTTAAATTCTGTGCATTCAGGCTTAATTACACAGGCCAATAATGAAATCACATGTTATTCTTAAGGCACCCAAACTGGGAACACATGAGTTGTGGATCCCAAGTTGGATCAGCATGGGAAAACATCTTTACAGGATGATTTTGCACAATAAAAATCAATCCATAGAATAGTTATGATGCACTACTCCATTAGGGGCCCTTCAAGGGCAAATCACCACTTGCCATCACTCAGCAACATCACTACAGAGAACCTGGGGTCTGTAATCATAGCCTACATGTCCAGGTTTACAGAGGGATGGAGCTGCCCATAGTGCACTACCATAAAATGTTCATAAGCTGGTGGTAGATTTTAAGGAAATGTTATAGCTGCATTTGAGGCATAATCTACTCTAATTTCTATTTAATCAATTGTAATAAAACTCATTGGTGGAACATTCTACTTTGAGGCAGGGGTATTGTCTGGGCAGGTTCTTCTATTGGTAAGTTGGGCGGGGGTTTATTACAACATGCATACGGGAGGCTGGAGGAAGTATCAAGGAAGTGGTGGCAGTGCATGACTTGTTGACACCACTCACCCCCGGAAGTCAGTCACCCCATGGGGCATGGGCGAGAAGCTATAAATACACGATTGACATCTAGGGTCCTAAAAGTAATGCGATGTCCCGGGGTAGGCGGATACATCTGCTACCCAAATGCATGCCTTTATGGTGTATATTAGGTAGGAGGTAAGAGTCTCCGTTGGATGATGTACAGAGTGGTCTGGAAGAGGAAAATATATATGGCAACAGCTGGCTCTACTGCCTTGGGGTAGCCTGTACATAACTTTACACATCAACCCCACAGATTTGCCATACAAAATGGATTGACTGCATTGCCCATCAGTGATGGACATTGAATCAACTAGTTGATTCTGTAGCAGATCCATTGATAATTTCTTTCCCTCAAGGATTAACATAACCTTTATTCCTAAAGTCATTCCTAGTGCATTATAGGTCACGTGGAACTAAATCCATTTCCTCTATGTTTCTATAACACACAAAAACAGCCACCTAAAATGTTCGTTGGTAAAAATTTCAACCATAGCACGGTTAACTCATCCCTCATACACAATCTGACAGAATGTTGGATAGGCTTAACCCTGAAAATCTTAAATAAGGGAATGATATGTGCAGTGAGTGCCATTCTACCCTATTTTGGGCCTAAAATCTCCATTGGCCAGATTAACTTTTGCATGCCTCATAAAATCCCCAAGGCCTGGCATAATATAAAAACACACCTACTATTCCATTTATTAACTATTTGAGAACACCTGTATATATGACCGCTATACTTAACTAAGGATATATAACCAAACAGTAATTAAGTTGTCACAATTGGTGCTCTTAACGCCCTTAATTTATTAAGAAATCACAAAGAAAAAAATTGGGGTCCAACAAAACAATATGGTGGCCTCCTTGTGTGTGTGGTGGCTACCTGGGAGGGGGTCAGGTGACTTAGATGAGACTATGCAGGCCTGCCCCCTATGTGAGTCCCAGTGTAGCAGACACCTGAGTAGCAGAACCGCTACAATATATACCATTATAATGACTAGTAGCTAGATAATTATAACACCCATATATGACTGCTATACTTAACTAAGGATATATAACCAAACAGTAATTAAGTTGTCACAATTGGCGCTCTTAATGCCCAAGACCTCCAAGACAATTGTCCTAGTGTAAGGAAAAATAACTAAACACAAACACGAAGAAAGGAGGCTGCAACCTTGTCCTTTGACACCTTTTGAGTCAGGCTATCAACAAGATATAACAATACCGCGAGACTTTGCCAATCGCCTCTGGATTTTATGTCGATAAGATTCCAACCAATCGAGGACAGGTAAGATGCTCCGCCTCTGCGGAGGGAATGGGTGGATACTTTGCCCACAATGCCACACAATTTTGACAGGCGATGGAGTTCAGTGGCAAAAGCTGAATAAGTCATTGGCCGTAAGCGTCCTCGCTCCCAGTACTGAAACACTTCCTGACCTGCCCCCAACCCAGTGTGGTCGATGAGCCGGCGAACATAGGAGGTGACGCATAAAGGCGATCCTGGTATGCTACTAAACGGGATTTCAAGCACCCGCTCACCATATTGAATCGTCTTTGTACGAGGCAAGGTCAGGAGTAGCCCCCAGTCATGGAAGGATAAATCCTGGAGACATATAGCTTGGGAGGAACTTGTTACGTGTGCTTTGCGTAGAAGGCCGCGGAAGGCAGTAATGGCTGCCGTCCACCAACACAAATGAAACGACACTGACATGTCCAGATGCTTGTAGAATTGGAGGAGATGTGTAGGCTCCAAAGGCATAGCTTGCACTGGCGAACAACCTAGCTTACGCTTGGCTCCTAACATTGTCCGTTTGACCATGAAATTGGTAGCATTGACTGGAGTATAACCGTGCAGGTGCTGGAGATATGACAGGGCACTTACACACTGTTCAATGCTTGAGTACTTAAGCCTCCAGGCTAGGTACGCCACATATAAACAAACACTCTCCTGCGTACATGGAAGTGGCTGAATGTCAAATAAGGCACAAAATTCATGATAGTCTTTCCACCTGGACCTGTACGATCTGTACGAGCTCTCAGCCAGGGCTTGGTCTTGTAGACTCCGGGCCTCCTGACGTAACAGGGACAGACCTACAACACATGGGAAAGGGAGGTGAGACTGCTGCAACTTGGGGCTATGCTAAGCGAGAAATGTAACCAGCCTCAATATTATCGCCAGACCTGATGTAGGAACATTTGATATTGACATTGTATGTGAAGGCGAGCCAAAACGATTCTCGCAGGAGGTCCATGCTGACGTTATTACGGCTCCTACCAGAGCTCAACATACTGCAAACCTGGGTATTATCACTCAAGATGAAAAAAATTGGGGTCCAAACAAAACAATATGGTGGCCTCCTTGTGTGTGTGGTGGCTACCTGGGAGGGGGTCAGGTGACTTAGATGAGACTATGCAGGCCTGCCCCCTATGTGAGTCCCAGTGTAGCAGACACCTGAGTAGCAGAACCGCTACAATATATACCATTATAATGACTAGTAGCTAAATAATTATAACACCCGATTTTCTTTCATAATTTTACCAATATTTCTTCTGTCTAATTCTAAACCAATCAGCAGTCATAACACCCTTCAGTGCAGTCCTGAATACCATATGACTCACGAGAGGGCAGCATTTACGTCCACGTAACCTATAATGGAACATAGACTATAGACTGTGAATAAAACTGCGGTAATTTGCTGAACTGTTTTCTGCATGGACAGATGGTAGATTTAACAGTGATTTTTAAAATAAAGGTAAAAGTAAGGAAGGACCATGTGATCTGGGTATTGTCCGTATAGTCCTATACAGCAGTGTCCTTGAAAATTCTGTTTTTCTGTTGGGATATTGTACCACTTCTTATCGTGTTACAGTTATTGACAATGGGGGATTAAATCAGATTAACAGTCTTTGTTTTTTTTTCTGAATCAAAAAGGTAATATGAGGACCTCACCTGATGCTGTCATTCATTTTCTCCGCTCTCTTTATTGAACTATGAAACCTATTTGAATTACAGTAATCAAATCACGTGATCCTATTTCACTCTCTTGTTGTTATCAGACGCTCTACTTTTTTCCCTCAATATCTTCAACAGAAAGAAGTGAAATTGTTGCCTCCATGATATCATGATGTGTTTCAATTCCCCAACACAATACAAACTGCTCTCATTGGTTCTGCATTCGCACATCATCTTGAGGTAATTGAGGCACTTTCTGATGATTGACATGATGCACATACAACAAGTGCATGTAGCAATCAGGAATGATGCCTCTTAAAGGCTCTTAGAGAAAAGTGCTGTTTTGAAATTTTGCCTCCTGCATACTTTTGCTAAACAGTTGTAACAATGCATTAAAACCAATTACCAATATTCTAATTTTACAAACTTTCTCCTTAAGGCACACATGCAAACGAGTATGGCCAGAATCACAAATATGGTATACCCCTTTGCCCCCTGTGCCAGAAGTCAGGTTTTGTCTGGAAAGCCTGATAATGGAGGGCCAGAGGGATTCTATGGGCTTACAAGGACTAGTCTATGTGAGGCATCCCTCACCCGGATAGTTCGAGTAGGTGTTGGGGCCAAAATGTCAGGCTAAGAGATATATAAGAGGTCTCCTGCAGTCAACTACTAAGATTGATAAGAGAGAGACATTTAGACACTAAGAAAAAGGATAATTTTCTATATTTGCCATTATAAATGGTTTATCATATAGGTCTGATTGGTGCCTGAGATGTTTTCAAAAAGGCACACCTCTTATTGAGCTAAATTGGATAAAGCAGATTTAGAGAGAGCACTTAGAATGGGTGTTCCCTCCATTGCGAAAAAAAAGTCCTCTTACAAAATCAGACAGACACAGTGAAAATTGAATGATTTCGTTCAGGAAGATTGAATCCTATTAGAACCAATATTATATGAAACAATTTTTTTTGGAGGAAGTGATTGGTTCAGGAGTTACAGTCCAATAGCTTATGATTGTCCTTGATTGAAGAATGATACTGGATTCTTCCTCCAGTGCTTCAGAATAACTAGTTGATGTGGCATCAAATGCATGAATTGGGCACAATAAGGTAGCGAATCCTGCCTGCGATTACAAGTGAGAGTGGACAGTGATCTGAAAATGGGGTCTTTAAATACAGCCATGTCAGGTACACTGCAAAAATGGTGTTTAGATCCTAAACACAATTCTAAACATATTCTTGCAACGTTTTTGTAATCACATTAATTATCTAAACATGTTTAGCCAAATAATGTGCTTAGCTCAAGTGTTTAGAAATGTAGGTGTTTAAGTTTAAACTTTGTGTTTAGATATCTATGAATTTTTGTGTTTAGGTATTTATGAATTTTTGTGTTTAGATGTTTAAATGATTTGATGAAGAGTTCAGGTTTGCTGACATGTATGCATTAAAAAAAAGAGATATATTTTGTTTGTTTTCTCATTTACTGGGGGAAGGGACATCTGCAGGTATTTACTTGTCAAAGTCTCCAAAGATGTCAGCCACAGCTATATACGTGTACATGTATTACACACTGCATCAGAATGAGAGACTTGAGAAAGTACAACAGCTTGGCAGGAAAGACATTGCCTTATCTATTCCAGAATAACATCAAATAGGTGTCAGTCATGGAGCTTATTGATTATTTTATGCTAATGATGGTGGCATAAGGTGAATCTAGTCAATTTTATATTGCCCTTTCTATTCACATGACATTCTATGAAATGAAACCTTGATAAACATGAGAATTGGGGACATTTGTCACAACAATTGATTATACCTGTGTGCAGATAGTCCATTCAAAGGTAGTGCTGCTACCTGGTGTGGATTCAACATCCAAGTATCTAAACATATTGATGTTGAAATCTAAACAGCTATTATTCAACTGTTTCAACTCTAAACATCTAAACATGTTTAGCGTAAACGTCTATGTAGTTAGAATAAAAGTGTTCATTTCCTAAATGTTTAGTTGATGAGACACCCAACTGACCTATATGTTTAGGTTTTAAACGTGTTTAGACCTAAACACGTTTAAAATCTAAACACCATTTTTGCAGTGTAACTCACCAGCACTGCATTCACACATCCTTAAATGGTGTTGATACCAGGAGGTGATTTCTAAATGGCCCCCAGCACAATTCCAGCAATCACCATCCCTATATTGGAGGATGTGGATCCCTACATCCTATAGCAACACTATGATGCATTAAAACATATTGCCCCTCCACACAGGATAACCTTTGACCGGAAACAGCTCCCATACATTTACTACCAGCTCAGAACAACTCCCTAAAAGTCATCTTTACTTTAGCGCAATCACTTCTCTATCGGAAACAGGACCATTCTTTTGGGATTATCCCCTGCACTACTGTAGAATCAACTCTGCTTACATCGCATGTGAAAGTGTGCTTTAGTTTGGAAAATGAATTGTTAGGATTAGAGTCATGAAGCCGTCATCTCCTGTGTTCCAAAATGTAATGTGTTTGATACAGTATCCTGTGTTTCAGTCCTCATTTAGCACTTTAAAAACCACATAAAGCCTCAAAAAGGCAGCAGAACTGGAGTGACACCTGCAACAAATTTGATTATTTGTAGTCATGCTATCATCCAATGTTCCTCCGTAAGATTGGTTCATATGCGATCATGGTGTGCATGGTTAGATATGGACATAGTATTTTATCACGTTTTTGTCATCAGTGATATTGAAATATGCTCACATCTGCTCACCACACTGAACATGCAGATTTGGCATATGCATGCATATGTCATTTTGACGAGTTGGCATATTGAATTAATGCACTAGGAAGGGCAACACAATGCCTCTAGGCAAACCTTGTGTATCCGCTCTACTGGCTTTTTTACAGGAGCTCCAGATTAATACTTATACTGCGGAGCACCGCATTCGTAAGGTATTGGCTGCACGAGCCCTTTAACAGGATCTTCCAAGACATAGTACTGTTGATGGACACTGCATCAATAAATCAAAGTGAGGCAGTGTGTATCAAACATTGAAATCCAGCTCTGAAAGAAGAAATGCCAAAATACAAGTGGCTTGCAAATTTGATTGCATATACTATTAGTATCATGCATTGTATCATATTTCCATTGCATATAACCTGAAAAGCATTTCACTCAATGTCAGTGTATGGTGAGATTGGACTGGGAGTCAAATGAGACTTTTATAGATAGTGGGGATCCTGTTTGGGAATGTTCTTTTTTAAATGTCTCTAGTTATCAGGTTTCTCCCATCCCAATATGTTGGCCGTACAAATTATGCACTTTGATTTAAATGGAAGTGGAATAAAAACCCTGGAATCAGGTTTCAGCCCATATATAAAGAGAGGTGTAATAGTTTTTATCATTTAAGGGCTACGATATATTAATATATCATGCCCACTTGTCAACGTAGATGCAACCCCTTGTGCATTTGTACATCTGGTAGACTCTGCTTGGTTGTTGAACTCCCAGAGGTTCTGCATTAGGCATGAAGAGTGGCCATCACTTGTTTGGTGCATCATGATGACCAATGGGCATCCCGGACACAGCAGTCCTTAAAGGTTAAATCCACATCTTTGTAAAGTGCAATATCACTAAAAGCCTAATGGGTTCTACTCACATCTTCAGAAGTAGATTTTCACTACATTGGCTCCTCTTACTACAGAATATTTGTAAAAATGCTACCTATTAATACAGGCCTCGTCTATATCACATACTTTACATTAAGACACATTAAAAAGTATAAAGATGTTCATTGTTATTAATACCAGTAGTACACTGTCTGTTGAATATTTATTTCAAATCTACCAAAAAAAAACATATATATGAGAGGATGGATGAAGATGCAAACATTTATATATGTAAGACTAAAAAAAAAAAAAAATATGTTGGCTTACCCACAATGATTTCATCTGACAATGTTACAAATGACTCTCAAGATTAAATTTGAACGATATGAACAGAATATGAACAAAATAAAAAAAAATTGCCAATGTAATTAAATATATATTCTGAAAGGCAGTATTCCAGTGAATGAATCGTGTAATAGTGAATAAATGAAATAAATAAATTCAGCTTAATTGAATGGCCTGTTGTTGCGGCAAAGAAATTATGCTTTCAGTGGTAGAGCAAAGGCCAATTTGTAGACTGAATTGGACATTTTCATGGCTTAACTTAGAAATTGGTGGAGTAAAAAAAGAGACAATTCAGAAGTGGAAGGGGAAAATCAGTAGTCTTTCTTCCCTTTGATGTATTTCACCAAAAAAGAACCTCTGTCAAAGCCTCCCTCATTGGCACTTTTGAATTCCGAGAGCAAGGTACATTTTGGATTAAATTGAATCAAATTCAATGAATTTCTGGCCATAATTGGTTTCAGGAAAAAAACAGTTTGAACGATATGAACAGAATATGAACAAAATAAAAAAAAAATTGCCAATGTAATTAAATATATATTCTGAAAGGCAGTATTCCAGTGAATGAATCGTGTAATAGTGAATAAATGAAATAAATAAATTCAGCTTAATTGAATGGCCTGTTGTTGCGGCAAAGAAATTATGCTTTCAGTGGTAGAGCAAAGGCCAATTTGTAGACTGAATTGGACATTTTCATGGCTTAACTTAGAAATTGGTGGAGTAAAAAAAGAGACAATTCAGAAGTGGAAGGGGAAAATCAGTAGTCTTTCTTCCCTTTGATGTATTTCACCAAAAAAGAACCTCTGTCAAAGCCTCCCTCATTGGCACTTTTGAATTCCGAGAGCAAGGTACATTTTGGATTAAATTGAATCAAATTCAATGAATTTCTGGCCATAATTGGTTTCAGGAAAAAAACAGTTGAAAGGTTGCCCATCCTTTTGTGATAATTGCATCGATGCACTCCAAAAGCAGTGACACTGGACATCTGAAGACAGTTTTATTGACTTTTCAAATCAAGATAATTGAAGGTAATCAACCTTTTGGTGGTTACATAATAAGTTTTCACCGCCGAATAAGCACCAACCACAAATTTAGGAGCACCTTATGTTTAAATCATATTCATTTCTGCCCTAACTTGTGTACGGAGTGTCCTGACTATACCTTGCTCTTGCTCTTATAGCAAAGCCACCATACACACAGGGCAGCTTCATTTGGTTGTAGGAAGCAGTGCGTACTACTTTTAGCTTGAATATGCTGTTCTCATAACTGATGATAAATAGGAGGCGGCTGTCCATTAAATTATCCCAAAATAGGGTACCATACAGCAGGCATTAGAGATCATATTGTTTACAATTGAGGTGGAATCATATTGTGCACTTCATTCAGTATAGCCTTTATCATACTTCATTAAAAGAAATCACATTTTAATACTACCTGGGGTCCAAGAGAACCCCAGACTATAAAGAAATTACTACAAAACAATGGTTTAAGATACATTCTTCATCTTTTGAATGTTCATTCCCTAGGATGTTAAGCATCTTAACAAGTGGTTACCATGAATTTTGATATGTCTATTTAACACTTAGTTCGTAGGAGAAAAAAATTAAAAAAAAACGACAAAATGTTTTCAATCAAAAAGTATAATGACTGAATGTGGTTTCTCTCTTTTATATGGTGAAAACCCTAAATATCTACATGCCTAACAAATTTTATGGAAAAAGGCATTTTTTCATAATATAATAAAAAGTGTCATTTTTGAGTGGGGTCCATGTGGACCCTAGAACTATATTAGACTTTATTCCTGCAGTAGAGAAACAACTTAGATGTCTCTGATACTGTGTTATCCTCCAGATGATCCAACTTGGCAACTTTTACCTAAGTAAAGGTCGTTCAGGGAGGGACACATAGTTTGCTTAATTTATATGGCTCATTCCAAGATATCTAGGACATGGGGAGGGGGCTGATACTAGAATTAACAAACTCAGTATTTCTTGATAACATTATACTTTATTGATAGCCCTATATCCTGGCTTATTAAAAAGTTTCATTCAAGGATCAACATTCTAACATGTCAATTTTTATCCCAGATGCCATAAAACCTTCCAAAAACATTAGGCATGAGTTAACGGAAACAGTTGCAGCATGATTATAACTACTAAATATAGGTCTAGTTGCACCAAAATCTGAGTACAAACTGATACAATATATATATATATGTTTATGTATACCAATAAGGTAAAGTAAGAATTGGAAACTCTTGAAATGACGCATTGGCAAAAATGTTATATAATACCAGTGCTGTGTCTTCAGCGCCTGCGTTGAGACTAATATACTTAATGAAATTCACTCACGCCTCATGTCTCATCAACCTTTAAGTGAATGGCCACAGCTCAGTAATACGCCATCATGTACTACCTATCTAGAGTCATTTAAACATATATAAGGACAATTTTAAGTGTCCACCATGACTTTGAAAATATAAATTCACAAAATTTCTACACTTCTCGCAAAACGCGCGCTTGATATGCGGTACAGAATAATATATTAACATACACCAAATACTCTTTTTTAATAACTCACATATGTCTATTGTGGAATAGAACTGAAATGAACATAATACAGGGTGATAGGTCCACCTATATACATTTTAACTTTAACCATCGAAAAAACCTTACGCGATTCACTCACACCTCACGTCTTATCAACCTTTACAGGAATGGCCACAGCTCAGCAATACATTATCGTTTACCAATAAATACACTCAGAAACTAAGTTAAGAGGTATTACCTATCTAGAGTCATTTATACACACATAAGGCCCATCTTTACTGACCATTGTGACTTTAAAAATAAAATATCACAAAATTTCTACACTTCTCGCAACACGCACATGCCAGGTGGTACAGAATTATATTCTAACATATAACATGATTATCTCGTTTAGGCACTGATTCGAGTTCCTAAAATGGATAATATAAGTTCTGATATTTTGGGATAAGGAACCCAAAATTGACAGCAGACTGGACATACCTTGACAACGAGTTGACACAAGTAAATCTTCCATTTTTTAGGCTTATGTACCAAATCTGGTGAAATGCTTTGGACATAACATAGTTGAAACCTCATTCTTACTCCTTGTTGGGTAGATTACTTGATATTATGGCTGAATTTAACATAAAAATTCATAAAGATTCCAACCGGGCGACTGACCGTGCGTGTTCGCCATTCTGTCAACACCACAGGTGCCACCGCCTGGTGTGTACGGAATGGATTAGGCTATAGACTGGCGCAGCTCTGTCTGGACGTATTAGCAGTAGTAGACCTACGAGAACGGGAGTTGCAGGAGGACACCAGCTTAATCATACGTTAACATGAAACCAAGATGGCGGAGGGCCATCTTGTCGACTTGCAAAAGAAAACAATGGATTCTATCATTTTTAAGGGTAAATACTTAGAATTAATGGTGGAAACCATGTTATGTATGCAATATGTAATGAATAGACTTGCACTCGTTGGCTTCATGGGTTTGATAGAAGCATTCGCCTTCGGCTCATGCTTCTATCACCCCCTGAAGCCAACGAGTGCAAGTCTATTCATTATATATTACATTCATACACCAAATACTCTTTTCTAATAACTCACATATGTCTATTGCAGAATAGAAATGATAGAAACAGCATACAAGATGATAGGTTCACCTATTACCACTTTAACCTTAACAATCCTAAATACCCTACGTGATTCACTCATGCCTCATGTCTCATCAACCTTTACAAGAAGGGCCATATACCGATAAGTACACTCAAACAATAAGTTAAGAGGTTGTCTAAAGCAGTCTTGCCCATCTCTTTGACGAGCTTGTCTCGGTACTTGGCCTGGGACGGTGCATGCGCCTTAACCTTCAGCTGCTCAGGATCAAGGTCTGGGGCGTCTCCAGGGAGCCTCTTTGGTGGCTGCCGGAGGCCTTCTGGCGGCCCCCTCACTGCCGCCGTGAGCCATCTGAAAAAAAGGATGAGAAATCTTTGAGTAAATAGTTAAGAACGTGTTCCTATATGCTGACAAAGGATGTACAACAACCCCAAAAATTTTATCAGAGGATTTTATGATGATATGATAATTTATAGTGACGAAAACAGTAGATTTTAGGATGATTTGGAATTTTTTAGTGTTTGAATACTGATGAGAAATACATAAATAAAGAGGTAAACAGTGATTCACTATGTTCCTATATGCTGACAAGGGATGTACAAAACCCCCCAAAGTTCAGTCAGCTGATTTATTGTTAATAAGGAAGTTTATAGTGACCAAATATATAAGAAAAATGCAGAATTACACCAACCACAAAAATTCTTTGAAAATAAATCATCTAGAATCTAACCATAGACATTTGTTTGAGTTAGAGGTACCATAGGGGCATATCATGGTGAAGTATGATGAGGCTGTGTGCATTGGATGTGACATTCCTTGCCTAAATACAAAAAATGAGGCGTGAGTAAATTCAAGAAATACAGTATAAGAGTAGTAAAATGAGGCAATTCAGAAGAGGGAAAAGGAGCCTCTTTCTTCCCTTTGATGCATTTTACCAAACAAAGAACCCCCTTCAAGCCTCCCTCAATGGCACCTTTGAATACCAGAGCCATGTGAATTTTGGAATGAACTGAATTAAAAGGACCCCGTCAGCGTTGCAGCGGGGCCGATGTTCAGCTTTCACTGCATCCAGGATGGACTCCTGCTCGCCCATTAGTAGTCCATCCTAGATGTACTCTGCCTAGCCAATCAGCGGCGGCCTGCTGCCCCCGCACTCTGCGGCCTCCTCACCGCCCGCCTTCTACACCTTAGGGAGTGATCATTTTTTAACAACAGGGGGGGCCGGTGGGTTTGAGGGGGGGTCAGAATTTTTCAACCCCTTGACCGGGGGGTCAGAATTTTTTCAATACCTCTGATGGGGGGGGGGGTCAAAATAATTTCACCTGTTTTCAGTGGAAAACCCCGCGCGTTACTATAGGCTAAAAGGGGACGTTCGCGCGCGATTTTTGTGCCTTATGGGGGGGTCGAAAAAATTTTACCCGCTCCAGAGGGGGGGGGATCATTTTTTAACAACAGGGGGGGCTGGTGGTTTTGCGCACGGACACCCGAAAAAAAAAATTTTGACTTCCCCTCTCGAGGGGATAACATTTTTTCGCCCCCCCCATAAGGGAAAAAAATCGCGCGCGAACGTCCCCTTTTAGCCTATAGTAAAGCGCGGGGTTTTCCACTGAAAACAGGTGAAATTATTTTGACCCCCCATCAGAGCAATTAAATAAAAATTCTGACCCCCCCGGGCAAGAGGTTGAAACAATTCTGACCCTCCCCTCAAACCCACGAGCCCCCCCCTGTTGTTAAAAAATGATCGATCCCTTAGTGACATGGACATGGAGGAGTAAAAAGTTAGTGACATGAGACATGGTCTCATTTTGAACTTGTGACATGAGGCTTAGTGACAAAGACATGGGAAAATAGAAATTTAATGACATGTGACATTGCCTTTTCTTTAAATCGACATGTGACATGGGGACCCCCAATCTAGACCCCCAGAGGGGGTCAGAATTTTTTCAAGAACTTGACCGGGGGGTCATAATTTTGTACTGCCATCTTCTCACAAACCCACCGACCCCCGCCCTCTTGTTGAAAAATGATCATGCCCTTAGGGACTAGAATTATTAGGTAGTGCATGGGTGGTGCATTTGAGGGGGGGCGTAAAATTTTTAGTGGCCTCCCGAGGGGAAGTGTAAAAAATGTTGTGCCATCTTGAGGGGGGGGCGGCTGCGATGTACAAAGCAGTCATGCTACATCAAGGGTGTAGAACATGTTCCTTCTACATCCCAGATGTACAAAGCAGTGCTTGTACATCTAGGAGTAGTATATACATGCAAACTGAGCGCAATGGATTAGCTACTAACTAGGTCATGACCTACTGGTAGACCGGAAGTGACCTAGTTTCAGCCAATCAGAGGGCTGGATTTGACAGGAAGTGACGTCATAAGGTCATGACCTAGTTTTTTCGACCAATCAGAGAGCTGGATTTCATTTGACCTAGTGACCTGACCTAGTTACATAAATTAAAAGAATTGTGCAATACCTAGAGCTGACCTACTTACAAACCGGAAGTGACCTACTAACCTACTTGCAAAAACGTATGACCTACGTATGAGGGTGCATTGCGCAATGCTTGTAAGAATTTACACAATAACCATGACTCATTTTCTGATGCAATGTTCCTATGAATTTACGCAATACTTATGACTCACTATTTTGATATGAGATTAAATGCAACAAAGACACAACTCGTTTTTTTAAATTCAATCTTTTTATTTTTTCTTCCTATCAGAGTACATGCTAGGTATGAATCATTATAATCAGATATGCTTTGCAAGCAGAGTACATGGATATTATATGGAAAATGAATTCTTGTTGCAGTACCAACTGCACCCGGTCTTGGCTGGAGTAGGACTTTGACTACGGTCCTCTAAGGCCCGCATTCTCTCCATTAAATCCTTCAAGGCCTTTCTTCCTATGTCGTTCTCCTCCAGGGCTACCACTTTGTCCATTAACTCGGCCATGATGATGAGAATCTTGTCTATTACTTCCGCCGTGCTCTGAAGCCCGTCTATCACGTCCAGTTCACGTTTAACTTTTCCTTTCACCAAAAGATTGCTCACGTCTGCTTTGACTGCTACTTCTTCTGGACTCATCTCGAAATTCATTGCCTCTTCTTCTCTCTTTTTCTCAGGAAGGGCCTGACTATTTTGTCCATTAAGTTGAAGGGGACCTGAGAAAACCTTTTCACAGTGTGGTGTGGATCCTTGGTCCGACATGTTTCTATGAGGAAGTTAATGCAGTGGGCTCCACACGTTTTAGCGTAAAAGTTTTGCACTTGTTTTCTGCTGAACGACCCGTGACCATCTGACGACTTTTGCATGAACCTCTGGTGATATATAGTAAACGGAGGTAAGCCATAGGGATCAAAGTAGAATACATTCCCGTTATGAGAAACGTAAAATGCCACCCAGTGCTGACCAGGTTTAGAGCTTGGATCTGTGTTACTGACGAAACATGTAGAGGGAATTGGTTTTTTAGGACATTGATTACTGGCAAAAGTTCCCAGGTAGAAACGCCTTGTGTGTGGATGGTTTCCCAGTGCACCTGTTATGTCTGAAGTTCTCATTTTTTTCTCAGTTCATGTGGTAGTCTGTGACAGGAAGACAGTCAGCCGTTAGTTGGATGTTGTTGTCGTAGAAGGAACACAAGACGGCAGATATGGCGTGAGTAGTCGGGGCGGCAAACCTAAGGGAAATGCCCAGCTTTCCTTGCTTGATGAGATTTATACGACTGTCTTCAGGTGCTCTGTCTGGGGTGAGGTCGAAAACAAAGAAGGAATATCCATCTTTGAAATCTTCCAAAGTTATGCCACAGTCTTGCCCCAAAGCCGACAGCCCACTGTCTATGAACATTTGACTGTAGGCTCTGATGCAGTTGCCTGTTTCGAAGTCGGTCTTCAACTCAAACTTTTGATCGTCATATCTCACGCATATTTCCTTCACGTTGAAATGCCTGCAGTTGAAAGGATTTTCTGTCTTAGTCCCAGCAGCTGCTGTTTCCTTTATCATACACAAGACTATCCTGGTGGGGATCTGAGTAGTGTCAGGTTGAGTCCAACTGTAGTCTTGTGAGCCACCGTCCAAAGTGTGTTTAGTTACTTTACACCTGGCTATGTGATAGTTGAAAGGGCCCCAATGTGGATTCCTGACACTGCTGACGTGAGTTTTCACCACCTCGTCTTCGACACATTTTTGGAGAAGTGTCATTTCAGCTTTGGTGATTTTGACCCAGTAGTTTTGATCGGCTGCTTGCATCATGTAGTAATTGGGCTGATTTTTTTTCGAATATGAACTTGATTTCACAGTTCGGAGGCAGCACCTTGCACTGTTTAATTAAATCCAGGTGCGGCTTCATTACTAAGGCATGCTTGTTGCGGGCACTGAACTCTGCTCTCCGTGCCGTCCATCCAGCATTTTCGCCCGCTCTGGCTTCCATGTGACCACAGGTGTCTTTCATGTACTTTTGACACCCTTTCAACCGAGTCTCTTTGTCTTCTTTGTTGCAACAAATTGTGTCCAAAATGTAGGCCTTGAGACCATAGTCTTCATTGTTGCCGGTGACTTTCTCCCCATTTATCAGCAACTGGCAGGAAGCAAAGAGAGCGTGTGCCAAGTTGTTGACTGGAGCAGCTTCTATGCCTACGGCAAGGTGAGTTGTTCCGTCTGCCGCCACGGCTTCCAGTTCCATGTACAGCTCAGTTTCTGAGAGGTCTGTGTACAGGTTGCTTGGTTCGAAGGTGAAGTCAAATGATTCAGTGTGTGGAGTCAGGGCATTGTTGGTAGTTTTGGTTATTTTTTGACATTTTAATATGTCCTTTTGAGTGACAGGCAAGGCGTGTAGGTCTAGTTCACCTACTGCACATACCTGACCCTTGGGATGAAGGAGACTCATGACTAGAACAAGGTCCTTCCTCTAGCTTGTCCTCTGCCTCTGCCGCGTTGCCCCTTACGTCCTCCGCGCTTGCCGGTTGCTCGTCGTTTGACTGGAGGAGGTTCAGATGTACCTTTTATGTATCCTTGAGCAGAAGAAGCAGCCCTTTTGAGTAAGTTCTTCCCTGTAGCTTTACTTCTCCTAACTACACTTTTCTTGAAGCCTTTTCCTGTTACCACGTCGGACAAGACTCCAGCTCCTGTAGTAAGCAAGGCTTTGCCTGCAGATTTGGCAGCTGAGCGTCCTATTTTACTTAAGAGGGGAACAGCTCCTCTCAGTAAACCACCTATTAACGAACCAAGTCCGTGCCCTCTTTGTCTGCCCCTGCCACCGTACGCTGGTAAAGCACCGTTCCCAAACTGTGATTTTCTGTAGTATTCAGCGTACTGACCCCTAGGGGCCAGGTATGGAGGTGTTCCATAGTAGTGAAGCATGGTAATATACTCCTATCCTTGAAGAGGTCTGAAGGCAAGTACCACCGACACTGATCCGCTTTCAAATGGTATAGGTTCCCCAGTCTTGTCTCTTAAGTATATCCCTATCTGTCTGAAGGTGGTTTTAGTGACTGGCAGATATATCAAGTTCTGGAAACTTATGGTCTGCATGTCACCGTTGTAGCGATTTATGTTGATTTGCCTCAGAAGGGGTGCTTTAGAATCACCCACAAGACTGTGCTTGACTATGTCAGAGTAAACGAAAGCACATCGACTTTTGTACTGAAGGTCTACCACGTAGGGGCTTTGTGTTTTTCCACTTAGGAAAACACTTCAGTCAAAACCTAATTGTTTCCCTAAGTTTTCTGGGAGTTGCATGACCACACCAGGAGGCAAGGAAACTACACTTTTCATTGTGTATTTGTTGTAGTGAAACACGGTGGCTTTGTTGTTTTTCCTGTAGTTTCTTAGTTTTCTCACCAACATGCTCTGTAGTTTATTTATGGTCCTGTTCAAGTATCCTATCAACTCTGAGTTGCTTTCCAGGTTCACACCTTCTAAGGCAAACATATTGTAGATACTACCTTCCTTGAAGTAATACTTAGACAGGTATCTGCTAATTTCCTTGAAGCGTGTACATATTTTCACAGCCTGTAACTGACTGGGAGAGAGCGGAGAAACATTAGCAGAGTCTGTGAAGACGGCCTTTTCTTCAAAAAAAGAAAGAGACCTTTTTTCCCTGTCATCCATAGACATCACTTCAGCCACAGCCGACGATATTTCCCTTTTCTCTCTGCCTGCCGTGTCACGCTCCCCCTCAGCCTCCTCCTCTTCCTTTTCCTCCTTCTCTGGCGTGGGTTGGTTAGAAGTGAATCCTCCAGATGGCGTCTCAGTCGCAGCAGCAGGAGTTGGTGGACTTTCACTTGCAGGACCAGCAGGAGGAATGGTTTCAGTCGATCCCACAGGGTTGACATGACGTAGGTTTTTTGTTATTTTTACTCCTCTCTTCAAAGCAGATTGGGCTGATAAATTTGATGTAGAGCTTGAAGCTCTACTGAAGACACTATGGGCTCCTGGTTTTTCCAGAGGAAAAAATTCTCTTCTGCGTTTGTTCAATAAAGCTACTACAGAGCGGAGGTTGTTTGTCAGGTCGTTTTCTCCCTGTACCAAGAGAATGGGTTCTTCTTTGACGTTGTACCACGTGGTAGGACAGGTTATTTCTTGAAGAGCACACTCTAACTGAGTAGGAGAGTTAATGTATTCTGCCAAAATTGTATTGTAACTAGTTAAAGTGTTGTCAGGAAAAACGTTCATAGATGAGTTACTAGGTAAAGTTAAGGTAAACGCCATTTGCTTATGTTCTTGACAGGTTCCCAAGAGTTAAACTTGTCTCCATAACCCTTCCACTTGATCAAGGCTTCTCTTTTCTTGCCTTTTCCTCTGTATTTTACTATTTTTTCTATGTTGTAGCGTCTTCCGTGACGGACTTGCACCTTCTGAACTTCAGGTTCGTAGAAGCTTCCTTTTATCTCTTCTCCAAGGAGATCTTTCAGGTGGTACCCTTTGGGCGAAATGTTGTCGACTGTGTATATTTCCTCAGTCCAGTTAGGTTCGTACCCTCTGTTAAATGTTTTCTTTGTTTTCAACATTCGCACTTGATTTTTTCTCTTCAACTGAAGGACAGGAACTTTTTTCTTTTGAGGTTGATCGTACAACCTGTAGAACAAGACTTCAGAGTTGTCTTTATTTATGTCTGAAGGGGCAGCTCCTAAGGATTTGTGGTAAGTCAAATTGTAGGACTTAACCAAGTCGGGCAGCAAGTCAACCCATTTGTAGTTATTGAAATGAGAGAAACATCTCCACATTTTTCCTTGTAAAGTAGAGTTGAATCTTTCGGCTAAGGCACACTTCACGTCGTCGTTCTCTCCTGTGAAAAAATTGATTTTTTGATCTTCACAGTGTTTTTTGAAAATTTTGTTGACAAACTCTTTGCCCTTGTCAGTTTGAATTTGTTGAGGTTTTCTTTCTTTGCTCATTTTTTTGAAAGCCTCTGTCACGTCATCAGCTCTCTTACTTTTCACAGGTTGTCCAAAACCATACCTTGAAAAAACATCTATTCCCGCTAGAATGTACTGGTATCCTTTGTTTTCCTTTGAAAATTCTCGCATGTCTATGAGGTCAAGTTGCCACTGTTTGTCTATCCCCCATGTTTGTGTTTTTCTTCTTGGAAATCTTCTCTTGTAAGGTTTGTGTCTGGTGTAAGCGTCTACATCTTCCAAAGCTTGTTCTATGTTTTTTTTCTTTGTTTTCTTGAAGTGATGACGTTGAAGTTTAGATACGCTGGTGAAACTTCCAGGTTGTTTAGGATCTGTGTAAAACCTGAGCACATCTTTTTTCAAAGCCTTGTGCGCCATATAAACTTACGTCCAGTTCCTTTTTGACTTACTTTCCTCTTCTTGATAGGGGAAGCTCTTTTCAAGGGACTGGCAGCAAAGGAAGGACTGTGCCCTGCAAAAGCCGACTTGTTTTTGACAAATTTTAAGGTGGGGTTCAGCCTTTTAACTGCTCTCATGAAAACCTGACTTCCTTTAGGTTGGTCCTTTTTCAAAGACTTTGGTCGGGCAGCAAAAGCTAACAAATCTGTTATGTCAGTTCCAGGCACACGTTCCCCGTTAACATATATTTCTCCGTCTCTGTTCCAATTCAAAATTTGACTTCCGTGACGAGATTATTCTCTGTAGAGATTTTTAGCAGTCGTTCTGTAACTTGCAGGTATTCTTTCTTTTATGTCGGCGTCCATACCCTCTGTGTTGTCTCTTGCACGAGGTTTAAAGCCTTCCTCCCCTTTGAACTCGTCTACACTGTCTCCGTCTGAATCGTCAGGAAGTGGTGGATCGTCTCTAGTCTCTGTGAAAGTGTGGTCATCATCGTCGTCGCCGTCGTCGGTGTCTTCTAAAGAATTGTTTACACCCCCAGCTGCTGCTGCTGCTGCTGCTCCTGCAGGGCCTTGTCCTACTGCTCGACCAGGATAGGGACCTTCCCTACGTTGTCCTAAGGCCTTGGCTTTTTTAGTTAAAATTCCCGACTTTATCATAAGTTGATTGTACTGCCTTAACTTTTCCTTCAGTTTGAGGTTAGGAGAGTTAAGCACCTCATGTGCTTTACTTTGAAGGTGGTTCAGGACTTGAACCAGGCTGGAATCAGGAGTTAAACCTTCTCTTAAAAGTTGAGTGCTGTAGTACTGGTCTTGAACACTAGGTCCAGGCTGGGGAGGAGAGGAAGGACTAACAAAAGAAGGTTTTTTTTCTCGGGGAACAAGATCCGCCCTTACGAGGGCCATCCTTGAATAAGACATGATTTTTTATCGACGTGCTCCTATGAGACCTGTTATCAGGGGTAAGGCGAGGCCCAAAATGGTTCCCAAAAATCCACCCTTTTGCTCAAAGGTTTTCCTCTTCTGCTTAACGGTAGCCTTGTGCCTTGTGACTGACTTGAGTTCTTTCTTGTAGGGTGATAAACGTTTGACTGCGTCGGACTCGTTACGCAACAGGTTTTTGTTCATTACGTTGACGCAAATTTGACTCATCAACCTAATGACCTCATCGCTGAGACCTTTGATAATGTGGGAACACTCTGCCGAGGAACACTTGGATATGTGTTTCAACAAGTGGTAATGTTTCCTAATTGTTTTAAATTTTCCTCCAGAAGGAGATCTTTTGGTCACCATTCTATCTTTTTCTTTTCGAAGCTGAAGATTGAGGAATGAAAACCAAGGTGTTCCAAGGAGTTGTTATGCTGTTTCTTACCCTAAGCTCGTTAGGTGTGCTCTGCTTAAAGTCCAATAGGATGTATGAATGTTTCTCTTTGGTTTCTGAGTTATATACCTCCGTCAAAAAGGATTTCTGTCCTGGAAAGGCCTGTTTGCTTATGTGCCCTATCTGACTCATGTCTCTAGGGTTTTTAAAAACAACTAGGTAGTGTGCATTTAAGCTCAAGGTTCTGAAGGCAGGATTGTTGAAAAACAAGTTTTGAGTAACAAAAATTACACTTAAACTGCGATGGTGAGAGCCCACAGTGAAAAGTTTCATTATGGTGGGAACGTACTCGGGATCCATGAGATCGTCTATTACGACCAGTCCATGTTTAGTCACGTTTCTTTCATCCTCGAACAAAAAGTTTTCTGAAAGAAGACCTTTGTTAAACTTAACCCCCAACTTCGCCATTTCGTCGAATCCATCTTGCCATTGACTGTAGCAGTAGTATATGTCGTGTATTTTTGGAGTAACAAGCTCGTCTACACCTTTAATCAACTTGAAAACAAGTTGACTTTTCCCACAAGAAGTAGGTCCAGCTATGATCATTGTGAAGGGGCTTTGTAGACGTGGGTCAAAAATGATCTCCTTTTCCTTGTGATCCATGTTGGACGATATCTTAAACCAAAGTGACCAAAGGAGCAACCTCGTCCTCTTTTAAACCAGTAGAACCCTTGTTCAAAACTTCCACGTAAAGAGCTACATCAGAAAGTCCCATGTTGTATAGACTGGCTATCAGGCAGCTTGGATGAGATATTTCTCTATATTTCCAAACCATCAGAACTTCGAATACAGGATTTGTGACACCTTTTTTCCCTGGAACAGGGGTGGATATCAGGTTAAGCTCGTGGTCGCTCAATCCAAGTTGAGTTCCCAGTTTCCTCCAGTCAAGCATTTCGAACTTGTCTGCCAGGTTGACGAACAAAGTATCAACTTTCCACTGTTCTGGAGGAATTTCACAATGGTCCACTACGTTGTAATATCCCATGTACCATCTACAATAATCAGTTAGATCGTAACGACCCATGTCACTTAATGCATGTCTCAATACCATCCACTTGCAACGCACGTTCTTTCTGCTCCATGAAATAAGCATTTCTCTCCCCATAGAACGAAGAGACGGTATTTTTTCCATGTAATCCATTAAACTTAGTCTAAGTCCTAAGTAAACCCCTAATCGAGGGTAGTCTTTTTCAGATATTTTTTCACTGACCTTGAATAACAACTCGTCCGAAAGGTGAAACTCCATAGCGTCCAAATAAAAGGCGTTGAGCAAGTAAGGTAGGCAGGTAGGAAGGCAGGTAGGTTATGACAGGCTAGAAAGCATACAGTTGACTTATATAGGGTAGGGTAGGGTAGGGTAGGGTAGGGTAGGGTATGGTAGGGTAGGTGGGTAGGTGGTTTAGGTGGGTGGGTGGGTGGGTTAGGTGGGTTATTTTGGGCGGCCAGCCCGGGCCAACAAGCCCCAAACCCCCCATACTTGAGGGGTGCCCCCACCCCCCCACCCCATAGTTTTTTAAACCCAACCCCACCCTTTCCTACCCTACCCTACCCTACCCTACCCTACCCTATATTATCCTACCCTATTCTATCCTATTCTATATATCTCTCCCATTCCCTTCCCCCTGTTTAGGTAAGCATGTTACATCTTTCTTCGTTCGTTTAAATTTGTTATGACGTTGAGTGTAAAGCGAGCTGATTGTGGTGAAAACAGTGAGTAAGGGAGATAAGCTGGGTGCACCACATAGCCAGATAAAACCAAACTTTTTCTTTCTCCTCTACACTGAAACGATCCAGGGACGATGATGGGATGTGAAATATGGGGCAGGAGGAAAACAAAGTTTTGGTTTCTAAGCACTCAGCTAGAAGTTCCAAAATAGACATGAAGAAATGAAGACGCTGGTTAAGTAGGCGGGGATTTTCTTTGGCGTGATGCTCTTCTGCCGCTTTCAATGCTTCCAAATGGAAGGGGTTTTTCAGTGGGCCCTTTCCCTTTCTTCCATGCTTCAGGGCATAACCCAAGGTTTCCACCGCTGAAAATTTCGACAAGTTATGACTCAAAACCATTTTCCTCAAGGTTTTTCTGTCTTTGGATGTAAAACTTGATTGCACTGAAGAAAAAACTAAGTATAATTTTTTCCGGTGAAGAACACATTCTTTCAAGTATTTGCACACGTACCTGAAACAAATTGAAGAGCAACATATAATTTCATTTCTTTCCCTCACGTATGTCAGAACTTGAGTGTCGTCGGGGTGACGTTGTTCTAATACACGCTGCAGGGAGTAACGCGACATAGTAGGTCGAAGGTTGTCGTGTCAAATAACAATGGTTTAGTCCCCGTTTAACCTTTATAGGAAACCTGTCAGTCTTTCCTTATCGCACTTTCCTGAAATGATTTATTGCTCAAGGACGAAACAAACGTCAGGGTCAGTGCCTGAGCGTTCTGAAAAGAGGGGAAAACATGTGGAAGGGTGGGTTTGGCCCAGGGGCCTTACCCGGAGGATCATCGTTTATTTTTATTCAGTTTTATTAGGAGGACCAAAAATTAGATACGGGGTAGGCTGTTACCACCTTCAGCTGACCTTTTTCATGGGAGGTAGTTATTTCAGTTATAACTCTCACAACATGACAGCATCCATGGTAATTGTGTCCAATTTCTGTCCTGAAACCTCTTTCATAGAAAATTTTTGAACCTAAAGAGTGTGTAATTTTGTCTGGGTGAAGTAAAGTGGCTTTAATTAAAGCCTTCACCATAGTAGAATCGATGAAAACTGAATTACCAGGCCCTCCCCCCAAAGGTTGATCCCTTAGAAAAAAGGGTTTTTGTCTGTCTGAAATGAATTTCTTTGAACTTCCAGAGGAAATGGAATGTCTAGACATCAAGTGTACCATGGCACCATGTCCCAAAAGAACACCTGAAAAAAAACTTTCCCCATTTTCTGAGATAAGTTTTTTCACAGAGGGTCCACCAGGAACCAATGCAGTGGTTTGGTTGTGCAGAAAGCATTGTTTGAAGTTACAGTTAGGAGGGATGTAAAGATCCCTGTTCAAATTTTCAGGACAGAATTTCCACACAGCCCACACCTTACCTTCTTCTACGCCCCTCCTGATGTCTGAAATAAACACCTCCTGACGCCTTTTGTGACCTACGGTCAAAGACAAAGGCAAAGGACAAAAGTTAGCCATGTCTGCTTGAGAGAAGCTAGTTCTGATAAATGACGAATGGTCTGCGTTAATTACAGAATGGTAACAACAAGATTCGTTTTACAAGCCTCACCCTGAACGTTGACTGAACGTTATCACGTTTTTTATTTGAGTTAAGCTTTATACTTTTTTCCAAAACAACACTGACTAAGTGTAAAACATACTATGAATGGAAAAGCATGGTTATCTACGACTCATGGACGTGGTTGTACGTTATCTGAACGACAAGGGAACGTCCCAGCATCGTATCAGGATAGTTACTATAAAGTAGACTTGAGCTGCTCGATCTTCATCAAACCTTTTCTGACGTTTGTCTGCTGTTCGCCGTCCTGCTCCTGCACCTTCCAGCCCTGCCACCCTTTCATCTTCAAGGAGAACAATGCCTGGTCGCATGAAGACGGGACTTAGTGTCAGGAGAGGAGGAGCTAAAAAACTGGCTCCACTAACTTTTACTACTTCTAAACAGACAGAGGAAAAGACGTCGGGCATCGCCCCTCCTCCTACCTCTCCAGCCTCACCTGATAAACCACCTGCAACTCCTGCTCGGCTTCCAACTGAAGTGCCTGATGCAGGAGAACAGGAAGCCGCTCTTGCAGCTCTTCATGGCGAAATCACTGATTTCCTGGATCGCGTCCGGGATCGCTCTCCTCAGGAAGCTGGCGACGGCGATTTTGACATCAGGGAATACATCAATCCCCCGGCACCTTTGAACTACCAACCCCCCACTGAAGCACCTACGTCCGCCTCTTACTCACCCGTGACTCCGGAGGAACCTTCTCCCCAGGTCAGTCCAATAAAGGTTATAGACCTTACAACCTCATCACCGGCAGTTAAACCCATAGAAGTGGTGGACTTAACACAAGGGACACCTTCACCTGCTCACCGCGGGGGGTATTCACAGGTAGAGGTTATAGATTTAACTGGCCCTTCTCCTCTGTACTCTCTCCCGGTTCCGGTAGAGGAGCTGCTTCTTAAAAGCCCGCCGGAAAAAAGAAACTGTTCCAGTGAGAGAGAAGGGGAGCCTAAGAAAAAAAGACAGAAGCGCGCCTACCACAAGAAAACCCCTGTCTCTACCCCTGCTTCAGTTTCCTCAGCGACTTCATCCTATGGTGCCGAGCCAATTGGTTCTGTCCCAGGTGTTCCTTCTCCTAAAGACAAGTCACACAGGCAAAAGTTTGGGGAGGGCACTGCCCCCAGTTCTTCCAGCAAGCTTGTGGGCTTTAGGTCAGTGCCTTTGGTCGTAAAAAAGTGGCCTGCTCGATTTGGTTTCCAAGAAAAGTCACCTGCCCCCAACCAAGTTTTTTATCCGGAAGGGGATAACAACGCCTGCATAGAAATATACAGGGAACCTAGCATCAGGGGAGTATGCTTGAGAACCTACCTGGACAAACCTTACGAGCGGTGCTTGAACCTAGAGGCGCGTGAATTCAGGAACTTAGTGGACCAGATAGAGTGCATCCTAGGAAAGTACAAGGAGTTACACCGCCTAGCTGCCCTTGGAGAGAGGAAGGTGGATAATCTTTTGTTGTCCTTGAACCAAGACTGCACCGACCCCAGTGGAGGCCGGGCTATGGTCCTGGTAAACTTGTACAAGGGAACTCCTAAAGTTCACATAGGAACAACCAGCTACGTGGAGGAAATGAATGCCTCGGTGTCTTCCAGCTTCAGAATGCCCCCCTCAGCCACACACTGCGGACACACTGTGTCCCCCTTCATTCTGGAGGACATAAAATCACGAGTTGGTCCCTTCCTAGACGAAACGACCGATTTCTACTCTGGGTAAGTGGTCAACTTTGTATAGTGTCTGGTCAACAGCTCCTTGTTCAGTGCTTTTACATTATCATGTATATCAGCTAATTTGTAGTTAGATTTAAATGTACTCCGTTTTTAGTCAATATAGCCCAGCGTAGGTTTAAGTTCCATATGTACTCCATGTATACTTAGGTTAGGTTTTAGTTATAAGTTTGTATATAGAACATAAAGTGAAACAAGAAAAAGAAACCTTAGAAAAAAAAATGCCGCCCAAAAAGGTAAAACAACTTTACACCGTCAACTGTCCAATGTGTAACACCCCTAGACCTCCACGTTTGGTTACTGTAGAAAACAGTGGAAAAACTTTATGTAACTCAGATTCTTGTAGAAGAGAAACTTTTTCCGCCAGCTTAGAACTTCCAAAAGAAATAGAAAAAAATTCTTTGCATAAAAGCAGTTACCGTGACAACTTCAAGTCCATAGCTTCAGGTTTGGCTGTGCTTGGTAAGCTTCAGTCCATTTTCAACGTCAGAATGACAAGTTTCAACAAAGACTTGGGAGCCAAACAGGTAATAGAGGCGCTTACCTCTATTCATAGAAATCAAGTTATGGCTTACAAAGTGGCTGTCTCTTTTGGAAGGTTGTTGTCTTCCTCTAAGGAGGAAGAAGAAGAAGAGAAAGTCATGTACTTTCATGCTTCTGCCAACAACTCGTCTTTGTTCTATGACAGTGAAAGTCATAGAGACCCTTACATTTTTATAAGGGACGACAAAGACTTTGCAGAGTGTTTAGATTTAATAGAAAACAACATTAAAGAAGACACTCAAAGACCCTCTACTAAATGGAGTGTAATAGGCAACGTGAACGCCAACATCACACTGATAAGGGCTACGGGAGGAGAATATCTTTTAGGTAAAATGAAAACTGTTCCACCAGGTTTAAGACAAAGAGGAATGCAACACTTTCACAGAGACCCTAAAACCAAAAGGGCGTACAAGGACAACTTGTGTTTCTTTAGATGTCTGTCTTTCTTCCTGTATGAATCTTTAGAAAAAACTCAAGAGCTTTTCCTTGAAGCCTATCCAGGGGTGAACAAGGAGACTTTTGAGGGTGTTAACATAAGAGATTTAGACAGGTTAGAAAAAATGTTTGAAGTTAACATAAGAATCTTTTACCTTCCCTCTTTTGGTAAAAGAAAGGGGCGACCTAAAATTATAAGGTCAAACATGTGTTCATCCAAAAAAATCATGAACTTGAACTTACACAGAAACCATGTAAGTTTAATAACTAACATGGGACTGTATGGTAAAATGTACCCCTGTGAAAAGTGTCATAAAGTTTTCACTCGTAGCTTCCTTTTGAAACAACACAATGGGGTGAAAAAAGATTGCACCAAAGTCAGCTTCAGGTACAAAGGTGGAGCATACAATCCATCCAAAACAGTTTTTCAAGTTTTAGAGGAACTGGGAATAGTTTGTTCACCTGAGAAAAAAATATACCCCTATAAAATTGTTTTTGACTTTGAAAGCTATTTCGTCCAACCTGAAAATTCGTCCCCAGAAAATGCTAACACTGTGATAGAAAAAACTCACATACCCCTTTCTGCCAGTGTAGCTTCTGATTTTCCTGGGCATACAGAACCAGTGTGTTTTGTCAGAAATTCCAACAGGGACGACGATCCTTTGGTTAAAAATGTGTTGGAACACATAAACAACTTGGGACAGTTGATAGGAGAACAGGTGAAAGAGAATTTTAGAGATGTTTTAGACGAACTAGACTCTCTAGAAGAAAAACAAAAGGAACTAGAACATAAAGCTAGCAAAGTTTTTCCAGCAAAGAACAAAAAAAATCCCCCAAAAAAAATCTCCCATGTTCTTGAAGTGAAGGAAAAACTTCTTACCTACATAGAAAGAGTCCCTGTTCTAGGTTTCAACTCTGGAAAGTATGACATTAATTTGATAAAAAAGGAATTTCATTCTTTTTTTATAGACACAGACAAAACAGAAATGAAAACCATAAAAAAATGCAACAAGTACATAGCAGTGTACACAGACCATCTTCTTTTCCTTGACATGTTTAACTATTTGGCACCAGGTTATTCCTACGCAAACTACCTGAAAGCCTTTCTAAAAGGGAAAGCTGAAAAAGGTTTTTTTCCCTACGAGTGGATGGACAACATAAGAAAACTGAACAACAAAGCTCTTCCTCCACGCCACTGCTTCTACAGTTCTTTGTCGGGTGGTGGAATAAGCAAAGAAGATTATCTTGAATGTAAAAAGGTCTGGAAAGAAAACAAAATGAAAACTATGAAGGACTACTTGATATATTACAACAACCTGGATGTTAAACCCTTTGTTTTAGCCATAAACGAGCACACAAAATTTTTTATAGATCGTGGGGTAGACATGTTCAAAGACGGTTTAACTTTGCCAGGTTTAACCTTGAAGTTTCTTTTCAACAACACTGCACCTAATGCCACTCCTTACATTCTTTTTGGTGAGAAAGAAAAGGATGTTCACTCCTTGCTCAGACGCAACTTAGTAGGGGGTCCCTCTATTATATTTCACAGACATCACAAAAGTGGAGAAACAAGAATAAGACAAAAAAAATACGGGTCACAAAGCAAAGGATGCAGACACATAGTAGGGGTAGATGCTAACAGCTTGTACCTCAAGTGCATGGGTGAAGAGCACTGCACAGGTTATTATGTGGTGCGCAGGAAAGAAAACGATTTTCAAGCTGTTTGCAGTCAACAAATTAGCTACTCAGCCACAGAATGGTTGCGATACAAAACTGTGACAGACAAAGTCAAGATATTACACCAATACAACTACGGGGAAGTAGTATTGGGTTCAAGGAAAATAAAAGTGGACGGTTATAATCCAGCTTCAAAAAAAGTATACCAGTTTCACGGGTGCTACTGGCATGGTCACATATGTCACCTCACTAAATCAGTTTTGAGAGACCCCAATGGAAAGGCATGGTTAGAAGAAAAAAACCAAAATACCATTTTGACTACCCTATATCTTCAATCGTTAGGTTACCAAGTAGAGGAAAAGTATGAGTGTATGTGGTTGAAAGAAAAAACTGAAAACTTGTGCAGAGAAACAAAAAGTGAATGGGAAATTAAAAGACCGTTGTGCTAAGGCAGAAAAAGTCAGGATGAAATACTGAGAGGGGTTTCTAAAGGAACAACTTTTGGACTTATCCAGGTAGACATAGAAACACCTGAATACTTGAAAGAAAAATTCAGTGAAATGACACCTATTTTCAAAAACTGTTTAGTAGGAAAAAAAGACGTAGGTGAACATATGAAACGTTACCTGGAAGCAGCAGGTAAGCTAAAACAACCGCAACGCCAACTTATAGGCAGCTACCACGCAGAGGGAATTTTGTTGGGAACTCCTCTCTTGAAGTGGTACCTGGAGAAAGGTTTGGTAGTTACGACAGTACACCTTCTCGTAGAATACACTCCAGAACAGACTTTTTTACCCTTCATGGACGAAGTAACCAAAGCTAGGAGGAAGGGCGACGAAAATATAGACTGTAAGATTTTGTCAGATCTGTACAAACTTTTGGGAAATGGTTCATACGGAAAAACCATATGCAACAAACAAAACTTTGTTCAAACAAAGTATCTTCACCCCTCTAAGGCAAGACGTTTGGCCATGCACTGGTCAGTGCAAGATGTGCAAGACATAAGTGACAACACGGTAGAACTGTCCTGTTTGCCCACCTCCATCACCTACGATCTCCCAGTTCAAATAGGGTTCATGGTATACCAATATGCCAAACTTAAAATGTTGGCTTTCTATTACGACTTTCTCCTTGAATACATAGACGAGAAAGATTTTGAAATGTGTGAAATGGACACTGACAGTTTTTACTTTGCTTTAAGTGCAGAGAAAATAGAAGACGTAATTATTCCTGAAAAACGTGAAGCTTTCTTCAGAGAACGTCACAAATGGTTGCCCTCTGAATCATGTGACAACAGTCACCACAGAGAGACCTATGTTCAGACCAAAGTATTGGGTGAGCTGTGGCTGCCTCAACCATGTTGTAAGAGCCGTCTGGCGTTTGACAAGAGAACCCCCGGGTTATTCAAAGTGGAGTGGGAAGGTGACGAAATGACTGCCTTGAACTCCAAATGTTACATAGGCACAGGAGTAAATGTGCCCGTTAAAATGAGTTGCAAAGGTGTAATTCAAAAACAAAACCCCCTGACCACTGACAAGTACAAAGAAGTACTGGACAGTGAAAATGTTGTCACGGTAGTCAACAAAGGATTTAAAGTAGTTAACCACAGCGTTACGACTTACTCTCAAAGGAAACAAGGTCTAACCTATCAGTACATAAAGAGACAAGTATGTGAAGACGGTGTAAGCACCCTACCCCTTTCTATATAAAAAATGGTTTCTTTTTCTAGTTTCACTTCCAGTTGTACATTTCGTTGAAAGAAAAAAGTTTTAAACAAATTGTTCAAATGAACAAATTTCCTTCATAGAAAACAGTGTTAAAATGGAAAATGTTCATTTGAAAAATTGTTCAAACGAACATTTGTTCAAATGAACATTTTTCCCCATAGAAAACAGTGTTAAAATGGAAAATGTTCATTTGAACAATTGTTCAAACGAACATTTGTTCAAATGAACATTTTTCCCCATAGAAAACAGTGTTAAAATGGAAAATGTTCATTTGAACAATTGTTCAAACGAACATTTGTTCAAATGAACATTTTTTCCCATAGAAAACAGTGTTAAACTGGAAAATGTTCATTTGAACAATTGTTCAAACGAACATTTGTTCAAATGAACATTTTTTTCCATAGAAAACAGTGTTAAACTGGAAAATATTTTTTGTTCAAATGAACATTTTTCAAATAAAAAACAAAGGTAAAAAAAATGTGTACTGTAAAAGTAAGAAAAGTGAACTGTATCACCCAAAAATAAAAAAAACTTTTCACAAAAGTGAACGCTGTACATGTTCACGACAAAAAATAAAAAATCCGGCGCTGAAGAAATTAAGTTGGAACAGAAAAAAAGTGGTACCAGATTTCTTAACTCATAGCGTCACGTTCACCAGATTATTAGTATCTGGTTAGATTTAAGCAACCATTTTAACATGGAAAGTTTAGAAGCTATGCTTGTGGAGCAAACCACAGAAACTCCACCTTATGACTATTACATGCGTCCAGTTTTACAAAGTGTTGCTTCATATAATCAAGCTTCTTCTATAACACCTGACAATGATATAAGTTCTGTAGCATGTGGATGTTCAGAGAATTTCTTTTGGGAAATAATACCTGCAGAAAACATTGGTTATTTTAGAGGAGCTGAACCAGACACTGTTGACCACTGTATAACTAGTGTTAAAATGTACAAATATTTCTCTTCAGCTTTTTGGGACGCCTACAGAAACTGCATGTACTATTGTCGAGTGAAAAAAGTTAACTTGATAATGCATGATTGGTGTATAGGAGTATATCAATTGCACACTGAACCTGGCTGCCCAAGACACTACACAAGGTACACTTTAGGAAGTGTAAGAAAGTTTGCTCTTACTCTCCAAGAGTTAGAATGTAATCCCATAGTAGGAGTGTTTTGTCAGTGTAATTGTAAACTGGAAGTATCTGCTATTGCTAAAACTATTTGTTTCACATGTCTGCAGGTCTCACTGGAACTTCATGCCTTAAGTATACCTGGAGTGAAAAATCATTTCTCCTTTGAGGTAAACTTTAAGGATGGTTTTTTATCTGGTCTTTTACCTGGACCCAAAAACAGTCAAACTTACTTCCTGGCCCAGGCTTTGTTCGAGCATGCTATATCTAACATAGCCAAACTTAACAGTTATTGTTTCCACAACACATGGAAAACTAGTCTCACTGGCCAAAGCTGGTATCAAGCAAGTAAATTCACACACAACAAATGTTTTTGTAGTATATGTGCACGCCCCGGAAATGGAAAATCTGTCTTCATCTGTAAATATTGTGTCTAATAAAAATATAAGCTGTTATGTGAAATAAATGAGTTGTGTTTTATTTTAATGCATGAAATGAAGAGACATAACAAAATGAGTCATAAGTATTGCGTAAATCCATAAAAGTATTGCATCAGAACATTGTGTAAATTCTTACAAGCATTGCGCAATGCACCCTCATACGTAGGTCATACGTTTTTGCAAGTAGGTTAGTAGGTCACTTCCGGTTTGCAAGTAGGTCAGCTCTAGGTATTGCACAATTCTTTTAATTTATGTAACTAGGTCAGGTCACTAGGTCAAATGAAATCCAGCTCTCTGATTGGTCGAAAAAACTAGGTCATGACCTTATGACGTCACTTCCTGTCAAATCCAGCCCTCTGATTGGCTGAAACTAGGTCACTTCCGGTCTACCAGTAGGTCATGACCTAGTTAGTAGCTAATCCATTGCGCTCAGTTTGCATGTATATACTACTTCTAGGGTGTAGAACATGTTCCTTCTGCATCCCAGATGTACAGAGCAGTGATTGTACATCCAGGGTGTAGAACATATGTTCCTTCCACATCCCAGATGTACAAAGTGGTCATTGTACATCTAGGGTGTAGAACATGTTCCTTATACATCCCAAATGAATAAAATGCGAGAAAAAAGAAACGATGGGCAGAAAACTCTAGATCTATTTGCAGTAGGCAGCAGCATATTAAGCGCCAGCAGATGGGTGGTGAGGTGGCCGCAAAGTAAGCAGAAGGCCGCCGCTGATTGGGCCGGCAAAGTACAGCTAGGATGGACTACTAATGGCCGAGCAGGAGTCCATCCTGGATGCAGTGAAAGCTGAACATCGGCCCCGCTGCGTCAGCGTTTGAATGCTCCTTGTGCTGAGCACAGTATCTGGTGTCAACTTTTACCCTTTGCTCTGTGGTGCCATCTATATTGAAAAAAGGAAACCCTAGACTGGAATGGCCTGTCTCTATAACATAGAGACAGGGGTAGCCCAATTTGATCCGACCTTGAGGCTTGGTTGTAACTGGTTTTACCACTAATTTGCATATATTTTACTCTTTGTATGATCATGTGACCCTCCCTAGTTGTAAAGAACTCAAGATCAATGAGTTGGCTCAGTAAAATGTTCCCAGTAATGGGGATTGAACCCTGGCCTCTGAAGTTAAAGGCACAGAGCATATCCACTTGACTAGAAGGGCTTGCTACCATCTAGATTCAAGAAACAGCATGAAACCTTATAGTACCGTTTACACCAATGTCAACCTAGTTTAGGAACTCAAAGATATTTTGAGAGAATAATGAATTAAACAATCCATAGAGTCTTAAACAGTTATGTAAAGTGTTGGGACCAATTATATATTATAAGAAAGATAATAAGAAGCAAATGTGTTTATAAAAATACCTTGGCAGTGTGGGATTCGTTCTGGTTACCCTGTGATCTAAAGTCAAGTGCTCTCCCACCTGAGCTAACCAGGCCAGCTGTCTAGGGTCAGCCTGACCACCATCAGATCACTCCCACCTCATGCTCTAGACCTGTTAGTCTTCATGTAGTCTAGGTCTCCCCCTGCTGTTTGGTCACCAGTCTGAGCAACAGTGAACCAGATCACTGATTTTATTTCTATCAAATACTGACCCTCTTGTATCCCACCCAGGTATCACTGACCTTGGTTCAGTAGATTAGATGCACTGAAAAAGCTATGGGACTGAAGGGGCATTATGTAATGTGTAATAATTATCAAATTGGTGCAGGTCTCTGGTTCACTGATGCCCGGGCATCACTCCAATATGGTTGGTTACACCTGTCTGTAGGTTACTACTGACTGGCCCCCAGTACTAAGGAAACCCCAACCAAATTAATAGGGTCCTAGGTGGCAGCAGTTGTGGCACATATTGGTGCTACCTGAACAGAACAAAGAGAACTAATGCTGTTTTAAAGTGGAACCCTCTACTACTGACATACTTGAAACTATGTAGATGATCTCTGCTGAATATCATCACACATTGTCCCATGTAGCAACAGAGAATTAAGTGTAAATGCACTGTCTATTTGCATATTTGTACATTGAGAGTGAAAGAACATACTTTAATTTTTTCCATATCCACTGTATTGAAATAGCATGACGAAGAAAACATTTACCTGATGTAGGGTGGCCGGAGGGTCAGACTGATTCCGCATTTGTATTTTCATACATTTAATTCCATGGAAAAAAAATCTAAGAATTTTTCGAACAAACATCATATATGTATACCTAAGATCATCAGAATCATTTTGGAACCAACAAGTATTCAGGCCCGTAACTAGGGGGGGTTCGTCGGTTCGAACGAACCCCCCCAGGCCCCTGATGGACCAAAAATGTTCCACCCTAGCCAGCCTTAAAGTGCACATGATTAGCTACATGTCAGTTTTCGTGGCTTGTAAATCGGACAATTATTAAGGATTTTAGAAGGCAAACCTTAAAATGGGGAAATTTTGCTTCATATGGCCCATCACCATTACACATCTGTACAAAAAATAAGGAAATTTTACTCTTTTATTCTATAAGATTTTTGGCAGGTTCCATCTTTGAACTCATTGAGTTCCACTTTATCGAAAATCGAACCACCCCGCGAAGAGGGCTAGTTACGGGCCTGAGTATGGGGGTCACAAGCAAAATGAAATTTTCCTGAATAAACTAAAAACATTTCTATTTCCTTTAGTATAGGAGTCTATGGGTACAGGAAATATGAAATCCAGAGATAAGAATGAATAGAATGCCAATGTATCACAGCTGAAGAGTTGAAAAAGAAGGGTTATTACATTAGGAATATAAGCAAATATGAGCAAATATTATCAAATTTGGCAGTTTCATTTTTTGCCACCAGGTGCCGTTTGAGTCTACTCCCTTTAACCTGACCTTTGGGAGAATAACCACCATTCAAGTGTAAATTTTAACAAGATTATTTTTTTCAAATATATCTACTCTCTTATGGCTATCCTCCCAATATTTTGATATCCACCTATACAAATAATTTCTATTCAAAATAAGCACTTCAAAAAAGCCCTTTTTAGGCCAAGGATCATTAGAAAAATAATGATGGGAAAAAAAGTGGGAAACTGCTACAAAAAGCTCTAAACTAGGAGAACAGGATGGTTTTGGAATGAGAACGATAGTGCCAACCCCAACAGATCACCAGGCAACTTTTTGGGGCTTGTTTTGGGGCCTATTTGCCTAGTTTTCAATATAATATCAACAGAGGGCGCCACCAGCTTGACACACACATACATGTAAAAGATGCCACTTTTCATAACTTTCAAGTTATTTTGCATGTTGTGGCTTAACTTCATAAGAGCATTAACTATAGGAAATTGAGAAAATCAGGGTGATTTCTGAATTTTCAGGAACCAGTGAGTGGTATCTCAGATTTATGACTGTATAAGGGTCTGGGTAAATGGTACCTGCAATAGTCACTAGGTGGCAGATCTGTGCCATACCTGGGTTATGTGGAGCATGTGTGTTTCCAGTGTGGAGACTCAGATCTGTCAGAAGGAGTTCAGTGGTGACACATTTTCAATTAGGTATAGCTTGGGTTGTACTTAGTGTACCAACCTGACACAAACTGATATTCAAATATCATTATTAGGCCTATAGGTAGGTGCATAATAATTGTTAATCATATCGTTTAAAAGAAATACACCGGCCACCCTACCCGAAGTCCCAGGTCACATTCTCTTCATATCTATGAGCTAGGTAATTTGCAGGTACTTCATGATCTATACATATCATATTTCCTACAGGTATGACCATCAAAGGAATTGCCACAACTTTCCTTGTAAATCTTCCATGAATGTTTTGATGACAGACCTGACACACTCACATGATTGTTATTCTCCCTCAAGTGATATCATACCATATAGTATAAAATGCACTGCTGTGTCCACATATTCAGTCATCCCTGGCTCAGTACAAATGTGCTCCTCCATGGGAGTCTATCATAGGCAACATCCAGACTATTCTACTTCCTTCACAATATGAAGTAGCATACAGAATCTAATGCAATATAGATAGTTTCTGGATAACAGAAATTGACTTTAGATGTGTGATCTCACTAGAAAAGGTGTTTCTGTTTTATGACACCAGATGGCTTTCCTGCATTTGCACCTTCAGTACCTCGATGTCCATTGGTTCAGGTTGTACCCATTAGATGTCTTTACCAGATAAATGAACCTTACAGAACACTTGTAGGGCATTACCTTTATGGCTGAGTGCTGCAAAAACGACACCCATGGAGCCTGCAGTAGTACACACAGCTCTACCTGGGTAGAAGGGGAGTGAGGGGGATGGTGTATGATTGTGAATGCATGCCTTGTAGCATTTTCAGCAGTTTATTTGATGCCCTGAGGGCACAGGCGAGAGATTCTACATTTGAGGCTATGCTCCACTTTTCTATTTTTATGAGAAGTGTTACTGCTCACACCCTGGAGGACTGAGCAGCTCATACTGCCATGAAAAATCAAGATGGTAGTGATGGAAGTAGGCACTTCTTAAACATCTTATTTCTTACTATGTGTTAGCTTGTATTTCCAGCAGTTATGAACAGCTTTTAGGTTATATAGGGGTATATCCATGTCCCCAGAACACTGATTTACATGATAAACTTCATGCTATCATGAATGTCATCATGCACAATAATGCAGTTGATTGGTCAAAACCTTGTCATAAAATAGATTAGCATTGTAATTTACCTCAAACTGTGCATTGATAATGGTTATTTCTAATCAGACAAACTGCTAACCTGCACTGCTCAGTGCAGTAAAACCTGGAGGCTGTTGCGAAAAGATTTGGAATTCAATTCTCACTGTAACTAATGCATCTTCCAGTTCCTCCAGATTCTCCACCCAGGGAGACCAATTCCCACCTTATACTGTAATGGAATTGACTTACTCTGAATTAGACTGCATTGCAAAAAGTTGAGGAACTGGTTCCATGATTTATTCCACCTGAATGCTTCCCATAGTCGAAAGGCCAGGGAATCAGAGAAAGGAACTGTCTGGGAATTGGTTCTCGATTAGGAAGCATTCACCAGTTCCTGACCACTCCTAAACTACTTCTATGACCAATTATCTTTTGGCAACCCAACAGGGAATTGATTCCCAGAGGTCAGTCAGTTCCATTTTGGGAATACCACCTCCGACAAAATCGTTTCCAAATCTTTTTGCAATAGCCTGCAGCCCTCATAGAGCTTTACACCAGTACCATGGATTAGGGGACTCTGTGCATTGGCTGACCACTTTCTGACTGCAGTTTGTATGGAACCTTTTCAGGGAAAACTCCTGACTTTACCTCACATTTCCCTTAATATCTCAATAACTATGAGAGGTATCAACATAGGGTTTGCAGCATTGTTCATCAGACATATTAATCTTTCTATGGAGGGGCTTTACTGTGTTGTGCGATGATTATTTCTATAAGGGGGGAAACACCCTAACACACTGAAGAAGGGTTGGCATGGTATGCTAGTGTGATGTGCAGAAAGGGTCCGATGTTTGTTTTGGAGTCAGAATTATGGTATGCCAACTTTAAAAGCACTCCGAGGTGGAGGGATTCTCCTGACAGAAAGGACTCCCCCAGAAAAATCTCCAGTAAAACACTTATCAATAAACAAAGTGTCTCCTTTTGAATCTCACTACTTTTTCTGTAGTTGGAGAGCCTCAGACTATAGAACTGAATGCAAACATGTTCTATGAATTGTATTGTTTTTGGACCATGTTATCTATATAGCAGTCCTTGCAACCAAAATATGTGTGTGCAGAAACAATTCATGAAGTAACCTATTTCCCGAAAGCCTAGAAACTATGGGGGATGAAATTATAAAAGTTGCATCTCAGTCAGCCTTAGGGGGCTTGAGGTTATACTAATGGCAGAGACAATTCCAGCGCAAGACTCATTCTAAACATGAAATAAACTAAATTGCTGAATATTCATAGATCTGTGAGATTCAAATAGTCTGGAAGCAATTGCACCATTGCAGATATATGTAGTGTTAGTTCCAGTGAACTCAATCCTAACTTTTACTTGAATCTAACTGTCTGTCATCAATCCTGACCCAGACCTAGTCTTTTTGATCTACAGTAAGACCAGGTTTCAAACTATCTACCGCTCATTCAACACTAGATAGCACTATGCAAATCAATGTAGTATTGGTACCAAATTATATCTATACCTATGTACCACGAACCATGCTGTGCAGAATAGTAGAGCAATTGTGAGAGAACTGTATGTGACAAGGAGAGATGACCATATACATGTGAAATAGTAAAAATATAGATGCCTGCTGCATAATAGGGTGCTATCTTACAGACTACAAGGACCATACATGGTTACATAAATACAATCAAACCATGAGTAGAATCTGATCAAAACAATTGACACAAACCTCTAAACAATTAGATATGGGGACAATAAATATTTCTCTTATGTTCTTTAATGATTTAGAGGAATTCAGCAGAAAATATTATATTGTAATATGTTTGAACTTGCAAATGACCAATTTATAAAGAGTCTTACCCTTCTAACACTTGGGTGAGTGAGTTTGTCATTTATTTTACTCTAATAAAGCAAAGATAACGAGCACACTAGAAATCACCCTTTGCCCTCAGTCCAAAGGCTAAAAGCTAGACTTCATCAAATTCTGAGATAACCAGTAATGGCTAATTAAGGTTTATATGAGGATATGATATAAATTGTCTCCTGCCCAAAGCTGGTAATTAATTGCAATTTATGTGAAGGAAAGGTGGCCATGGATATCCAGAGACCTGGGATGGTTGCCACATGACATGTCTGTGTCATTGCAATAAAAGACCCAGCCTACTGGGAGTTGCAAGTCCTGCATGTCGGCACACAGAGTATGTTATTATGTGAAGCATACATGTAGATTTATAACCCTCAACACCTATCCTGGAGTGAGCTGGTCTAGCGAGCCAGGGAGTGCCCACTCCAGGCAATGGGACTATGTTGGAGGGTGTGGGGGTATCACCGGCAGAGAGACAGAGAGATACTGACCACAACCCCTGGCCCTTAAAAAAATTTATGGCCACAAGGATGGGATTACACTTAATGAACTGTTAATTGATTTTCACCATCAGTACCTGGAGGAGTAAATGGCCACCATCCAGGAACTGGTGAGTGATGAGGGGGGAGACATCCACCCAACCCACTGGCCTTTGCAAACATGCAGTAGAAGAGGAGAGAGAAGAAGACAGAATGGCTGCTAGTAAAGGAAACAGATGGAAGCCCACATTGAAGGTGTGTTTACGGAGAGCAATGGGACTGATATATGATGACACTAAAGAGGAAGGGGGGAGTCCTGGTCCTCCCTCCCTCCTGCCAGCTAAGAATGTGTAGAGACATTGAGCAGCAAATTAGACCAGGGACCATGCCTAGTCTAGGGTATGGACTTGAGACATTACCAATGGTCCTCATCACAAACCCAGGCAGTGAGAGGAATGAAGGCGCCTTAAAGACCTATGCAAATGAGCTGATATTAGAGGCCTTGGCCCAAGCCTTTCCGGATATGGCTCAGAGGACAGAAGGCGCACGTGATGTTAGCAGGATATATGTGGAGAAGCGTGCCAATAAACAGGATATGAAGAGTGGAGATGCCCTGGTAATGAAAACAATCCTGTCACCCAATTTGAGGGGAACCAATCATCATGGGCTGCCTATGAGCAGCCACTGCGATGCAGAGATGATCCTCACTAGGAACCGGCGGCGTAACCCCGGGGCTGGGTGTGACAAAAGAGAAGAGAGAGCGGGACAGGATACACCCAACCCGAATGGGGACCCTGGACATAAAGATATGGTGATAGATATCCTTAATAAGAAGAGGCCTAGAGAAGAACTTATGGAAGATGGACCCTCACCAACCAAGCAAAATTGTGTTGGGCCCCAACCTTGTTCCACTAGTTATGCTTGTGCTATACATGCAGCACAATCTCAGGGACAAGGCAAGTTAAGAAGAGCCTTAGGACATGAAAGATACTTTAACCATTGATGTGGGAGTAGGGGGTAGGCGCACTCCTTACTGAAGAGTCCTAGTAAATTGAAATTGTGATTAAAATGTGGGGATTATACAATCATTGAAAGTGATGGTTGCCTTACTAAATTGGACTGTTGCCACTGTCAATGAGCAAGGACAATGCCAGCAGTTGGTTGAAGGACACCAGATGCGATTCAAACAAGCTATTGCTAACCTGCAGAATACCTTAATGAGTACTACTGAAGACAGACCAGATTTCCTTGGTCAGATGACTGATATAGTGCTTACTGTAACAGTGTGTAATGCTTTCAGTGTAAACTGCTAGATGGCACAGTATTTGAGAAAAAGACTTACTTAGCCTATTCAGGCCTAATGTTCCTAAAAGTTGACATGAAAGCCTATTTTTGGCCTATTTTCGGAATCCTCACATTTCTTCAAGAATAAGTCAAACTTTACCATTTTTTCTAAGTCTGACATATGGGAGGTGGTCTCTTGGGGAAACTGAATTATTGGAGTCTATCTTTAATTTCTTAGATATGGTGAGCTTCCAAACATGAGGGAAAATACAAGAAATACCATCCCAATCTAAACAATATTTAATCAAAAAAATCATAAAAAATGTAAAATAATTTATTTTTTAAAGTAAAAACCTACTTTTAAGATTTTTCCACGCAAAAAAATAGGGCAGAAGAATTTTCTGTGTATTTGGTCCATTTTCAACAAATATACTGGTTGCCATGGCAACCAAAGTTCTAAAAATTGTGATTTTGCATGAATTTGGTTGCCATGGTAACCAAATAGAAATGGTACCATGTGGCGATGCGGATCATTCTATTTTCAGAATTTGAAAATTAAAAAGAATCGCTACAATATGCACTTTATTTCATCTCAATTGATAAAGGGGTTCCTGAAATATGCATGTTTGAGATTGATCAAGGATTTTATACCCATGTGTTTAGCTTAGACCACCACCATTTCACTTCTAGTAGGAATATCAACATGATTCAAACAGATTTTGAAAGGTAATGACACCCCCTAAGGCCCGAAATTTAGTGTAAAACACTATAGACCTGAATGTGTTAGGGAGTTTGGAATTAACCCCTACTTTATTCTAGCATAATGACATGGATGTTCTGTTGTTCTCAACTGTGCCAAAGTGCAGGCACGCTGCAGTCTATACGTCTTGAATTTTGTCTGAATTTATTCTTACTTGCATGTGTGTAATCGAAGATGCATAATAACATCATATTCATTGGCTTTGCCTGCTTTAGGCAGGTGCAGTCCCATTTCTATTGGAACTTCTTACCAGGTCGCCATGGCCGACCAAAATGCAGTGATAGTACTTGGTCCCATGTAGATGTGACTCCTTGGATTAGCCTGTAATTGGCAAGTGACATCCCACACAAAATCTGGATGATGAATAGGATAGTGCCTATGTACAGGTTGTTCTTAGGAGTAACCTAACTTGTCTATTTACAATCGTGGTATGCCACTTTTGTTGTTGTATAAATTCTATACATAAGATGAAGCTTAGAGAGAAGAGTAAATATTTTGAGTCTAGAAAGGTTGGAGAAGACCAAAGTAGGTGGAAAACTGGTGAAAGAATGATGTTCATTTATGTTAGTAGCTTTAAATTTTAAGTAAGGGGTGTGTGTAAGGGTCAACTCTTATTTGACCCTTATTGGGTGATTAATTAGTTAGTAATTGGGCTATTCTAAATGAAATTTGATTATGTGTTGATTGTTAGTGATCAGGTGTTATGATTTATGCGATTATGGTTCATTTAAGTGAAATGATTAATGCAGTGGGTATGTAGATATATAACCCTCAACACCTATCCTGGAGTGGGCTGGTATAGCGGGCCAGGGAGTGCCCACTCCAGGCAATGGTTCTATGGTGGAGGTAGTTCTGTTACAAATCCAGACAATAGCCTTTCTGGGTTCTGGTTTGGGTAATGGTCTGACAATTGAGGAGCCTGTAAAGTGTGGCTGATCGTAAAGTGTGGCTGATCCCCTTTTCAGTTTCCCTTTTTATACTGTTGGCATCTACACATAATAATCTGGGGCTTGGTATTATCAAATAAATACTACCTTGAATTAGTAGCTGGTCAGAATCCAACTTGAATGTATCACCTCCCTGCCTTTTAAATCCACCACCATTTTGTTTTGACTGGAGGTGCCTCAGTGAGCATGTGCAAGGGGAAGTCATGGGTTACCTACTGTGTTAGGAGAGTTATCCTACATGTGGGGATGTCAACAATGACTCAGATGTCAACAATGTCCACCTTGCCAACACTAACCCATGGCCATGCCACCTGGCCCATGTGTGACCTTGGTCAGAATGTAAACATTGCTATGTGCTTTCTCACTCTCCAGGCACAACTCCCCAAAAGCAGAACTCCCCTTGCACACATGCAGAGCAGTACTTCCTCTGATGGCCATTCCCACAACAAAGTTTGAAAACCATTCTGACAATAACTGTCCAAATATGATTGAAAGGGATTAATAACACATGCTAACAATAAGGTAGGCTTGCAGAGAGGTGTTTTAGGAAGTGATTTGAGCAAACTGTATAACATTTGGTGGTACCATCCCAGAGTTTGGAGACTGTGAAGTGGTAAAGGTAGGCATTCTGACTCATAGCTGTAAGGGGAAACCCGGCCTACGATACAGTGTACTCGTAGACCAATGATTGAGACTGACCACAACCCCCGGCCCTTACATATGCATGTGTATCCTACCAATCTCTTAATATAGCTAAAGATATATTTAGAAAGGCAGGGTCCTGCTCTGGGTGAAAGGTATACAGGGGCAGGGGGGAGGGTGGGAGGGAGGGATATTAGGGGTAGGCAACTGGTTGAGATATACCCTAACATGAAGTAATCCTACTGAGGGAGAAAGGGAGGGAGGGAAGGAGGGGGAGGCATGCAGCCAGGGGAAGTGGTGAAGAGGGAGTAGGAAGAGGGTGGGTGGGAGGGAGGCAGGGAGAAAGGGGGGAAGGGAGAAAGGCAGGAAGGCAGGAAGGCAGGAAGACAGGGAGGGGGAGAGGAAGGAACAGAGGAAGGCAGGAAGGGAGGAGCTAAGGGATCAACCAACCTAACAAGGAAGGCAGAAAAAAGTACTGAGAGAGAAAGAGAGGGAGCGAAGGAGGGGGAGGGAGGCAGGCAGGCGAAATGGGGAAGAGGAAGTAGGAGGAGGGAGGGAGGCAGGAAGGCAGGAAGGTAGGAAAGGCAGGGAGGCAGAAGTCAGGAAGGAAGGAGCTAGGGATCAACAAACCTAACAAGGAAGACAGAAACTATGAAAGGAAGAAAGGGTGCTAGGATGAAGAGGAATGAGAAAAGGTGATGAAGGGGAGTTATAGTATGGTATGTAATATTGATGGTTTAAAGGAATGCAGGGGAGAATACCATATTAAAGAGTCATTCACATGTTGTGCCTTACACTCTGCTTGGAGTGGTTGTACACTACCATACTTAAGAGTCAATCACATGTTTGCCTTACACTGTGGTTGTACACTCTGCTTGGAGTTGTTACACACAATCTCTCTGTCATACAAAGGACATGTTGTGTGTTGCACTGTCCTTGGAGTTGTTAAGCAAAACTCCTGCTCTACCAATGTAAGAAATCAATCACATGTTCTGTCTTTCACTGTGTTTGAGGAGGTACTGCTACACTACTGCCCCCTACTGTTAGTAAGGGTTACCAAGTTATTTTCTGACTATAGACTCCAATTCAGGATTCAAACGCTGATGGGCTCCCTTTAAATTCAAGGAATCCTTGGTCCTGATTGGTTCTAGGAAAAAGAGTTGAAAGGTGCTGCAAAGCCGTGACACTGGACATGTGAAGGCTGTTTGATTGACTTTTTACACCAAAAAAATATTGAAGGTAATCAACCTTCAAGTGGTTAACTGATTCAGCGTAATAAGTGTCAACCACTGAGTAAACTCTGACCAGACTTTTTCGACCAAGCTAGTTAAACATTTTACTAGTTGAGTGCCATTTATATAATTTTTGTAGTGTCCTATGTGCTTACTACATTGAACACAATATTCCTCGATCATCCTAGGTGAAGTAATGTACCACTATGTATTAATACTCTCATAACAATTTCCTTTGACCCTTTTCTATGAGGCCAGAAGGCAACTAGCCAGTATATGTGTATTGGCCAAAAATGGCTAAACGGAAAGTCCTTTTCCTAATAATGCATGGATACAAAAAAGAAGTTATAAGCAAATTAGATAACAATGACTGATATTTGTCAATTTATCTATGCAGCTTACATCTTATATTTAAATCATATTCATTCCTGTCATAACCTGCATGGAGTGTCCTCACTGTACTTTTCTTTTGCTCTTATAGCAAAGCCACCATACACACAGGACAGCTTCATTTGGTTGTAGGCATCAATGCATACTCCTTCTAGGTTGAATGTGCTGTACCCATAAAAGATGATAAATAGGAAGCAGCTCTGTCCATTAAATTATCCAGAAATGGGGTACCATAGAGCACACACTATACCTCATATTGTTTACAATCAAAGTGGAATTATATCGTGCACTTCAATTAAGCACAATTTCGTTGAAATTGCAATACAGGAATAGGTAGGAAAGGTATTTGACTAGATGAACATTATGGTTATTATTAAAGAAGATTCATCATATGATACATTCACTGAAACTCCTAAAATGCTAATAATATATTGTTACAATGAATCATGCCATCCTTAAGGGATTGATACTCTCCCCTTAACTGTCTAAAGGCCACTGATGCATTGATGCATCATGGCCATTGGTCGTCATGATGCATCAATGAAGTGCTGGTGAGACTACTCACCAGCACTTCAATGGAGCAGCATGCCGACCCTCCGGGAGTATTTGTATCATGGTCAGCATTTGTATCATCATCGGCATGATGCTTCAATGAAGTGCAGGCGAGACTGCTTGCCAGCACTCCCTTGATGCATCATGACGACCATTGTGTTTGATGCACTCCTGCATCAGTGGCCTTTTAAGTTCAGCAATGAAGATCTAGTGAATAAGCCACCAGTGCTATGTTCATGCACCACAATAACCCTATGATGTTGATCCACTGTTAGAGTGATTATGTTTAGCACCAATGGAGACCCACCAGCACTTCATTAGTGCAATCATTGGTAAATCATACCAAACAATGGCCATGGTACATTAATGCATTTGTCGCCTTTAATATATTAAGCTGATACAGCCATATTCCCTCCAATATTCTGACTTTCTCTGATCTAGTCAAACAACAGAGAAAACATTTCTTCAGCAGATAGAACATCCGACCTTTTACAATGCCCTACAAATGTTTCCACAATTCTTTAGCCGCAGTATGAATCCAGAAGAACAAGGAGCAAACCTGTCTGTTTTGGCTAATATTCTCATCTGTCAACAACAAAAGAATCATCAATTGGTAGGCCTTATTAAAATATTGAACGATGAGCCATAGTGAAATATCACATGGAGCACAAAATGTTTCTTTTAAAAATAGAGCTATTTTAAGGCTGATAGTGCCTAAATATATCATAGCCATAGATGGTTGCCTTAGTGCAAGAAGGCTGTGACTGACTGTAGATAAATATTAGTGGCACATAATGAATCTTTCAAAAGTTTTATGATAATGTTGTTACTGTGGATATTAATATAAGCCTCGGATATCATGAAGCCCTTCCAGTGTTAAGTCAGGGTATAGTAAAATTGCCACATCATTTATGTAAGTTCTACTGAATTTTGTCCAGATATCATAAAGCCCATAGTATTTTAACCCTCGTAAAGACCTCTGGTCTATGAATGCATTATGTCCTGCAGTCAGTACAATAAGCTAATAGATCATGGATATTGCAGCCCTAGGGCCGTACATTCTGTATATACCCTCGCGGCTCCGTGGCTCGGGTATATACAGCATGTATGGCCCGTGGGCTGCAATATCCATGACCTAATAGGTTTATACCACCATATCCCCCATTTTGTATTAATTTCTTACCTGATATCCACAGAATACAGCCAGGAGAAGATATTTTGTAAGTGCAAGCTTGTCATCTTATAATATCGAAATCCCAAGAAGTTTTCGATCCATAGAAGAGGAATGCGTGCTAATTTTCTCCATTTTGTTCAATATAAATAAGAATCCATTGATTTTCCAAAATGGTCTGAAATTTACGCCGTCTTCCTCGTACAGCGAGCGGATGACCTATATCTACATCCGGGCCACTGACACACTTTCGCCGGACAAGGAGGCGGGTGAGAAAGGCCGGACCGCGACTCACGTACTTTGGGAAAATCAATGGATTCTTATTTATATCGAAGAAAATGGAGAAAATTAGCACGCATTCCTCTTCTATGGATCGAAAACTTCTTGGGATTTCGATATTATAAGATGACAAGCTTGGAATCAAGACGAAAACTGACTGCAAACATATCACTAGGATCTCAGGTTAGAACTTATTTATTTTCGCATTGGATTTCATCACCATTCAGTGTGGCGCTATGGCTAAGGCCTTGCCTACCACCACTGCGGCCGGGGTTCAATTCTCATACGAGTTGGGACGATTTTTCACAATGGAAGATGGCTAGACTGACTTTGTATGTCTGCCAAACACTTCCAAACTTGACCCCGAAAAAGTATATACCAAAAATTTCAAAAATGCACATGTGTGGTATATGCAGAATAATGCACGGCTAAACTGCATATAAACCCACCGGAAATGCCGAAATCGTGGTATAATGCACCAATGACTCACCGGCAATCCAGTATGTTGCCTTGGCACTTAACTTTCCTGAGCTACATTTGTGCATCATGATGACAAATGTCTATGATGTATTAATACATTAACAAATCAGCAGCTATTAAAGAGTTAAGCCGCTTGCCATCACTCAGGTTCATCTAGAGATAACCTGGGGTCTGTATTCTTGACCTACATGGCCAGGTTAACTCAGGGATGGAGATCTATGATCATAATGCATTACCTCATTTCAAGGAGCTACTCACGTCTGTAGTGACGGATAGAGTTACTATAGAAAATACTATAGCCATGGCCTACATCGTAAAGAAAATGACATTAAAATAATGGTGCTGTCCTCCTCCCAAAGCTGCCAAAGATCCATCGTAATTCTCACAGAGATTATGTGTACTACCATACTGTAACCTGGAGCTTCTTGAAAAACCTACACTGGTTTAGTGTTTTTCAATTATGGGGGTGTACTAAACACAAACATAACGTTTGATGCGTCTGGGCCGCCGTATGCTTCACGAGCCCAATATTCATATGCGAGTGAAGCATACAACGGAACCAGACAAATCAAAAGTTATGTTTGTGCTTTATTATACCCCCCCCCACCAAAAAATTAAAAATGACGATTTTCTAGCTGCAATTTGTCTGCATAGACTGTTCTCCGGTTGCAAATCTCGGGCCTTATCTCATGGATTCATGGATGGTAGAAAATATAGTTCCCCTCATTATTTAGGTCTCACATAGGGAAATCCCGGGGTCACTCAGTGCATCCTTACTGCAGAAGATATCCGCACTGAATACTACATGAGTTCTGGGTGGATAAATTAGTTAGCTGTGTCCCGGATGTATTGAGCAAAAAATCCCACGTATATCTTAAGGGGCAACCTTGATTTACGACATATAAAAAAAAACTGCGCATCGATCACGAAAATCTGGAATGCTGGCCATAAATGTACAGACACCTGCATAATTGGCATTTTTTGCAGTGAATGAATTCAGTTCAGACCCAATCCAAACAAGCTCAAAAATGAATGGACATCACTGCAATAATCATGTTTTATTTTATATCATTATAATACCTAGATCTACTCAGGACCAGTTATGAATTTTTACTGCTAACTATTTTATCCACCCAGAACTCATGTAGTATTCTTTATGGCCAGCATTCCAGATTTTCATGATAGATGTGCAGGTTTTATGCAGGTGTTTGTACATTTATGGCCAGCATTCCAGATTTTCATGATCTATGCGCAGGCTTTTTTTATATGTCATAAATTGAGGTTGCCCCTAAAGATATACGTGTTTTTTTCGCTCAATACCTCCGGGGCACAGCTAACTACTTTATCCACCCAGAATGTAGTATTCAGAGCGGAGATATTCTGCAGTAAGGATGCACTGAGTGACCCTGGGATTTCCCTATGTGAGACCTAAATAATGAGGGGAAATATATTTTGTAGTGCTAGCTTATATCAGGAGAAGGGTTGTGTTTTGGCACTACTTTTCCGTAAGCCCCATGGTCTTTTCCGTATGCCCCCTCCTCTATCCGTATGCCCCCTGCTCTGCATATTTCGCCCGTATGTCCCCATGGTAGGCGTACGGCGATCCTGTATATTTGCTATACAGTATTGTATGGGGGGTATAATAATGTTCAGTTTTACAAGGATCCCTGGTAGATTTAACAGTTATTTTTCGCAGTGTGTATGTGAGAATAACCCACTCTGTAGAAATTATTACAGTATGACCATTGTAAATAGTAAGTAAAGAAAGCTCTGTGATGGAAGAAGATTGGAGGAGATGGTGTCTTACTGGTTGATTCCCAAGGGTTCAGCCAACATTCATAGACCGCCCTATCAAAATATTGCAACTATGACCCGCACATGAGGTGCAGCTTTTATGCAAAGGTGGGCCCCCCTAGGCATCTTGTGCTTCTGCATATAAATTGACCTACCGCTAATATTACTAATACATGAATGAATAACAACAGAACACAAACATAGTTGACCCAGATTGGTAGCAACTAAGCCATCCCTTATTTATTAACTTATAAACAAACAAAAAAATACAAAAAAGCAACAGAGTAGAGGGGTGGTGTGGTGGTGACTGGGATCACGACCCCAGCGATCTTAGGAATAAATCAGCCTTATCCTATTAAGCGATCTTGACTTAAGAGTTGACTGGGTTCACATATCCCAGCCAGCACTAAGATCGCATCGATCTTAGCCTCAGCCCTCCTACACTATTCCAAGAGGAACTGACTAGGCACAGGGGTAAGAGTCCCAAAATAAAGGATTAGCTGTGGAGTCACTCTTCTTCACAAGAGTGCTTATACCATCATTCCCCATCCCCATATGGGCTAACAAAAGAGCACAGGGTGCAGTTGACCCCCGTACACAGTATTCAAGAGTTGTTCCCATGAATGTATGATTTATGCTTGCCTATTAGAAACATTGTGCCCTCCCCCCAGGACAAAGAGAGAGAAGGGAAGAATTACCTTACAGTGCACTTAACGCATGAGTAGCCTTAAGAGCTCTCAAGGACCCTCAGCAAATGTCCTCCCTCCCCTCTTTATGTATGCAGCAGGCTACTCACTCTTTCAATCAGAAGTGTTCCCTGTAAGTGCTCTTGTACTCAGGTGAAACCACTATGCATTTCTTTCACTAAGATTGCAGTGATCTTAGTGGTGGAAATGGAATAGTGAAGTGATCCCAGGACTAGCTATTCTGGACAGGCCTGCAACCACTGCATTACATAGGGTAGACCAGCCAGGTCTTATGATATGTGCCTACACTAAGATCGCTGGGGTTGGGATCCCAGGATCTTTTGAATTAAGCTCCTGGTCTATGTCATCCGAAGGTACTGACACCTCTAGGTGTCACAGACCAAATAAGGGACTGTTTTGTTTGAATGTAGACACCAAAACAAAAACCTGTCATCCTCTATACAGCAACTATACTAGAATGACACATTTCATAATTCACAACTTTCTCCTCATTCTTAGACATTTATTTAGGTGTGTAAAAATGGAAAATAATCCTTAGTGAGTAATAAACAGATCTAAAAAATGCTCTGCCTAGTCTCAGGAATCCATGTGTTGTTGTGTATGTCTGAGATACTATATACAGGCAACGAGGGTTGTCTGTGAATATCCAATCAGGGAGCCCTACCCTGTGTCTGTCTGCCTGTCACTCACCTCTACAAACAGCCTTCTGGGTAATCATATTTGAATTTACATCTGCTCTTACTCCAATATAAGATACAATATCAAATTAGTTTTAGATTGCATCATTTGTCCCTGGTTCATTCATAGTTGTGTAGTATGAGAGTGGCCTGCAGTTCATATAGTCCAGGTGGGGGTTTAACAGGGCATGTGGAAGTCCCCAGCCCTGTATTCATGACCTATGGGCACTTCATTGGTGCATCATGACAACCAATGGGCATGATGCACTCCTGCATCACCTTACCTTAGAGGTTAAGAGAAGTAGTTATAAGACATCATGGAATCAATTATCATTAAGTGCAGAATATTAGAGTTGTATGCAGCTCTGTAAGGAGGGAGCAGCTCCTCATTAGGTGCAGGATGTACTCTGAAAGTGTCTCAATGTCAGCACAAGTCACTAGGTGAGCTGTACAATAAGCTGTACATTAAGCTGTACATTAAGCCTTACTGAGGACTCTCACGAAGGTACTGTTTACTCTGCTTACCCCGATTCAGTTACAACCTTCTTGCATTAAGTTTAATACTTTGATGGCCAATGGAGTACTGGAGAGTCTTCTTATTACTACCATGTCAATTGTCTATCCTAGCAACCCTTTTTAACTCACAGGGTTGTCATGGTGATACGATGTACATGATGCATCAATTCACTATCAGTACACTGATTTAGTTCTATAGGGGATGCTAATGAAAAGGAATTGAATGTTCCTACATTTTCCTTCTTATTGGATAACACCATAACCTTAAATAACTACGACAGGTAGACATTATCGGACCCTATTTCAGGCATGATTCACAAATCAATTGGTTTTTGACTAGGATTTCACAGTCAGGTATAAAGACACTATGCAGCTTTTGTTAGGGTTAACAACCAAAAGTCAACACACAGCTCTTAACCTTAAATGTCCCTCAGGCTCTCCTCCCTCAATCACCACACCACACCTATCCCTAACACTCCTTCTCCCTATACACCCTGGCTATTGGGCTCAGTGCAGTTTTTAAACCATCGGGAAATAAAAAAGATGAAGTCTACAGCCAGGAGGGGATAGCAGAGTTACAGGTGCATCTTGCCTGGCCTTTGACCCCCAATAACTAGATGGTTCAGTGAGGCTCCCTGGGCACTGGCCCCTTTTGGTATACTACAACAGTGATCCCAAGTGGGGAGGTGTGTAAGGTATGGCTGCCCTACAGATGTGTAAGTGAGGAACACTGCAGGGGGAAATACCCTGTACGCTACTGGATGGCTCTCGATCTAAGAGCATCTTATGAGGTGCAGTAAGCCAAACGTCTAGTAGCACATCTACATATTGACCGCATACAAAGATGAGTAAAAAAAGGGCACATCAGGGGGATCAAAGCTACTGTGGCTGCCTTCGATGACAACTTTTGCATGTGTGTGCTTGTTCAATCACCTCTCTCATGTTGGGAAGCCTGTTTCAATAATTCCACCACTTCAGAATTGCCTGGTAACTTCAGGTTCCTTTGGTACACATGCAGGATGGAGTAGTCACTAGCCTCCATCGTATTTGGGCATTCTGCATTATACTGATCCTGGCCGATTTCCTCATGTGCATTTAAAATTCTCCCACCATGGCTGCACACAAATGTTTACCAAAGGATATAGTGTATTAAAACGCTTTAAAACCAGTAGCTAGGGTCGATTCAGGTAAACCGAATCACTTTTTGGTTAACTGTATCTAAGGCCTAGTGAGAATGATTTCTCAAATATGATTATACCTGTAAATTAACTAAGGCTATATAGGTATCTAATGCACCAATGATTAGTTTTATAATGCACATGGTTCTCACCTGACATTGATTCTAAGATTATTTTTTATATGGTTGAGTTTACCTGAATATTTAGATATAGCCAACCAATTGATTTGATAAACTGAACCAACATGACCTTATAGCATATGGTGCTGGTATGCCAAAACTTGAAAAACAAAAATGATTATAAATCAAGAATTTATGACTAGGAAAACTATCTGTGACCTAACATGAATCAATTTGATGTTGTAAAAGCTTTAAATGTGGGATCCAAAGAGGGATGCTTGATGTCCTCAGAATATTTTTTAGATAAATCACTATTTTAGCCCAAAATGAAGCCCTTTTTAATTCACCAATGTATAAAAACAGATTTAACCAATTCTTACATCACTTTGTAATATTGAAAGGTTACATGTTTGATTAGATGACTAAAGTGAGTGTTTTCATTTATAATTTGAGAGAAAAATTAGCCTTTTGATATTGACAATACCCCTATTTAAGACTGGTTCGCTTTACCTGAATATACTGGTTCGCTTTACCTTAAAATTGAGATTAAGCAAACCAGACAAAATGTTTCCATTCTGTTGAATTTATAAGAAAAATTTTCCATTTTATTGAGCTATTTTTTAGTATCCATTACTTTATCAATCTCACATATTCATTTTACTTAATATCTCTGTGTTTTGAAAGATTTTTAGCACTTTTATGAACTTAGCCCAAAAACAGTCGGCAGCAAGAAAAAATGTTTTTTCATCATGCCGTTCACTTTAGCCTGCCATTATACAAAGATACAAATTTGTGTGATTCTGTGGCTTGTATGATTCAAAATGTTCTAAATGGTTCGCTTTACCTATGGTTCGGTGTACCTGAATCGACCCTATATTTGTTTATAGCAAACATCAAACTATAAACCAATGCATGTAAGCAGGAGTTGACGGCCTGTTGTGTATAGCCTCATAGGGGCTGATCAATATGAACAGTAATAGGTCTCGGCCACATGTCTATCAGGATGTTCCTTGGGCTGATAACCATTCAGGAGGTTAATTCAAAACATCCTGGGATCGCAACCTCAGCGATCTTAGGAATTATTCTACCTTATCCTATTAAGCAATCTTAAGATTAGACTGCGTTCACATTTCCTAGCCAGCACTAAGATAGCATCGATCTTAGCCTCAGCCCTCCTACACTATTCCAAGAAGTACTGACTGGGCACAGGGGTAAGAGTCCCAAAATAAAGGAATAGCTGTGGAGCCACTCTTCTTCACAACAGTGTTTATATCATCGTTCCCCATCCCTCTATGGGCTAACAAAAGAGCACAGGGTGCAGTTGACCCCCGTTTAGTATTCAAGAGTTGTTCCCATAAATGTATGATCTATGCTTGCCTATTAGAAGCATTGTGCCCTCCCCCAAGGACAAAGAAAGAGAAGGGAAGAATTACCTTACAGTGCATGTGCATGAGTAGCCCTACACTGCAAAAACGGTGTGTGTTTATACATACCACACTATCTACATGGTGTGTGATTCCTACACATCTATGATATTCAAACACTTACTGCTAAACACCATCAGATTCTAAACACTTATCCTGAAAACTACACACCTACTTCTCACACATCTAAACACTTACACACCATAGTGTTTAGGTGTTTGAGTTTAAACACATCCAGTCTCTATGTGTTTAGTCTTAAACATGTATTTGAAAGATAAACATCAGGTGTTTAGCCATGTAATAAGAAACATAAGCAGATAAGATAAGTATAATATGTATGAAATGAGTAAAAGGATGGTATCCTCTTTTTTATAGTGTCATCTAAATGACATTGAAATAACACAATATCTGGATGTGACTTTTTCTATGAGTGTAAATCTCGACTTTGAAATTCTTTCTCCTTTCTTTGAGTTTTCACAGCAGGCTCTGAAACATGGTACATACATTAGCAGGATAGAGGTATGTACAATTTCTTTGTGGGTGGCATAAATCACCTTCTAATAAGGCATTGTGAAGACTATCACTGCCTATTGTATCTGTAGTATATGCAAATTTCCTTCACAATAGCTTGATAAGCATACCAACATACAGGTTTCTGGCCTGGAGCCTAAAAATGGCATTAATTTTTTAAGCTTATTAGGTTGTATAATAAAAGTGGAATGTTCAATAATAGACCTGCAAATTACTTCTTTCACAATAGGGCATGTTGTCACTGTTCCACTATGAGCATACAATCAGGAGTTATCATCTTTGTTAACAGCTTTTTAGGTTTTAGGTTTCTCTATGTTTGTGTTGAATGTTATTTGGTTTTGTGCAGAATGCAACCCACCAGCAACAGAGAAATTGTGAGTTTCAGTACTTAGTACAGGGTGTTAGGGTGTTGATATTTCTAATTCTATTCCAACCTGCCTTCCACAGTTCATGCATGTCCAAACCCTATCCATGCTTTGAAACCTCTTGGTACTCATTTCCCCATTCTATATCAACTCCCATACATCTCTGAATTCCAAACCACTCCCTCACCTCCTCTTCTTCCATTCTTTTCCTTTCTTTCTTTCCCTGTTCATCTTCCCTTCTCTCTTACCACCATATATTGGCCAGTATAAAATGGGTCACATTCATTTTATTTTGTGTAGGACATACCAAGGTGGAATTTTTCTTTGTCCTCCATTCATTTTAAACAAAGTTTAGAGTGTATTTTCATTAAATTTCAAATTTATCCCCAATATCTATTCAGATCTTACAGTAATTTAGAGACTTGGTGCATGTTCAGCCTAACATGTGACTGTCCCTCCCCTTCTCCAGTGCTTCTTTTCACTACCATCCAATTACCACCTCTGGTTCTTACATCCACAATTATGCCTGTACCTGGCCATACTGCTAGGTGATGGCTGCTTAAACTGTTATGGTCCTACTCCTGTTGACAGAGATTGGACTAGGGTGACTGCTAGCCATAAACAGCCACAACAACTGTCACTCATTATAGTCTAGAGTTAATCATAGATGGAATTCAAAAAATATGTTCAAAGGATATCACAAAGATAGATGGTATGAGCACTAGCAACCGGGTCTATGAAGAATTACTTCCCAAAATAGGCTCGTACATTACCTATAAAGGAGATTTGTGTTAACCAGCTGTCAGTCAGTTATAATGCTCAGCCACAGAAAGTCCTTAAACGCCTTTATCTTGCTTTGGTATGAGGCACTTGGAAGCAGGGGCTGACACCTATGTATGTGCTCAATGAGTAATTCCCCTGCAGTGACCTAGGGGGAGTGGTCAGATCTAGCTGACTCTTTAACGGCCACGATATTCCATGAAGAGCTACACAGGTTATTATTTCTGTCTGTTGCTAATATGATTTTGCCAGTTTTATAATTCATCGTTGTAATGATGCAGTGCTGGTAAGTCTAGTCAACAGGACTACACTGATGCATTCGGTCAAACCTATGTTATGCTGTAAGATAACATGATGCATCAGTTCTAGTCCGGGTTATTTGTATGCCAGTGCTGAATTTATGTTTCAAGACAACCAAAGAGAAAGATATATTGAATTTCTGCACCTCTCCTCTGAAGGGTTATAGACTGTTAATGGAGCTGCACTAACATCTATAACAGGAAAGGGCAGTGTCCCAGTCAACTACAGCTATAAGTCCCCCTTAGCTGTCATCTCTCTGGAGACTCTCCAGTGACCAATGATAAATATGGAGGCTGGCCTGAGCTCCTGTTGCACATTACTGGGCTTTGGTGAAAAGATGGTTGGAGTGGTGGAATAAGTTGGGCACTAGAGAGGAATGGGTTCTACATGGATTGGCAAAGGTTTAGCTGCTGGACATTTTAGCCCTAAATATATCAAACTTATGTATAGGTACTGTTATAGGTTTTGTTAACTTGACTGTGCACATTTCTGACATTTCTTACTTTTTCATAGGCAGCATCATGGCAAGGATGATATCAACATGAAATGAATACATGGCTGATATCACCGAGGAACTATCTGAAAACCTTTGTTAGTCAGCTTCAACAAAACATTTACAGAAGACAGTATTTTTTACCGGGTCAAACTTCTCAACGCTCATCGCCAGACAACATATGCTGACCTTCAGAGCAGGTGTCTACCAGTGCACATATTAGATCATTCTTGTTAGTGGTGCCAAGATCAGGCAAACTACTGGCCATTGGAATGAGTAGGTCACAGAGTTGCTCATGTAGTTTGAGCAGCTACTCTTAGCCTCAGCTTCCTGCACAGGAGCAGCTCAAAGACATCAGAAAAAAAGTCCAGCTCTCTTGAAGCAACCTATCTAATGCTGCTAGTATCGCACTCTGCAAACAAAACCTTCCCTTTTATTGGTGAAAAGAACCTGTATGATACTGCCCAAGTCCAAAAGGCACATTTATAGATAATTTGTTATGTATGTGTGTGTGAAAACCAACTAGACTAGCTCTAAGTTGTTAATAAATGTCCACTACCCAGGATTCTGCACATTTAGATGATACTTTGGGATGCCATTAACCACTAGCATCTCCTTTCACATCTCCCCATTTGCCTTCAGCAAGGGGTGCCTCTAAAAACCACCGGCTGTTGTTTTGCCTTCTATCTCTTCTCCAGAGGCCTTTATTGCCATGCTGGGAGGCAAATGGTTAGTGATACAGGATCAAACTTGGTCCACCTTAGAGTGATAAAATGACACATAAAAGAACTCTCCCTCTCTAGCAAGTCAAAGTCTGCACAGTGTTATTATACCCTTTGATCCTTATGATCACTGGATGTGCAGACTGTCTGGGTTTGATATAGTCCTGAAGTGCCAGCATGATACATCTATAGAATGCTGGCTGGTAGAATCAGCAATACTGCATCGGCGTATTACAAAAACAAAGGAAGATTAAATAAATAAATAAATAAATAGGTGTTATGTGGCCCTCAAAGGTCTACAAATAGGTTTATGTCAATAAAACATGGGTCAAGGTGATATTAACACCAGCTCAGATGTAATTGTTTCTATAAAAATAAAGAGAAAAAAAACACATGACAAGTGATAAGTTCTGATTAAGTACATCATGAGAAGACCATTAGAACATTAATTTGTCGAGGTTTGTGTATTCTACTAGAAACATGTTTACCCGACAAGTTGATTAGGTGCTCATCATTTAGCTTCAATATCCCATTTTGCCTTTTCATCTGCAAGTAGGGTGAGAAAGGTCTTCTGTAAAGAGTTCTACATTCTTATACTTTGTATATATTGATATCATATGCAAAACATCCAGCATAAACAAAATGGCTGAGCTTGAGAACATTGATTAGACCATGAATGGTCTGATGGATGTGCCAACATCAATAAGATTAACATCTTATTACAATTTACCGTCGGTCCCATAAATCCACCAATTAGCCATCTAGCTTCATCCTTCATCTACAGAACAAAATCAACTTCCTCATATACAGCAGTATCCTAACTTTCTGGACTAATGTATGATGATAAATACAGATAATCAGATGCGCTGTAGTACCTAACTTAGCTTTTGAGACCTGTTCATTGCAGCTAGATTACCTTCGTTGATGTTTAACATTTATGTAGTGCTGATTGGAGATAAGCAGATATAGGAGATATGTCAAGTGCTGCTTTCACATTTCTCCCATGTCTACTGATGCAACATATGCACACCTTAATCACGGGCTTTCCCCGGGTACTTTGGGAACATAATGGTGTGAAGATTATTCTTTACATTATCATGAGCACTTTATGAATTTGTGCACCAAGGACTAGTCACTGTGTAAAGATCCAAATTCAGTGTTTTCATATCTAATGTAGAGCCTCAACATGAAATGATTAACTGCAGAACATTAGTGCTATAGTGCACCTTGGATGTTAAAGATTTCGCCTCATCATCCAAGAGTCAAAAAGGCAATTCGTGTTGGTAGCTTCCATAATGGGTAAGTCACTGGGCCTGAATTGATGCATGTTATTCCTTCAATCATCACCTGTACATTTGGAGAGATAATTGTGTCATCAGTAAAAATTAGGCAAATCATCCGAGGAGATGCTGTGCTGGCCTTCCAAGAAGCAGAAACTCTTTCATCTCTTTAGTTTATATCACTCTGCGAAAAAATATCTTTGTTGAATCTTTGGCTGACTTTGACCATGCAATCATGTTGTATCTTGCAGTGTGGAGCTATTAAAATATTATAAACATTATCAGGTTCATCAAAACAGTAAGTGGTCTTAAGTGGTAAGAAATCTGTGCATGTGTTCAGTGAATACCCCCCCCCTAGAAAAACACTTCTTTGGGTGCACACCCAACTGATAACTCTGTGGATAATATGCAGGATGGAGCTGTGACTACACAGCGTCCAACCTCTTCCATATACCTGGTCTGCCTCTTGAAAAATGCAGGTCATGTAACAGCATGAGACAAATACATGTTATACATGGTAGGAAGGTCGCACATCAGAATCAAAAGCTGGTGAACCAGGATGTTTCAATAAAGTGGTGGTTCACACTCTATTATATTTGAGCTTTAAGAAAAGCGTCTTTAGATATATGGTCTTTATTTAATTTTTAAACATAGGGATTTCCTGCCTAGTCCTCCAAGCCTGTCCCTCGTGTGGTTGTTTTAAAGTCTCACAGTCATCCTCACTCCCCTTAATTTCAGGGACTTTGTGTTTAGAAGTACAGGATTCATTTTACGAGAAAAAGAAGGTCAGGTGTTCCAAGGTTACTGGGCAGAGTGCCACTTCACTAAGAACTACAATTAAGCCAGAAGGAGACTAGTAGGGGAGTCAAGTAGAGAGAAGGTAGTAAAAAGGTTTGTATGGGTTCCTTTGCTATTGAACCTCAATCTGATGGAAACTGTCCCCAGCCAGTGGGCAATCAATGTCATTGCATTCAAGTACCTAGGTGGCCTTGAGTAGTGGCCTTGAACATGGGTCTGTGCAAAAGATGGTCTGATCACAGGCACAGGAGAGAACACCGGTTTATAAAAGGAGTAAAACTTTTACCCTTTTTTTTTTGTTTTTTTTTCTGTCTTAATTTTGATATCAGGATTCTCTGTATTTTCATAGTGAACATGACATTCCTTGTGTTTTACCTCTCTTGATATCCAAGTATTAGATGAACATGGAAGTTGTTGGTGAATATTTGAATAGATGTAAGTAGATATTGCAAGATCTATTGTGCATTGTATGTACTCCCTGTCATATACCGAAGCCCTTCATCATCTTTAATACTTTTTCCCTTCACTGAGTCTTATCTTTCATGTCCGTAAGATATCTAAGATTCATCTCAGTTACACCTAGCAATATCACTTTCCAGCACACCATACATTCAGTAACCTCAAGCGATAAATGGGCTTTGCATTGACCCCAGGGTCAGGCTGTTTTGTATAAACCAATCATTTGGACACACCTTAGCATCCACATCCAGCCTACCTAAAGGTGTTATTGTAGTCTCAAGATGGTGGGAAGCAGACTTTAAACATACTCCCCTCAAGAGAATAAGATGGTAAAAGAGGCCTTGCATGTATGAAATGATACTGGGTTTAATGAAATAGAAGAAGATAGTAGAAATAACTAGTACTGTCTGGATCACATCAGCTCAGCTTTGCACATAGGTTGGAACAGCTGACCGAATGGCGGCCCAATATAGCCCGCTTTATGTCAAAAAGGCTTCTCTTTTATAGATTGACAGAGCTATGTGAGATCAATATTTTCAATATACATCTAAAGGCAAAGAGTTATTTAGATTTGCCAATCTTTGCATGTGTCCATTGATAAATGTGTCAGAATCCGTCATTTTACTTTAAGATAATTCTAATTTAGACCCTGTCTTATACATCTACACTATCAGTCTCATTAGGATTTATGCCATACACTATTGGCACGTAGAGAAGATATCAGGGTGGAGTTGTCTATGGTCAGATCCCCAGTGAGCTTTACAGCGGCACTGCATTATAAGCTAATATAGCCTCTGGGGATTGAATCCTGCAGAACCATACCAAAACCGTGTGTTTCTGTATTCACAATTACATGTCATGGTTACAATGTGTGATGTACATCAAATATGAGTGAATACTGCTCTACTCAAATTCATTTCTCTTCCCCTGGGATCATACAAGTAGAATTCAGAGAAGATCAAAAAGATGAGTGCAGTAGAAGTCCCCCAGTGTATTACACTTTATACATTGAAGAAGTAGCCTTCAAAGTTCATTATAATATAAATGAGAAATATGATCATCAGCCAGGATTTAGTTCATGCCTAACTCCACCTGATGCAGAAGAGCATTATCTTGATACAGGATTCTATGCCCTCTTTGCCAGTCACCCCTCATTATGTGCTTTAATCCACTAATATGTCAATTATCTAATTGGCAGGGAAAGGGATTTCATTTCTAGTGTATGAACTATGAATAGTGAACATATCAGTCATTTGTTACAGCATTCCTGCTGACCTCAATATCCTCTATAAATTCATTTGCCCCAAATCAACTAGGCGTTTTTTAAAGTCACTTGACAGGGAAACTCCTTAATAAGCAGCCTGTTAGAGTTCCCTGTGAGGTACTTTAATCTGTACATAGCAATCTGTAGGCCAAGCAGGTGACAAGTGCCAATAAAGCGACCACAATCTGGACAGGAGTATCAACCTTACCCTAATATACTGACCATTATAGCATTTTTTACTAGCAACAACATTATGTCCACACAAATCACTATGCTAGTGGACTAGGCAGGTGTTAGAGATATGAAGGAAAGCTGGCATGTAGGCTTCTCACGGGGCAAAAGTGGTTGTGTAAGAGGGTGAGGCAGAGAGAGGGGCTTACAGTTCATTAGATATTAGCCTGACATAGGTTTGCATGATTATTTCAGAGGGCTTTTAACATTAAGAAGAGGTAAACGACAAGGAGCTGAGAGATACAGATTTTGAAGGTCTGTATGAAGCACCAGGTGTATTCAAAATGTCAATACCTTAAGTTCCACACAAGGTAATGCGGAAAGCATTCAAAAACTGATTCTGAAACCAAATGATATTTTGTTTTAAATACTTCTAATGATAAGAGTTAATGGGGAAAAACTGTGGACTAAGCCGGTGTCAGAGGGGTTAGGGGATAGCTGAGATGAGGGCTTCCCAAGGGTAGAGAGGTGGCAGGTAGGGTGAGCGGGTGAGGCAGTGAGTATGTCGTTGTGGGGTCGACCTTGATTTGCATGATCATTTCAGAATTCATTTAAGATTTAGAAAAGGGAGTAGAGGAATACAGAGACAAACAGAGATCAGCTGCAACTCTACTTCAAGTTCACTTGTAGTCCACCCTCTAACATCTAAAATTGCTAGTAAAACTGATTTAGTTACCAGATATTTTAAACTAGAAATAAAACAGAGAATAGCAGCGGACTAAACTTATGTCAGAGGTATGAGGGGAGGCTGGCATGAGGGCCTCTCAAGGGTAGAAACGTTGCAGGAGGGTGAACGGGTGAGGCAGTGTATGAGGCTTGTAGGTGGGTCAAAATGAACTTGTCATTATAGGGTAAGTATGTATGATCACTTCAGAAATGCATCTATGATTTAGAGGAGACAGGTTTAGAGATACAGAGGGAAAAAGAGGGAAACACATGTTGCGGTCTCTACAGTGAATTATTTCATTCATATATTTAACTGCATCAATCAGCATAGCATTTCAGTGCTTATCGAAATTGGCATATTGGGAAAGGTCAATCAAGGATTTGAGGAATATTTTGATGTTTGACCAAGGTAGGTGCAGATTGCTGCCGTCAAAAAGTATCATATTAATGCAAAAAGCTTTTCCGTGCTCACCTGGAACCAAAATAATGAGGATATAAGGAAAAAGTATTTTTATATTTTTTATCATATCCAAACAAGCCAGTTTCAGTCTACAAGAGTCAGATTAGATTGAAAACAAGAAAAAACTTACTTGGTATGGCCTGGAAAGATAATGAGATTTTGCTGCGTATGCTTCAGCTACCTGTTGCTCAGGGGGTTTTATGTCTGGCCTGTGAGAGGGAGCCCTTAATCGTTTGAGGGTCATACTATACCATGATGCCTATGGTCTTAATCATGCTGATCAGGGCAGCATTTACCCCAATGTCAGCATCATTCAAGTAATAAACACATGTGACAGGATCTGCGAAAAGGATCCTTAGTGCAGGGTGCATTAAGGTCCTTATTCCCAGAACATGTCACACATAAAGGGCTGCAGTACTAGTGAATAGACAGCACTGTAATGGTGCATCATGACACCATCAAATGTTAAATCTCATTTTAATGAGGAGCCGGTATGTCTCCTCCCCTGGTCCCCCGAGCCCTGTGTTTCTACTGTGGGTAAATTGAGTCTTTGAGGCTTAGCGGGATCAGGTGCTCCAGACCTGAGGAAAAGCAGTTCACATAATCAGATTTACCATAACCCTATTGTATCTAAGCTTAAGCTTTAGTTCAAGTCTAGGTTCCATGGATGCATTTTCCATAAAACCTCAAACTTCAAATATAAGCCATACTGTATGTTTCTAGCTTTTCTTTAGATGTACCCAGGCTCAGAAAATATTTGGATTCTCTGCTTTATATACAAAAATGTGTATATATACGCCCTGCAATGAATTCCTGATGATGTCACATATATGGCACAAATCCAAATGGCTCTCATGAAGAACAAGGTTATGATCCCTGCCCAGAACATCCCTTCCCTTCATTTGTACTCTTTCAGCATATTTTCTTAAGCAGGTGGTTTGGGGTAGGCCAAATAATTAATGACTGCTGCATATATATGCTAGTGACAGCAATCACCTGAGGCAAAACAATTGGGTTGAAATTTGGGCCACAGCAAATCCTAGGAAAATGCAAACGATCCCCAGAAGAACCTTAAATTTCTCAGCAGATGAAATCTTTTGTGTGAAAACAAGATTAAGAACTGACTTCTGCATTTTGAGTTATTCAAAACTCAAAACATTACCATCCATTTAGGGCCACATAAAGGGTTTCTCAGACCATATTTTCATCAAAATCACATGTAAAGGGTGTTGTTTCAAGGGTACATTTCACTACGGAGTGGGGGTTCATTCTGTTATCAAAGTTACTGTTTCCATAGGGTATTATTTTTTAAGAAATGATACTTAAATCTGCTAAAGCAGATATTGAGTGTTGGACCAGAAAGATATGTTTCTATCTCTCTGGTTGGGCGAACCCATTCCACAGGTCAATGTCAACATGAGTTTCAGTACCCTTGTGTATTGGGAACATTCCCCGTATGATACACCCAGCAACTGCTACAATAGAGGACATAGGAGAAGGTTGAGAGCAGGGGTAACTGGGTAAGGTCAATTATATAAGTTTATACCACGATTTCTGGGTTACACAGTGCTTTTTGGTGTCTATTCCCATCCACATATCTGTCGATATTGCACACCCTGTATACTTTAACATCAATTTTCTAAGGCGTGTGGTTATCCGTGGATATCCATGGTTATCCATGGATAACCCACACTCAGTGCGGTTATCCATGGATAACCGCATGCCTCTCATGTCCTTCCATGTCATATGTTACATGTTAAAACCAACACAATATTTCATTGCCATGGTAGGGGTCAAACCTGCAATCTCAGGTCCGTAGCCCAACTCCCTATGCAGTGCGCCACAGGGATTGACAAAAAACGCTCGGTTCGAACCACGTCTGGATATGATACAAAGGCGGGGCAGGCGACGACTGTGGGCTGACTGCTACCATAACCGCGGGAGGCATTCAAACATAGCCAAGCAGAGAGAGGAGGACACGCTGCCGGGTGACGAGGTGTTTTCTACACAAACATAACCTCGAGAAGCATCTTTTTTCGCTGTGTGCCCTGTCGCTGTCCGCTGCCGGGTGAGGAGGTGTATTATACACAACCATAACCGTGAGACGCATTCAAAGCTTTAGCTGTCCGCTGCCGGGCGACGAGGTGTATGTATCAATTGTACACAAACATTACCACGAGACTCATTCAAAGCAAGCCAAGCCAAGACCGGGGCTGTCGCTGTCCGCTGCCGTGCGACGAGGTGTATGTACCGATCATGTACACACAATGGCTGGCATCGAGTCCCGGGGAGGGGGAATAATTTTTGTTTTCCAACTTGAATTTATTGATATTATATTGATTTTTTATTGGTGTGTGTTAGCAAAGCCTAATAACACTTGGCCTATGGCCTCGTGTCATTATCCTTCACTAACACACACTCGTCATGAGTTATCCATTGGTTACTTGTTCACTAAAATGAAGTATAGCAGGTTCCCTTAACTGAGGGCACTGCCCCCACCAGTAAAAGTTAAACAGCTACATAAAAAACTATAAGTCAACCCACAAATTGGACTATACACATATCTTATAATTATAGAAAAAGCCAGCCCACATGGGGCTAAAGAAGTCACTTTGTTTATGTTCTATTGCCTTGGCTGAATGACTAACCTGGCCCAGCTCCCTATATCAAAGAATGCCTCGGTGTAGTTTTAAAACATAAACATCCTTTATTAAAGTGTGGGGTGGACCTTTGTTCATTTACAGTTTGTGTGACCGTGCATTACTTAGCCTCATTAAAAAATCATCCTGTTACAATGGAGGTTACTAAGATTCACCTTTGGTATGAGACTTATTGTGTTAACTCTTTAAGGGCTGCTGATGCAAGAATGAATCAAGCCCATTGGTCAGCATCCTGCACTTAAAACATACTGCTGAGGCTGCTCCCCAGTAATTATTGGTGCATCATGCCAACCCCCGTTGGGACATGTTGACCCCATAGGGTTGGCGTGATGCATTTATAAATGTGACTTGACGTATTATTAGCTATAAAGGTGACACCTTATCTATTCAAACAGCGTATTCAGTAGTCATATATACATACCAAGCAAACCTGGCACCTATACAGATTCAAAGACATTTAGGCCTACTGCTCTGAAAGACATGCTGCAACTCCTGTGCTAGTGCCATTCTTCCCTCAACAAGCAAGAGCTAACACATGCACAAAAAGAATTTTCTTTTCATCCTGCTGTCATTCTCCCCATGTTGAATCAGACTAAAATGGGATTTTCAATAATGTGTCTGCATTTAAGACACAATACAGCTATCCGAAGCACCACAGTATGGTAAAAAAAAGTTGGGGCATCTGTAAATCTTGCTAATGAGACAGCCTTAAAGAATGTAGCCACAAGGAAATGAAACCCCCCAGATGGGAGCCCATTAATAATAGAGCATGTGGACCAAAGTGGTCAGGGGATAAAAGGGTAACAAGCCCCAAAGGCTGCAACCCAACCCACAAAAGGCCCCCTGTAGCTGTGTGAGTATGATAAAAAGCAAGACATACTGATGCATTCAATGTATTTTTTATCCTGGGTCTTTTCAGGAACCCTTTGTATTCTGCAAACACACAAATCAGTCTACTATTGTTATCAATGTCTTTTCTTCCACTATTGGCTTCCTAATGGGACTTAAACCATATAAGGGTTCTATAGAACTATGAGCCATTATCGCATTGGCCAATTTTAACACAGAATGTCAAATTTACAAAGCACTCATTCTGAGGCAGGACTATATTAGCAAATGTGTGTTAAAACAGGCCTGTATGTTTTTTTTTGTCATAGGAGAACAATGCATTCAGGCTGAGTAACACAACAGTGCCGAATTCATGCATCATGCAAATCATTTGTGACAAACATATGGCATGATGCATGAATGCACTCATAGAATGAAGCTTGGAGCATCATATTTCCCTGAAATGTTTAAGTTATGTAGCTGTTCTTTTGCAAAACCTTCTTCTTTACAGTTTGGTCTCTTTCTACCCTTGGGAATCTTTAGAGGAGCTATCAACAAAGCCGATAGAGTAAGAATCATCAATGCAGTGCGTCATGCATGCTCTATACTGCTTTTCCCAGCACATATGCTGGTAGGTAGATGGAGTAGTGTATGCCGCATACAAGGTTACAAAGCTGCTGCCTATAACCTTTAGTCCCTCTAATAGGGCTGTCTTCAATGAAGACAAAATATCCTTTGGAAAAGACAGCAAACCCCATAGTGGCTGACTTCAATGAGGGCTACTGGTGTAGCCTGTATATAAGAATATTGGCGATTGATACTGAATAGTCGTTCAATTGAAGTGGGCTAAAAATGTGCAAATGTCTCGAATAAGTGTGGAGTGTAAGGGGTTTTCAATTCAATTTTAAGAATTAACTATATCTCAATTAAGGGTAAATCTCATAAAAGAGCACAGGTTTCTTTAAATTCATCACCTCTGGGTGTATAAATTAGCTTTAAGGGGTTCATAATGAAGTACTGGCTAGACTGCTCGCCATCATGTCCATGCTGACCCACCAGCGTGCATTTATTCACCATGACTACCAAATGGTATAATGCATCAATGAATCAGTGGCCCTTAAGGGTAAGGTTTTCAGGGTTAGAGTGAGTACGATAGGAGTGGGGGACTGCTACTGTAAGTGAATAAAGACACCATAAAATATGAATATCAGAAATGATTTTTTAAACAGCATTCGAATGTTCCTTGTTGCCTGAAAATGGTGCTTGTACTGTGTGTGCAATATGTTTAAGTAGGAATTCAGAATACAAAGAGAAACAAAAAGGTTTTAATGAGTGAGAAGAGGGTCAACATGTCTATTTGAATTCCTGATGTGTGCCCCAGTAGCAGGTGAAATCTACTCAAGGAGCAGCATCCTGAGTGCCTGGTCACTGTACCCTTTGTTATAACTGCCGCGTAACCAAGGGCAGTTGGTCTTTAAATTGTTAACTTGTATAGAAAAGTGTGAACAGATCCGGACGCACACATGCAGAGCACTGTTTGACTTTGGTGGTTGCATACATGGTACAGTATTTTGTTTAGACTTCTTCCTTTGGTCCATGAGAATTGCGCCTCTGCTGTTCAAAATTGGCAAAACAGCTTTAAAACTGACATGATTTTGATTCATGATAAAGTCTGTGGTCATTTGTGTTTATTCTCCAGTTGATCTGTGCATTGGTGTTGTGTTAAAAAGGCAACAGAACCACACACAAAAGAATAAATGACCCACTTGATCTAGACTTTCATACCATATGTGAAAAAAATGTACAATCATTTTACATGGCACAGGGCTTGTTGGTAGAGGATACACTTTGCATTGATAACTGAAATGTGTAGATCTGATATTTCAGCCTTTATAATAGCACTTCATCAACACATCCTAAAAAGAACATGGAACCCTTATCAAAGGCTTTGGTATCTTTAGTTTGCACTAAGCAAGACATTAAGCCTCTTAAGACCCCTCTCTGGTCACGATGTACTAATGCCCCCCCCCCCCCAGCCAATCTATTCTCCAGCATTGCATTGGTGCAATCAAGGAGCAATGTTACAGTACATCTACTTTCCAGCAATGCATTGTTCCATCACATCAGCATGGTGTACCTATGAAGTATCAGTAAGCAGATTAACCTGCATTTCATCAGTGCATCATGAATGCCATTTTGGAACTGATGGCCCTTAAAGAGTTTGACATAGATATATGGGCCATGTTGACATACTCTATAAGATGAGGGGTATTTTTGTCACAGAGTTATAATTTCCTGAGGCAGTGTTAATCTAAGATACATATAGTGCCCAGTCAGCTGAGACCCCCCATTATATCCCTCGGAGTGTGACATTGATTTTGCAGCTTTTTTGTTCGCATGTTAGGATAATGATGTCTGTCCGAACAATGCAGGGGCTGCTAGATGCCTTGAGTTTCATGTTTATCGACTGCCATGATGCTTGATTGTAATTCTGACAGACAATTCAACAGGGATGCAGATTTGTATCCGGAATAACCATGGCCAATATAAGCATCAAAAGTGCTCCATTCCAGGAGTTCATTTCAGAAAACAATATCACAAGCCCACTGTTAGTTGAGAAAGGTCCTATAAGCCATGTACTTATAGTAAATGCCTTATAACTACTCAGTACAACTGAACTTTATGTCAAGTGTGTCACATCTGTCAGTGAACAGTAATAGTGGTGACAAAAAAGGAATGAACACACTACATTTTTCATCCCCAGAGAATTTTAAGCAAATTTTTACAAGCTGTTATCATAGCCTTTTCAAATACAATTCTCCATCAAATTTGGAATGAGGCATTTCTAATCTAATTGCATGTCCTTCTATGATCCCATGAACTAGGCTTCAACTACAGATCTTTAAAATCTATCTTTTGGGTCAATAGCCATATGAAACAACATGGATTGTATAAAGAATCTTAATGAAATAATCTGAAATAGAAACCGCAAAGAAAAAATCCTTTAAATCCATCTCTGTCATCTCATTGAGTCAGGGATGATGATCAGCATAATAGAAAGTGTAGCACTACATTGAATATATGTGTTTAATTAAAATTGACAACTTACACTCAGGGTTTAAAAAGATAAAGTTTTGGCATGATTTCGTTTTAGGGGTGAGTCTCCTTGGAGATACAGAAGGAGCAGGGGGCTCATGTAGTTTAATAGAAAGGGATGAGCTGAAAGAACATGACAAAAAAAGGGTGGATATCGGTTTTAAAATCTTTAATTAAATGGACTTTGTCTAAAGGGAGATGAAATTTGAATACTATTGGCAACTATATATGCATAGCTGAGTTACTCTTCGGCCAATTCTGAAAGTTATATACATGAATAAAGCATTTCAGACAATTTTCAATCCAACTCAAAATTGTAGATGCTATGTTAAATGTCACCCCAAGTGGAGAGATAATGTGAGAAATAGACTCTGTTTGTAGGGAAATTGGACCCTTTAATTATTCACCTAATGTAATGTAGAAGCTCTCTATTCACAACTCTGCCCACATACATTATATGTGAGTAGAGATTAGACTTGATTTACTGTTTTATACATGGCAATGCAAATAATAGGAGGCTATCTGCTCTGCCGCTGCCATCAAATAGGTATATGCATGCAGTCCAATGCATAATCAGCCATGCGTCTGTTTTGTTTAAAAAGGTAGATTTGCTGACAGTCCTATATTGACTTTAGCCCAGATGGCTGCAGCTAGGTGAGCTACCTTAATGATTTATAGTGAATGTGTTGCTCTTTAGGCTTTTGATTTTCTTATCCTCTCTCATTGTCGTTATCCATTATGCTCAGGTGGTGTAAACACAAAGAGAGCGTAATGGTAGAGATCCTTTACACTCCACCAATGCACTCATTGTTAGTTGAGCCTAAATGAATTGGGTAGATATTAATGTAGTGATGGACATAGAAACGTACATCAAATCTACACAAGAAATAGAAAATATAAACTATAGACCAGAGAGAAAGTCATGCTGGGCTATAGGAGGCTTAAACACTCTATTGTCAGTGTTCTATTCATAGAGTTTGTAAGAAGATGACCTTAATTTCAATTTAATGTGCTTGGTTTATGCATTTGCTGTATCATTCAAGGTAATGAGACCCCACAAGAAGAGGAAGAATGTTTCCTGTGGCTCCAGGAACATTATAAGATTTAAACCAGTGTTATCCTCAGATATGGGCATTTTAGAAACAGTTATGTTCACCCACAATCACCTCCTAAAAGGCAGACAGCTCTCTAGATCTGCCTTTGTTTTTTAGTGTTCTTTGATAACAATGTTATTCATGCCTCAGAGGCATGTACTGGATAGAATGACTAAAACAGGCAAGTGAAAGGAACAAAACCACTTACAAAATGCCTTCGGAATGCAAGGAATTGTCTAGATTGGTCATCTCTGAGTGTTTATTGATAAAAATGTCTTGAAACCCTAATGAGAATTTGTCATTTTACAGTAAGACCTGTAATTCTAATTCAGACCATGTCTCACACCCACACTAGCACTCCTACAAGACTGTATGACACACACTATTGGCTTTTAAATCGACTATCAAAAAAAAGATTCAGCCACCAGATGTCTATTGGCTGTTAATGGAGTTATGATCCCCAGTGAGCTTTGCTTGGATGCTGCATTATATGCTCATAAAGCCTTTGGGAGGGAAAGCCAGTAGAACCCATCAAAACTACATATCTGTTTTCTCATAGTGTTGTAACATTGCCCATTTTCTATTCTCTGAGATCATCAAAGTGGTACAACTCACTGATGATCAAATAGACCAGGGCGATATGGATCCTGTATCATAAAATCAAGATGCATTGGGCACTGTCGAAGGGAGGCTCTTTAGGTGAGTAAAGTGCTCTAATCTTGGAACAAGTTATACTAAACCCCTTCCACAATTTCAATCTCCCTTCATCCCCCACCCCCCTCCCCTTCCCCAAGGCCACTAAGTGGTTTCACCAATACTATAATGTGAATGCCTGGAGTCTTGAACTTCTCTGATTTATCTGTTTTATCATGTGTGAACACGATTGATAGAACTGAAGCTGTTTTCTCTGCTTTATGGTCTACTGAAGATAATAGTATTACTCGCCGCCATACCAATTGTCAATATAGGAGGCTGTAATGTGGGCCCAGATTGCAGAATGGCCAGACCAAATTCTGGTATTTGATTTAAACCCAATAAAACCTTTTTCAAAAAATTCGCTGGGCCGTATTTTTGTATTGGTTTACCCTCCTCGTAAGTTGTGCACATTACAGTGACATATATGACGATGAATCCTGGAGAGGCCTGCTGCTGAGCAGTCCCCTAAAGTAAGAAATAGATCCATTAATAGTCACTTTGCTGTAATTGTTCATATTGTGGTATTACATTATGCAGACTGCAAATGGGATGATACTTAAGTAATATTGGTAATGAATATAATCTGAGACTCATGTTAAAAAGGCCTCTAATGAGCGGTGTGTATTATATTACAGACATTTCATCTGAAATGAATACACTACACTTCCATTAATCTTAGCTTAACATAGCTTTGGAAAGTGTAGTTGACACTTATACGCTTTGCTTTCACTTGGCCTTCAATAGCCTTACATAGTATTTGTCCCTTAGTCCCCCATAAACCTGCTTGTGTCATTGGATCCAAATTGCATGGTATCTGAGGTAACACGGGGCCTTACACAGGTGGAGAGTGGGAAGGGGAGGCATAGGGACATAGGTGCATGTGGTTAATGGGAGTATGTGGGGCTTGATTAGGTTCAGATGTCACATCCAGCACCCTCAGACATCCCCTATGTATGACCTATTGTTGCCCCATATTGACCTAGCAGTCTATGTGCACAATGTCTGGTAGACTGGATCTAGTGCGCTACAAAGGAGTGCATGTTATACTGGTTCAGTAGACCTTTTTTACAGCCTAATTACCAATACATCTCAACAGTGCACCTGGTGCTTCATGCTATTGTTAAAATATCTCAGAATTAGAGTTCATTGTTTATCAATTTGCAAGGCTAGCCAAAATTGCCATGTAAATCAGTGAAAGCATGAGTGGCCATTAGGATATATATGCAATAGTGGTAATCACATTAAGATTCTGGCAGTTTCCATTTTCAAAATATTAAGTAAGATAGTTGGAATGAGAAAAGGCGGTGTGCTGTGTCAGGACTATTAAGAATTTAAATATTTCTTCATGGCGTGTCATATAATTATTTCCACTGCAATCTTCAAAATCAAATTAATTTTTATTTTGCATCAGGAGGTAGCAATATGATGGATCCTCATTGACCCAATTTGTAAACATTAACAAATAACTTTATATGCTTCTTTAAATAGTTAAGATGCACCATATTAGTCCTGTTAGTCTTTACTTAGTTAGGACATCAAGGACATTGTATAAGCAGGGTTGTAGAAGTCTGCCTTCTGAGATACATGGATGAATATGTTTAGGAAGCTCATGGAGAGCTGTATAAACATGCACGAAGACATTGGACAATGGAATATAAGACAAGCCCTTTTCAGTAACAGAGGCTGAGCACACATATTCATTATACCCCCAGTTCCTCCAATTTTATTTGATTTTTGTAATAATGCACTGACAAAGTGACATGTATACCCATGTCAACTTGATTTGACATGGAGAGCACATGTCACTGGGACATGTGCACATATGTCACTATGACAACTGCAGCACACAGTAATCCTCATATAATTTGACATGTCTTAAAATGCCAAGTCATCTGTGAGTTGACTACGGTCACGGCCATGTCGAAGGCACTTGACATGTGATGGTTTGACATGCATGATTGTTCTAGGATATTCCACTAGATGGGGAAAACTACTATTTTGGTACCAGGATTAATCACTACCAAGAAGTACCACCACCACTTGAGACATTTGATGTATCTGTGTCATTTCGTTTTCATGAAGAATACATCACTAATCTATTTCATTGTTAAATTTGCATTTATTATTGAATATCAAAATAGACACCCACCATCTTGAATACTTCAACTGGAGACGTTAGACACCTTATGTGTGGGTCAGTTAAAAAAATACCAAAGGGCTTATGGACTGCATAGAGGTCATCAGTCAAGTAGAAGTTCTGTAGTTAGGAAAAAGTGCCTTAGTGTTGCAGGCCTGTGGGACTATGATATCCCCTTCTAGTATAGGCCTGCCTTGATTGAACCATTGGTACATAGTTATTGGCTGTCCTTGACCCTTACATAATTGTCTCACAGTATTACCTAGCACTCAGGTGAATGGATCAGAAATATGTGACGTGTCTTCATTACACATGTCAAGTGGCGTTGACAAACCAAATATATATGAGAGTGTCAACCTCATTCAAAATGTCATGTGGGAGACAAATTGTGACCTGTGCAGTATGCGTCAAAATGATCAGTGTTCTTCTCTCTGTGTGGGGTAACCAATCTTGGCTAACCACACATGGAAATTTCCATTGGCTAGACCCTGCCTAGCTCAAGCCGTCTATTCCATACACACCATTCCCTATGGAGTCACTATGATCCAAGAGATATCCTTTGCCATATGGACACTGTTAACCACAGGCCCCTCTCATTTCTGGAACTGATAGCCTAATGACGAGCTATATTTGTCTTGCCTGTCTAGTTGTGTCCATCTTCTACTTCAGCTGGGCATGGCTGCTTTGTTCTTAAGAAATGACCTGAGTAACACCCTCGAGAGAAGCACACAACTGCATTATCCCAAAGTCCCTAGTTAAAGTAGTGGTTTTGGATCAATCTGGCCCCAGCTCGACCACTTGTGTGAGTCGTCTCTGGCACCTAGCATTTGTGGGTAAAGGAAGTTTTTTCCCCTAGTTGCTGTAGTGCTTATTTGTAGGCAGGTACCTTGCATAGCAATCTTCCCCAGAAAATGGGGACCATCATCCCCATACACAAGAGAGGTGTTCCCTAGAATCCCGACTGGGCGGGACTGGTTTTGGACAGTATGGAGCTAGCAGCCTGTTGTGTATGGCCTCACTGAAGAAGGTTGTAAGTGTGCCAACGGCATTGGCATCCTGCCAAATGAAATGGTATTGCTTTAGCATATTTGAGTGGGCATTGGAAGTTTTGATTTAGGACTGTGCCAGCTCCACCATCCTTTCGAGCCATAGGCATCCTCTGTGGCATCCAGATAATATCTTTTGGAAATTGAACAATAGGGAGCATAGCAACCAGTTTGAATAGGAAGGCTTGCAGTTTGGATGCAGAGGGTCACAAGGGCACTATGTTGGATAGCACCACAGGATGACAGTATGTCAGACTTATAAATGTGAATTGAGGTTGCATGGACATGGTGGATTGCCTGATTGCATGAGTAGGTTAGTGTTTGGGAGTGGGGGCTAACATGTTCTGAGAGGAAGAAGGAGAATGAATGCCTGAATGATTGGCTGGTAAGGGCAAATCTGACTATATGATGGGCATGCAGAGGACTGAAGTGACTACCTACAAGGAAGGAAGTCCTGCAGATTAATATTCAGATTGGTATATCAAGAGAAATGATAACTGGACTTTTTACCCTATATATAAAAAGGGGTCGCTGGTCCCCACCCCATTGGAATAAGCTTGAGTGCTTGCCAGGAACAGATAAACCAAAAGAGGCTACCTTGATTTATGTACTATATTTAAAATTAACTCGATTTTTTAATTCAAATTTTACTAATTTTTCATTTTCAGTATCTGGTATTGATATTCATTCATTCCAACGTCCAAAATGTCTAAATTAAACTGTTTCAGAAAGAAATGACCATTTTTCAAATTATAGCCTCTAAAATCATCAGTTAGCCTACAACATAAGCTATGACTGCCATTTTGGATCTTGATCCAAAGTGATCGGCACCCGTCTTACTTTTATTCACAGAGGGAATCTAGACTGTGCAATTTGATAGGTCATATGTTAAGATCTGATGAGTATTTCCAGAGAAATGCACTGAAATAATCTATGGGAGAATAATCTGGGAGAGTGAGAAATTGTTTGGTGTTGCTAAGTTATGTGCTGTTGCTATGTTACATGCCGTTGTTATTTTACACACCATTAACTTATACACTTCTCATGTAAGACACCAGGGGGTAGCATTGAAAAGAACTTTGGCCAATGGGGGAGGGGGCACTGAGTAAATGACCATCTCGTTGGTAAAACATGATTATACCCCTACCATGTAAACATGTAAACAAGAACAGCCTTGGTTCCAGTGTGACCGTAGTGAGTATCAAAGGCTGTGCACATTACACATGTCAGTCTGATCTCTTAACCCATCCCTTTTTTGGTTGACTTATGAGAAAATGAAGAAGCCACACTGACCACACATGGACTATCCCCTCAGCCACATTGTGCTCAGCTGCCAAAGCCTTCTATCCCATGCACTCTGTCCCATATGGAGCCTTCATGATTTAGTTGTATCCTTTGCCAAGTAGACCTTCTGATATGAACAGGTTCCACCCATTCCCTTGCCCCTTCATAGCTTAATGAAGGGCTATATCTGCCTGATTTTGTTATAAACAGTCTTTTGATACAATTTGCCTTTTCCCAAGTTTGGCATTAAAGCAATACTCTTCAAGATGAGACTTGATGAGGCGATAGGGTTAATTAACCCATTGAATTGCACACCTGTTCATTCTAAAGCCTTGGTTGAATAGTAGCTGAGCTCATTCTAGTAATAGAATTACTTGAATTCCAAAATTAGAGACTACCTCAATATATTCTGAACTACTTGGCAACCTTTTCTCTAAGAACTGCCATAGTAAAGCATCTTACAATAGCTTAGAACTTGATATCCTAGTATTCAATTTTTAATTAGGGATTTCTTATGAATATGTTAAACAGATTACACATTTGAGAGTGAACATATTCTCCTAATCTATGCCATTAACATCTCTAGTGCCTTGATCAATTAGAAATAGCAAGTTTTTGTTACTATATATATGATTGAAATGAATGAAAAGGGCAGGGTGTAAAATCTCATTGCTTCTGCACAAAATTAATAAATTTCTGCTCTCTATGTGGAAAATATAATCATGTAGCTATAGAGTGTAGAGCAGGGGTGTTGATCTAGAGTATAACAGATGGGTATAAGGTACCATGGCTAGACCACCCTAAGCAGCCTAGACACATCCTGCAGAGTTATAGACTGGTCAATATTGGTCTTTCAGCCGGTATGTGATACTACTGCCATACTTCATGCCATGCAGTAGTCAAATCCAGTTCTGCATGTATTATAACCTATAAGAGGCATGCAATGCCTTAATGTCTTTTAATCCTTATTTGTTGAATGGCAAATATTTCAACAGTTATTATAAATATAATGCACAGCAACAAACATACAGAATCAACAAAGGTGCTCGTGTCAGCATGGTGCATAGTTACAGTCTTTAAAATCTCGCAAAGAGGATTATTACCCTTGTACAGAGGAACATATTGAGTTGTTTAAAGTGATAGTTACGATGCCAAAACAGAGCATAATAGGCCTATATTTATAAGAAATCAATTTAAGGAATGATCTTAGCCTGAAGAAGGTTATTCAAAATAGCCGAAACGTTGCTATGTAGCACGATCATCTATCGACACCTCGATTTTGTAAAAAATTACAAAATTTTGAAGTCACTACAATAAAACAATTAAACTTCATCCTACTGTCTGTTTTTGTTTGTTATTATCTTTGACCAATTTTGTATCGGTCAACTACATAAAAGGCTCCTGTCACATCTTAAATAGTCTGGCTGGATGGAGCTAGATATAATTCAATTGTGTGCTGGCATAAATCACCTAATGAGCCATTCTGCAGACTATTACTGCCTATTGTATCTTGATTATATGCTATTTGTGGTCACAAACGCTTCATAAGCATACCAATTTACCTGTTGCTAGGATACTAAGAGAATTCCTCTTCCATGGGTTACAATGCCCGAGTCACATAGATGATTTGGCTACATCTTGGGAGAGTACAATGATAGACCTCGTGATTGCTTTCTTTCCAATTGTTGTACCTGTTTTCCTGTGTGGGTTTTACCTAACACAGCACATACATAATCTGTGGCCCTCACCTGGCCCTATACTGCCAGGTGATAGGTGCTTAAACTGTCATGGCCCTACTTCATCTGACAGGGATATTGGACTAGGGTGATGGCTAACCATAAACATCCACAACAACTTTCACTAACCATAGTCTAGACCAACTCACCACTATGTAAGTGTCATGGTCCTCCCCTATCTTCTACTCTTCTTCACAGTGGAAAAAATCATGTTGATGGCAGAAAAGAAGGCATGGTTTTTCCTCTGTCAACTGTCAAGTTAGAAGAAATTCTGCCATCAACTGTCAACTTTACATTTGACAGAGGAGAATAGCATGTTGGCAAAAAGATTCTTTCCACATTGACAGTCAACAGGTTAAAATTTCAGGTTTGACAGAACTTTTTCATATTTCATATCATGTTGTTTCCATATTGGGGATAAAGAAAAATCAAGTTAAACTTTTTCAAGGTGTGTCCCTCCACGGCTTCCGTAGTTTAAGTGGGTGTTTTACATAAACCTTCTCTAGATATTGTTCAGTTGTAATAATGATCTGCCTGTGATTTTGGAAAATTTGAGCAATCATGTGAACAGGTAAGGAGTGCACCAGCTCTGTTTGAATTCAGGGTTATGTATGAGTGTAGTCATTTTGAGTTACCCATCATTGATATATGCAAAGGAATTTAGTATGGTAATGATGGACTAATGCAAAGAGTTAATTAGCTGTGAAACCTTCAGTATTATTTTTTATTACCTATGGCCAACTACTTGTATCCCATCAATAAAGGCTAATCACCAGAACTAAGGGTCAATCAGTATGCACATTGGATCATTCTTGTTAGTGGGGCTGAGATCACACCGACTACAAGTCAATAGAGTGAGTAGATCTCAGGATGGCTCATGTAGTGTGAGCAGCTACGCTTAGCCTCAGCTTCGTTCATGGTAGCAGCTCAAAGACATCATGAAACCTGGCTAGCTCTCTTCAAGCACTCTACCGCTAATACACTCTCCAAGCATGTATCTTGTTATGAAGTTATTAACTTTTAAACAACAAGGGATGTGTCAAGTCATAATGGGGGAGACCATTTTTGATGCACCCCCTTGGATGAGGTAAAATAATTTGTTTTGGTGGGGGTAAAATAATTTTTCCTGCTAGAAAAGACTGCCTGTTTGAAAACCCATCAGCACCTCCCCCCTCTCATCCTATGATTGAACAAACATCCAGCCCCTGAGTTCATGCAATGTAGATTATACTTTGGACTGTCATTAACCACTAGCATCCGCTTTCTCACCTCCAAAGTTGCCATCACCAAAGGGTGCCTCTGAAAGCCAGGCTGTTTTTTTGCCTCTTCTCTCTTCTACAAAGGCCCTTATTGCTGTGCTGGGAGGCAAATGGTAGTTTACAACCCTGCTTGGTAAAATGAGACATGGATGTTCTTCTCTCAAGTATTTGAGGGCTGGATAGTATTGTAATAAATTATGTCTTTTGATCCTTGTGGTGCATGAATATAGCCATTATGCAGACTATCTGAGCTAGGTACAGTTATGAAATGTGAACATGATGCACCAATAAAATGCTGCTGAGTGGAATTACCTACATCACATTGTTGCAACACAACAAAAAAGAAAGATTAAATTGAGAGGTTTGTGTGGCGATTTAAGTTCTAAGCTCACAATTTGTGTCAGTACTACATGGGAAAAGGTGACATTTGTCTTCACAAACTGATGCAGAACCTGCCCAAAGATGATTTTTCCCATAGAAACACTGTTAGGAATAGCCACGGTTATTTTACGGCGAAAACCCTTGGCAACTTTGGTTCCAATACATTTTGCTGTAAATCTACAGTTAATTAATTGATAAGCTCTGGGGACATTGTTAGATTGAGGTGGCACTATAAGCATATACATTCTTAACAAATGGTGGATACTGCTGCTCCCCAGTAGCAGAACCTACAGGTAAGGATATTTTGGTAATGCCTTTGTGGGTCACTCTGGTGCAGAGTGACTGCCTGCCCTAGGGTATACGAGAGTAAGTATACAGGACAACTCACTGTACACATGTGTCTACAGGTAGAAGCTTCTCACTAAACAGTGAAACTCAGTGCATTTGTGAATACTGCTCTTTACCCTATTGATTTACAATCCTGTTATATAACCCCAACTCTTTACAGTGTAAGGAGGAGGATTATCAAAGACCCCAAGTTAATTTCGTTACCAGCATTGCATATGTTACATTCACATGCATACATATATGTGAGATTTTCATAATGAAATTTAAGATCCCTTGCCAAATAATATTCCAATGCATTATTCCAATTTTCACTGTGAATGCACATCCTCTGGATAACATGCACATGTATCAAGCTGACTCTACAGAGCCTTATATCCTAAGGGGGTGGCCTGATGCATACCATCCAAATGGATGGTTTTATAGTTCTCTCAAAACAAAGTCATTGTGTGCATTGATTACATCAGCAACATGGCTTGGGGCAACAATAGGTCCTACACAGGGGACACCTCAGGGCACTGGGTGTGACATCTGAACCTAACCAAGCCTAACATACTCAAACACACTGTCCACATAGAGCCCAAGATATAGCGGTAGCCCCGACAAGTGTAGCCAATAAAGTGTTATATATATACGGTACTGGCTCCTCTGTAGCTTTCCAGACACAGTCTATCACACTTTGTGTGCATCGATTACATGGCCTGGGCAAGCAATGGGTCATACAAAGGGGACACCTGAGGACAGTGGGTGTGACATATGAACCTATCCAAGCCTCACTTACTCCACTTCTCACACACCCATACCCCTTCAGCTTTTCCTTCCCCATCCTGGATAAGCTCAAGCGGCAGGGAAGAAACTATGCCCATATTAATTGCAGGATCATAGGAGGGGAAACTTTTGATAAATTATTGGCTCACATGGAGAATGTACAAATAGACGCTCTTACCCTATGAGAATCCTGGCTCGACGCCCATGATTTAACAGGCACTTAAATACATTACCTTATTATAATCTTGTAAGGTTAGATAGGCAATGGGGCGAGAGAATTAGTAGTGATCTATCAAAGATTGGTAGAGGTTTGGGCGTATTTGTACATAACTCTGTGACAAGGTTTTCTGAACATGAATATGCATATCTTAGAATGTCATGTAAGGATAATGAACTACAGGTAGTAAGTTTGTATCATAAAAATAAAAAAAGGTTGTTATTTTGAATGTGTATAGACCTCATGAGGGTACTGCTGGTGAATTTTGGAATATACTTTAGGTTAAGATTAAACTGATTCCTAAGAAAAAGAAATTAAATTTGCATTTAAGGGGTGATATAAACATCAATATTTTAGACAAAAATGACAACGAGGCAGCCAAGTTATTGCAGGGATTACGTGGTTTTGGCTTTAAATCTTAGATTAATACCCCCCACGCATGACAGTGATAATCCATCCTGTTTGGATTTAATTTTCAGTATGGATGATAAAATAACAGAGAGTGGAATTCTGAGGCCAAATATTAGCGACTATAATTTGATCTATGTATCCAAATGCAGGGCAATAAGAACCAAATTAAAAGTGAGCTTCAGGGGAAGAAGTATGAAAGATTCTTCCGAGCAGAAACTACAGGATGGTATCATAAAAATACCTTGGGAAGTGTATGAAACATTGGACCAGCACAAGATAAACTAAGGTACATCATGGATCAAATGTGCCCATTTACTGATTTTGTGGTTAAAAAAAAAGCAAGTTGAGGTTACTTATTATCTATTAGAGGAAATTAAAGATAAGAATAGGCTCATAAATAGGGCAAGAAGGACTAAGAACCCAGAGTATGCACTTGAGGCAACCCAAGCTTAAAAAGACATTGGTGAAACAAAGGTAGACAAGCACATGCCCTGGGTTTAGTTGAGTCTGCTAAGGATAACCCTAGGAAATTCTGGCACAAGATACATAAATTACTGCCAATGAAGCCTGGAAAAAGTCAAACTATTCACCTGACTGACAATGGTCAAGAAATAGAGCCAGATCAAGTGGCAAACTTTAGGAATGAATATTTTGTAGGTATTGGTTCTGAGCTTGCTAGAAACCTGAATGAGCCTTGGCAATTTGTTGGACAACGCATAGATGGTGCCATTGAGGATTGTATAACTACACAAGAGCAAGTAAAGGAGTTGATTGAAGAAATTAATGTAAATAAATCTAGTGCTATTGATGCATTGAGTTCCAAGGTTCTGAATTCAGCTCTGTTGCAAATGAATGATGTAAATACTGCCTTATTTAATAAATCCTTCCAAGATGGCAAGATCCCATACAAGTGGAAGATTGCCAATGTCGTAACGATTTCAAAAGCTAGTGACCCCAGACTGGTTAATAATTATTGACCTATATCCCTCCTCCCTCTCTCAGGAAAGTTAATAGAGAAAATTGCACACAAGCATATTTCTTTGAGGAACATGGTGTGCTCTCCAGGAGACAAGGGGTATACAAGAAAGGTTTCTCTACGGTTAGGATCATTTGGGACTTTACAGACAACATCCTTAGAGAAAGAAATAAACTGATAAAGGGAATTTCACTATTGTATTATTCATAGACTTTAAAAAAGCTTTTGACACGGTAAATCATGAAGTTTTAATTAAGAGAATTGAAAATGATGGTATCACAGGTAAACTAAGTATTTAGCTCCAGAACTATCTCAGCAATAGGAAAAATGTTATGTTTAGCTAACAATATGTCATCAGCTCAACGGGATGTTGTCTGTGGAGTCCCAAAGGATCAAAATTAGGACCTTTATTGTTTTTGGTTAATATTAATGATGTTGAAAATGTCTGTCACAACAGTATAATTTCATTGTATGCCAATGATATGGCTATTTATGTATCTGGTAATAATATGGATTATGTAACAACCAGACTTCAAGGAGATCTTGATAGATTCACAACATAGACTAAGGCTAATAGGCTAAGTGTTAATGTAGCTAAAACTAAGTACTGTAATGTCTCGCGTATAAGGCTTAGCTCGTGTATAAGGCGCACCTAGAGTTGGGCATTACTTATGACTACTCATTCCAATCTTGAGGTTTTTCAATTGTAGTGGTGATTTACTCATTCCAACACTAAAGCACTTTAGTCCCCAAAAATGGCAGGGACAGTGCCAAGTGTACAGTAATATCTTGAATATAAATCATACTACATTTAAGGGATTCATATTTCCCTGTTCCATTAGATGATCAGTAGGTTCTACCACTTTGATTATCTCAGAGAAAGGGACAAGAAATTTGAGTATTGCAACATTCTCTCACGATTAATGCCTATCTATGTTTTTTGAAACACAGATATGTGATTTTGAAGTGGTTCTACTGGCTTCATTTCCTGCAGGCTGTATGACCTCATAAAGCAGCATCGAAGCAAAGCTCACTGGGGATCTCAACTCCATTAACAGGCTATAGACATCTGGAGATTCAGTATCTTTTTCAAAATGGTGTACAGCCTAGTGGGAGTGCTATTGTGGGTGTGAGACGTGGTCTGAATCAGAATTACCTTAGAGAAAATTGACAGTTTCTCATTACAGGTTCAAGACATGTTTATCAATAGACACTCAGACAAGGTGGCCAATCAAGAAAATTCTTTACCTTCAAAGGCATTTGAAGGTGTTGCATTCATTGCTCTTTTTAGTTGCCCATTTCAGTGATTCTATCTGTTGCATGTTTCTGAGGCAGGATAAATGCCTTCAGGAGGTGGCCTGAAGTAACATAATTCTTGTCAGGTCTCAACAGAAAGGTGCAGGAAAGGTATGAATCATGCACATTAACTTGCACATAACTTTATTGAGACATCCATAAGGGCCCAACCCTTTACAAACTCTATAAATAGAACAGTCACAAGAGAGTATATATGATGAATTTTTACAATCAAACAATTATGGATTGCTGTGAGATACCATAAAGTCTATTCACATATAGCTGTGTTGCATTATCATCATTATGGTGCTTTAGGTTAATAGTTTTTCCTCTATTACTTTTGCATAGGTTTGATATATATGGATCAACACAGTAAAAGGTACGCCCGCGCAACCCCTCGCAGGCGTACCTTTTACTGTGTTGATCCACATATATTTATTTGACTTTCACTGAATTCATTCATTTCTTCACAAACTTTTTTTGGGATCAACTAACAATGGGTCCATTAGTGTCATGTGATAGATCCATTAAGCTCTCTTTGTATTGATCACCTGATCATATTCAATTACAATGATGAGGCACAACTAGAAAATTAAAGCCTTAAAAAGCAGCACATCTACAATGAACTATGAAGTAAAAAGTCAGTCTTGGCACTGGCTCATTTACTTGTCCTAATGCTTTGCATAGTATGGTATAGTTTTTCTAAATAGAAATGTCAACGATGACAAAATACAGCAAATCAAAAGTTTCTCTCACCTAGCTGCACGCATCTATGCTAAAGTCAATGTAGGACTGTCAGCAAATCTACTTTTTTAAACAGAATAGACACATCACTGATCAAGCATTGGACTGCATGCAAATACCTATTTGATAGCAGAGGCAGCGCAAAGAGACTGCTATCATATGCATTGTTCCTACCATGGTGTACGTGAGTACAGTTCTGAATTTGTAGAGCCTCTACTTTAAATCAGGTGAATAGATAAATGATCCAATTTTTCTCAAACAGACTCTATTTCCCACATTATCTCTCATGAAGCAAAGACACTTCATGTAAGATTTACTAAGAAGAATTGGATTGAATAGGGCTACTTTCTCCTTTCTAAAATAGGGTCTTACATCTGACAACTTAATAATACTTTAAATGATATATACTACACGAAGGAAGAAACTGCTTTACCATCTATGATACAGCAAAGGTTTAATAGCATCAACATAACACTAATAATGAAATCTCAAACTGGACATATGTAGTGTTCTGATTGTGTCTAAGAACAATTGATTTAAGTATGGAGACTTGAACTTTGCAAGTTCACACCACTTGGATATTGCAAGTGAATAATGATATTGTGAATGCTGTCAGTGTGTCCAGCATTGTTGATGCAACACCCGTGAAAGCTTCATTGTCTCCCTTTCTACTGTAGGTTAATTGCCCCCACATGCCCTCTCCTGCCGCCCTAGATGTATTGCTCACAGCCCAAATGGTGCACACATGACCAGTAGTCTCAGGGGGAAAGACAGAAGCTGGAAGGTACGTGAGGGTCAGAACTCCTCTGTCCTAGCAGTAACATTAAGAACATTCAAGGGCTTTTCATTTCTTTTTTGTAAAAGTGTGTCATGAGGAATATTTGCTCTCTAATATATTATGCTGACCTAATGTGAATTTACCAGCATTATATCTCTAGTGCAGGGTGTGCTAAGCAAAACTGAGGACAGAGCAGCACCTTGCAATACCCATTTTCTATTCTGGTTTCAAAAGTTATGGTAAAAATTAGTAGAGAAAGGAGATCCATACTGAAGGAAACCACAAAAAACTAAAAGTTTGGATACTTAGTTGATCAGACAGCACCAGACAAAACTAAAATGTAGCTCACTCAAGTTGACCTTTTTAACAGGCACTCAAGGCTTTGTTGTCTTTAACAATCCTGATATTCCCAGTGATGTTTACGGAATGATCCCAATGAAGCCCAATTCTGAAATGAGCACTTCCCAGTGAAACATACGATCAAAATACTGATATCTAACATTATTGAGAGAGGGGTTTGCAACAAAGCAAGTAGTCCAGGAGCTGGAAGTCATTTTCTGCCCGAAGGGTACCAAAAGCTTTGAGGGTCTGAAATAACCAAAAAAATCGTGCTAATTAAAAAAAAATCCACCTCATGGTTGTCACAGCATGTGCAAAATTGCCAAAAATTGCCGTTTCTTGAAAAAAAAAGTTGAAATTGTTTATTTTAAATCATTAAAATCATCTAAAAATTGTTGTATGTATAGATTTACCCCAGAAAAAATCAATACCTGCTCAAACTATGCATTTGAGTCTAATAACACAGGAAATCACAGAAATTTTCCCCCCTTTTATGAAATTATAACATGTTCAGTGATTAAAGTCTGATAAGGGGACCAGGATCGTTCTTACCCTTTTCTCTATACCTGAGACTGGTCTTAGAAAGCTTTGGTTTTTAATATTATGTGGTCTTAGTTGACATACGGTGGGTATATGCATGGGCGTCTGATCACCAGTAGTGTCTGCAACATAGAGAACATGGTGAAATACAGAAAAGAGGTTGGCTTATAAAAGGAGTCCAACTGTAAGTGCTGCTAACAAGGTTCTCTTATTTTTTATTATACACACTACCCACTTCTCTTGCTAATTTGTAAGGGTATCAAGTCTGCTCTCAAGCAGGAGTACTTGAGATTCACATTATGAAAAAGGTCTCACTGGTGAGCACTGCATCAGTACATCATGGTCAACCTTTGGGTGTTTATCAAATATTGAGGGTTAACATAATGTATAAATGCAGCTCTGCAAGAAGAATTACCAGAGCTACATTGAAGTATCATATACTCTAGCACGATGAGACACATTAATGCAATATGCATGCTACCCATTCACAGTTAAGCCTCAGCAGAGTGCCATGCAATAAAACCCTGAAATACAAGTGGCTTGCAAATTTGATTGCATATACTATTGCATCTAACTTCTTTACTTTATTAGAAATAAAACAGAGAGAGAAAGGTATGGTTCGGTTGCAAGAATATTTCTGATGTTGCTTTTCAGGTACACTTCCAGTATTGTAATGTTCTGACGTATGATTAATAGTGAAAAAGGATCTAGCTCCATACCAAAATTGACATAGAAACTACATTTCTGCTCTCTATAAAAAATAGCCAATCACATATCTATACACTCTAGCATTTAGAAATGGTGAGGTCTCATGGCGAGACCATCCTGTAGGCATTCTGGTCAATATCGGGCTTTAAGCAGAAGATCTAAGAAGTGGACTTTAAGTAGGGACTGTGAGAGCACAGGGCATCCCCTTGACATGGTGCACGCTGCCCACTTGTACAGCTTCCAACATGACGTACATGACAGCTAGACACTCCCACCTGTCACAGCCTGTGACAATCCCTTACACACACCCAATTACCTCCAACAGCTATATTAGCTCAGCCAACCTGTGCTACTATAGCAATGTCATCTAATAACTCAATCCAGAATCTCTGCACAGTGATGCTACTACTAAAGTATTTTATGCTGCCTAGCAGCCAAACACACAGGGAAAATATAAAAAATACCAAATTGCAAAACTGCAGTAGTACACTGTAGCATATATAGAAGTGGCAAGCTGCCATCGCTAGACCCCCTGGGGAGGTTAGACAGTACTCTATAATGGGCTTTGAAACAGGGCTGTGGTGGCCACCTGCTCTAGTCTGTGGGTTACCACGCCTGGGCCACATAGTAGCATTAATTCTATTAGATGATTAGCCTGTATAATAAGTGGGAAATGTTCTATAAGAGATCAGCTTATTCCTTCCTTCACAATAGACGATGTTGCCTTTGTTCTTCTATCAGGAAATGTCCACCTTTGTGTATGTTTATCTTTGTGTCTGTCAGACTATCATTATTCCATAGGCATTATTTTGTAACTCCCACCAAATACAACAGAAAAAGGTTTCACCTGACATGTTCCCTTGTACTTTTCATAATAGACATATATTCAAAACATTAGAATACATGTGCTTTTGGACTCCAACAATCTGTTACCCATGTATTTGAAACTTGCTCTCATTCAAACACTAAGACCCATACATCAAAATGTTAAGACTACCATCACCTCCCGATCGCCTCTTTTCATTACCAGCCCTAGTTCTTACAGTCATATGCATGCCTCCACCTGTTTATAGTGCCAGATGATGGATGCTTAAACCGTCATGGTCCTACTTCAGCTGACAGATATAATGGCCTAGGGTGATGGCTAACCATAAATAGCCACAACAACTGTCACTAACCATAGTCTAGACCAACTTACCACTGTGTAGGGTCATGGTCCTCCCTCATGTTTATGCTGATCTATGGCTCAATAGCTGTCTTTTTACACCCACAGCTGTGGCTAATGTACCAGATGACTGGTAATTTGATACATGGGGTTTTTATAGTTGGCTGCATTTAGCCTTAACAAGGCTGAAAATTGCACATAATTTACACAGTCCCATCCTGCAGTCTGTTATGCATGCTTCAAAGAAACCAAATGTATGACTATTTTCCTGGAAGGTGAGGAAGAGTTGTTTAAAGGGAGTATCTGTTTTTGTCAGGATGGGATATCAATAATATATCTGTTCTTTAGCTGCCACAGACAGTAGTAATGCTCAACTCAGCCACAGAGAGATTGCAAAGGCTCTTTTGTTACATGGGTATGAGGTGCTTGGAAACCCATGTACGTCCTTAAAGAGTAATTCCTATGCACTGCCCTATGAGGAGCTGTCGGGGAGTAAAGTTGAGGCCTTTACATGTTAGTAGACAAATGAAAAGGGTATTCCATGAACAGACGCTTAGATTAGCTTTTCTTGTTACTCATACATGATGTCTCAAGGGTCACAATCTATGGTCGTCAGAATTTGGTGCTGGTTGTCTTAGCAACAGGACCACATTGATGTAGTCCCACAGGGTTTAAGCTGATACATGAGGTCCAGTCCCTATAAAGTTACATGTCAGGCCAAAATCCATATTCTGAGAGGTAGGAGAGCAGTGAACAACTAGAGGACAAAGTCAAGTCTCTTCTCGCTGTACAATGAGAGTGTAGGACCCTAAGCAGACACCTTACAAGGGAAATACCTTTCATGCAGAACAAAAAATAAATGAATAAAAATTAATTAAAAAAAACAAACTATAAATGTTCAGGATTTTTTAAACAAATCTCTGTTAAGTGAATGAATATATTCCATTCATGTTTATGAAACTAAAGTGACACTGAAACATCTTGTACAAAAAGGAATTGTGTTAGTCTTCAAACAATCAGTAAGAGAATTCAAATTCTGTGCTGTTTCAGAACTATTAGGAAATTATTATTATTTTTTTCAAGGTGTGTGACATAATTATTTCCACTGCAATCTTCAAAATTAAATCAACTTTTATTGACCCACATTGACCCAGTTTAGAAACAGGAACAAATAACATGTACAATGCACTTGTTTAAAGAATCAATATTACCATATTGGTACTGTTAATCTTTAATTCATCAGCACATCAAGAATGATAAATGACATTGCTCTAGCACGCCCTATTGAGTCTACCTACTGAAATAGATGGATGAATATGTTTAAGATGGGGATCCAGAGTTATGCAAACATGCATGGAGATATTGGACAATGGAATACAAGGCAAGCCCTTTTCAGAGGCAAAGGTTGGTCACACATGTTCATTAGACCTCCCGGTCCTTCCCATTTTATTTGACTTTGTAGAGAATGAGCAAACCAAAATGGTTCAGCCTTACATGGACAATCCCGTTGGCTATACTCTGCCTAGCTCAAGCTTTCTATTCCATGAAACCCATCCCGTACGGAGTCACTATGATCTGAGGGATATCCTTTGTTTTATAGACACTGTGCTAGCCCCTTCTCATTCCTGCTCATTGTTCAGGTCATATGGAAATAAAGTGACACAGACAACCCTGGAATACACTGTAAAAATATTTTGTCGAAATATGCCAAAATCCCCATACATCCATTGTAATCTATCAGAGATTTCTAGTACTATAGTACTGATATCTGGGGTTTCACTGTAGAAACAACCTACTTCACTGCAATACAATTATGGTGGTTCACTTTTCAGCTTTAAAAGCAGATCTGGAGGGAGCCATGGTAGATTTAATGGTAATGACAACAACAACATGACACAGAACTGAAGGTTGGGCGTTTAATCATGGTCCACATGGCAAATGACACACACTGCATGTTAGAATTATAACTCTTAAAAAGACAAAAAAAAACCTGCGGCGTTCAAGTGTCCTTTGTCTGTTTGTCATGCAAACAGTGGTATATATACCCCCCTACAGGGGGCAGCAGCAGTACTAACTCCCCTAATCTGGAGGGGACAATGTTCTGCGGGCTTTATCGCTACAGACTGGTCGCCTTATGCACCCAGCATATTCCATCTGCCTACAGAGCATGGAAACTATCAATTGGCATGCAGATAATATATGTCGGAAAATTGAACAACAGGGAACGGAGCCACTAGAGATTGGTTAGGAAAGGTATGTAGTGGGGTCTTGGGATGGGCACTAAGGTGGACCTACAACAGAACACAAGTGACAGTAAGGAGGACTTTTGGGCATCATTGATAGCTTAGGATGGTGGTAGAGGAAGGAAAGAGGTGGTAGATTGTCGAGTGCATGAGTAGGGTGGTGTTAAAAACGTCTGGAGAGGTAGGAGTGTAGTGAACAACTACACAACAAGATGTTGGAGGTTATTCTGACTATATACTGACAGTAGAGTACCACAAAGTGACAGCCTACAAGGGGAAATTGTTTAGAATTGTGTAAGGTGTAATCCAGAAAAAATGTATAACAGGCTTTCTAAAACATTGTATCTCTGTCTAGTATATGTATTTTCTACTCATGTTCATGATGCCATGTAAAGCAAACCTGCAAGTTATTATTTTTATTCATGTACAACAAAGAAGTGTCAATTTACTCCTTCATTATATTGGGTAAGGGAGTAAGGATTGTGTGCTCAATCTGATCTATTAGGAAGTTAAGGATTTCTTCATGGTTTGTCATTTTTTCTACTGCAACCTACCTATGTAGAGGTACACGTTATTAAACCATAGGAGTTGGGTACCGTCTGACGTGGCAGGTGAGTCGAGTCGTCGGACGTTCCTCAGGTTCCGGATAGGTGGCAGCACCGATCCGGGTCTGTGGGGACGTCTGACGACGAACACCTGGGTCCGTATATAAAGCCCAGGGCTCAGCCGCTACGTCAGAGGCCCTTCTGGCCTCCACACCATGTAGACCATTATCCTTTAACATTAGCTGCCTCTCTGATATCATCCGGCAGCCGTGAGTATGCGTTAAGTAATAAAACCGACCGTTGGCATACACTTGGAATACTGTCTTACTCTTTCTTTCCGAACCGTAAGACCCGAACCCCCCAGGTCCGTAAGACCACAAAACCCTTACACCTACAAAAAAAAAATCTACCTTTATATTAAATCAGCAGGTAGCAATGTGATGACTCCTAATTGTTTTTGAAAAAAAAAGATCAGATATCTCTTCAATGAGCTAATTGCTTAAGGAGACATAATGATAGTATTTTATTTCTGTTTTCATTCAGCATATTAGGAATAATCAACATAATTGTATTAGCAGGATATAGGAACTTGCCTACTGGGCGTCAAGGAAACATGCAGCCAATGAGATACAAGCCCTCGCTAACCATATAAATAAATAGCAAAGGCTCTGCACACATGTTCATAAGACTTCCTAGTCCTTCCAATTTGTTTGACTGATGAGAAAATGAGGAAACCAATCTTGTCAGACCACACATGAACAATCCCTACCCATGGCTAAATCCTAACCAGCTCAAGCCTTCTATTCCATGCACCCCGTCCCATATGGAGCTTTTATGATCTGAGAGTGTCCTTTGTCATACATACTCTGTTTCACCCTTGGCTCCCAGTTATTCCCTCTCTTCATGGATCGCTAGTATATGAAAGAGCTGTATTTGTCTTGGTTGTCTAGTTGTGCCTCTGTGGGCACGGTTACATTGTTCTTTAAAATAGGCCTAGTGTTGATTAACTCCTGAAATATTGATATGATACACCAGTTAATGTCGAAAATTAATAGATATGATTGCCTATGACTTCCTTGGGAGGTTACACCTGCCCAGGGTTTAAGACTGTTCTATATTGGGATTTACGGATATGGTGCAGACTGCCCACTCGTAGAGCAAACAACATGACACACATAATATCCCCATATTATGACAGCTTGACACTCCCACCTGTCACAGCCTGTGACGATCCCCTACAGACATCCACATACCTCCAACAGCTTTATCATCTCAGCCAACCTGTGCTACTTTAGCAATGTCATCTAGTAGCCAAAGCCGGAAATCCTGAAAAGAGTGAGTCCCAGAAATAAAACCTGTGTTGATAGCCAAATGAACATTAATTTTCATCATGCAATGTTGTGGTTTATGGGTGCAGTCCTGGTGATAACAGTGCTCCATTCCTGCATCAACAAATGAGCGAGATGACTGTCACACAAAGGACCAATATTTAACCTTGTGTACATGTCATCTAAATGACATTGAAATAACACAATATCTGGATGTGACTTTTTCTATGAGTGTAAATCTTGACTTTGAAATTCTTTCTCCTTTCTATGAGTTGTCAGAGCAGGTTCTGACACATGGTACATACATTAGCAGGATAGAGATATGTACAATTTCTTTGTGGGTGGCATAAATCACCTTCTAATAAGGCATTGTGAAGACTATCACTGCCTATTGTATCTGTAGTATATGCAAATTTCCTTCACATAAGCTTGATAAGCATACCAATATACAGGTTACTGGCCTGGAGTCTGAAAGTGGCATTAATTCTATTAGCTGATTAGGCTGTATAATAAAAGTGCAATGTTCAATAATAGACCTGCAAATTACTTCTTTCACAATAGGGCATGTTGTCACTGTTCCACTACAAGCATATAATCAGGAGTTATCATCTTTGTTAACAGCTTTTTAGGTTTTAGGTTTCTCTATGTTTGTGTTGAATGTTATTTGGTTTTGTGCAGAATGCAACCCACCAGTCACAGAGAAATTATGAGTTTCAGTACTTAGTACAGGGTGTTAGGGTGTTGATATTTCTAATTCTATTCCAACCTGCCTTCCACAGTATATGCATGTCCAAACCCTATCCATGCTTTGAAACCTCTTGGTACTCATTTCCCCATTCTATACCAACTCCCCTACATCTCTGAAATCCAAACCACTCTCTCACCTCCTCTTCTCCCATTCTCTTCCTTTCTTTCTTTCCCTGTTCATCTTCCCTTCTCTCTTACCACCATATATTGGCCAGTATAAAATGGGTCACATTCATTTTATTCTGTGTAGGACATACCCAGGTGGATTTTTTTTGTCCTCCATTCATTTAAAACAAAGTTTAGAGTGTATTTTAATTAAATTTCAAATTTATCCCCAATATCTATTCAGATCTGACAGTAATTCAGAGACTTGGTGCATGTTCAGCCTAACATGTGACTGTCCCTTCCCTTCTCCAGTGCTTCCTTTCACTACCATCCAATTACCACCTCTGGTTCTTACATCCACAATTATGCCTGTACCTGGCCATACTGCTAGGTGATGGGTGCTTAAACCGTCATGGTCCTACTCCTGTTGACAGAGATATTGGACTAGGGTGACTGCTAGCCATAAACAGCCACAACAACTGTCACTCATTATAGTCTAGAGTTAATCATAGATGAAATGTAAAAAATATGTTCAAAGGATATCACAAAGATAGATGGTATGAGCACTCGCAACCGGGTCTATGAAGAATTACTTTCCAAATTAGGCTTGTACATTACCTTTAAAGGAGATTTGTGTTAACCAGCTGTCAGTCAGTTGTAATGCTCAGCCACAGAAAGTACTTAAACGCCTTTATCTTGCTTTGGTATGAGGCACTTGGAAGCAGGGGCTGACACCTATGTATGTGCTCAATGAGTAATTCCCCTGCAGTGACCTAGGGGGAGTGGTCAGATCTAGCTGACTGTTTAACGGCCACGATATTCCATGAAGAGCTACACAGGTTATTATTTCTGCCTGTTGCTAATATGATGTTGCCAGTTTCATAATTCATCGTTGTAATGATGCAGCGCTGGTAAGTCTAGTCAACAGGACTACACTGATGCATTCGGTCAAACCTATGTTATGCTATAAGATAACATGATGCATCAGTTCTAGTCTGGGTTATTTGCATGCCAGTGCTGAATTCATGTTTCAAGACAACCAAAGAGAAAGATATATTGAATTTCTGCACCTCTCCTCTGAAGGGTTATAGACTGTTAATGGAGCTGCACTAACATCTATAACAGGAAAGGGCAGTGTCCCAGTCAACTACAGCTATAAGTCTCCTTTAGCTGTCTCAAATATGGAGGCTGGCCTGAGCTCCTGTTGCACATTACTAGACTTTGGTGAAAAGATGGGGTGGCTATGACTGGAGTGGTGGAATAAGTTGGGCACTAGAGAGGAATGGGTTCTACATGGATTGGCAAAGGTTTAGCTGCTGGACATTGTAGCCCTAAATATATCAAACTTATGTATAGGTACTGTTATAGGTTTTGTTAACTTGACTAAACAACTGTGCACATTTCTGATGTTTCTTACTTTTTCATAGGCAGCATCATGGCAAGGATGATATCAACATGAAATGAATACATGGCTGATATCACCGAGGAACTATCTGAAAACCTTTGTTAGTAAGCTTCAACAGAACATTTACAAAAGACTGCTCTCTCCTGGAAAACACTCAAAGCCTTTCCCCTTACACATATTAGTTTTATCTTCGTTCCAGGATCTAATATTGCCACCTTTAAGGGCACGTTAAAATTAAGCTAATTGAAGTTTACAAAACCTCAACTAATGCATAGGGTTAATGAACCGTGCCACTTGCGAACAGTAAGGCAGTATTTTTTACCGGGTCAAACTTCTCAACACTCATCTCCAGACAACTTATGCTCACCTTCAGAGCAGTTGTCCATCAGTGCACATATTGGATCATTCTTGTTAGTGGTGCCAAAATCAGACAAACTACTGCCCATTGGAATGAGTAGGTCACATATTTGCTCATGTAGTGTGAGCAGCTACTCTTAGCCTCAGCTTCCTGCACGGGAGCAGCTCAAAGACATCAGAAAAAAAGTCGAGCTCTCTCGAAGCAACCTATCTAATGCTGCTAGTATTGCACTCTGCAAACAAAACCTTCCCTTTTATTGGTGAAAAGAACCTGTATGATACTGCCCAAGTCCAAAAGATAATTCGTCATGTATGTGTGTGTGAAAACCAACTAGACTAGCCCTAAGCTGTTAAAAAATGTCCACTACCCAGGTTTCTGCACTTTTAGATGATACTTTGGGATGCCATTAACCACTAGCATCTCCTTTCCCACCTCCCCATTTGCCATCAGCAAGGGGTGCCTCTAAAAGCCACTGGCTGTTGTTTTGCCTTCTATCTCTTCTCTAGAGGCCCTTATTGCTCTACTGGGAGGCAAATGGTTAGTGATAGAGGATCAAACTTGGTCCACCTTAGAGTAGTAAAATGACACATAAAAGAAATCTCCCTCTCTAGCAAGTCAAAGGCTGCACAGTTTTATTATACCCTTTGATCCTTATGATCACTGGATGTGCAGACTGTCTGGGCTTGATATAGTCCTGAAGTGCCAGCATGATACATCTATAGAATGCTGGCTGGTAGAATCAGCAATACTGCATTGGTGTATTACAAAAGCAAAGGAAGATTATATAAATAAATAAATAAATAAATAAGTAGGTGTTACGTGGCCCTCAAAGGTCTACAAATAGGTTAATGTCAATAGAATATGGGTGAAGGTGACATTAACACCAGCTCAGGCGTACTTGTTTCTATTAAAAAACACATGACAAGTGATAAGCTCTGCGAGTAGGGTGAGAAAGGTCTTCTGTAAAGAGTTCTACATTCTTACACTTTGTATATATTGATATCATATGCAAAACATCCAGCATAAACAAAATGGCTGAGCTTGAGAACATTGATTAGACCATGAATGGTCTGATGGATGTGCCAACATCAATAAGATTAACATCTTATTACAATTCACCGTCGGTCCCATAAATCCACCAATTAGCCATCTAGCTTCATCCTTCATCTCCCACAGAACAAAATCAACTTCCTCATATGCAGCAGTATCTTGACTTTCTGGACTAATGTATGATGATAAATACAGATAATCAGATGAGCTGTAGTACCTTTCACATTTCTCCCATGTCTACTGATGCAACATATGCACACCTTAATCACAGGCTTTCCCCGGGTACTTTGGGAACATAATGGTGTGAAGATTATTCTTTACATTATCATGAGCACTTTATGAATTTGTGCACCAAGGACTAGTCACTGTGTAAAGATCCAAATTCAGTGTTCTCATGTCTAATGTAGAGCCTCAACATGAAATGATTAACTGCAGAACATTAGTGCTATAGTGCACCTTGGAGGTTAAAGATTTCGCCTCATCATCCAAGAGTCAAAAAGGCAATTCGTGTTGGTAGCTTCCATAATGGGTAAGTCACTGGGCCTGAATTGATGCATGTTATTCCTTCAATCATCACCTGTACATTTGGAGAGATAATTGTGTCATCAGTAAAAATTAGGCAAATCATCCGAGGAGATGCTGTGCTGGCCTTCCAAGAAGCAGAAACTCTTTCATCTCTTTAGTTTATATCACTCTGCGAAAAAATATCTTTGTTGAATCTTTGGCTGACTTTGACCATGCAATCATGTTGTATCTTGCAGTGTGGAGCTATTAAAATATTATAAACATTATCAGGTTCATCAAAACAGTAAGTGGTCTTAAGTGGTAAGAAATCTGTGCATGTGTTTAGTGAATACCCCCCCCCTAGAAAAACACTTCTTTGGGTGCACACCCAACTGATAACTCTGTGGATAATATGCAGGATGGAGCTGTGACTACACAGCGTCCAACCTCTTCCATATACCTGGTCTGCCTCTTGAAAAATGCAGGTCATGTAACAGCATGAGACAAATACATATTATACATGGTAGGAAGGTCGCACATCAGAATCAAAAGCTGGTGAACCAGGATGTTTCAATAAAGTGGTGGTTCACACTCTATTATACTTGAGCTTTAAGAAAAGCGTCTTTAGATATATGGTCTTTATTTAATTCTAAACATAGGGATTTCCTGCTAAGTCCTCCAAGCCTGTCCCTCGTGTGGTTGTTTTAAAGTCTCACAGTCGTCCTCACTACCCTTAATTTCAGGGACTTTGTGTTTAGAACTACAGGATTCATTGTATGAGAAAAAGAAGGTCAGGTGTTCCAGGGTTACTGGGCAGAGTGCCACTTCACTAAGAACTACAATTAAGCCAGAAGGAGACTGGTAGGGGAGTCAAGTAGAGAGAAGGTAGTAAAAAGGTTTGTATGGGTTCCTTTGCTATTGAACCTCAATCTGATGGAAACTGTCCCCAGCCAGTGGGCAATCAATGTCATTGCATTCAAGTACCTAGGTGGCCTTGAGTAGTGGCCTTGAACATGGGTCTGTGCAAAAGATGGTCTGATCACCGGCACAGGAGAGAACACCGGTTTATAAAAGGAGTAAAACTTTTACCCTTTTTTTTGTTTTTTCTGTCTTAATTTTGATATCAGGATTCTCTGTATTTTCATAGTGAACATGACATTCCTTGTGTTTTACCTCTCTTGATATCCAAGTATTAGATGAACATGGAAGTTGTTGGTGAATATTTGAATAGATGTAAGTAGATATTGCAAGATCTATTGTGCATTGTATGTACTCCCTGTCATATACCAAAGCCCTTCATCATCTTTAATACTTTTTCCCTTCACTGAGTCTTATCTTTCATGTCCATAAGATATCTAAGATTCATCTCAGTTACACCTAGCAATATCACTTTCCAGCACACCATACATTCAGTAACCTCAAGCGATAAATGGGCTTTGCATTGACCCCAGGGTCAGGCTGTTTTGTATAAACCAATCATTTGGACACACCTTAGCATCCACATCCAGCCTACCTAAAGGTGTTATTGTAGTCTCAAGATGGTGGGAAGCAGACTTTAAACATACTCCCCTCAAGAGAATAAGATGGTAAAAGAGGCCTTGCATGTATGAAATGATACTGGGTTTAATGAAATAGAAGAAGATAGTAGAAATAGCCCTCTTTATGTCAAAAAGGCTTCTCTTTTATAGATTGACAGAGCTATGTGAGATCAATATTTTCAATATACATCTAAAGGCAAAGAGTTATTTAGATTTGCCAATCTTTGCATGTGTCCATTGATAAATGTGTCAGAATCCCTCATTTTACTTTAAGATAATTCTAATTCAGACCCTGTCTTATACATCTACACTATCAGTCTCATTAGGATTTATGCCATACACTACTGGCATGTAGAGAAGATATCAGGGTGGAGTTGTCTATGGTCAGATCCCCAGTGAGCTTTACAGGGGCGCTGCATTATAAGCTCATATAGCTTCTGGTGATTGAATCCTGTAGAACCATACCAAAACCGTGTGTTTCTGTATTCACAATTACATGTCATGGTTACAATGTGTGATGTACATCAAATATGAGTGAATACTGCTCTACTCAAATTCCTTTCTCATCCTCTAAGATCATACAAGTAGAATTCAGAGAAGATTAAAAAGATGAGTGGAGTAGGGGTCCCCCAGTGTATTACACTTTACATTGAAGAAGTAGCCTTCAAAGTTCATTATAATATAAATGAGAAATATGATTATCAGCCAGGATTGAGTTCATGTCTCACTCCACCTGATGCAGAAGAGCATTATCTTGATACAGGATTCTATGCCCTCTTTGCCAGTCACCCCTCATTATGTGCTTTAATCCACTAATATGTCAATTATCTAATTGGCAGGGAAAGGGATTTCATTTCTAGTGTATGAACTATGAATAGTGAACATATCAGTCATTTGTTACAGCATTCCTGCTGACCTCAATATCCTCTATAAATTCATTTGCCCCAAATCAACTAGGCGTTTTTTAAAGTCACTTGACAGGGAAACTCCTTAATAAGCAGCCTGTTAGAGTTCCCTGTGACGTACTTTAATCTGTACATAGCAATCTGTAGGCCAAGCAGGTGACAAGTGCCAATAAAGCGACCACAATCTGGACAGGAGTATCAACCTTACCCTAATATACTGACCATTATAGCATTTTTTACTAGCAACAACATTATGTCCACACAAATCACTATGCTAGTGGACTAGGCAGGTGTTAGAGATATGAAGGAAAGCTGGCATGTAGGCTTCTCACGGGGCAAAAGTGGTTGTGTAAGAGGGTGAGGCAGAGAGAGGGGCTTACAGTTCATTAGATATTAGCCTGACATAGGTTTGCATGATTATTTCAGAGGGCTTTTAACATTAAGAAGAGGTAAACGACAAGGAGCTGAGAGATACAGATTTTGAAGGTCTGTATGAAGCACCAGGTGTATTCAAAATGTCAATACCTTAAGTTCCACACAAGGTAATGCGGAAAGCATTCAAAAACTGATTCTGAAACCAAATGATATTTTGTTTTAAATACTTCTAATGATAAGAGTTAATGGGGAAAAACTGTGGACTAAGCCGGTGTCAGAGGGGTTAGGGGATAGCTGAGATGAGGGCTTCCCAAGGGTAGAGAGGTGGCAGGTAGGGTGAGCGGGTGAGGCAGTGAGTATGTCGTTGTGGGGTCGACCTTGATTTGCATGATCATTTCAGAATTCATTTAAGATTTAGAAAAGGGAGTAGAGGAATACAGAGACAAACAGAGATCAGCTGCAACTCTACTTCAAGTTCACTTGTAGTCCACCCTCTAACATCTAAAATTGCTAGTAAAACTGATTTAGTTACCAGATATTTTAAACTAGAAATAAAACAGAGAATAGCAGCGGACTAAACTTATGTCAGAGGTATGAGGGGAGGCTGGCATGAGGGCCTCTCAAGGGTAGAAACGTTGCAGGAGGGTGAACGGGTGAGGCAGTGTATGAGGCTTGTAGGTGGGTCAAAATGAACTTGTCATTATAGGGTAAGTATGTATGATCACTTCAGAAATGCATCTATGATTTAGAGGAGACAGGTTTAGAGATACAGAGGGAAAAAGAGGGAAACACATGTTGCGGTCTCTACAGTGAATTATTTCATTCATATATTTAACTGCATCAATCAGCATAGCATTTCAGTGCTTATCGAAGTTGGCATATTGGGAAAGGTCAATCAAGGATTTGAGGAATATTTTGATGTTTGACCAAGGTAGGTGCAGATTGCTGCCGTCAAAAAGTATCATATTAATGCAAAAAGCTTTTCCGTGCTCACCTGGAACCAAAATAATGAGGATATAAGGAAAAAGTATTTTTATATTTTTTATCATATCCAAACAAGCCAGTTTCAGTCTACAAGAGTCAGATTAGATTGAAAACAAGAAAAAACTTACTTGGTATGGCCTGGAAAGATAATGAGATTTTGCTGCGTATGCTTCAGCTACCTGTTGCTCAGGGGGTTTTATGTCTGGCCTGTGAGAGGGAGCCCTTAATCGTTTGAGGGTCATACTATACCATGATGCCTATGGTCTTAATCATGCTGATCAGGGCAGCATTTACCCCAATGTCAGCATCATTCTAGTAATAAACACATGTGACAGGATCTGCGAAAAGGATCCTTAGTGCAGGGTGCATTAAGGTCCTTATTCCCAGAACATGTCACACATAAAGGGCTGCAGTACTAGTGAATAGACAGCACTGTAATGGTGCATCATGACACCATCAAATGTTAAATCTCATTTTAATGAGGAGCCGGTATGTCTCCTCCCCTGGTCCCCCGAGCCCTGTGTTTCTACTGTGGGTAAATTGAGTCTTTGAGGCTTAGCGGGATCAGGTGCTCCAGACCTGAGGAAAAGCAGTTCACATAATCAGATTTACCATAACCCTATTGTATCTAAGCTTAAGCTTTAGTTCAAGTCTAGGTTCCATGGATGCATTTTCCATAAAACCTCAAACTTCAAATATAAGCCATACTGTATGTTTCTAGCTTTTCTTTAGATGTACCCAGGCTCAGAAAATATTTGGATTCTCTGCTTTATATACAAAAATGTGTATATATACGCCCTGCAATGAATTCCTGATGATGTCACATATATGGCACAAATCCAAATGGCTCTCATGAAGAACAAGGTTATGATCCCTGCCCAGAACATCCCTTCCCTTCATTTGTACTCTTTCAGCATATTTTCTTAAGCAGGTGGTTTGAGGTAGGCCAAATAATTAATGACTGCTGCATATATATGCTAGTGACAGCAATCACCTGAGGCAAATCAATTGGGTTGAAATTTGGGCCACAGCAAATCCTAGGAAAATGCAAACGATCCCCAGAAGAACCTTAAATTTCTCAGCAGATGAAATCTTTTGTGTGAAAACAAGATTAAGAACTGACTTCTGCATTTTGAGTTATTCAAAACTCAAAACATTACCATCCATTTAGGGCCACATAAAGGGTTTCTCAGACCATATTTTCATCAAAATCACATGTAAAGGGTGTTGTTTCAAGGGTACATTTCACTACGGAGTGAGGGTTCATTCTGTTATCAAAGTTACTGTTTCCATAGGGTATTATTTTTTAAGAAATGATACTTAAATCTGCTAAAGCAGATATTGAGTGTTGGACCAGAAAGATATGTTTCTATCTCTCTGGTTGGGCGAACCCATTCCACAGGTCAATGTCAACATGAGTTTCAGTACCCTTGTGTATTGGGAACATTCCCCGTATGATACACCCAGCAACTGCTACAATAGAGGACATAGGAGAAGGTTGAGAGCAGGGGTAACTGGGTAAGGTCAATTATATAAGTTTATACCACGATTTCTGGGTTACACAGTGATTTTTGGTGTCTATTCCCATCCACATATCTGTCGATATTGCACACCCTGTATGCTTTAACATCAATTTTCTAAGGCGTGTGGTTATCCGTGGATATCCATGGTTATCCATGGATAACCCACACTCAGTGCGGTTATCCATGGATAACCGCACGCCTCTCATGTCCTTCCATGTCATATGTTACATGTTAAAACCAACACAATATTTCATTGCCATGGTAGGGGTCAAACCTGCAATCTCAGGTCCGTAGCCCAACTCCCTATGCAGTGCGCCACAGGGATTGACAAGAAACGCTCGGTTCGAACCACGTCTGGATATGATACAAAGGCGGGGCAGGCGACGACTGTGGGCTGACTGCTACCATAACCGCGGGAGGCATTCAAACATAGCCAAGCAGAGAGAGGAGGACACGCTGCCGGGTGACGAGGTGTTTTCTACACAAACATAACCTCGAGAAGCATCTTTTTTCGCTGTGTGCCCTGTCGCTGTCCGCTGCCGGGTGAGGAGGTGTATTATACACAACCATAACCGTGAGACGCATTCAAAGCTTTAGCTGTCCGCTGCCGGGCGACGAGGTGTATGTATCAATTGTACACAAACATTACCACGAGACTCATTCAAAGCAAGCCAAGCCAAGACCGGGGCTGTCGCTGTCCGCTGCCGTGCGACGAGGTGTATGTACCGATCATGTACACACAATGGCTGGCATCGAGTCCCGGGGAGGGGGAATAATTTTTGTTTTCCAACTTGAATTTATTGATATTATATTGATTTTTTATTGGTGTGTGTTAGCAAAGGCTAATAACACTTGGCCTATGGCCTCGTGTCATTATCCTTCACTAACACACACTCGTCATGAGTTATCCATTGGTTACTTGTTCACTAAAATGAAGTATAGCAGGTTCCCTTAACTGAGGGCACTGCCCCCACCAGTAAAAGTTAAACAGCTACATAAAAAACTATAAGTCAACCCACAAATTGGACTATACACATATCTTATAATTATAGAAAAAGCCAGCCCACATGGGGCTAAAGAAGTCACTTTGTTTATGTTCTATTGCCTTGGCTGAATGACTAACCTGGCCCAGCTCCCTATATCAAAGAATGCCTCGGTGTAGTTTTAAAACATAAACATCCTTTATTAAAGTGTGGGGTGGACCTTTGTTCATTTACAGTTTGTGTGACCGTGCATTACTTAGCCTCATTAAAAAATCATCCTGTTACAATGGAGGTTACTAAGATTCACCTTTGGTATGAGACTTATTGTGTTAACTCTTTAAGGGCTGCTGATGCAAGAATGAATCAAGCCCATTGGTCAGCATCCTGCACTTAAGACATACTGCTGAGGCTGCTCCCCAGTAATTATTGGTGCATCATGCCAACCCCCGTTGGGACATGTTGACCCCATAGGGTTGGCGTGATGCATTTATAAATGTGACTTGAGGTATTATTAGCTATAAAGGTGACACCTTACCTATTCAAACAGCGTATTCAGTAGTCATATATACATACCAAGCAAACCTGGCACCTATACAGATTCAAAGACATTTAGGCCTACTGCTCTGAAAGACATGCTGCAACTCCTGTGCTAGTGCCATTCTTCCCTCAACAAGCAAGAGCTAACACATGCACAAAAAGAATTTTCTTTTCATCCTGCTGTCATTCTCCCCATGTTGAATCAGACTAAAATGGGATTTTCAATAATGTGTCTGCATTTAAGACACAATACAGCTATCCGAAGCACCACAGTATGGTAAAAAAAAGTTAGGGCATCTGTAAATCTTGCTAATGAGACAGCCTTAAAGAATGTAGCCACAAGGAAATGAAACCCCCCAGATGGGAGCCCATTAATAATAGAGCATGTGGACCAAAGTGGTCAGGGGATAAAAGGGTAACAAGCCCCGAAGGCTGCAACCCAACCCACAAAAGGCCCCCTGTAGCTGTGTGAGTATGATAAAAAGCAAGACATACTGATGCATTCAATGTATTTTTTATCCTGGGTCTTTTCAGGAACCCTTTGTATTCTGCAAACACACAAATCAGTCTACTATTGTTATCAATGTCTTTTCTTCCACTATTGGCTTCCTAATGGGACTTAAACCATATAAGGGTTCTATAGAACTATGAGCCATTATCGCATTGGCCAATTTTAACACAGAATGTCAAATTTACAAAGCACTCATTCTGAGGCAGGACTATATTAGCAAATGTGTGTTAAAACAGGCCTGTATGTTTTTTTTTTGTCATAGGAGAACAATGCATTCAGGCTGAGTAACACAACAGTGCCGAATTCATGCATCATGCAAATCATTTGTGACAAACATATGGCATGATGCATGAATGCACTCATAGAATGAAGCTTGGAGCATCATATTTCCCTGAAATGTTTAAGTTATGTAGCTGTTCTTTTGCAAAACCTTCTTCTTTACAGTTTGGTCTCTTTCTACCCTTGGGAATCTTTAGAGGAGCTATCAACAAAGCCGATAGAGTAAGAATCATCAATGCAGTGCGTCATGCATGCTCTATACTGCTTTTCCCAGCACATATGCTGGTAGGTAGATGGAGTAGTGTATGCCGTATACAAGGTTACAAAGCTGCTGCCTATAACCTTTAGTCCCTCTAATAGGGCTGTCTTCAATGAAGACAAAATATCCTTTGGAAAAGACAGCAAACCCCATAGTGGCTGACTTCAATGAGGGCTACTGGTGTAGCCTGTATATAAGAATATTGGCGATTGATACTGAATAGTCGTTCAATTGAAGTGGGCTAAAAATGTGCAAATGTCTCGAATAAGTGTGGAGTGTAAGGGGTTTTCAATTCAATTTTAAGAATTAACTATATCTCAATTAAGGGTAAATCTCATAAAAGAGCACAGGTTTCTTTAAATTCATCACCTCTGGGTGTATAAATTAGCTTTAAGGGGTTCATAATGAAGTACTGGCTAGACTGCTCGCCATCATGTCCATGCTGACCCACCAGCGTGCATTTATTCACCATGACTACCAAATGGTATAATGCATCAATGAATCAGTGGCCCTTAAGGGTAAGGTTTTCAGGGTTAGAGTGAGTACGATAGGAGTGGGGGACTGCTACTGTAAGTGAATAAAGACACCATAAAATATGAATATCAGAAATGATTTTTTAAACAGCATTCGAATGTTCCTTGTTGCTTGAAAATGGTGCTTGTACTGTGTGTGCAATATGTTTAAGTAGGAATTCAGAATACAAAGAGAAACAAAAAGGTTTTAATGAGTGAGAAGAGGGTCAACATGTCTATTTGAATTCCTGATGTGTGCCCTAGTAGCAGGTGAAATCTACTCAAGGAGCAGCATCCTGAGTGCCTGGTCACTGTACCCTTTGTTATAACTGCCACGTAACCAAGGGCAGTTGGTCTTTAAATTGTTAACTTGTATAGAAAAGTGTGAACAGATCCGGACGCACACATGCAGAGCACTGTTTGACTTTGGTGGTTGCATACATGGTACAGTATTTTGTTTAGACTTCTTCCTTTGGTCCATGAGAATTGCGCCTCTGCTGTTCAAAATTGGCAAAACAGCTTTAAAACTGACATGATTTTGATTCATGATAAAGTCTGTGGTCATTTGTGTTTATTCTCCAGTTGATCTGTGCATTGGTGTTGTGTTAAAAAGGCAACAGAACCACACACAAAAGAAAAAATGACCCACTTGATCTAGACTTTCATACCATATGTGAAAAAAATGTACAATCATTTTACATGGCACAGGGCTTGTTGGTAGAGGATACACTTTGCATTGATAACTGAAATGTGTAGATCTGATATTTCAGCCTTTATAATAGCACTTCATCAACACATCCTAAAAAGAACATGGAACCCTTATCAAAGGCTTTGGTATCTTTAGTTTGCACTAAGCAAGACATTAAGCCTCTTAAGACCCCTCTCTGGTCACGATGTACTAATGCCCCCCCCCAGCCAATCTATTCTCCAGCATTGCATTGGTGCAATCAAGGAGCAATGTTACAGTACATCTACTTTCCAGCAATGCATTGTTCCATCACATCAGCATGGTGTACCTATGAAGTATCAGTAAGCAGATTAACCTGCATTTCATCAGTGCATCATGAATGCCATTTTGGAACTGATGGCCCTTAAAGAGTTTGACATAGATATATGGGCCATGTTGACATACTCTATAAGATGAGGGGTATTTTTGTCACAGAGTTATAATTTCCTGAGGCAGTGTTAATCTAAGATACATATAGTGCCCAGTCAGCTGAGACCCCCCATTATATCCCTCGGAGTGTGACATTGATTTTGCAGCTTTTTTGTTCGCATGTTAGGATAATGATGTCTGTCCGAACAATGCAGGGGCTGCTAGATGCCTTGAGTTTCATGTTTATCGACTGCCATGATGCTTGATTGTAATTCTGACAGACAATTCAACAGGGATGCAGATTTGTATCCGGAATAACCATGGCCAATATAAGCATCAAAAGTGCTCCATTCCAGGAGTTCATTTCAGAAAACAATATCACAAGCCCACTGTTAGTTGAGAAAGGTCCTATAAGCCATGTACTTATAGTAAATGCCTTATAACTACTCAGTACAACTGAACTTTATGTCAAGTGTGTCACATCTGTCAGTGAACAGTAATAGTGGTGACAAAAAAGGAATGAACACACTACATTTTTCATCTTCAGAGAATTTTAAGCAAATTTTTACAAGCTGTTATCATAGCCTTTTCAAATACAATTCTCCATCAAATTTGGAATGAGGCATTTCTAATCTAATTGCATGTCCTTCTATGATCCCATGAACTAGGCTTCAACTACAGATCTTTAAAATCTATCTTTTGGGTCAATAGCCATATGAAACAACATGGATTGTATAAAGAATCTTAATGAAATAATCTGAAATAGAAACCGCAAAGAAAAAATCCTTTAAATCCATCTCTGTCATCTCATTGAGTCAGGGATGATGATCAGCATAATAGAAAGTGTAGCACTACATTGAATATGTGTTTAATTAAAATTGACAACTTACACTCAGGGTTTAAAAAGATAAAGTTTTGGCATGATTTCATTTTAGGGGTGAGTCTCCTTGGAGATACAGAAGGAGCAGGGGGCTCATGTAGTTTAATAGAAAGGGATGAGCTGAAAGAACTCGACAAAAAAAGGGTGGATATCGGTTTTAAAATCTTTAATTAAATGGACTTTGTCTAAAGGGAGATGAAATTTCAATACTATTGGCAACTATATATGCATAGCTGAGTTACTCTTCGGCCAATTCTGAAAATTATATACATGAATAAAGCATTTCAGACAATTTTCAATCCAACTCAAAATTGTAGATGCTATGTTAAATGTCACCCCAAGTGGAGAGATAATGTGAGAAATAGACTCTGTTTGTAGGGAAATTGGACCCTTTAATTATTCACCTAATGTAATGTAGAGGCTCTCTATTCACAACTCTGCCCACATACATTATATGTGAGTAGAGATTAGACTTGATTTACTGTTTTATACATGGCAATGCAAATAATAGGAGGCTATCTGCTCTGCCGCTGCCATCAAATAGGTATATGCATGCAGTCCAATGCATAATCAGCCATGCGTCTGTTTTGTTTTAAAAGGTAGATTTGCTGACAGTCCTATATTGACTTTAGCCCAGATGGCTGCAGCTAGGTGAGCTACCTTAATGATTTATAGTGAATGTGTTGCTTTTTAGGCTTTTGATTTTCTTATCCTCTCTCATTGTCGTTATCCATTATGCTCAGGTGGTGTAAACACAAAGAGAGCGTAATGGTAGAGATCCTTTACACTCCACCAATGCACTCATTGTTAGTTGAGCCTAAATGAATTGGGTAGATATTAATGTAGTGATGGACATAGAAACGTACATCAAATCTACACAAGAAATAGAAGATATAAACTATAGACCAGAGAGAAAGTCATGCTGGGCTATAGGAGGCTTAAACACTCTATTGTCAGTGTTCTATTCATAGAGTTTGTAAGAAGATGACCTTAATTTCAATTAATGTGCTTGGTTTATGCATTTGCTGTATCATTCAAGGTAATGAGACCCCACAAGAAGAGGAAGAATGTTTCCTGTGGCTCCAGGAACATTATAAGATTTAAACCAGTGTTATCCTCAGATATGGGCATTTTAGAAACAGTTATGTTCACCCACAATCACCTCCTAAAAGGCAGACAGCTCTCTAGATCTGCCTTTGTTTTTTAGTGTTCTTTGATAACAATGTTATTCATGCCTCAGAGGCATGTACTGGATAGAATGACTAAAACAGGCAAGTGAAAGGAACAAAACCACTTACAAAATGCCTTCGGAATGCAAGGAATTGTCTAGATTGGTCATCTCTGAGTGTTTATTGATAAAAATGTCTTGAAACCCTAATGAGAATTTGTCATTTTACAGTAAGACCTGTAATTCTAATTCAGACCATGTCTCACACCCACACTAGCACTCCTACAAGACTGTATGACACACACTATTGGCTTTTAAATCGACTATCAAAAAAAAGATTCAGCCACCAGATGTCTATTGGCTGTTAATGGAGTTATGATCCCCAGTGAGCTTTGCTTGGATGCTGCATTATATGCTCATAAAGCCTTTGGGAGGGAAAGCCAGTAGAACCCATCAAAACTACATATCTGTTTTCTCATAGTGTTGTAACATTGCCCATTTTCTATTCTCTGAGATCATCAAAGTGGTACAACTCACTGATGATCAAATAGACCAGGGCGATATGGATCCTGTATCATAAAATCAAGATGCATTGGGCACTGTCGAAGGGAGGCTCTTTAGGTGAGTAAAGTGCTCTAATCTTGGAACAAGTTATACTAAACCCCTTCCACAATTTCAATCTCCCTTCATCCCCCACCCCCCTCCCCTTCCCCAAGGCCACTAAGTGGTTTCACCAATACTATAATGTGAATGCCTGGAGTCTTGAACTTCTCTGATTTATCTGTTTTATCATGTGTGAACACGATTGATAGAACTGAAGCTGTTTTCTCTGCTTTATGGTCTACTGAAGATAATAGTATTACTCGCCGCCATACCAATTGTCAATATAGGAGGCTGTAATGTGGGCCCAGATTGCAGAATGGCCAGACCAAATTCTGGTATTTGATTTAAACCCAATAAAACCTTTTTCAAAAAATTCGCTGGGCCGTATTTTTGTATTGGTTTACCCTCCTCGTAAGTTGTGCACATTACAGTGACATATATGACGATGAATCCTGGAGAGGCCTGCTGCTGAGCAGTCCCCTAAAGTAAGAAATAGATCCATTAATAGTCACTTTGCTGTAATTGTTCATATTGTGGTATTACATTATGCAGACTGCAAATGGGATGATACTTAAGTAATATTGGTAATGAATATAATCTGAGACTCATGTTAAAAAGGCCTCTAATGAGCGGTGTGTATTATATTACAGACATTTCATCTGAAATGAATACACTACACTTCCATTACTCTTAGCTTAACATAGCTTTGGAAAGTGTAGTTGACACTTATACGCTTTGCTTTCACTTGGCCTTCAATAGCCTTACATAGTATTTGTCCCTTAGTCCCCCATAAACCTGCTTGTGTCATTGGATCCAAATTGCATGGTATCTGAGGTAACACGGGGCCTTACACAGGTGGAGAGTGGGAGGGGGAGGCATAGGGACATAGGTGCATGTGGTTAATGGGAGTATGTGGGGCTTGATTAGGTTCAGATGTCACATCCAGCACCCTCAGACATCCCCTATGTATGACCTATTGTTGCCCCATATTGACCTAGCAGTCTATGTGCACAATGTCTGGTAGACTGGATCTAGTGCGCTACAAAGGAGTGCATGTTATACTGGTTCAGTAGACCTTTTTTACAGCCTAATTACCAATACATCTCAACAGTGCACCTGGTGCTTCATGCTATTGTTAAAATATCTCAGAATTAGAGTTCATTGTTTATCAATTTGCAAGGCTAGCCAAAATTGCCATGTAAATCAGTGAAAGCATGAGTGGCCATTAGGATATATACGCAATAGTGGTAATCACATTAAGATTCTGGCAGTTTCCATTTTCAAAATATTAAGTAAGATAGTTGGAATGAGAAAAGGCGGTGTGCTGTGTCAGGACTATTAAGAATTTAAATATTTCTTCATGGCGTGTCATATAATTATTTCCACTGCAATCTTCAAAATCAAATTAATTTTTATTTTGCATCAGGAGGTAGCAATATGATGGATCCTCATTGACCCAATTTGTAAACATTAACAAATAACTTTATATGCTTCTTTAAATAGTCAAGATGCACCATATTAGTCCTGTTAGTCTTTACTTAGTTAGGACATCAAGGACATTGTACAAGCAGGGTTGTAGAAGTCTGCCTACTGAGATACATGGATGAATACGTTTAGGAAGCTGATGGAGAGCTGTATAAACATGCACGAAGACATTGGACAATGGAATATAAGACAAGCCCTTTTCAGTAACAGAGGCTGAGCACACATATTCATTATACCCCCAGTTCCTCCAATTTTATTTGATTTTTGTAATAATGCACTGACAAAGTGACATGTATACCCATGTCAACTTGATTTGACATGGAGAGCACATGTCACTGGGACATGTGCACATATGTCACTATGACAACTGCAGCACACAGTAATCCTCATATAATTTGACATGTCTTAAAATGCCAAGTCATCTGTGAGTTGACTACGGTCACGGCCATGTCGAAGGCACTTGACATGTGATGGTTTGACATGCATGATTGTTCTAGGATATTCCACTAGATGGGGAAAACTACTATTTTGGTACCAGGATTAATCACTACCAAGAAGTACCACCACCACTTGAGACATTTGATGTATCTGTGTCATTTCGTTTTCATGAAGAATACATCACTAATCTATTTCATTGTTAAATTTGCATTTATTATTGAATATCAAAATAGACACCCACCATCTTGAATACTTCAACTGGAGACGTTAGACACCTTATGTGTGGGTCAGTTAAAAAAATACCAAAGGGCTTATGGACTGCATAGAGGTCATCAGTCAAGTAGAAGTTCTGTAGTTAGGAAAAAGTGCCTTAGTGTTGCAGGCCTGTGGGACTATGATATCCCCTTCTAGTATAGGCCTGCCTTGATTGAACCATTGGTACATAGTTATTGACTGCCCTTGACCCTTACATAATTGTCTCACAGTATTACCTAGCACTCAGGTGAATGGATCAGAAATATGTGACGTGTCTTCATTACACATGTCAAGTGGCGTTGACAAACCAAATATATATGAGAGTGTCAACCTCATTCAAAATGTCATGTGGGAGACAAATTGTGACCTGTGCAGTATGCGTCAAAATGATCAGTGTTCTTCTCTCTGTGTGGGGTAACCAATCTTGGCTAACCACACATGGAAATTTCCATTGGCTAGACCCTGCCTAGCTCAAGCCGTCTATTCCATACACACCATTCCCTATGGAGTCACTATGATCCAAGAGATATCCTTTGCCATATGGACACTGTTAACCACAGGCCCCTCTCATTTCTGGAACTGATAGCCTAATGACGAGCTATATTTGTCTTGCCTGTCTAGTTGTGTCCATCTTCTACTTCAGCTGGGCATGGCTGCTTTGTTCTTAAGAAATGACCTGAGTAACACCCTCGAGAGAAGCACACAACTGCATTATCCCAAAGTCCCTAGTTAAAGTAGTGGTTTTGGATCAATCTGGCCCCAGCTCGACCACTTGTGTGAGTCGTCTCTGGCACCTAGCGTTTGTGGGTAAAGGAAGTTTTTTCCCCTGGTTGCTGTAGTGCTTATTTGTAGGCAGGTACCTTGCATAGCAATCTTCCCCAGAAAATGGGGACCATCATCCCCATACACAAGAGAGGTGTTCCCTAGAATCCCGACTGAGCGGGACTGGTTTTGGACAGTATGGAGCTAGCAGCCTGTTGTGTATGGCCTCACTGAAGAAGGTTGTAAGTGTGCCAATGGCATTGGCATCCTGCCAAATGAAATGGTATTGCTTTAGCATATTTGAGTGGGCATTGGAAGTTTTGATTTAGGACTGTGCCAGCTCCACCATCCTTTCGAGCCATAGGCATCCTCTGTGGCATCCAGATAATATCTTTTGGAAATTGAACAATAGGGAGCATAGCAACCAGTTTGAATAGGAAGGCTTGCAGTTTGGATGCAGAGGGTCACAAGGGCACTATGTTGGATAGCACCACAGGATGACAGTATGTCAGACTTATAAATGTGAATTGAGGTTGCATGGACATGGTGGATTGCCTGATTGCATGAGTAGGTTAGTGTTTGGGAGTGGGGGCTAACATGTTCTGAGAGGAAGAAGGAGAATGAATGCCTGAATGATTGGCTGGTAAGGGCGAATCTGACTATATGATGGGCATGCAGAGGACTGAAGTGACTACCTACAAGGAAGGAAGTCCTGCAGATTAATATTCAGATTGGTATATCAAGAGAAATGATAACTGGACTTTTTACCCTATATATAAAAAGGGGTCGCTGGTCCCCACCCCATTGGAATAAGCTTGAGTGCTTGCCAGGAACAGATAAACCAAAAGAGGCTACCTTGATTGATGTACTATATTTAAAATTAACTCGATTTTTTAATTCAAATTTTACTAATTTTTCATTTTCAGTATCTGGTATTGATATTCATTCATTCCAACGTCCAAAATGTCTAAATTAAACTGTTTCAGAAAGAAATGACCATTTTTCAAATTATAGCCTCTAAAATCATCAGTTAGCCTACAACATAAGCTATGACTGCCATTTTGGATCTTGATCCAAAGTGATCGGCACCCGTCTTACTTTTATTCACAGAGGGAATCTAGACTGTACAATTTGATAGGTCATATGTTAAGATCTGATGAGTATTTCCAGAGAAATGCACTGAAATAATCTATGGGAGAATAATCTGGGAGAGTGAGAAATTGTTTGGTGTTGCTAAGTTACGTGCTGTTGCTATGTTACATGCCGTTGTTATTTTACACACCATTAACTTATACACTTCTCATGTAAGACACCAGGGGGTAGCATTGAAAAGAACTTTGGCCAATGGGGGAGGGGGCACTGAGTAAATGACCATCTCGTTGGTAAAACATGATTATACCCCCACCATGTAAACATGTAAACAAGAACAGTCTTGGTTCCAGTGTGACTGTAGTGAGTATCAAAGGCTGTGCACATTACACATGTCAGTCTGATCTCTTAACCCATCCCTTTTTTGGTTGACTTATGAGAAAATGAAGAAGCCACACTGACCACACATGGACTATCCCCTCAGCCACATTGTGCTCAGCTGCCAAAGCCTTCTATCCCATGCACACTGTCCCATATGGAGCCTTCATGATTTAGTTGTATCCTTTGCCAAGTAGACCTTCTGATATGAACAGGTTCCACCCATTCCCTTGCCCCTTCATAGCTTAATGAAGGGCTATATCTGCCTGATTTTGTTATAAACAGTCTTTTGATACAATTTGCCTTTTCCCAAGTTTGGCATTAAAGCAATACTCTTCAAGATGAGACTTGATGAGGCGATAGGGTTAATTAACCCATTGAATTGCACACCTGTTCATTCTAAAGCCTTGGTTGAATAGTAGCTGAGCTCATTCTAGTAATAGAATTACTTGAATTCCAAAATTAGAGACTACCTCAATATATTCTGAACTACTTGGCAACCTTTTCTCTAAGAACTGCCATAGTAAAGCATCTTACAATAGCTTAGAACTTGATATCCTAGTATTCAATTTTTAATTAGGGATTTCTTATGAATATGTTAAACAGATTACACATTTGAGAGTGAACATATTCTCCTAATCTATGCCATTAACATCTCTAGTGCCTTGATCAATTAGAAATAGCAAGTTTTTGTTACTATATATATGATTGAAATGAATGAAAAGGGCAGGGTGTAAAATTTCATTGCTTCTGCACAAAATTAATAAATTTCTGCTCTCTATGTGGAAAATATAATCATGTAGCTATAGAGTGTAGAGCAGGGGTGTTGATCTAGAGTATAACAGATGGGTATAAGGTACCATGGCTAGACCACCCTAAGCAGCCTAGACACATCCTGCAGAGTTATAGACTGGTCAATATTGGTCTTTCAGCCGGTATGTGATACTACTGCCATATTTCATGCCATGCGGTAGTCAAATCCAGTTCTGCATGTATTATAACCTATAAGAGGCATGCAATGCCTTAATGTCTTTTAATCCTTATTTGTTGAATGGCAAATATTTCAACAGTTATTATAAATATAATGCACAGCAACAAACATACAGAATCAACAAAGGTGCTCGTGTCAGCATGGTGCATAGTTACAGTCTTTAAAATCTCGCAAAGAGGATTATTACCCTTGTACAGAGGAACATATTGAGTTGTTTAAAGTGATAGTTACGATGCCAAAACAGAGCATAATAGGCCTATATTTATAAGAAATCAATTTAAGGAATGATCTTAGCCTGAAGAAGGTTATTCAAAATAGCCGAAACGTTGCTATGTAGCACGATCATCTATCGACACCTCGATTTTGTAAAAAATTACAAAATTTTGAAGTCACTACAATAAAACAATTAAACTTCATCCTACTGTCTGTTTTTGTTTGTTATTATCTTTGACCAATTTTGTATCGGTCAACTACATAAAAGGCTCCTGTCACATCTTAAATAGTCTGGCTGGATGGAGCTAGATATAATTCAATTGTGTGCTGGCATAAATCACCTAATGAGCCATTCTGCAGACTATTACTGCCTATTGTATCTTGATTATATGCTATTTGTGGTCACAAACGCTTCATAAGCATACCAATTTACCTGTTGCTAGGATACTAAGAGAATTCCTCTTCCATGGGTTACAATGCCCGAGTCACATAGATGATTTGGCTACATCTTGGGAGAGTACAATGATAGACCTCGTGATTGCTTTCTTTCCAATTGTTGTACCTGTTTTCCTGTGTGGGTTTTACCTAACACAGCACATACATAATCTGTGGCCCTCACCTGGCCCTATACTGCCAGGTGATAGGTGCTTAAACTGTCATGGCCCTACTTCATCTGACAGGGATATTGGACTAGGGTGATGGCTAACCATAAACATCCACAACAACTTTCACTAACCATAGTGTCATGGTCCTCCCCTATCTTCTACTCTTCTTCACAGTGGAAAAAATCATGTTGATGGCAGAAAAGAAGGCATGGTTTTTCCTCTGTCAACTGTCAAGTTAGAAGAAATTCTGCCATCAACTGTCAACTTTACATTTGACAGAGGAGAATAGCATGTTGGCAAAAAGATTCTTTCCACATTGACAGTCAACGTAAACCTTCTCTAGATATTGTTCAGTTGTAATAATGATCTGCCTGTGATTTTGGAAAATTTGAGCAATCATGTGAACAGGTAAGGAGTGCACCAGCTCTGTTTGAATTCAGGGTTATGTATGAGTGTAGTCATTTTGAGTTACCCATCATTGATATATGCAAAGGAATTTAGTATGGTAATGATGGACTAATGCATAGAGTTAATTAGCTGTGAAACCTTCAGTATTATTTTTTATTACCTATGGCCAACTACTTGTATCCCATCAATAAAGGCTAATCACCAGAACTCAGGGTCAATCAGTATGCACATTGGATCATTCTTGTTAGTGGGGCTGAGATCACACCGACTACCAGTCAATAGAGTGAGTAGATCTCAGGATGGCTCATGTAGTGTGAGCAGCTACGCTTAGCCTCAGCTTCGTTCATGGTAGCAGCTCAAAGACATCATGAAACCTGCCTAGCTCTCTTCAAGCACTCTACCGCTAATACACTCTCCAAGCATGTATCTTGTTATGAAGTTATTAACTTTTAAACAACAAGGGATGTGTCAAGTCATAATGGGGGAGACCATTTTTGATGCACCCCCTTGGATGAGGTAAAATAATTTGTTTTGGTGGGTGTAAAATAATTTTTCCTGCTAGAAAAGACTGCCTGTTTGAAAACCGATCAGCACCTCCCCCCTCTCATCCTATGATTGAACAAACATCCAGCCCCTGAGTTCATGCAATGTAGATTATACTTTGGACTGTCATTAACCACTAGCATCCGCTTTCTCACCTCCCAAGTTGCCATCACCAAAGGGTGCCTCTGAAAGCCAGGCTGTTTTTTTGCCTCTTCTCTCTTCTACAAAGGCCCTTATTGCTGTGCTGGGAGGCAAATGGTAGTTTACAACCCTGCTTGGTAAAATGAGACATGGATGTTCTTCTCTCAAGTATTTGAGGGCTGGATAGTATTGTAATAAATTATGTCTTTTGATCCTTGTGGTGCATGAATATAGCCATTATGCAGACTATCTGAGCTAGGTACAGTTATGAAATGTGAACATGATGCACCAATAAAATGCTGCTGAGTGGAATTACCTACATCACATTGTTGCAACACAACAAAAAAGAAAGATTAAATTGAGAGGTTTGTGTGGCGATTTAAGTTCTAAGCTCACAATTTGTGTCAGTACTACATGGGAGAAGGTGACATTTGTCTTCACAAACTGATGCAGAACCTGCCCAAAGATGATTTTTCCCATAGAAACACTGTTAGGAATAGCCACGGTTATTTTACGGCGAAAACCCTTGGCAACTTTGGTTCCAATACATTTTGCTGTAAATCTACAGTTAATTAATTGATAAGCTCTGGGGACATTGTTGGATTGAGGTGGCACTATAAGCATATACATTCTTAACAAATGGTGGATACTGCTGCTCCCCAGTAGCAGAACCTACAGGTAAGGATATTTTGGTAATGCCTTTGTGGGTCACTCTGGTGCAGAGTGACTGCCTGCCCTAGGGTATACGAGAGTAAGTATACAGGACAACTCACTGTACACATGTGTCTACAGGTAGAAGCTTCTCACTAAACAGTGAAACTCAGTGCATTTGTGAATACTGCTCTTTACCCTATTGATTTACAATCCTGTTATATAACCCCAACTCTTTACAGTGTAAGGAGGAGGATTATCAAAGACCCCAAGTTAATTTCGTTACCAGCATTGCATATGTTACATTCACATGCATACATATATGTGAGATTTTCATAATGAAATTTAAGATCCCTTGCCAAATAATATTCCAATGCATTATTCCAATTTTCACTGTGAATGCACATCCTCTGGATAACATGCACATGTATCAAGCTGACTCTACAGAGCCTTATATCCTAAGGGGGTGGCCTGATGCATACCATCCAAATGGATGGTTTTATAGTTCTCTCAAAACAAAGTCATTGTGTGCATTGATTACAGCAACATGGCTTGGGGCAACAATAGGTCCTACACAGGGGACACCTCAGGGCACTGGGTGTGACATCTGAACCTAACCAAGCCTAACATACTCAAACACACTGTCCACATAGAGCCCAAGATATAGCGGTAGCCCTGACAAGTGTAGCCAATAAAGTGTTATATATATACGGTACTGGCTCCTCTGTAGCTTTCCAGACACAGTCTATCAAACTTTGTGTGCATCGATTACATGGCCTGGGCAAGCAATGGGTCATACAAAGGGGACACCTGAGGACAGTGGGTGTGACATATGAACCTATCCAAGCCTCACTTACTCCACTTCTCACACACCCATACCCCTTCAGCTTTTCCTTCCCCATCCTGGATAAGCTCAAGCGGCAGGGAAGAAACTATGCCCATATTAATTGCAGGATCATAGGAGGGGAAACTTTTGATAAATTATTGGCTCACATGGAGAATGTACAAATAGACGCTCTTACCCTATGAGAATCCTGGCTCGACGCCCATGATTTAACAGGCACTTAAATACATTACCTTATTATAATCTTGTAAGGTTAGATAGGCAATGGGGCGAGAGAATTAGTAGTGATCTATCAAAGATTGGTAGAGGTTTGGGCGTATTTGTACATAACTCTGTGACAAGGTTTTCTGAACATGAATATGCATATCTTAGAATGTCATGTAAGGTTAATGAACTACAGGTAGTAAGTTTGTATCATAAAAATAAAAAAAGGTTGTTATTTTGAATGTGTATAGACCTCATGAGGGTACTGCTGGTGAATTTTGGAATATACTTTAGGTTAAGATTAGACTGATTCCTAAGAAAAAGAAATTAAATTTGCATTTAAGGGGTGATATAAACATCAATATTTTAGACAAAAATGACAACGAGGCAGCCAAGTTATTGCAGGGATTATGTGGTTTTGGCTTTAAATCTTAGATTAATACCCCCCACGCATGACAGTGATAATCCATCCTGTTTGGATTTAATTTTCAGTATGGATGATAAAATAACAGAGAGTGGAATTCTGAGGCCAAATATTAGCGACTATAATTTGATCTATGTATCCAAATGCAGGGTAATAAGAACCAAATTAAAAGTGAGCTTCAGGGGAAGAAGTATGAAAGATTTTTCCGAGCAGAAACTACAGGATGGTATCATAAAAATACCTTGGGAAGTGTATGAAACATTGGACCAGCACTGGGACTTTATCCAAGATAAACTAAGGTACATCATGGATCAAATGTGCCCATTTACTGATTTTGTGGTTAAAAAAAAAAGCAAGTTGAGGTAACTTATTATCTATTAGAGGAAATTAAAGATAAGAATAGGCTCATAAATAGGGCAAGAAGGACTAAGAACCCAGAGTATGCACTTGAGGCAACCCAAGCTTAAAAAGACATTGGTGAAACAAAGGTAGACAAGCACATGCCCTGGGTTTAGTTGATTCTGCTAAGGATAACCCTAGGAAATTCTGGCACAAGATACATAAATTACTGCCAATGAAGCCTGGAAAAAGTCAAACTATTCACCTGAATGACAATGGTCAAGAAATAGAGCCAGATCAAGTGGCAAACTTTAGGAATGAATATTTTGTAGGTATTGGTTCTGAGCTTGCTAGAAACCTGAATGAGCCTTGGCAATTTGTTGGACAACGCATAGATGGTGCCATTGAGGATTGTATAACTACACAAGAGCAAGTAAAGGAGTTGATTAAAGAAATTAATGTAAATAAATCTAGTGCTATTGATGCATTGAGTTCCAAGGTTCTGAATTCAGCTCTTTTGCAAATGAATGATGTAAATACTGCCTTATTTAATAAATCCTTCCAAGATGGCAAGATCCCATACAAGTGGAAGATTGCCAATGTCGTAACGATTTCAAAAGCTAGTGACCCCAGACTGGTTAATAATTATTGACCTATATCCCTCCTCCCTCTCTCAGGAAAGTTAATAGAGAAAATTGTACACAAGCATATTTCTTTGAGGAACATGGTGTGCTCTCCAGGAGACAAGGGGTATACAAGAAAGGTTTCTCTACGGTTAGGATCATTTGGGACTTTACAGACAACATCCTTAGAGAAAGAAATAAACTGATAAAGGGAATTTCACTATTGTATTATTCATAGACTTTAAAAAAGCTTTTGACACGGTAAATCATGAAGTTTTAATTAAGAGAATTGAAAATGATGGTATCACAGGTAAACTAAGTATTTAGCTCCAGAACTATCTCAGCAATAGGAAAAATGTTATGTTTAGCGAACAATATGTCATCAGCTCAACGGGATGTTGTCTGTGGAGTCCCCAAAGGATCAAAATTAGGACCTTTATTGTTTTTGGTTAATATTAATGATGTTGAAAATGTCTGTCACAACAGTATAATTTCATTGTATGCCAATGATATGGCTATTTATGTATCTGGTAATAATATGGATTATGTAACAACCAGACTTCAAGGAGATCTTGATAGATTCACAACATAGACTAAGGCTAATAGGCTAAGTGTTAATGTAGCTAAAACTAAGTACTGTAATGTCTCGCGTATAAGGCTTAGCTCGTGTATAAGGCGCACCTAGAGTTGGGCATTACTTATGACTACTCATTCCAATCTTGAGGTTTTTCAATTGTAGTGGTGATTTACTCATTCCTAAACACTAAAGCACTTTACTCCCCAAAAATGGCAGGGACAGTGCCAAGTGTACAGTAATATCTTGAATATAAATCATACTACATTTAAGGGATTCATATTTCCCTGTTCCATTAGATGATCAGTAGGTTCTACCACTTTGATTATCTCAGAGAAAGGGACAAGAAATTTGAGTATTGCAACATTCTCTCACGATTAATGCCTATCTATGTTTTTTGAAACACAGATATGTGATTTTGAAGTGGTTCTACTGGCTTCATTTCCTGCAGGCTGTATGACCTCATAAAGCAGCATCGAAGCAAAGCTCACTGGGGATCTCAACTCCATTAACAGGCTATAGACATCTGGAGATTCAGTATCTTTTTCAAAATGGTGTACAGCCTAGTGGGAGTGCTATTGTGGGTGTGAGACGTGGTCCGAATCAGAATTACCTTAGAGAAAATTGACAGTTTCTCATTACAGGTTCAAGACATGTTTATCAATAGACACTCAGACAAGGTGGCCAATCAAGAAAATGCAACACCTTCAAAGGCATTTGAAGGTGTTGCATTTATTGCTCTTTTTAGTTGCCCATTTCAGTGATTCTATCTGTTGCATGTTTCTGAGGCAGGATAAATGCCTTCAGGAGGTGGCCTGAAGTAACATAATTCTTGTCAGGTCTCAACAGAAAGGTGCAGGAAAGGTATGAATCATGCACATTAACTTGCACATAACTTTATTGAGACATCCATAAGGGCCCAACCCTTTACAAACTCTATAAATAGAACAGTCACAAGAGAGTATATATGATGAATTTTTACAATCAAACAATTATGGATTGCTGTGAGATACCATAAAGTCTATTCACATATAGCTGTGTTGCCTTATCATCATTATGGTGCTTTAGGTTAATAGTTTTTCCTCTATTACTTTTGCATAGGTTTGATATATATGGATCAACAGAGTAAAAGGTACGCCCGCGCAACCCCTCGCAGGCGTACCTTTTACTGTGTTGATCCACATATATTTATTTGACTTTCACTGAATTCATTCATTTCTTCACAAACTTTTTTTGGGATCAACTAACAATGGGTCCATTAGTGTCATGTGATAGATCCATTAAGCTCTCTTTGTATTGATCACCTGATCATATTCAATTACAATGATGAGGCACAACTAGAAAATTAAAGCCTTAAAAAGCAGCACATCTACAATGAACTATGAAGTAAAAAGTCAGTCTTGGCACTGGCTCATTTACTTGTCCTAATGCTTTGCATAGTATGGTATAGTTTTTCTAAATAGAAATGTCAACGATGACAAAATACAGCAAATCAAAAGTTTCTCTCACCTAGCTGCACGCATCTATGCTAAAGTCAATGTAGGACTGTCAGCAAATCTACTTTTTTAAACAGAATAGACACATCACTGATCAAGCATTGGACTGCATGCAAATACCTATTTGATAGCAGAGGCAGCGCAAAGAGACTGCTATCATATGCATTGTTCCTACCATGGTGTACGTGAGTACAGTTCTGAATTTGTAGAGCCTCTACTTTAAATCAGGTGAATAGATAAATGATCCAATTTTTCACAAACAGACTCTATTTCCCACATTATCTCTCAGGAAGCAAAGGCACTTCATGTAAGATTTACTAAGAAGAATTGGATTGAATAGGGCTACTTTCTCCTTTCTAAAATAGGGTCTTACATCTGACAACTTGATAATACTTTAAATGATATATACTACACGAAGGAAGAAACTGCTTTACCATCTATGATACAGCAAAGGTTTAATAGCATCAACATAACACTAATAATGAAATCTCAAACTGGACATATGTAGTGTTCTGATTGTGTCTAAGAACAATTGATTTAAGTATGGAGACTTGAACTTTGCAAGTTCACACCACTTGGATATTGCATTCACCATCTGCAACTGATTGTGAATGCTGTCAGTGTGTCCAGCATTGTTGATGCAACACCCATGAAAGCTTCATTGTCTCCCTTTCTACTGTAGGTTAATTGCCCCCACATGCCCTCTCCTGCCGCCCTAGATGTATTGCTCACAGCCCAAATGGTGCACACATGACCAGTAGTCTCAGGGGGAAAGACAGAAGCTGGAAGGTACGTGAGGGTCAGAACTCCTCTGTCCTAGCAGTAACATTAAGAACATTCAAGGGCTTTTCATTTCTTTTTTGTAAAAGTGTGTCATGAGGAATATTTGCTCTCTAATATATTATGCTGACCTAATGTGAATTTACCAGCATTATATCTCTAGTGCAGGGTGTGCTAAGCAAAACTGAGGACAGAGCAGCAGCTTGCAATACCCATTTTCTATTCTGGTTTCAAAAGTTATGGTAAAAATTAGTAGAGAAAGGAGATCCATACTGAAGGAAACCACAAAAAACTAAAAGTTTGGATACTTAGTTGATCAGACAGCACCAGACAAAACTAAAATGTAGCTCACTCAAGTTGACCTTTTTAACAGGCACTCAAGGCTTTGTTGTCTTTAACAATCCTGATATTCCCAGTGATGTTTACGGAATGATCCCAATGAAGCCCAATTCTGAAATGAGCACTTCCCAGTGAAACATACGATCAAAATACTGATATCTAACATTATTGAGAGAGGGGTTTGCAACAAAGCAAGTAGTCCAGGAGCTGGAAGTCATTTTCTGCCCGAGGGTCCGAAATAACCAAGAAAATCGTGTTAATTAAAAAAAATCCACCTCATGGTTGTCACAGCATGTGCAAAATTGCCAAAAATTGCCGTTTCTTGAAAAAAAAAGTTGAAATTGTTTATTTTAAATCATTAAAATCATCTAAAAATTGTTGTATGTATAGATTTACCCAAGAAAAAAATCAATACCTGCTCAAACTATGCATTTGAGTCTAATAACACAGGAAATCACAGAAATTTTCCCCCCTTTTATGAAATTATAACATGTTCAGTGATTAAAGTCTGATAAGGGGACCAGGATCGTTCTTACCCTTTTCTCTATACCTGAGACTGGTCTTAGAAAGCTTTGGTTTTTAATATTATGTGGTCTTAGTTGACATACGGTGGGTATATGCATGGGCGTCTGATCACCAGTAGTGTCTGCAACATAGAGAACATGGTGAAATACAGAAAAGAGGTTGGCTTATAAAAGGAGTCCAACTGTAAGTGCTGCTAACAAGGTTCTCTTATTTTTTATTATACACACTACCCACTTCTCTTGCTAATTTGTAAGGGTATCAAGTCTGCTCTCAAGCAGGAGTACTTGAGATTCACATTATGAAAAAGGTCTCACTGGTGAGCACTGCATCAGTACATCATGGTCAACCTTTGGGTGTTTATCAAATATTGAGGGTTAACATAATGTATAAATGCAGCTCTGCAAGAAGAATTACCAGGGCTACATTGAAGTATCATATACTCTAGCACGATGAGACACATTAATGCAATATGCATGCTACCCTTTCACAGTTAAGCCTCAGCAGAGTGCCATGCAATAAAACCCTGAAATACAAGTGGCTTGCAAATTTGATTGCATATACTATTGCATCTAACCTCTTTACTTTATTAGAAATAAAACAGAGAGAGAAAGGTATGGTTCGGTTGCAAGAATATTTCTGATGTTGCTTTTCAGTTACACTTCCAGTATTGTAATGTTCTGACGTATGATTAATAGTGAAAAAGGATCTAGCTCCATACCAAAATGGACATAGAAACTACATTTCTGCTCTCTATAAAAATAGCCAATCACATATCTATACACTCTAGCATTTAGAAGTGGTAAGGTCCCATAGCGAGACCATCCTGTAGGCATTCTGGTCAATATCGGGCTTTAAACAGAAGATGTAAGAAGTGGACTTTAAGTAGGGACTGTGAGAGCACAGGGCATCCCCTTGACATGGTGCACGCTGCCCACTTGTACAGCTTCCAACATGACGTACATGACAGCTAGACACTCCCACCTGTCACAACCTGTGACAATCCCTTACACACACCCAATTACCTCCAACAGTTATATTAGCTCAGCCAACCTGTGCTACTATAGCAATGTCACCCAGTAGCTCAATTCAGAATCCCTGCACATGGATGCTACTACTAAAGTTTTTTATGCTGCCTAGCAGCCAAACACACAGGGAAAATATAAAAAATACCAAATTGCAAAACTCCAGTAGTACACTGTAGCATATATAGAAGTGGCAAGCTGCCATCACTAGACCCCCTGGGGAGGTTAGACAGTATTCTATATCGGGCTTTGAAACAGGGCTGTGGTGTCCACCTGCTCTAGTCTGTGGGTTACCATGCCTGGGCCACATGGTAGCATTAATTCTATTAGATGATTAGCCTGTATAATAAGTGGGATATGTTCTATAAGAGATCAGCTTATTCCTTCCTTCACAATAGACGATGTTGCCTTTGTTCTTCTATCAGGAAATGTCCACCTTTGTGTATGTTTATCTTTGTGTCTGTCAGACTATCATTATTCCGTAGACATTAATTTGTAACTCCCACCAAAGACAACAGAAAAAGGTTTCACCTGACATGTTCCCTTGTACTTTTCATAATAGACATATCTTCAAAACATTAGAATACATGTGCTTTTGGACTCCAACAATCTGTTACCCTTGGCATGTATTTGAAACTTGCTCTCATTCAAACACAAAGACCCATACATCAAAATGTTAAGACTACCATCACCCCCCGATCGCCTCTTTTAATTACCAGCCCTTGTTCTTACAGTCATATGCATGCCTCCACCTGTTTATACTGCCAGATGATGGGTGCTTAAACCGTCATGGTCCTACTTCAGCTGACAGACATAATGGACTAGGGTGATGGCTAACCATAAACAGCCACAACAACTGTCACTAACCATAGTCTAGACCAACTCACCACTGTGTAAGGGTCATGGTCCTCCCCGATGTTTATGCTGATCTATGGCTCAATAGCTGTCTTTTTACACCACATCTGTGGCTAATATACCAGATGGCTGGTAATTTGATACATGGGTTTTTTATAGTTGGCTGCATTTAGCCTTAACAAGGCTGGAGATTGCACATAAGTTAAACAATCCCATCCTGCAGTCTGGTATGCATGCTTCAAAGAAACCAAAACTATGGCTATTTTCGTGGAAGGTGAGGAAGAGTTGTTTAAAGGGAGTATCTGTTTTTGTCAGGATGGGATATCAATAATATATCTGTTGTTCAGCTGCCACAGACAGTAGTAATGCTCAACTCAGCCACAGAAAGTTTGCAAAGGCTCTTTTGTTACATGGGTATGAGGTGCTTGGAAACCCATGTATGTCCTAAATGAGTAATTCCCATGCACTGCCCTATGAGGAGCTGTCGGGGAGTAAAGTTGAGGCCTTTACATGTTAGTAGACAAATGAAAAGGGTATTCCATGAACAGATGCTTAGATTAGCTTTTCTTGTCACTCATACATGATGTCGCAAGGGTCACAATCTATGGTCGTCAAAATTTGGTGCTGGCAGTCTTAGCAACATGACCACATTGATGCAGTCCCACAGGGTTTAAGGTGATACATGAGGTCCAGTCCCTATAAAGTTACATGTCAGGGCAAAATCCATATTCTGAGAGGTAGGAGAGCAGTAAACAACTAGAGGACAAAGTTAAGTCTCTTCCCGCTGTACAATGAGAGCTTGGGACCCTAAGCAGACACCTTACAAGGGAAATACCTTTCATGCATAACAAAAAATAAATGAATAGAAATTAATAAAAAAAACTATAAATGTTCAGGATTTTTGAAACAAATCTCTGTTAAGTGAATGAATATATTCCATTCATGTTTATGAAACTAAAGTGAAACTGAAACATCTTGTACAAAAAGGAATTGTGTTAGTCTTCAAACAATCAGTAAGAGAATTCGAATTCTGTGCTGTTTCAGAGCTATTAGGAAATTATTATTATTTTTTTCAAGGTGTGTGACATAATTATTTCCACTGCAATCTTCAAAATTAAATCAACTTTTATTGACCCACATTGACCCAGTTTAGAAACAGGAACAAATAACATGTACAATGCACTTGTTTAAAGAATCAATATCCACCATATTGGTACTGTTAATCTTTAATTCATCAGCACATTGAGAATGATAAATGACATTGCTCTAGCAAGCCCTATTGAGTCTACCTACTGAAATAGATGGATGAATATGTTTAAGATGGGGATCGAGAGTTATGCCCAGTGGGCACACAATGTTGCATCAACATTGACAACCAGTTGATGTTATGTTGATGGTGTTGATCAACCTGTTTTCAACACTTTTTCAATATTTGTATTTCAACGTTGTCAACCATCACCATTTCAACATCCAGTCAACAGTTGACATATCAATGTTGAAATATTGTTGTCAACTCAACATTGATTCAACATTGATTTGTCAATGTTGAATCAACAATATTGATTTCAATGTTGATACAATGTTGATTCAACGTTGATATGTCAACAAAACAACTGTCAACGTTGTTTCAACATTGTTGAAACAATGTTGAGTCAACATAGAAACACAAACATTGAATCAGCGCTGATGGTTAGATGTTGAATCACAGTTGATTTTGAGTATGTTGTTTCAACTTTCAATTTCAACTCTATTTCAACCCTAAATCAATGTTGATATGCAAACATTGCAAACGTTTTTTTTAACGCTCAATCAACATTTTCAGAGGCAAAGGTTGGTCACACATGTTCATTAGACCTTCGGTCCTTCCCATTTTATTTGACTTTGTATAGAATGAGCAAACCATTCTTGGTTCACCTTACATGGACAATCCTGTTGGCTATACTCTGCCTAGCTCAAGCTTTCTATTCCATGCACATCATCCCGTACGGAGTCACTATGATCTGAGGGATATCCTTTGTTTTAGAGACACTGTGCTAGCCCCTTCTCATTCCTGCTCATTGTTCAGGTCATATAGAAATAAAGTGACACAGACAACCCTGGAATACACTGTAAAAATATTTTGTCGAAATATGCCAAAATCCCCATACATCCATTGTAATCTATTAAAGATTTCTAGTACCATAGTACTGATATCTGGGTTTCACTGTAGAAACAACCTACTTCACTGCAATACAATTATGGTGGTTCACTTTTCAGCTTTAAAAGCAGATCTGGAGGGAGCCATGGTAGATTTAATGGTAATGTAGAGGTACTTAGTATATAACCATAGTGTTGGGTACCGTCTGACGTGGCGGGTGAGTCGAGTCGTCGGACGTTCCTCAGGTTCCAGATAGGTGGCAGCACCGATCCGGGTCTGTGGGGACATCTGACGATGAACACCTGGGTCCTCATATAAAGCCCAGGGCTCAGCCGCTATGTCAGAGGCCCTTCTGGCCTCCAAGTATGTAAGACCATCCTTAGTATTTTAATAAAGACTATCCGTTGGCATACACTTGAAACACCGTCTTACTCTTTCTTTCCCGAATCGTAAGACCCGAACCCCCCAGGTCCGTAAGACCACGAACCATTACACAACCTACTTCACTGCAATACAATTATGGTGGTTCACTTTTCAGCTTTAAAGCAGATCTGGAGGGAGCCATGGTAGATTTAATGGTAATGACAACAACAAAATGACATAGAACTGAAGGTTGGGCGTTTAATCATGATCCACATGGCAAATGACACACACTGCATGTTAGAATTATAACTCTTAAAAGACAAAAAAAACCTGTGGCGTTCAGGTGTCCTTTGTCTGTTTGTCATGCAAACAGTGGTATATATACCCCCTACAGGGGGCAGCAGCAGTACTAACTCCCCTAATCTGGAGGGGACAATGTTCTGCGGGCTTTATCGCTACAGACTGGAGGCCTTATGCACCCAGCATATTCCATCTGCCTACAGAGCATGGAAACTATCAAGTGGCATGCAGATAATATATGTCGGAAAATTGAACAACAGTGAATGGAGCCACTAGAGATTGGTTAGGAAATGTATGTAGTGGGGTCTTGGGATGGGGACAGTGGCACTAGGGTGGACCTACAACAGAACACAAGTGACAGTAAGGAGGACTTTTGGGCATCATTGATAGCTTAGGGTGGTGGTAGAGGAAGGAAAGAGGTGGTAGATTGTCGAGTGCATGAGTAGGGTGGTGTTAGAGACGTCTGGAGAGGTAGGAGTGTAGTGAACAACTACACAACAAGTTGTGGGAGGTTATTCTGACTATATACTGACAGTAGAGTACCACAAAGTGACAGCCTACAAGGGGAAATTGTTTAGAATTGTGTAAGGTGTAATCCAGAAAAAATGTATAACAGGCTTTCTAAAACATTGTATCTCTGTCTAGTATATGTATTTTCTAATCATGTTCATTATGCCATGTAAAGCAAACCTGCATATTCTTATTTTTATTCATGTACAACAAAGATGTGCCAATTTACTTCTTCATTATATTGGGTAAGGTAGTAAAGATTGTGTGTTGGATCTGATCTATTAGGAAGTTAAGGATTTCTTCATGGTTTGTCATTTTTTCTACTGCAACCTACCTACAAAAAATAAATCTACCTTTATATTGAATCAGCAGGTAGCAATGTGATGACTCCTAATTGTTTTTGAAAACGAAGGATCAGATATCTCTTCAATGAGCTAATTGCTTAAGGAGACATAATGATAGTATTTTATTTCTGTTTTCATTCAGCATATTAGGAATAATCAACATAATTGTATTAGCAGGATATAGGAACTTGCCTACTGGGCGTCAAGGAAACATGCAGCCCTCGCTGACCATATAAATAAATAGCAAAGGCTCTGCACACATGTTCATAAGACTTCCTAGTCCTTCCAATTTGTTTGACTGATGAGAAAATGAGGAAACCAATCTTGTCAGACCACACATGAACAATCCCTACCCATGGCTCCATCCTACCCAGCTCAAGCCTTCTATTCCATGCACCCCGTCCCATATGGAGCTATTATGATCTGAGAGTGTCCTTTGTCATACATACTCTGTTTCACCCTTGGCTCCCAGTTATTCCCTCTCTTCATGGACTGCTAGTATATGAAAGAGCTGTATTTGTCTTGGTTGTCTAGTTGTGCCTCTGTGGGCACGGTTACATTGTTCTTTAAAATAGGCCTAGTGTTAATTAACTCCTGAAATATTGATATGATTAATGTTAATGTCGAAAAATTAATAGATATGATTGCCTATGACTTCCTTGGGAGGTTACACCTGCCCAGGGTTTAAGACTGTTCTATATTGGGATTTACGGATATGGTGCAGACTGCCCACTCGTAGAGCAAACAACATGACACACATAATATCCCCATATTATGACAGCTTGACACTCCCACCTGTCACAGCCTGTGACAATCCCCTACAGACATCCACATACCTCCAACAGCCAGCCTGTGCTACTTTAGCAATGTCATCTAGTAGCCAAAGCCGGAATTCCTGAAAAGAGACCGACGAATCTCTGACACCTATATCAGCCTAGCCGAGCTGTGCTACTGCAAAAGTAATTCAAACTACCCAGCAGTGAGTCCCAGAAATAAAACCTGTGTTGATAGCCAAATGAACATTAAGTTTCATCATGCAATGTTGTGGTTTATGGGTGAAGTCCTTGTGATAACAGTGCTCCATTCCTGCATCAAAAAATGAGCGAGATGAGTGTCGCACAAAGGACCAATATTTAACCTTGTGTACATGTCATCTTAATGACATTGAAATGACACAATATCTGGATGTGACTTTTTCTATGAGTGTAAAACTTGACTTTGAAATTCTTTCTTCTTTCTATGAGTTGTCAGAGCAGGTTCTGACACATGGTACATACATTAGCAGGATAGAGATATGTACAATTTCGTTGTGGGTGGCATAAATCACCTTCTAATAAGGCATTGTGAAGACTATCACTGCCTATTGTATCTGTAGTATATGCAAATTTCCTTCACATAAGCTTGATAAGCATACCAATATACAGGTTACTGGCCTGTAGTCTGAAAGTGGCATTAATTCTATTAGCTGATTAGGCTGTATAATAAAAGTGCAATGTTCAATAATAGACCTGCAAATTACTTCTTTCACAATAGGGCATGTTGTCACTGTTCCACTACAAGCATATAATCAGGAGTTATCATCTTTGTTAACAGCTTTTTAGGTTTTAGGTTTCTCTATGTTTGTGTTGAATGTTATTTGGTTTTATGCAGAATGCAACCCACCAGTCACAGAGAAATTATGAGTTTCAGTACTTAGTACAGGGTGTTAGGGTGTTGATATTTCTAATTCTATTCCAACCTGCCTTCCACAGTATATGCATGTCCAAACCCTATCCATGCTTTGAAACCTCTTGGTACTGATTTCCCCATTCTATACCAACTCCCCTACATCTCTGAAATCCAAACCACTCCCTAACCTCCTCTTCTTCCATTCTCTTCCTTTCTTTCTTTCCCTGTTCATCTTCCCTTCTCTCTTACCACCATATATTGGCCAGTATAAAATGGGTCACATTCATTTTATTTTGTGAAGGACATACCCAGTTGGAATTTTTCTTTGTCCTCCATTCATTTAAAACAAAGTTTAGAGTGTATTTTCATTAAATTTCAAATTTATTCCCAATATCTATTCAGATCTGACAGTAATTCAGAGACTTGGTGCATGCTCAGCCTAACATGTGACTGTCCCTCCTCTTCTCCAGTGCTTCTTTTCACTACCATCCAATTACCACCTCTGGTTCTTACATTCACAATTCTGCCTGTACCTGGCAATACTGCTAGGTGATGGGTGCTTAAACTGTCATGGTCCTACTCCTGTTGACAGAGATATTGGACTAGGGTGACTGCTAGCCATAAACAGCCACAACAACTGTCACTCATTATAGTCTAGAGTTAATCATAGATGGAATTTAAAAAATATATTCAAAGGATATCATGAAGATAGATGGTATGAGCACTCGCAACCTATGAAGAATTAGTTCCCAAAATAGGCTTGTACATTACCTTTAAAGGAGATTTGTGTTAACCAGCTGTCAGTCAGTTATAATGCTCAGCAACAGAAAGTCTCTTAACGCCTTTATCTTGCTTTGGTTTGAGGCACTTGGAAGCAGGGGCTGACACCTATGTATGTGCTCAATGAGTAATTCCCCTGCAGTGACCTAGGGGGAGTGGTCTGATCTAGCTGACTCTTTAACGGCCACGATATTCCATGAAGAGCTACACAGGTTATTATTTCTGCCTGTTGCTAATATGATGTTGCCAGTTTCATAATTCATCGTTGTAATGATGCAGCGCTGGTAAGTCTAGTCAACAGGACTACACTGATGCATTCGGTCAAACCTATGTTATGCTATAAGATAACATGATGCATCAGTTCTAGTCCGGGTTATTTGCATGCCAGTGCTGAATATATGTTTTAAGACAACCAAAGAGAAAGATATATTGAATTTCTGCACCTCTCCTCTGAAGGGTTAGAGACTGTTAATGGAGCTGCACTAACATCTATAACAGGAAAGGGCAGTGTCCCAGTCAACTACAGCTATAAGTCCCCCTTAGCTGTCATCTCCCTGGAGACTCACCAGTGACCAATGATAAATATGGAGGCTGGCCTGAGCCCCTGTTGCACATTACTGGACTTTGGTGAAAAGATGGGGTGGCTATGACTGGAGTGGTGGAATAAGTTGGGCACTAGAGAGGAATGGGTTCTACATGGATTGGCAAAGGTTTAGCTGCTGGACATTTTAGCCCTAAATATGTCAATCTTATGTATAGGTACTGTTATAGGTTTTGTTAACTTGACTAAACAACTGTGCATATTTCTGACGTTTCTTACTTTTTCATAGGCAGCATCATGGCAAGGATGATATCAACATGAAATGAATACATGGCTGATATCATCGAGGAACTATCTGAAAACCTTTGTTAGATAGCTTCAACAGAACATTTACAGAAGATTTCTCTCTCCTGGAAAACAATCAAAGCCTTTCCCCTTACAAATATTAGTTTTATCTTCATTCCAGGATTTAAAATTGCCACCTTCAAAGGCATATTAAAATTGAGCTAATTGAAGTTTACAAGACCTCTACTAATGCATAGGGTTAATGAACCGTCCACTTGCAAACAGTAAGGCAGTATTTTTTACCGGGTCAACTTCTCAACATTCATCTCTTGACAACATATGCTGACCTTCAGAGCAGGTGTCCAGCAGTGCACATATTGGATCATTGTTGTTAGTGGCAGCAAGATCAGGCAAACTACAGGCCATTGGAATGAGTAGGTCCTGGACTGCTCATGTAGTGTGAGCAGCTACTCTTAGCCTCAGCAGCTCAAAGACATCAGAAAGCTTGTCGAGCTGTCGAGAAGCAACCTCTCTAATGCTGCTACTATCACACTCTGCAAACAAAACCTTCCCTTTTGTTGGTGAAAAGAACCTGTATGATTCTGCACAAGTCCAAAAGGCACATTTATAGATAATTCGTCATGTATACATGTGTGTGTGAAAACCAACTAGACTAGCTCTAAGTTGTTAATGAATGTCCACTACCCAGGTTTCTGCACATTTAGATGATACTTTGGGATGCCATTAACCACTAGCATCTCCTTTCCCACCTCCCCATTTGCCATCAGCAAGGGGTGCCTCTAAAAGCCACTGGCTATTGTTTTGCCTTCTATCTCTTCTCCAGAGGCCCTTATTGCCATACTGGGGATCAAACTTGGTCCACCTTAGAGTAGCAAAATGACACATAAAAGAACTCTCCCTCTCTAGCAAGTCAAAGGTTGCACAGTGTTATTATACCCTTTGATCCTTATGATCACTGGATGTGCAGACTGTCTGGGCTTGATATAGTTCTGAAGTGCCAGCATTATACATCTATAGAATGCTGGCTGGTAGAATCCGCAATACTGCGTTGGCGTATTACAAAAAGAAAGGAAGATTAAATAAATAAATAAATAAATAAATAGGTGTTATGTGGCCCTCAAAGGTCTACAAATAGGTTTATGTCAATAAAACATGGGTCAAGGTGACATTAACACCAGCTCCGATGTACTTGTTTCTATAAAAATAAAGAGAAAAAAAACACATGACAAGTGATAAGCTCTGTTTAAGTACATCATGAGAAGACCATTAGAACACTAATTTGTCGAGGTTTGTGTATTCTACTAGAAACATGTTTACCCAAATATGTTGATTAGGTGCTCATCATTTAGCTTCAATATCCCATTTTGCCTTTTGATCTGCAAGTAGGGTGAAAAAGGACTGCTGTAAAAGAATTCTACATTCTTACACTTTGTATAATATACAAAACAAAATGGCTGAGCTTGTGAACCTTGACTAGACCATGAATGGTCTGACAGATGTGCCTACATCTATATAATTAACATTTTATTCCAATTTACCGTCGGTCCCATCAATTCACCAATTAGCCATCTAGCTTCATCCTTCATCTCCCATAGAACAAAATCAACTTCCTCATATGCAGCAGCATCTTAACTTTCTAGACTAATGTATGATGATAAATACAAATAAACAGATGACCTTTCTCACCCTAGCTATTAAAAGATTATATACATTTTTAGGTTCATCAATAAGTGGTCTTCTCTGATTCACACATCATACGTATAAAACATTTTGGCAAAGAGGTCAAGTCTTCTGAAAATCCGTGCATGTGTTTAGTGAATACCTCCCTCTAGAAAAACACTTCTTTGGGTGCATAGCCCACTGATAATGCTGTGGATAAGGTGCAGGTCACCACACAGCATCCGACCTCTTCCACATACATGGTCTCTTACATAATGCAGGTCCTGTAACAGCATGAGACAAATGTAATACCTGGTAGGAAGGTTGCAAATCGGAAACAAAAGCTGGTGAATCAGGATGTTTTAATAGATTGGTGGTTCACACTCTATTATATTTGAGCTTTAAGGAAAACTTCTTTAGATATGTGGTCTTTATTTAATTCTAGAACCTAGGGAATTCAGTTTATGGATAGCTTTGTTAATGATTCCCTTTGAACTCTGGTGCTATTTCAAACATGAAGAAAAGTGCTGTACCAGACCTTTGATGTTAACCTGGGGTTGCAAATTGCTTTCACCAATATTAATGTAAATTTACCACTGTTCTTGATTTCCTGCCCAGTCCTCCAAGCTTGTCCCTTTTGTGGTGGTTTTAAAGTCTCACAGTCGTTCTCACTACCCTTAATTTCAGAGACTTTGTGTTTAGAACTACAGGATTCATTTGACTAGAAAAAGAAGGTCAGGTGTTCTAAGGTTACTGAGCAGAGTGCCACTTCCCTAAGAACTTCAATTAAGCCAGAAGGATACTTGCAGGGGAGTCAGGGAGAGATAATGTAGTAAAAAGGTTTGTATGGGGTCCTTTGCTATTGAGCCTCAATCTGACGGAAACTGTCCCCAGCCAGTGGGCAATCAAGCCAATGCACTCAAGTACCTAGGTGGCTTTGAGTAGTCACCTTGAAAGTGGGTCTGTGCAAAAGATGGTCTGATCACCAGTACAGGAGAGAACATCGGTTTATAAAAGGAGTCAAACTTTTACCTTTTTTTTGTTTTTCTGTCTCAATTTTGATATCAGGATTCTCTGTATTTTCATAGTGAACATGACATTCCTTGTGTTTTACCCCTCTTGATGTCCAAGTATTAGATGAACATGGAAGTTGTTGGTGAATATTTAAAAAGATGTAAGCAGATATTGCAAGATCTATTGTGCGTTGTATACATACTCCCTGTCATACCGAAGCCCTTCATCATCTTTAATACTGTTTCCCTTCACTCAGTCTTATCTTTCATGTCCATAAGATATCTAAGATTCATCTCAGTTACACCTACCAATATCACTTTCCAGCACACCATACATTCAATAACCTCAAGCGATAAAAGGGTAAGGCTGGTTTGTGTAAACCAATCATTTGGACACACCTTAGCATCCACATCCAGCCTACCTAGAAGTGTTGTTGTAGTCTCAAGATGGTGGGAAGCAGACTTTAAACATACTCCTCTCAAGAGAATAAGATAATAAAAGAGTCCTTGCATGTATGAAATGATACTGGGTTTAAAGAAATAGAAGAAGATAGTGGAAATAACTAGTACTGTCTGGAACACATCAGCTTAGCCATGCACATAGGTTGGAACAGCTGACCGATTGGTGGCCCAATATAGCCCGCTTTATGTCAGAATGGCTTGTCTTTTATAGATTGACAGAGCTATGTGAGATTAATATTTTCAATATACATCTAAAGGCAAAGAGTTATTTAGATTTGCCAATCTTTGCATGTGTCCATTGATAAATTTTGATAGAATCTGTCACTTTACTTTAAGATAATTCTAATTTAGACCCTGTCTTATACATCTACACTAGCAGTCTCATTAGGATTTATGCCATACACTATTGGCACGTAGAGAAGATATCAAGGTGGAGTTGTCTATGGTCAGATCCCCAGTGAGCTTTACAGGGGCACTGCATTATAAGCTAATATAGCCTCTGGGGATTGAATCCTGTAGAACCATACCAAAACCGTGTGTTTCTGTATTCACAATTACATGTCATGGTTACAATGTGTGATGTACATCAAATATGAGTGAATACTGGTCTACTCAAATTCCTTTCTCATCCTCTAAGATCATACAAGTGGAATTCAGAGAAGATTAAAAAGATGAGTGGAGTAGGGGTCCCCCAGTGTATTACACTTTACATTGAAGAAGTAGCCTTCAAAGTTCATTATAATATAAATGAGAAATATGATTATCAGCCAGGATTGAGTTCATGTCTCACTCCACCTGATGCAGAAGAGCATTATCTTGATACAGGATTCTATGCCCTCTTTGCCAGTCACCCCTCATTATGTGCTTTAATCCACTAATATGTCAATTATCTAATTGGCAGGGAAAGGGATTTCATTTCTAGTGTATGAACTTTGAATCAGTCATTTGTTGCAGCATTCCTGCTGACCTCAATATCCTCTATAAATTCATTTGCCCCAAATCAACTAGGCGTTTTTTAAAGTCACTTGACAGGGAAACTCCTTAATAAGCAGCCTGTTAGAGTTCCCTGTGAGGTACTTTAATCTGTACATAGCAATCTGTAGGCCAAGCAGGTGACAAGTGCCAATAAAGGGACCACAAACTGGACAGGCGTATCAACCTTACCCTAATATACTAACCATTATAGCATATTTACTAGTAACAACATTATGTCCACACAAATCCCTATGCTAGTGGACTAGGCAGGTGTTAGAGATATGAAGGAAAGCTGGCATGTAGGCTTCTCATGGGGCAAAAGTGGTTGTGTAAGAGGGTGAGGTAGAGAGAGGGGCTTACAGCTCATTCTATATTAGCCTGACATAGGTTTGCATGATTATTTCAGAGGGCTTTTAACATCAAGAAGAGGTAAAAGACAAGGAGCTGAAAGATACAGATCTTGAAGGTCTGTATGAAGCACCAGGTGTATTCGAAATGTCAATATCTTAAGTTCCACACAAGGTAATGTGGAAAGCATTCAAAAACTGATTCTGAAACCAAATGATATTTTGTTTTAAATACTTCTAATGATAAGAGATAATGGGGAAAAACTGTGGACTAAGCCAGTGTCAGAGGGGTTAGGGGATAGCTGACATGAGGGCTTCCCAATGGTAGAGAGGTGGCAGGTAGGGTGAGCGGGTGAGGCAGTGAGATATAAGTATGTCGTTGTGGGGTCGACCTTGATTTACATGATCATTTCAGAATTCATTTAAGATTTAGAAAAGGGAGTAGAGGAATACAGAGACAAACAGAGATTAGCTGCAACTCTACTTCAAGTTCACTTGTAGTCCACCCTCTAACATCTAAAATTGCTAGTAAAACTGATTTAGTTACCAGATATTTTAAACGCTAGAAATAAAATAGAGAATAGCAGCGGACTAAACTTATGTCAGAGGTATGAGGGGAGGCTGGCATGAGGGCCTCTCAAGGGTAGAAACGTTGCAGGAGGGTGAACGGGTGAGGCAGTGTCTGAGGCTTGTAGGTGGGTCAATATGAACTTGTCATTATAGGGTAAGTATGTATGATCACTTCAGAAATGCATCTATGATTTAGAGGAGACAGGATTAGAGATACAGAGGGAAAAAGAGGGAAACACATGTTGCGGTCTCTACAGTGAATTATTTCATTCATATATTTAACTGCATCAATCAGCATAGCATTTCAGTGCTTATCAAAATTGGCATATTGGGAAAGTTCAATCAAGGATTTGAGGAATATTTTGATGTTTGACCAAGGTAGGTGCAGATTGCTGCTGTCAAAAAGTATCATATTAATGCAAAAATCTTTTCCATGCTCACCTGGAACCAAAATAATGAGGCCAGGATATAAGGAAAAAGTATTTTTATATTTTTTATCATATCGCGACAAGCCAGTTTCAGACTACAAGAGTCAGATTAGATTGAAAACAAAAAAAAAAAAACTTACTTGGTATGGCCTGGAAAGATAATAAGATTTTGCTCCGTTCGCTTCAGCTACCTGTTGCTCAGGGGGTTTTATGTCTGGCTTGTGAGAGGGAACCCTTAATCATTTGAGGGTCATACTATATCATGATGCCTATGGTCTTAATGATGCTGATCAGAGCAGCATTTACCCCAGTGTCAGCTTCATTCTAGTAATAGACACATGTGACAGGATCTGCGAAAAGGGTCCTTAGTGCAGGGTGCATTAAGGTCCCTATTCCCAGAACATGTCACACATAAAGGGCTGGAGTACTAGTGAATAGACAGCACTGTAATGGTGCATCATGACACCATCAAATGTTAAATCTCAGTTTAATGAGGAGCCAGTATGTCTCCTCCCCTGGTCCCCCAAGCCCTGTGTTTCTACTGTGGGTAAATTGAGTCTTTGAGGCTTAGCCGGATCAGGTGCTCCAGACCTGAGGAAAAGCAGGTCACATAATCAGATTTACCATAAGACTCTTGTATCTAAGCTTCAGCCTCAGTTCAAGTCTAGGTTCCATGGATGCATTTGCCATAAAACCTCAAAAAATAATATATTCAAATATAAGCCATACTATAAGTTCCTAGCTTTTCTTTAGATGTACCCTGGCTCAGAAAATATTTGGATTCTCTGCTTTATATACAAAACTGTATATATACGCCCTGCAATGAATTCCTGATGATGTCACATATACGGCTGAAATCCAAATGGCTATCATGAAGAACAAGTTCAAGATCCCTGCCCAGAACATCCATTCCCTTCATTTGTACACTCTTAGCATATTTTCTAAAGCAGGTGGTTTGGTGTAGGCCAAAGAATTAATGACTACTGCAAATGCTAGTGACAGCAATCACCTGAGGCAAATCAATTGGATTGAAATTTGGGCCACAGCAAATCCTAGGAAAATGCAGATGATCCCCAGAAGAACCTTAAATTTTTCAGCAGATGAAATCTTTTGTGTGAAAACAAGATTAAGAACTGACTTCTGCATTTTGAGTTATACAAAACATGACCAAAAATCAAGAGACAACTTTATCCATTTAGGGCCACATAAATACCATAAAGGGTTTCTCAGACCATATTTTCATCAGAATCACATGCGAAGGGTGTTATTTCAAAGGTACATTTCACTACGGAGTGAGGGTTCATCCTGTTAGCAAAGTTACTGTTTCCATAGGGTATTATTTCTTATAAAATCATACTTTAATCCGCTAAAGCAGATATTGAGTGTTGGACCAGAGAGATATGTTACTATCTCTCTGGTTGGGCGAATCCATTCCACAGGTCAATGTCAACATGAGGTTCAGTACCCTTGTGTATTGAGAACATTCCCTATATGATACACCCAGCAACTGCTACATCGGGGGGACATAGGAGAGGGTTGAGAGCAGGGGTAAGGTCAATTATATAAGTCTAAAATGAAGTATAGCAGGTCCCCTTAACTGAGGGGACCTGCTATTATCAGCTACATAATTACTATAAGTCAACCCACAAATTGGACTACCAAAAATATCTTATAATTATAGAAAAAGCCAGCCCACATCGGGCTAAAGAAGTCACTTTGTTTATGTTCTATTGCTAAGGCTGAGCGACTCACCTGGCCTAGCGCCGTGTATCGAAGAATGCGTCGGTGTAGTTTTAAAACATAAACATCCTTCATTAAAGTGTGGGATGGACCTTTGGTCATTTACAGTTTGTGTGACCGTGCATTACTAAGCCTCATTAAAAAATCCTGATCCTCTTACAATGGAGTGGTTACTAAGTTCACCTTTGGTAGGAGACTTATTGTGTTAACTCTTTAAGGGCTGCTGATGCAAGAATGAGCCAAGCCCATTGGTCAGCATCCTGCACTTAAGACACACTGCTGAGGCTGCTCCCCAGTAATTATTGGTGCATCATGCCATCCCCCAGTGGGACGGGTTGACCCCATATGGTTGGCATGATGCATTTATAAATGTGACACCTTACCTTTTCAAACAGCGTATTCAGTATATACATACCAAGCAAACCTGGCACCTATACAGATTCAAAGATATTTAGGCCTACTGCTCTGAAAGACATGCTGGAACTCCTGTGCTAGTGCCATCCTTCCCTCAACAAGCAAGAGCTAATAACACATGCACAAAAAGAATTTTCTTTTCATCCTGCTGTCATTCTTCACATGTTGAATCAGACTAAAATGGGATTTTTAATAATGTGTCTGCATTTAAGACACAATACAGCTATCTGAAGCACCACATTATGGTAAAAAAAAGTTGGGGCAACTGTAAATCTTGCTAATGGGACAGCCTTAAAGAATGTAGCCACAAGGAAATGAAACCCCCCAGATGGAAGCCCATTAATAATAGAGCATGTGGACCAAAGTGGTCAGGGGATAAAAGAGTAACAAGCCCCGAAGGCTGCAACCCAACCCACAAAAGGCCCCCTGTAGCTGTGTGCGTATGATGAAAAGCAAGACATACTGATGCATTCAATGTATTTTTTATCCTGGGTCTTTTCAGGAACCCTTTGTATTCTGCAAACACACAAATCAGTCTACTATTGTCATCAATGTCTTTTCTTCCACTATTGGCTTCCTAATGGGAAGTAAACCATATAAGGGTTCTATAGAACTATGAGCCATTATTGCATTGGCCAATTTTAACACAGAATGTCAAATTTACCAAGCACTCATTCTGAGGCAGGAATAAATTAGCAAATGTGTGCTAAAACAGGCCTGTATGTTTCTTTTTTGTTAAAGGAGAACAATGCATTCAGGCTGAGTAACACAACAGTGCCGAATTCATGCATCATGCAAATCATTTGTGACAAACACATGGCATGATGCATTAATGCACTCATAGAATGAAGCTTGTAGCATCATATTTCCCTGAAAGGTTTAGGTTATGTAGCTGTTTTTTTGTAAAACCTTTTTTTACAGTTTGGTCTCTTTTTACCCTTGGGAATTTTTAGAGGAGCTATCAACAAAGCCGATAGAGAAAGAATCATGCAGGTAGATAGATGGAGTAGTGTATGCCCTATACAAGGTTACAAAGCTGCTGCCCTCTAAAAACGGGCCTCCCTAGCCCACTTAAAAGGGTCTATCTCTTCTCTTTCCTATCCCCCTCTTTCCTATCCCCTCAGTATCCGCCTGTATATAAGAATATTGGCGATTGATACTGAATAGCCGTTCGATTGAAGTGGGCTAAAAATGTGCAAATGTCTCGAATAAGTGTGGAGTGTAAGGGGCTTTCAATTCAATTTTAAGAATTAAAACTATATCTCAATTAAGGGTAAATCTCATAAAAGAGCACAGGTTTCTTTAAATTCATCACCTCTGGGTGCTTTAAATGATACTATAAGGTGAGTTTTTGACACAACATTTACCGTTATATAAAACAGAGATTCATTGTACTAAAGTGCTTTACTGTACTACCATGTATGGGTTCATTGAAGGAACTACACTGCTTCACTGCTTTACAATTATGGTGGTTCACCACTCAGTTTTTCAGGGATGCCTGGTATATTCAATAGTGTTTTAGAGTGACTTTGGTATTCAAGATGAAATAAAGTGCTTGATTCATGCTGCCGCATTGCCTTACAGTTCCCCATGAATTGGTAGTAAGTCAATCGTCACTCTACCATCACTAAGTTACAGGGCCAACCCTTGCAGGGTACAGTGAGATCTATCACTGCTTATGTCCTCCATGGTATTGGACTCCACACATCACTTTACCCTTTAAGGACTGGTGATGCAGTAGTGTGTCATGCCCATCTGTTTGCACGATGCACTAATGGAGTGCAGGTGAGTCTGCATGGTAGCACTTCATTGGTGCATCATGCTGATCCTGTAGCTGTGTATCAACCCTATAGAGTCAGAATGATTCATGAATGTAGCCCTGGTGAGTAATTAACCAGGGCTGGATTGATGCATCATAACAAACAATGAGCTTAATGTATGGACAACAACTCACCATCACTTCCATGCTGACCCACCAGCGTGCATTTATTCACCATGACTACCAAATGGTATACAATGCATCAATGAATCAGTGGCCCTTTAGGGTAAGGTTTTCAAGGTTAGAGTGAGTAGGATAGGAGTGGGGGACTGCTACTGTAAGTGAATAAAGACACCATAAAATATGAATATCAGAAATGATTTGTGAACAGCATTCGATGGTTCCTTGTTGCCTGGAAATGGTGCTTGTACTGTGTGTGCAATATGTTTAAGTAGGAATTCAGAATACAAAGAGAAGCAAAAAGGTTTTAATGAGTGAGAAGAGGGTCAAAATGTCTATTTGAATTCCTGATGTGTGCCCCAGTAGTGGGTGGTATCCACTCAAGGAGCAGCATCCTAAGTGCCTGGTCACTGTACCCTTTGTTATAACCATAGCATAACCAAGGACAGTTGATCTTTAAATTGTTAACTTGTATAGAGAAGTGTGAACAGATCCGGACGCACACATGCAGAGCACTGTTTCACTTTGATGGTTGCATACATTGCATGGTACAGTATTTTGTTTAGACTTCTTCCTTTGGTCTATGAGAATTGCGCCTCTGCTGTTCATAATTTGTATTTTCCAGTGCTAGAAATACTATACAGACACACACACACACACACACACACACACACACACACACCCACACACACACACACACACACACACACACACAAAAGAATAAATGACCCACTTCATCAGACTTTTATACCATATGTGAAAAAAATGTGCAATCATTTTACATGGCACAGGGCTTGTTGGTAGAGGATACACATTGCATTGATAACTGAAATGTGTAGATCTGATATTTCAGCCTTTATAATAACACTTCATCAACACATCCTAAAAAGAACATGGGACCCTTATCAAAGGCTTTGGTATCTTTAGTATGCACTAAGCAAGACATTAAGCCTCTTAAGACCCCTCTCTGGTCACGATGTACTAATGCACACCCAGCCAATCTATTCTCCAGCATTGCATTGGTGCAATCAAGGAGCAATGTTACAGTACATCTACTTTCCAGCAATGCATTGTTCCATCACATCAGCATGATGTACCTATGAAGTATCCGTAAGCAGATTAACCTGCATTTCATCAGTGCATCATGCATGCCATTTTGGAACTGATGGCCCTTAAAGAGTTTGACATAGATATATGGGCTATGTTGACATACTCTATAAGATGAGTGGTATTTTTGTCACAGAGCTATAATTGCCTGATGCAGTGTTAATCTAATGTACCCAGTCAGCTGAGATCCCCCGATTATATCCCTCGGAGTGTGACATTGATTTTGCAGCTTTTTTGTTCGCATGTCAGGATAATGATGTCTGTCCGAACAATGCAGGGGCTGCTAGATGCCTTGAGTTTCATGTTTATTGACTGCCATGATGCTTGATTGTAATTTTGACAGACAATTCAACAGGGATGCAGATTTGTACCCGGAATAACCACGGCCAATATAAGCATCAAAGGTGCCCCATTCCAGGAGTTCATTTCAGAAAACAATATCACAAGCCCACTGTTAGTTGAGAAAGGTCCTATAAGCCATGTACTTATAGTAAATGCCTTATAACTACTCAGTACAACTGAACTTTATATCAAGTGTGTCACATCTGTCAGTGAACAGTAATAGTGGTGACAAAAAAGGAATGAACACACTACATTTTTCATCTTCAGAGAATTTCAAGCAAATTTTTACAAGCTGTTATCATTGCCTTTTCAAATACAATTCTCCATCAAATTTGGAATGAGGCATTTCTAATCTAATTGCAAGTCCTTCTATGATCCCATGAACTAGGCTTCAACTACAGATCTTTAAAATCTATCTTTTGGGTCAATAGCCATATGAAACAACATGGATTGTATAAAGAATCTTAATGAAATAATCTGAAATAGAAACCGCAAAGAAAAAAATCCTTTAAATCCATCTCTGTCATCTCATTGAGTCAGGGATGAAGATCAGCATAATAGAAAGTGTAGCACTACATTGAATATGTGTTTAATTAAAATTGACAACTGACACTCAGGGTTTAAAAAGATAAAGTCTTGGCAGGATTTCATTTTAGGGGCGAGTCTCCTTGGAGATACAGAAGGAGCAGGGGACTCATGTAGTTTAATAGAAAGGGATGAACTGAAAGAACATGACAAGAAAAGGGTGGATATCGGTTTTAAAATCTTTAATTAAATGGACTTTGTCTAAAGGGAGATGAAATTTCAATACTATTGGCAACTATATATGCATAGCTGAGTTACTCTTCGGCCAATCTTGAAAATTATATTAATGGAATATAGCATAAATATGGCAGCACAAGGGTGGTATATTGACGAATATTGCACGAGGCCGTTAGGCCGAGTGAAATATCCTCAATATACCACCCGGACCTGGGGGGTTCGGGTCTTACGTTTCGAAAAGAAAGAGTAAGACAGTATTCCAAGTGTATGCCAACGGTTAGTTTTATTTCTTATTGTACACTCACGGCTGCCGGATGATGTCAGAGAGGCAGCTAATATCAAGGAATAATGGTTCACATGGTGTGGAGGCCAGAAGGGCCTCTGACGTAGCGGCTGAGCCCTGGGCTTTATATACGGACCCAGGTGTTCGTCGTCAGATGTCCCCACAGACCCGGATCAGTGCTGCCACCTATCCGGAACCTGAGGAACGTCCGACGACTCGACTCACCCGCCACGTCAGACGGTACCCAACTCCTATGGTTTAATAACGTGTACCTCTACACCACTCCCCCAGACATTAAGAAGGGTGTTATAGTTATAATAATATTACTAGGATAACATTTCTATATGTCTAAACCTTTAGTAATAGAGGTACAACCAAAGGTATAACATTAACACCAAATTGAGTATGAAACGAATGTCATATATATATATTCGATAGTGAATGTAGTTACAAATAACAATTAGGATGTCAAAGTATTATACGAATTACTTGAATAAGTGACAGTTATGTGAAACGGAACTGTTAGTTAAATTACTATACCATATAATATCATATTATATCTACGGTATAATCAATAAGACAAGTAATATGAATCGTATACAGGTGATAATGACGGTTATATGTAACGGAACCGCCGATAACAAATAAATCACATAATAACATCCGTATGTGTGTTTGTAGTTATTAACACCACATTTAAATATATATAGTCTTGAAGAAGACTGTTATAGTAACTTCACTATATAATGACATGTCGTATATTATTAACATACGAATCCGTTAAGGATTCCGTGAGTAGTACGAATAGGATCATTTTTACCATACACTTGAAAAGAAAAGAAAAAAAATCACGGTGTAGTAATGAATATAATAATAATATATTATCACCGTGTACCTAATAACCTTTATAGCACCAGATCAATATACTTATTATACAGTTTGCCTCGCAGGACAATAATGTGTGTATTCTGGTGAACTTTAACGGATTCTTATAATATGAATATTAATAATAATCAGAGATCCGTATCAAGAAATATCTATGTACCCGTATCATAATATGTATCTAGTGGATATGCACATACATATATTATTATAGAAAAATAGAAATATGACATTATATACAATATACAGAAATTATAGGTGCTGCTGGAGTCTTCTGCTGTAATCCTCCGGGTACTAGTAGGTAGGTGTGGTCAGCTAACCACGGGATGGACGTGCTAAAGTTTATGGTTTCCATATATAGAGTGAACAAGGTAGATGAATTTGGGGCAGCTACCCACAATCCTCTAGTAGTGCTAAAGTTTATAAGTAAATCTGAATGGCGTAGAATGTAGGATAATAGTCTGGATGTGTCAACTATGTAGAAAACGTAATCCTTTTTTAAGTTTAGTTGACATAAGTAGAGAATAGTCCAGTATAGGTTGATCCGGAAGTAATAGTAGTGGTTGGTATAAGTCCATTCGGGAGTATAGATGAGTTGTAGAGGTAAATCGTAAAGTCCATCCTAGTAAGTGGTTAGCACGGGTAACAGCAGGAGTCTGGAACTGGTATCTGGATACATCTCACAGCAGCAAGTCTACTATCGGATTGTTCATGGAAGAAGTTATAAATCCGAATAGACTATTCAGGGTGCAATAAGGGTTATACAGCCTTAATTATACAATAGACTGGTCATAAGAGGGACCCGGAACACATGCCATAGGTGTTCATACACTAGTGAGAAAAACATTCGCAGACCTGCAGGGTTCTGCAAAGACTATATCTGGTTATGGGGAAAAGAAAAATTATGGGAGCAATAACCCGTAGCATGCTTAAGCGAATTTCTTAGCATGCTTCTTCTTAAGAAGAGCTAGAGCCGACTCGGGAGTGCCGTCCCACTCGTCCAAGTCGACTCCGAACACCCTCATGAACTTAGTGTTCAGGTTGGTGTTCCGAGTTATCTCCTCTTTTACACATTTCTCCAGCACGTGTACATCCATAGCTGCCTTTTCTTGGGCAGCTGCGGCAGCCTCCTCCTGGGCCTTCACATCGCTCCGGATGAGGGTCTCGAGGCGTTGCTTTTCAGCATCCGCGACCTCCTTCATACACAACAGGGTGTCGTTTAGGAGACCCTGATGGAACTCGGTCGCTTTTTCGCGAACACACTTCTCCCAGTGAGTGTAGATGGCCTTCTGGACATCTGCCTCTCCCTGGCGAGATTTCTCAAACCAAACTTCTGCATTACCGGTTTTAATGGTAATAGCGTCTTTTGGTTTTGCAGGTGCAGCGACAGCCTTGGGAGGAGTCGAGGCGGCCTGTGGACCACTTCCGGGTTTAGGGCTCCCGGACACACCTGCCGCTGGTACACAGAAGGCAGGTGGTGCGTTTTGTTTCAACCCCATTTGCAGGTACATGTTCAACTGCTCCTGGGTAAAGGTAACTTGTGGGGCGGCTGGAGCGGATGCAGATCCGGCGGCAGCAGATGCGGTGGTCTTCTTTGGCATAAGGCGACCATCCTTTCCTACCACCAAGGTCTGGCTCTCAGGTCCAGGTCCCTGGTTTAAGGACGGAAAGTTTCGAGAAGTAACTTTCCCAGGCTTAGATACGGCTCCAGCGTATCCGGCAGGTTCGGGCTTCTTGAACACCGGAGTGCCCTGAGCCTGCTCTGCGGGGTGCCTAGCCAGAGGGGACCTGGAACGGTCCTCTGCTCTGACTTTCGGTTTAGTGGTGCCCTGACCATTACCTTTGCCGCCACGGTTCTGATCTCTCCTGCTCCTTTCACGAGCTCTCTTTGCATCCTTTCCGGATTCCTCGCATTTCTGCCAGAGAGACTCGTGCATGTCCAGTTTACCCTTTCCAGGAGTCAGGACTATCTTTGCTCGGAGTTTCGAATCCTTGGTCTTCGGAACTTCGCAGAGGACTTGGTCCCCCGGTCGGATCTTAGACCAAGCATCCTCGCTCAGACTGTCGAACTCTTTCATGAGTTCCTGATGAAGCTCCATGATGCGCTTCCGTGCCCCGTCCAAACCTTCTGCATGGCATTTCTTCTGGTGTCTAGCCAGATCACTACGTCGGTTGTATTGCACCTTCGTAGTACACTTCTTGCCCTTCTTACCATAACTCGGATCACAAATGTAAACCGGGTGATGGTGGAAGTGGGCCTCTACCAGATGCCGTTGAAACCGGGCTGGAGTACTCCAGGTCCGGATCATGACATCACTCGCATCCTGGCAGATAGAGAAGGGACAGGACTTTTGGTTGTCACCGTACCACTTCTCTAAAGCCCAACGCAGCTTCCTCCTCTGGGTATAAGTGTAATACCCTTCGGTGTGGTTTAGCATAAGCCACATCTTTCGATAGGCTTTGCTCGGATTGGGATCCTCGTCCAAAAGACGCATCCAATCTTCATCGTCTGACTCATCATTTTTATTGACTGAGTCCGGGCAGGCATAGAGGGTAGAGCCGTCCTTCTTTACTCCATACGCACAGTCGGAGAAGCACGTCGGAATCCGGGATTTGAATCCGGACTTGGCGTTAGCCCAGCGTTCGGCCTCGGTTTGAGTTGATGGAGTGGCCTTCTCATCATACTCAACCGAGGACTCGTGCACAGACTCCTCGTCAGACGATTCAACCTCCATGGCAGAACTACCAGTGGCTGAAGTGCTGGGTTTCGGCTCGGCTCTAGCAGAATCCGGGAGATTCTTAAGCTTCCGAGCAGCGGACCTTCGGTTCTTGCTGACCTTCCAGTCTTCCTCCGGTTCCTGGGTTCCGGATGCGCTGGAGGTCGAGGCTTCTACCTGTGTGGTAGTACTGCCGGTGGCTGGTGTAGCACTGGCTGAACTCCTGGCGGCAAGTTTCAGGTCGGGGATAGGAGGTGCGGGTACTTCCGCGGCCCTCTTAGCCTCTTCCTGAGCCTCCCGTTCGGCAGTCATTCGACGGACGATAACCGTCCGAAGGGCTGCGCCTCGGTCCAAACCGATTAGTGACGTGTTCTGGACGTCCACTAATTCTTGCTCGGTAATATAAATACCGTCATCCCACTGCTCGAAGTTAGCAGCCGCCTCCCGATACTCCTTAGTGGTCCGGTACTGGGGCCGGGTAGCACAAGGGCGTGGGTACGTCTGCCCCTCGGAATCCAAGACGCAGCCTACCCAGTTGATATTCGTAGCCTTGACGTTCCACAGGGACTTGTCAGGCTTCGGGTACGTTCCGAGCTCGAAGGCTCGGTTGGCTTCATACACTGTCTCGCGGAAGTCAGCGTCTACCATAAGTCCCCGTTGGAACCACGGCCAGTCTCGAAGCCACTCGGGAGGCGTCCTGGTCAGCTGGTCGGGAACCATAATGCCCTCAACAGCTATCCTAACCTTCGGGTCCAACCTGACTGGTGTCCCGTCCGCGTAGGTCACTTGTGCCTGCAGTTCCGGGTGGACATACAGGTAGCGACCATCATACTCTACTGGGAACGCGTCAGCCACTGCTGGCTTCCACTGGTCCTCCGCGCCGTCGACTTGTGTGGTCTCGGACTCTGTTGATGCGGGTTTGGCACTCGCAGTCGCTCCGGATCCCTCTGGTGGGAGTGGAGATAACATCTTCTCTGGCTCATTTAGTGAAAATGAAGCCAGTTTCTCCTCAAACGAGCGATCCGTGGATTCCTCCACGTCCATCATCTCGCTCTCTTCCTGTGTAACAGGAGACAAAGCTTCCGGAAAAGCTTCTGCGGACGGAGTCAGCTTATCCGGGTCACCGGATAGCTTGGCTGCAGCTACGGATTCCTCAGCCATGACTGGGGAATCGCCCACGGGAGTAAACTACTCCTTTTTCCGGCCTTTACGGCGCCGGGGCCGACACAAACGGAGTCTGTCTACCAGGAGACAGACTCTGGAGGAGCAGCGAGGGGTTTGCTAGCCGGTAAAATCCAAGAAGGGAGCGAGCTCGACCGTCTTGGACGTTACGGAAGAACAACATGGCGACAGGCCAGCATTCGTGACGTCATTTCCCCGTTGCGCGAGGGGTCACGAGAGGTCAGCTGAGACTGGACGCTGTGACGTCATGCGGAAACGCACGTGCTACAGACTGTACATCAACAAACTGATTGTTTTTAGGTAATTATCGCTCACACCGATGACTCGTCCGGGGATTTTAGTGGAGATTATGGAAAGCTTAAGCCAATCCACCGGATTATCCGTCCACTACCCATTGGTACATCATGCGGCGGCGACAAATAAGCCTTTCGGGTCAGTTGTCATCCGTTCATCTAAACATTACACTCGTTGTGTATACAGGTTAGGTCACTGCAGTCCTCTGGGCAATTCGGGGGCTGCGGCGAACGTATCTCCCCTTCTCGGATAGTTCTTTATCGGACCTGACAGTCTGAAGAGCTTTCTCTAGGTGCTTCTTAGCCTTAGAAACACTTTTTGTCTTCACCTGCCGAGACTTTTTTAACTCCCCCACGCTTAATCGGTGTTGGCGTGGGTGTCACTGATTCAGAACACTTTTTAGGTCTACCACGACCATGCTTCACTATAGTGTTCTTTACCTGGTCTATTATGCGATTCCGGTTCAGGATCTTTCCGGAACCTTCACCATACATTTCTGTGGAGGTCTCCCTCCCAGACCATTTCCTTAATCTAGCCACATTAGACTTATAAAGTCGACCTAGGTCAGATTTGATGATTACGGTACAGTCACTGATAACTTGTGTTATAGTAAAGGGACCATCCCAATTAGACGCTAATTTTATGTGTCTAAGTGGTTCATGTAATCTGATAACTCTGTCTCGGGATTGGAATTTCCGATACTTCAGATCGGTGTCGTATCCTACTTTCTGCCATTTGGCACTTTTCTCCAAATCAATTCGGACAGACTCATATGCCTTTTTAAATCTGTCTCTTAAGCATTCCACAAAAACTACATGGCAAGGTAGTTCCGGGTCCATCCCTACAACTCCAAATACTAAGTCAGCAGGCATTATCAGATCCTCTCCGAATACTAAAAGGTTCGGAGTACAATTTGTACTTGAATGTACCGTACTGTTATAAGCATGTGTCACAAAGTGGTATTGCTCATCCCAGTCATTCATGTGTTCATTGACAAGTGACTTTAGGACTTGGATAAGGGTTCTATTGAACCTTTCTACCAATCCGTCGCTTTGTGGCCTATACGGGTTGGTTCTAGTCTTGCAAATAGCTAAGTATTCGCACATACCCTGCCAGAGATTTGATTCGAATTCTCTGCCCTGGTCACTGTGTAACATCAATGGTACACCGAAACTTAGTACCCAACCTTTTACAAAGGCTTCGGCACAAGTAATTGCTTTGTGGTCCGGTAGTGGAAATACTTTAGTATATTTCGTATAATAATCACAAACTACCATCATACAGGTATTATCATTAGTGGTTGTATTAAATCCACTAATAATATCTACCCCGATTCTTGCGAATCTAACTCCGAAAAGTTCTTGGGATAGGGGAAGTTTGCCCATCCCGGGTCCGGGTTTGTTTTTACAACAATCCGGACAGGTGATTACCCATCTTTGCAAGTCCTGTGTCATGCCAGGCCAATAGTATTTCTTGGAAAGTCGTGCTAACGATCGTTTCCTTCCGAAATGACCACTGGTCCGATGTCCATGACAGAAGTACATAATGTCATGCCTCATAGCATGTGGTATCACCACTTGCATGATTCTCTCACCATTATTGCATGGCTTCCAACGGTATAACACGCCTTTCCGGACTTCAAGCTCGGTCCATTGAGCAAGAAACCTTCTCATTTCTCGATTTTCCAGGGAGACCTCTGGTCTAACTGGACGTATACCCTTTGGTACCAATTGCAGTAGCTGCGCAGTTATCGAGTCAGCTTCCTGGAAATGTCATATGTGATCCATAGACCAATCCAGTATACTGGCAACTAGGGGTACGAATGGTCTTCGAATCCCTGCTAATACTGCCCTATGAGCTCCACAATCAGTGCAATCCGGATTATCACATTTCCGAATTGGTATTCGAGACAAAGCATCAGCATTTAAATGCTTAACTCCGGGTCTATGCTGAATCTGTTGATGTTCAAGCCCATACTCGGATAAATGGGCTAGCCATCGGCCTAACATTCCTTCAGCATCTCGGAAGTTCAGTAGCCACCTTAAAGAGGAGTGATCCGTACGTAAAGTAAAGTTCGTTCCCCATAGAAAATGTTTGAACTTCTTGGTATATACGACTACTGCTAACAACTCTCTTTTGGTTGTGCAGTAATTGCACTGAGTCTTGCTCAGTGTGTTGCTGGCAAAGGCAATCGGTACTTCTCTCCCATTTTGGACTTGCGAGAGAGCTGCACCAATGCTATCATTACTAGCATCAGTATCCAGTATGAAATGATCCATTTCATTCGGATATTGCAATACAGGAGTACTCGTGAACAGGTCTTTTAGCTTTTGAAAAGCGGTTTCCTGTTCATGCGTCCAAGGAAATTTTTCCTTGGTAATTCCTGGAGTCCAGTTAGCTATTGCTTGTAATATATAACTGACTCTAGAATAATTCGGAATAAATTCCCTATAATAGGAACAGAATCCTAAAAAGGACCTCACTTCTTTGGGTGTTTTAGGTCTATTCCAATTCGTAACTGATTCGATTTTTTCCGGATCAGCCTTTATCCCTTCATCACTGATGATGCGGCCCAAATAATTTATGGACTTTCTAAACATGTGGCATTTCTTAGGTTTCAATTTGAGACCATTAGAAATAATACGTTCTAGTACCATTTTTAGGTTATTAGAACACTCTTCGAATGTTTTTCCGAAAACTATGACATCGTCAAGATATACAAGACATCTTTTCCACAATAAATCACTTAGAATTGTTTCCATCATTGCTTCAAATGTTGCCGGTGCATTGCACAATCCAAACGGCATTACGTTATATTGGAATAGTCCAATATGACTCGAAAATGCAGTTTTCTCCATATCTGAAGGGTTCATTCCCACTTGCCAGTAACCTGATTGCAAGTCTAGGGTACAAAACCAACTGTTCCCTCCTAAGGAGTCAATGGTTTCGTCTATTCTCGGTAATGGATACGAATTCTTTTTCGTTATTCCATTCAACTTCCTGTAGTCTATGCAAAAGCGGATAGTACCGTCTTTCTTTGTTACCATACACACAGGACTACTCCATGGACTATTGGAAGGGACTATTACATCCTGTTCCAACATCTTGTTTATCTCATCTTCAGCTACTCTCTTTTTTGCTAAAGGTAACCGTCTATACGGTATCTTAAAGGGTGCAGCATCTCCAGTATCTATTCTATGTAATACCTTATTTGTCGTACCTAGTTTTTCACCAGGTTTGGCAAAGGCAGTATTATACTGACAGAGCATCTCATAGAACTCTTTCCGGTGTTCCGGATCTTCTAATGAAGTTTCTTCATACAACTTAAGTAAGTCTTCCGAAATTTCACCATCCCCTGTTACCTTTTGTAAGCTTAGCTTACTATCCGTTACAGTTCCCGAAAGGGTCACGTTTCCAAAAACTTGTCCCTTTTTCAAGTAGATAATACTGTTTCCAGTCTTCCTCCGGTTCCTGGGTTCCGGATGCGCTGGAGGTCGAGGCTTCTACCTGTGTGGTAGTACTGCCGGTGGCTGGTGTAGCACTGGCTGAACTCCTGGCGGCAAGTTTCAGGTCGGGGATAGGAGGTGCGGGTACTTCCGTGGCCCTCTTAGCCTCTTCCTGAGCCTCCCGTTCGGCAGTCATTCGACGGGCGATAACCGTCCGAAGGGCTGCGCCTCGGTCCAAACCGATTAGTGACGTGTTCTGGACGTCCACTAATTCTTGCTCGGTAATATAAATACCGTCATCCCACTGCTCGAAGTTAGCAGCCGCCTCCCGATACTCCTTAGTGGTCCGGTACTGGGGCCGGGTAGCACAAGGGCGTGGTACGTCTGCCCCTCGGAATCCGAGACGCAGCCTACCCAGTTGATATTCGTAGCCTTGACGTTCCACAGGGACTTGTCAGGCTTCGGGTACGTTCCGAGCTCGAAGGCTCGGTTGGCTTCATACACTGTCTCGCGGAAGTCAGCGTCTACCATAAGTCCCCGTTGGAACCACGGCCAGTCTCGAAGCCACTCGGGAGGCGTCCTGGTCAGCTGGTCGGGAACCATAATGCCCTCAACAGCTATCCTAACCTTCGGGTCCAACCTGACTGGTGTCCCGTCCGCGTAGGTCACTTGTGCCTGCAGTTCCGGGTGGACATACAGGTAGCGACCATCGTACTCTACTGGGAACGCGTCAGCCACTGCTGGCTTCCACTGGTCCTCCGCGCCGTCGACTTGTGTGGTCTCGGACTCTGTTGATGCGGGTTTGGCACTCGCAGTCGCTCCGGATCCCTCTGGTGGGAGTGGAGATAACATCTTCTCTGGCTCATTTAGTGAAAATGAAGCCAGTTTCTCCTCAAACGAGCGATCCGTGGATTCCTCCACGTCCATCATCTCGCTCTCTTCCTGTGTAACAGGAGACAAAGCTTCCGGAAAAGCTTTTGCGGACGGAGTCAGCTTATCCGGGTCACCGGATAGCTTGGCTGCAGCTACGGATTCCTCAGCCATGACTGGGGAATTGCCCACGGGAGTAAACTACTCCTTTTTCCGGCCTTTACGGCGCCGGGGCCGACACAAACGGAGTCTGTCTACCAGGAGACAGACTCTGGAGGAGCAGCGAGGGGTTTGCTAGCCGGTAAAATCCAAGAAGGGAGCGAGCTCGACCGTCTTGGACGTTACGGAAGAACAACATGGCGACAGGCCAGCATTCGTGACGTCATTTCCCCGTTGCGCGAGGGGTCACGAGAGGTCAGCTGAGACTGGACGCTGTGACGTCATGCGGAAACGCACGTGCTACAGACTGTACATCAACAAACTGATTGTTTTTAGGTAATTATGGCTCACACCGATGACTCGTCCGGGGATTTTAGTGGAGATTATGGAAAGCTTAAGCCAATCCACCGGATTATCCGTCCACTACCCATTGGTACATCATGCGGCGGCGACAAATAAGCCTTTCGGGTCAGTTGTCATCCGTTCATCTAAACATTACACTCGTTGTGTATACAGGTTAGGTCACTGCAGTCCTCTGGGCAATTCGGGGGCTGCGGCGAACGTATCTCCCCTTCTCGGATAGTTCTTTATCGGACCTGACAGTCTGAAGAGCTTTCTCTAGGTGCTTCTTAGCCTTAGAAACACTTTTTGTCTTCACCTGCCGAGACTTTTTTAACTCCCCCACGCTTAATCGGTGTTGGCGTGGGTGTCACTGATTCGGAACACTTTTTAGGTCTACCACGACCATGCTTCACTATAGTGTTCTTTACCTGGTCTATTATGCGATTCCGGTTCAGGATCTTTCCGGAACCTTCACCATACATTTCTGTGGAGGTCTCCCTCCCAGACCATTTCCTTAATCTAGCCACATTAGACTTATAAAGTCGACCTAGGTCAGATTTGATGATTACGGTACAGTCACTGATAACTTGTGTTATAGTAAAGGGACCATCCCAATTAGACGCTAATTTTATGTGTCTAAGTGGTTCATGTAATCTGATAACTCTGTCTCGGGATTGGAATTTCCGATACTTCAGATCGGTGTCGTATCCTACTTTCTGCCATTTGGCACTTTTCTCCAAATCAATTCGGACAGACTCATATGCCTTTTTAAATCTGTCTCTTAAGCATTCCACAAAAACTACATGGCAAGGTAGTTCCGGGTCCATCCCTACAACTCCAAATACTAAGTCAGCAGGCATTATCAGATCCTCTCCGAATACTAAAAGGTTCGGAGTACAATTTGTACTTGAATGTACCGTACTGTTATAAGCATGTGTCACAAAGTGGTATTGCTCATCCCAGTCGTTCATGTGTTCATTGACAAGTGACTTTAGGACTTGGATAAGGGTTCTATTGAACCTTTCTACCAATCCGTCGCTTTGTGGCCTATACGGGTTGGTTCTAGTCTTGCAAATAGCTAAGTATTCGCACATACCCTGCCAGAGATTTGATTCGAATTCTCTGCCCTGGTCACTGTGTAACATCAATGGTACACCGAAACTTAGTACCCAACCTTTTACAAAGGCTTCGGCACAAGTAATTGCTTTGTGGTCCGGTAGTGGAAATACTTTAGTATATTTCGTATAATAATCACAAACTACCATCATACAGGTATTATCATTAGTGGTTGTATTAAATCCACTAATAATATCTACCCCGATTCTTGCGAATCTAACTCCGAAAAGTTCTTGGGATAGGGGAAGTTTGCCCATCCCGGGTCCGGGTTTGTTTTTACAACAATCCGGACAGGTGATTACCCATCTTTGCAAGTCCTGTGTCATGCCAGGCCAATAGTATTTCTTGGAAAGTCGTGCTAACGATCGTTTCCTTCCGAAATGACCACTGGTCCGATGTCCATGACAGAAGTACATAATGTCATGCCTCATAGCATGTGGTATCACCACTTGCATGATTCTCTCACCATTATTGCATGGCTTCCAACGGTATAACACGCCTTTCCGGACTTCAAGCTCGGTCCATTGAGCAAGAAACCTTCTCATTTCTCGATTTTCCAGGGAGACCTCTGGTCTAACTGGACGTATACCCTTTGGTACCAATTGCAGTAGCTGCGCAGTTATCGAGTCAGCTTCCTGGAAATGTCATATGTGATCCATAGACCAATCCAGTATACTGGCAACTAGGGGTACGAATGGTCTTCGAATCCCTGCTAATACTGCCCTATGAGCTCCACAATCAGTGCAATCCGGATTATCACATTTCCGAATTGGTATTCGAGACAAAGCATCAGCATTTAAATGCTTAACTCCGGGTCTATGCTGAATCTGTTGATGTTCAAGCCCATACTCGGATAAATGGGCTAGCCATCGGCCTAACATTCCTTCAGCATCTCGGAAGTTCAGTAGCCACCTTAAAGAGGAGTGATCCGTACGTAAAGTAAAGTTCGTTCCCCATAGAAAATGTTTGAACTTCTTGGTATATACGACTACTGCTAACAACTCTCTTTTGGTTGTGCAGTAATTGCACTGAGTCTTGCTCAGTGTGTTGCTGGCAAAGGCAATCGGTACTTCTCTCCCATTTTGGACTTGCGAGAGAGCTGCACCAATGCTATCATTACTAGCATCAGTATCCAGTATGAAATGATCCATTTCATTCGGATATTGCAATACAGGAGTACTCGTGAACAGGTCTTTTAGCTTTTGAAAAGCGGTTTCCTGTTCATGCGTCCAAGGAAATTTTTCCTTGGTAATTCCTGGAGTCCAGTTAGCTATTGCTTGTAATATATAACTGACTCTAGAATAATTCGGAATAAATTCCCTATAATAGGAACAGAATCCTAAAAAGGACCTCACTTCTTTGGGTGTTTTAGGTCTATTCCAATTCGTAACTGATTCGATTTTTTCCGGATCAGCCTTTATCCCTTCATCACTGATGATGCGGCCCAAATAATTTATGGACTTTCTAAACATGTGGCATTTCTTAGGTTTCAATTTGAGACCATTAGAAATAATACGTTCTAGTACCATTTTTAGGTTATTAGAACACTCTTCGAATGTTTTTCCGAAAACTATGACATCGTCAAGATATACAAGACATCTTTTCCACAATAAATCACTTAGAATTGTTTCCATCATTGCTTCAAATGTTGCCGGTGCATTGCACAATCCGAACGGCATTACGTTATATTGGAATAGTCCAATATGACTCGAAAATGCAGTTTTCTCCATATCTGAAGGGTTCATTCCCACTTGCCAGTAACCTGATTGCAAGTCTAGGGTACAAAACCAACTGTTCCCTCCTAAGGAGTCAATGGTTTCGTCTATTCTCGGTAATGGATACGAATTCTTTTTCGTTATTCCATTCAACTTCCTGTAGTCTATGCAAAAGCGGATAGTACCGTCTTTCTTTGTTACCATACACACAGGACTACTCCATGGACTATTGGAAGGGACTATTACATCCTGTTCCAACATCTTGTTTATCTCATCTTCAGCTACTCTCTTTTTTGCTAAAGGTAACCGTCTATACGGTATCTTAAAGGGTGCAGCATCTCCAGTATCTATTCTATGTAATACCTTATTTGTCGTACCTAGTTTTTCACCAGGTTTGGCAAAGGCAGTATTATACTGACAGAGCATCTCATAGAACTCTTTCCGGTGTTCCGGATCTTCTAATGAAGTTTCTTCATACAACTTAAGTAAGTCTTCCGAAATTTCACCATCCCCTGTTACCTTTTGTAAGCTTAGCTTACTATCCGTTACAGTTCCCGAAAGGGTCACGTTTCCAAAAACTTGTCCCTTTTTCAAGTAGATAATACTGTTTCCAGTATTGGAGACAGGTACTACCGACCAGGATGCATTCGCTACTATCGTGTCTACAGAATTTAATCCGATACTTGACAAAGTAACTACATCCGGTTCTATCACTGCAGGTTTATTACGCATTGCAGGGTCACTTCTTACAAGCACATCACAGGCTACTCCCGGGGGGATTCGCACAGTGTGTGCCACACTAGCTATACTGCTCACTTGTCTCAGTACACATCTAACCCTTACGGGATACGGGTATCTCACACTCAACACTCCTGTTTGAGGTTCCAACACAGCACCATACAGGGATGCGAAATCCAACCCAAGTATCCCCTCATCTGCTATATCCGCAACGGTGGCGCTCATGACATAGTCATGTATACCATCCAACTGTAGTTTCACACAAGTTCTACCATACGTTTGCAAGGTACTGCCGTCGGCCGTCTGAGCACTTCCTCCCGATTTGAGAGTATCATGTTCATCCGGTATAAGATCGTAGAACCCCCTAGAGATACAAGAGTGGCTAGCTCCCGTATCCACAAGGAATTCGGCAGATCTTCCATTAACAGTGAGGCAAACATACCACCGCCTTCCGTTTAGAACAGAGGGCATGTCCGTGACGATCGGAACGTCATTTTTCACACCAGGAGTCGATCCACATCCTTTCAGGAATTCCAGACAAGGATGACCCGGGGGCAGGTGGGCACCACAGACCTTGGCTAATTCATAGCCGCCTGCCTCGTTACTGATATTGAGTTTCCCCTGTGCTCCCATGGCACCTGTTATATCAGCTTCCCTAACCTTCCGGGTGTCTACAACCACCTCGGTGTTAGGCGATCTTGTTACTACATGCGAACTATCATCACGGATGGTGATATCATGGCAAGATTTGTCACTGGGATCCCCTTCTTTGCCCCTCGGGAGATCCCTTTCTAGTTTTCCTCTGTACTTATCCCAGAGACACCCTCCTGTTTACGCAGGACAGGCTTCTCAGCCATACATTCTGTAGCAAAATGCCCTAGTTTCTGGCATCTGAAACATCTCCTTTGAGATTTGTCAACTCTTGGTCTCTTCAGAGCTTCTGTTAATCCGGCTATTAACGTTTCCATCATATTAGTCGGAGCAACAGTGGCTGCTACGGTTGGTTTCGCCGTAGAGGCTACACTGCCCGGTTGAGTTGATCCGGAAGCTGTTTTACCAGCGACAGATCCTCCTATCCCTCTCGAATGAACCTTCTTATACCGCTTTTGTCGGTAATACTTTCCAGCTATCTGGACTGAACCAATATATTCTCCGTTTTCATCGGAGATATAGTCATACTCCTCATCAGCTTCATTCGATTCAACTGGAGCTAATCGGGAAGTATCATATACCGGAGTAGGTGTACCTCCATATTGGAATGGAGCTGCTCTTACTGGATTAGGTCCAAGACCTACCAATCGTTTCTTCATGTCATGTCCATCAATTGCTATGAACAGGTCACTGAAGGAAGTATCATCTTTCCAAGAATCCCAGACCACTTGCTTGTGATCCGGATCCCGCAATCCACTGTAGAATTGTATGAACAATTCTTGTAGATAGCAATCATCGTCATGAGCCCAATTTGGACGTGCTTTTGAAAGCAAATCCTGCAGCTCCAAACCAAAGACTTTGTGTGATTCCTTAGGTTTTTGTGTTCTCTTCTTGAAACTTACCCACGGATCTTCTCTAACGATTGATCCAAATAGGTATGCGGCACATTCTACCAATTGGTCATAGGTACCGTATAATCCGTAAGCTGCTCTCCATTGGTTGAGAGCTACTTTTCCGCCTTTATTTAACCAACAGATCAAATATGGCAAAGCTTCTTCTTTTGTCCAGCCACTACAATTGACTTCGTCGACAAAAGCTTGATACCTGTCCTTCCATGGATCATTAGAATCATATGGAGGGGGTATCCGTGCCTGCCTACGTGCCGGATTATTACATCCGCGTAGTCTATCCGCTTCTCGGATGCTCCAGTTCATGACTTCCATGCTGTCTGCTCCTTTCCGGTAGCAGTCAATGCCAAGGTTTTGGATACATTGGCTCCTATCAAAGATGGTTTGCATCCCTGCAGGCATAGAAGTTCTCCTATTTGGCTTCCTGCCATCTCCTCCTGATCCTGATCCTCCGGATCCGGATCCTCCTGGGCCGCCTGGAGGATTTCCTCCTGGTGGACCATTATTATTATAGGTTCCAGACGAACCGCCTGAGCATCCACCATTGTAACCGGCATTTCCAGAAGACGCATATCTAGGGTAAGAATTATTTTGATTCCATCCCTGGTTATAGCTATTGCCATTTTGGTAATTACCGTTTCCTGATGGATTATAATTATTTCTATATCCATAGGAAGATGTTCTTGGTTGATACGTACCGCCATTAGCATTGTTTTGTGGCGGTTTTGGTCTTAGGAAACGTCCATCAGTAGGACCATTACCAGAACCCGGAGGTGGATTCGGTAATCTTGGCCTTGCTGGTGTACTGTGGCCGGGTTGGGGGAAATGTGAAGGTGGTGTCAACATATGCCTCATTGGTCCGGGTGCTCTTGGTTGTGCCACGGGTGTATTATTATTAGTCCCAGTAGCACCATCGTGAGTCGCTTTAATTTTGTAACTCAAATCTGGTATGGGTGGTGCCGGACCTATCGTATCCAGCATCGGGGTTGCTGGTTTAGGTGCGGTTCCATTTACTGTGGTACTATCCGGTTTCTTGTAGATTCCGGATACTACATTCTTGTCAGCCCCATCATCAACGAATGGGCTGTATCTAATTGGGGTTGCATCTTTGGATGTCTTTCCCAACATTGTAGATACCACAGCTGGATCAATATTGCCTATTGTTAACTGGGCGGCTTCTACATATTTATCTAGAGTTATTGCAGTATTCTGCAATTCCTGAAGCTCATTTGTGAGTTTCTGTCTATCCTCCTCCAGTTGTTTGTTGTAAGCTATAATACCTACCCGGATGGTTTCATTGTCTTCAGCTTGTTTACTACACTGAAGTTTCAATTTATCCAACTCGTCCTGATAATGGCGAATTTCGGATTCGAATTTTGCCTTATCAAGGTTTAATTGGTCGTTCGTATCTATTTATGTTTGGATACGAATGTGCCTATTATCATATTCCTTGTTGAATGATTCTCTCATGGAATGAAGTTTTAATTCTTCATTCTCGAGTTCTTTCATGTACTCACTCCTTCTGGCTTCGAATTCCTTTCGCATGCCAGTTAGGTCTTCTTCCAACTGAAGTTTTTCATGGAATACTTCGTCTTTAGCTTTGACCAAGGTATTTAGGTTCTCGTTCAAAGTTACATAGGTTTTGCTCCAATACCAGCCACACACACTCCTTAAATGGACACACACACACCCCCCCCCACCCTGAACTGTCCACTGACACCAAGCTAGGCACTGCCACAGACACATGCCAAAATCTGGCACCTAACACCTCAAGTGCCACCACTGCATGAGCACACCAGGGAGGAGACTCACATCTCACTCCTGACACACCTCCACTGTCAATGAAATTATCAAAGTATTAGAAAAAAAAAAAAAAAAAATTATATACACAGCCACTTGTTGATGTATAATATGAAAATCTATGGTATTCTCACAAAAATCAATGATTAATGCGCACATATACGCGCAAAATTGCGAAATTGCAAATTACAAATTGTAAAATTGTACAAATCTAACATTAATATACATGAATGCAGGTAGATAACTAAGACAGTTTTTGTACCCACTAGCACTTGTATACTATGCCAAGGTTTACTTAAAGTAACACACTTTAGGTATCCAAGAAAATTGTTGGAAAAATGAATGAAAAAAAAAAAAAAAAAAAAAAATTGTTGAGAAAATTGTTGACATAAAACATGTTTACTTAAGATACTCACCAAAAAAATCTCTTTCAGGGACACATACTCAAAAGGCTAGGGGAAAAGTCAATTAAGCAGCGGCCCACTGCCGAAATTGCCAATTAATACACCCATATAGCAAAATCAATGAGTAACTCAGAGACAAACAAGCCCATTGTACATGAAGTACTTTGTTTTTCCGGCCCTTGCATGTTTGCACACTAGATTGTAAGTTGTATCCAATTTACATTTGAATTATATGTTGCACATTATACTGTATGTCTGTACCCAATTCATACACCGAAGTCAGATTTTTAGAAATCAACATTTCTAGGTGTATCCAAGCTGTACGCAAAAATTATATAGGTACATACAGAAACTATCAATTGAACGCAAATTATATATTGGCATACTAAAACTGCCAAATGTACGCGAAATTATATATTTGCACACTAAAATTGCCAAATATACGCGAAAATTATATATTTGCACACTTAAATTGCCAAATGTACGCAAAAATTATATATTTGCATACTGAAATTGTCAATTGAACCCAATTACACGCGAAATTGTAAATTTGCACACTGAAATTGTCATTTATGTTCAATTTGCACGCTAAATTGAATATTGAATGCCAAAATTGCACACTATTTGCCAAACTGTATGTTGTACATAAAAATGGGAAATTGTACCCAAAATTGATGTCACATGAGCAAATAGGCTCAGGTATGGTAAGATATAGAAACTCGGAAATGTACTTATACCCAGGAGAAAATTGTTTATACTGACAAAGCTCTACCACAAAAATTGCATTTGAAGCACTCCCCATTACTTCAAATCCTCTTACAAAACAGTATATAACTCCAAAATAAGGTAAAAATTGTATAAATTGTACATTCCCTCGGCGAAATGACGGAGTTTCGCATTCTTTCGGGGGAGAGGGAGTATTCTATGATATACCATTTTATTATTCCATAAATTCTAACATATTTTGTATTAATCAAAGAATATCTATGAAATTAATACATAGGTTGGTTCTAAGAGCTATAAGAGCGCTCAAACTTTGTATAAGAGCGTTCATGCCCCACTGCACACCAGCCACAGTCAGTTAGACAGAGTTTATGACATCAAAGGCTCCGACCTAATGGTTCACTGCACAATATAATAAAAATGAGGGTCTCAGTGTGCGACCTCATGGTTCAATGCACAAATTAATAACTTGTAAGTGAATGCAACCGGCCGTCACGGGTGCCTGAGCACCGCTGACGCCGTCATGAGTGTCTGAGCACTCTAAGGACTGAACAATGGGTTACATAAGCACAATGCCATAACCTTCCGGTCGCTCTAGCGTCGCTCCTGAGCAACCTAGGTCAAATATCAAAATATCTATGGAAAGCCCATAATTAGACGGTCAGAATGAGCCCAAGATCAAGGCGGAACTCCCAGTATTAAGGAAGTTACGCCATGGAGACTGAATCGACCTCAGAGTGAGCTACAGACAAACCGGCGGGAGTTACGCGCCTATCCAGCGGGCATTATAATCTTGGCACATTCAGCTCCGCGCATGCCCAAAATGGCGGTTATACAAGCATAAACGACCGAGTTATGAGGGTTTGAAGATGCAGAACCGACCAAGACAATGGGGGCCATAGCGGCGTCCATGGGGGTCCTTTGTCCCCCTGTGACACTTGAAAGGGTCCCCTCAAACAATTGTAGAGTTAGGCAGATGCTGCTGGCTCCAGTCAGTCTGGAGGTGCTTTTCCAAGATTTGCTACAAATAGCCTGTCTGCACCTCCAGGAAGACACATCACCAAGAACCGCTCTAGAGGTAACATCTCCAGTCATCTCCTGCTACCTGCTATACCACTGCACTATGGTGAAACTATGCTAGACAGGCATTGGTTTCCTACCATTAGTGGCCAGAGGCTATCTTCTTCAAGACTTCCACCAGAGGGTAAAGTTATCTATTATTACATTATTCCTCTAAGCAGCAGGTCAGGAGCTAGGTGTGGGAACCCACCTAGAAGTATGCTGGACACTGTATTATTAATACCTCACAGGTGGAGTGGAACTGAACATTGTACTTTATAAATTACTGTATGTTTACTGTATGTACAAATTACCTACATACTAACTACTGTATGATTGATATTTCTACATGTTGCCTAAAGCTGAATAAACCAGTGACAACTGGAAATAACACTATTTATAAGAGCCTTGAGATAATTACACTATATACCACTAGTCTTATGATATTTCTCATATGACAACTTGATCATGCCAATCACTACCATGACAGTTTCATTCAACAACATGACATCCGGTCGTTTGAATTCCTCACCTTCCGGTACCGCATAGGTTAAGTCGCCATCTATAGCGCTGTAATCTAATATTGGTAATTCGGGCCTGGGTAATCTATAAGGTAGTTCTCCGAATGTTACCCTTTTTGGCATTGGTGCCGGATGTTCTGGGTTAGTACTACCACCAACTTCGAACATCGAATTACTTAACTCGTCAACAAGTGATTGTTGGCCTATTAAGTTACTCTGTCTCTGTATAGACTGTCCGCGTCGTACAGAGTCTGGCAGATTCTCCTCACTATCATTATAGTGGGGTCCGGGATCTCTCCAAGATGCAGATTCCGCATCTTGTGAGTTCGAATGGGTTTGGAGCATGGATCCATTTCCATTCTCTTGGGCAACTAATTGCCCTGCTGGGTTAGCTTCCCTGAGGGTGTCTAACCCATGTACTAGCCGTTCGGACGTTATAACGTCCGGGCTATACACCAGAATTAACTGGTCACGGCACCAGTGTAAGGGTTTGTGGCCTTACGGACCTGGGGGGTTCGGGTCTTACGTTTCGAAAAGAAAGAGTAAGACAGTATTCCAAGTGTATGCCAACGGTTAGTTTTATTTCTTATTGTACACTCACGGCTGCCGGATGATGTCAGAGAGGCAGCTAATATCAAGGAATAATGGTTCACATGGTGTGGAGGCCAGAAGGGCCTCTGACGTAGCGGCTGAGCCCTGGGCTTTATATACGGACCCAGGTGTTCGTCGTCAGATGTCCCCACAGACCCGGATCAGTGCTGCCACCTATCCGGAACCTGAGGAACGTCCGACGACTCGACTCACCCGCCACGTCAGACGGTACCCAACTCCTATGGTTTAATAACGTGTACCTCTACACTATATTGCATTTATACCACCTTTTCCTCCATTTTGTATTAATTTCTTACCTGATATCCAAAGATTATAGCCAAGAGAAGACATTTTGTAAAAGCAAGCGATACGGCCCGGGTCACCGCTCTGCGCAAAGCCATTGTTTTTGTTCCTTGCCGGGAGAGGTACCGCCGTGTTCACACTCACTTTTCGTATGGAATCCAACCATGACAAGTCTTCAAATCAAAACATACACATCCTTAGATAGTCTAGATGATCCCTCCATACCTATTATGGCCAATATATTCAAAATAAAGGAGAATCCATTGATATTCCAAAATGGTCCGAAATTTTCGCCATGTTCCTCGTACGGCGAGTGGATGACCTATATCTACATCCGGGCCACTGACACACTTTCGCTGGACAAGGAGGCGGGTGGGAATGGCCGGACCGCGACCCTCATACGTTGGAAAAATCAATGGATTCTTATTTATATCAAAGAAAATGGAGAAAATTAGCACGCATTCCTCCTCTATGGATCGAATACTTCTTGGGATTTCGATATTATAACATGACAAGCTTGGAATCAAGACAAAAAGTGAGTGTGAAAATGCGGTACCTCTCCGGTCAAGGTCTTATTTATTTTTCGCATTGGATTTCATCACCGTTCAGTGTGGCGCTATGGCTAATGCCTTCGCCTACCACCACTGGGGCCAGGGTTCAATCCTCATACGAGTTGGCAAGATTTTTCACATTGAAACAATGGCGAGACAGAATTTGTATGTCTTAACACTCCCCCAAAATAGTCCAACTTGACCTCGAAAAAGTATATCCAAAAATCCCAAAAATGCACATGTGCATATATGCTCTCATAATGCACTGGTAGGAGAGGGCATAACAGTAAGGGAGGTGCCAGAATAGTGGTATAAACATGAATAAAGCATCTCAGACAATTTTCAATCCAACTCAAAATTGTAGATGCTATGTTAAATGTCACCCCAAGTGGAGAGATAATGTGAGAAATAGACTCTGTTTGTAGGAAAATTGGACCCTTTAATTATTCACCTAATGTAATGTAGGAGCTCTCTATATTCACAACTCTGCTCACATACACTATATGTGAGTAGAGATTAGACTTGATTTACTGTTTTATACATGGCAATGCATATAATAGGAGGCTGTCTGCTCTGCCGCTGCCATCAAATAGGTATATGCATGCAGTCCAATGCATAATCAGCCATGCGTCTGTTTTGTTTAAAAAGGTAGATGTGCTGCCAGTCCTATATTAACTTTAGCCCAGATAACTGCAGCTAGGTGAGCTACCTTATTACTTAATGATTTATAGTGAATGTGTTGCTTTTTAGCTTTTGATTTTCTAATCCTCTCTCATTGTCGTTATCTATTATGCTCAGGTGGTGTAAACACTAAGAGAGCCTAATGGTAGAGATCCTTTACACTCCACCAATGCACTCATTGTTAGTTGATCCTAAATGAATTGGGTAGATATTAATGTAGTGAAACGTACATCAAATGTACACAAGAAATAGAAGATATAAACTATAGACCAGAGAGAAAGTCATGCTGGGCTATGGGAGGCTTAAACACTCTATTGTCACTACTCTATTAATAGAGTTTGTAAGGAGATGACCTTAGTTTAAGTTTAATGTGCTTTATGCATTTGCTGTACCATTCAAGGTAATGAGACCCCACAAGAAGAGGAAGAATGTTTCCTGTGGCTCCAGGAACATTATAAGATTTAAACCAGTGTTATCCTCAGTTATGGGCATTTTAGAAATAGGTATATTCACCCACAATTACCTCCTAAAAGGCAAACAGTTCTCTAGATCTGCCTTTGTTTTTGAGTGTCCTTTGTTTACAATGTTATTCCTGCCTCAGAAGCATGTACTGGATTGAATAACTGAAACAGGCAAGTGAAAGGAACAATACCGCTTACAAAATGCCTTTGAAATGCAAGGAATTGTCTAGATTGGTCATCTCTGAGTGTTTATTGATAAAAATGTCTTGAACCCCTAATGGGAATTTGTCATTTTACAGTAAGATAATTCTAATTCAGACCATGTCTCACACCCACACTCCTACAAGACTGTATGACACACACTATTGGCTTTTAAATCGACTATCAAAAATAAAAAAAGAGATTCAGCCACCAGATGTGTATTGGCTGTTAATGGAGTTTTGCTTGGATGCTGCATTCTAAGCTCATAAAGCCTGTGGGGGGAACAGCCAGTAGAACCCATCAAAACCATATATCTGTTTTTCTCATAGTGTTGTAAAATTGCCCATTTTCTATTCTCTGAGATCATCAAAGTGGTACAACTCACTGATGATCAAATAGACCAGGGCGATATGGATCCTGAATCATAAAATCAAGATGCATTGGGCACTGTCAAAGGGAGTCTCTGCCATTTTGGGGGTGTTAAGTGCTCTAATCTTGGAACAAGTTATTCACTGGGCTGTATTTTTGTGTTGGTTTACCAGTGCAGTGTGGCTTTTCCTATGTTACTACAACTGACAATACCACTACGATTAGTGTAGTTGATTATAGATAATACCTGGTGGTAGGGCTCAAATGCTATCAGAGTGAGGGCCCCAACAGCAATTAGCAGAATAAGCAGTCATAGTTTGTTGGGAAATACCCTCCTCGTGAGTTGTGCACATTACAATGACATATATGATGATGAATCCTGGAGAGGCCTGCCGCTGAGCAGTCCCCTTAAGTAAGCACTAGATCTATTGATAGTCACTTTGCTCTAATTGTTCATATTGTGGTATTACATTATGTAGACTGCAAATGGGATGATACTTTAGTAATATTGGTAATGAATATAATCTGAGACTCATGTTAAAAAGGTCTCTAATGAGCGGTGTGTATTATATTACAGACATTTCATCTGGAATGAATACACTACACTTCCATTATTCTTAGCTTAACATAGCTTTGCAAAGTGTAGTTGACACTTATATGCTTTGCTTTCACTTGGCCTTCAATAGCCTTACATAGTATTTGTCCCTTAGTCCCCCATAAACCTGCTTGTGTCATTGGATCCAAATTGCATGATATCAGAGGTAACACGGGGCCCTAGACAGGTAGGGAGGGGGAGGGGGAGGCATAGAGACATATGTGCATGTGGTTAATGGGAGTATGTGGGGCTTGGTTAGGTTCAGATGTCACATCCAGTACCCTCAGACATCCCCTATGTATGACCTATTGTTGCCCCATATTGACCTAGCAGTCTATGTGCACAATGTCTGGCACACTGGGTCTAGTGTGCTACAAAGGAGTGCATGTTATACTGGTTCAGTATACCTTTTTTACAGCCTTATTACCAGATCAAAGGGCAAGAAAGAATATTGGAGCGAAAGAGCAACGCCAATATATCTCATCAGGACGTGCCCCTGGTGCTTCATGCTACTGTTAAAATATCTTAGAATTAGAGTTCATTGTTTATCAATTTGCAAGGCTACCCAATATTGCCATGTAAATCAGTGAAAGCATGAGTGGGCATTAGGATATATACGCAATAGTGGTAATCACATTAAGATTCTGGCAGTTTCCATTTTCAAAATATTCAGTAAGATATTTGGAATGACAAAAGGCGGTGTGCTGTGTCAGACCTATTAAGAATTTAAATATTTCTTCATGGCGTGTCATATAATTATTTCCACTGCAATCTTTAAAATCAAATTAACTTTTATTTTGCATCAGAAGGTAGCAATATGATGGATCCTCATTGACCCAATTTGTAAACATTAACAAATAACTTTATATGCTTCTTTAAATAGTCAAGATGCACCATATTAGTCCTGTTAGTCTTTACTTAGTTAGGACATCAAGGACATTGTATAAGCAGGGTTGTAGAAGTCTGCCTACTGAGATACATGGATGAATACGTTTAGGAAGGTCATGGAGAGCTGTATAAACATGCATGAAGACATTGGACAATCAAATATAAGACAAGCCCTATTCAGTAACAGAGGCTGAGCACACATGTTCCTTATACCCCTAGTTCCTCCCATTTTATTTGATTTTTGTAATAATGCACTGAAAAAAGTCTTCCTGACAAAGTGACATGTATACCCATGTCAACTTGATTTGACATGGAGAGCACATGTCACTGGGACATGTGCACATATGTCACCATGACAACTGTAGCACACAGTAATCCTCATATAATTTGACATGTCTTAAAATGCCAAGTCATCTGTGAGTTGACTAGGGTCACGGCCATGTCGAAGGCACTTGACATGTGATGGTTTGACATGCATGATTGTTCTAGGATATTCCAGTAGATGGGGAAAACAACTATTTTGGTACCAGGATTAATCACTACCAAGAAGTACCACCAACACTTGAGACATTTGATGTATCTGTGTCATTTCGTTTTCATGAAGAATACATCACTAAGGTCTGTAAATACTATCAATGAATGGTAGTAAATTCTATTTCATTGTTAAATTTGCATTTATTATTGAATATCAAAATAGACACCCACCATCCTGAATACTTCAACTGGAGACGTTAGACACCTTATGTGTGGGTCAGTGAAAATACCAAAGGGCTTATGGACTGCATAGAGGTCATTAGTCAAGTAGCAGTTCTGTAGTTAGGAAAAAGTGCCTTAGTGTTGCAAGCCTGTGGGACTATGATATCCCCTTCCTTCTAGTATAGGCCTGCCTTGATTGAACCATTAGTACATAGTTATTGACTGCCCTTGACCCTTACATAATTGTCTCACAGTATTACCTAGCACTCAGGTGAATGGATGAGAAATATGTGACGTGTCTTCATTACACATGTCAAGTGAAGTTGACAAACCAAATATATATGAGAGTGTCAACCTCATTCAACATGCCTTCATACAGGTCATGTGGGAGACAAATTGTGACCCGTGCAGTATGCGTCAAAATGATCAGTGTTCTTTTCTTTGTATGGGGTAACCAATCTTGGCTAACCACACATGGAAATTTCCATTGGCTACACCCTGCCTAGCTCAAGCCGTCTATTCCATACACACCATTCCCTATGGAGTCACTATGATCCAAGAGATATCCTTTGCCATATAGACACTGTTAACCACAGGCCCCTCTCATTTCTGGAACTGATAGCCTAATAACGAGCTATATTCGTCTTGCCTGTCTAGTTGTGTCCATCTTCTACTTCAGTTGGGCATGGCTGCTTTGTTCTTAAGAAATGACCTGGGTAACACCCTCGAGAGAAGAACACAACTGCATTATCCCAAAGTCCCTAGTTAAAGTAGTGGTTTTGGACCAATCTGGCCCCAGCTCGACCACTTATGTGAGTCGTCTCTGGCACCTAGCGTTTGTGGGTAAAGGAAGTTTTTTCCGCTGGTTGCTGTAGTGCTTATTTGTAGGCAGGTACCTTGCGTAGTAATCTTACCCAGAAAATGGGGACCATCATCCCCATACACAAGAGAGGTGTTCCCTAGAATCCCGACTGGGCGAGACTGGTTTTGGACAGTATGGAGCTAGCAGTCCCTTGTGTATAGCCTCACTGAAGAAGGTTTTAAGTGTGCCAATGGCATTGGCATCCTGCCAAATGAAATGGTATTGCTTTAGCATATTTGAGTGGGCATTGGAAGTTTTGATTTAGGACTGTGCCAGCTCCATCGTCCTTCCAGCCATAGGCACCCTCTGTGGCATCCAGATAATATCTTTTGGAAATTGAACAATATGGAGCATAGGGTCAAAAATCATAGAAGGTTTGCATTTGACGAATTTGGAGGTATTCCAGCCCCTACTCTTCCCCCTCTATTTCTTTGGCTCAAAGTGCCAAGCTGGATGAGGTCTTCATGTTACATATGGGTTTTGATGGTCCCATATGCATATTTTGGGCTCCAGGGGGGGGAAATGTGCCCAAAATGACCAAAATTGTCTGGGTGAAATTGTGTCTGGGAGAATGACATTTGAGTTACAAGCCTTGTTGAGGGCTTAATTTCCTACAGAAACAATCTTCATACCTTGATGAAAATCTCCAGACTATTTTGACCTGTAGATTAAGAAAATCACATTATCATTTATGTCAGATGTGTCCTTGCTATTGTAAAAGAAGCATACTTATAAGAATTCTTTTTCTGGGCACATGTCTGGGCGAATGACATGTAAGACCCCATATGCACACATTCTAGGATTTGTGACCATAGCAACCAGTGTGAATAGGAAGGCTTGCAGTTTGGATCCATAGGGTCACAAGGGCACTATGTTTGATAGCATTACAGGATGACAGTATGTCAGACTTATAAATGTGAATTGAGGGTGTAGGGACATGGTGGATTGTCTGATTGCATGAGTAAGTTCGTGTATGGGGGCTAACATGTTCTCGGAGGAAGAAGGAGAATGAATGCCTGAATGATCGGCTGGTGAGGGCGAATCTGACTATATGATTGCCATGCAGAAGACTGATGTGACTACCTACAAGGAAGGAAGTCCTGCAGATTAATATTCAGATTGGCATATCAAGAGAAATATTAATTGGACTTTTTACCCTATATATAAAAAGGGGTCTCTGGTCCCCACCCCATTGAAATAAGCTTGAGTACTTGCCAGGATCAGATAAACCAAAAGAGGCTACCTAGATCCATGTACTATATTCAAAATTAATTTTTTAATTCAAATTTTACTAACTTTTCATTTTCAGTATCTGGTATTCATTCCAACATCCGAAATGTCTAGAATTAAAAAGTATCAGACAGAAATGACCATTTTTCCAATTATATCCTCAAAAATCGTCAGTTAGCCTACAACATAAGCTATGATCCAAAGTTGATAGGTCATATGTTAAGATCTGATGAGTATTTCCAGAGAAATGCACTGAAATAATCTATGGGAGAATATGCTGGGAGAGTGAGAAATTGTTTGGTGTTGCTAAGTTATGTGCTGCTACTATGTTACATGCCGTTGCTATTTTATACACCATTAACTTATGTATGCAGCAGGCTATTCACTCTTTTGATCAGGAGTGTTCCCTGTAAGTGCTCTTGTACTCAGGTGAAACCACTATGCATTTCTTTCACTAAGATCACAGTGATCTTAGTGGTGGAAATGGAATAGTGAAGTGATCCCAGGACTAGCTATTCTGGACAGGTCTGCAACCACTGCATTACATAGGGTAGACCAGCCAGGTCTTATGATATGTGCCTACACTAAGATCGCTGGGGTTGGGATCCCAGGATGTTTTGAATTAAACTCCTGAAAGACATGCTGCAACTCCTGTGCTATTGCCATTCTTCCCTCGAAAAGCAAGAGCTAACACATGCATAAAAAGTCTTTTCTTTTCATCCTGCAGTCATTCTTCCCATGTTGAATCAAACTAAAATGAGGTGTTCGTGGGAATTTCGATAATGTGTGTGCATTTAAGACACAATACAGCTATCCGAAGCACCACAGTGTGGTAATAAAAGTAGGGGCTTCATGCTAATCATGCTTATCATGCTAATGGGCCAGCCTTAAAGAATGTAGCCACAAGGAAACCCTCCAGATGGGAGCCCATTAATAATAGAGCATGTGGACCAAAGTGGTCAGTGGATAAAAGAGTAGCAAGCCCCAAAGGCTGCAACTCAACCTACAAAAGGCCCCTTGTAGCTGTGTGAGTATGACATACTGATGCATTCAATGTTTTTTTATCCTGCGTCTTTTCAGGAACCCTTTGTATTCTGCAAACACACAAATCAGTATACTTTTGTCATTAATGTCTTTTCTTCCACTGTTGGCTTCCTAATGGGACGTAAACCTTATAAGGGTTCTATAGCACTATGAGCCATTATCGCATTGGCCAATTTTAACACAGAATGTCAAATTTCCAAGCACTCATTCTGAGGCAGGAATATATTAGCAAATATGTGCTGAAACAGGCCTGTATGTTTTTTTGTCATAGGAAAACAATGCAATCAGGCTGAGTAATCCAACAGTGCCGAATTCATGCATCATGCAAATCATTTGTGACAAACACATGGCATGATGCATGAATGCACTCAGAGTATGAAGCTTGGAGCATCATATTTCCCTGAAATGTTTAAGTTATGTAGCTGTTTTTTGTAAAACCTTTTTTTTTACAGTTTGGTCTCTTTTTACCCTTGGGACTCTTTAGAGGAGATATCAACAAAGCCGGTAGAGAAAGGAGTCAAGCAGAGGAATCATCAATGCAGTGCTTCATGCATGCTCCATACTGCTTGCCCCATCACATATGCAGATAGGTAGATGGAGTAGTGTACGCCCTGTAAAAGGTTACAAAGCTGCTGCCTATTAGCTTGTAGCCTCTCTAATAAGGCTGTCTTCAATGAATACAAAATATCCTTTGAAAAGGCCAACCAACCCCATAGAGGCTGGCTTCAATGAGGACTACTGATGTAGCCTGTATGTAAGAATATTGACAATTGATACTGAATAGCCGTTCAATTGAAGTGGGCTAAAACTGTGCAAATGTCTTGAATAAGTGTGGAGTGTAAGGGGTTTCAATTCAATTTTAAGAATTAAAACTATATCTCAATTAAGGGTAAATCTAATAAAAGAGCACAGGTTTCATCACCTCTGGGTGCATAAATTGGCTTCAAATGATACTATAAGATGAGTTTTTAACACAACATTAACCGTTATACAGAGATTTATTGTACAAAAGTACTTTACTGTACTGCCATCTAGGGGTTCATTGAAGGAACTACACTGCTCCACTACTTTACAATTATGGTGGTTCATTACTCAGTTTTACAGGGAGGCCTGGTAGATTCAATAGTATTTTCAGAGTGTCTGCACTGTGCCAGTTCAGAGCATACTCATCTCATTTTAAAGTGTTTTGCAACTATCCTATGCACTGACTTCCTCAGCATCTTACCTAAACCAATTGGACTTTGGTATTCAAGATGAAATAAAGTGCTTGATTCATGCTGCCGCATTGCCTTATGGTTCCCCATGAATTGGTAGTAAGTCAATAGTCACTCTACCATCACTAAGTTACAGGGCCAACCCTTGGGGAGTACAGTGAGATCTATCACTGCTTATATCCTCCATGGTATTGCACTCCACACATCACTTTACCCTTTAAGGACTGGTGATGCAGTAGTGCATCATGCCCATCCATTTGCATGATGCACTAATGGAGTGCAGGTGAGTCTGCATGGTAGCACTTCATTGGTGCATCATGCTGATCCTGTAGCTATGTATCAACACCATAGAGTCAGAATGATTCATGAATGTAGCCCTGGTGAGTAATTAACCAGGGCTGGATTGATGCGTCATAACAAACAATGAGCTTCATGTATGGACAACAACTCGCCATCACGTCCATGCTGACCCACCAGCGTGCATTTATTCACCATGACTACCAAATGGTATAATGCATCAATGAATCAGTGGCCCTTAAGGGTAGGGTTTCTAGGTTAGAGTGAGTACCATAGGAGTGGGGGACTGCTACTGTAAGTGAATAAAGACAGCATAAAATATGAATATCAGAAATGATTTGTGAACAGCATTCGATGGTTCCTTGTTGCCTGGAAATGGTGCTTGTACTGTGTGTGTAATATGTTTAAGTAGGAATTCAGAATACAAAGAGAAACAAAAAGGTTTTAATAAGTGAGAAGAGGGTCAAAATGTCTATTTGAATTCTTGATGTGTGCCCCAGTAGTGGGTGGTATCCACTCAAGGAGCAGCATCCTAAGTGCCTGGTCACTGTACCCTTTGTTATAACCATAGCGTAACCAAGGACAGTTGATCTTTAAATTGTTAATTGTATAGAAAACAGATCTGGATGCACACATGCAGAGCACTGTTTGACTTTGGTGGTTGCATACATTGCATGGTACAGTATTTTGTTTAGACTTCTTCCTTTGGTCTATGAGAATTGTGCCTCTGCTGTTCAAAATTTGTATTTTCCAGTGCTAGAAATACTATACACACACACACACACATAATAATAATTATAACAATAAATATGGAATAACTAAGAAGACTTTGGGTTTGGTGAGAATTGACTTTGTCAATATCAATCCTATACATGGCTTTATTAAATAAGACAATAATTTACAATATACAATATAATAACAATAAAAATACATATAATCACAATATACAATAACAATTAAAGTTTAAAATTTCCAGCACCACCCAGCAAGGTGTATGCTGTAACGAGAAAATGAAGCCAATTGACCGTTGGTTCAATTGCTGGAGCTTTTATACTGGAGGAAATGTTATGTGTGACGTCATAGAAAATCATGCGCCCTGGTGAAAAGTAGTACCAACGTATCACTCATGATTATATATATATACCTGGGAGTACATAGTCCCCTATATAATATATATATTTATATATATATATATATATATATATATATATATATATATATATATAGGACAAAAAGCTGTAAAATTTATATTTCTTAAAGAAGTGACACTTCAGACTTTACCTGGCAAAACAGCTTTAAAACTGACATGATTTTGATTCTGTGGTAAAGTCTGTGGTCATTTGTGTTTATTCTCTAGTTGATCTGTGCATTGGTGTTGTGTTAAAAAGGCAACAGAAACACACACAAAAGAATAAATGACCCACTTCATCTAGACATTCTGGGCTTGATATAGTCCTGAAGTGCCAGCATGATACATCTATAGAATGCTGGCTGGTAGAATCAGCAATACTGCATTGGTGTATTACAAAAACAAAGGAAGATTAAATAAATAAATAGATAAATAAATAAATAGGTGTTATGTGGCCCTCAAAGATCTACAAATAGGTTTATGTCAATAGAATATGGGTGAAGGTGACATTTTTTTTTAACAACTTAGAACTTTATTGATCGTAAACATATGAGTTAACAAGCAAATGACAGAGTGTACATAGTAATTTTGTAGGAATATAACATTAACACCAGATCAGACATACTTGTTTCTATAAAAATAAGGAGAAAAAAAACACATGACAAGTGATAAGCTCTGATTAAGTACATCATGAGAAGAGCATTAGAACACTAATTTGTCGAGGTTTGTGTATTGTACTAGAAACATGTTTACCCAACAAGTTGATTAGGTGCTCATCTTTTAGCTTCAATATCCTATTTTGCCTTTTCATCTGGGAGTAGGGTGAGAAAGGTCTTCTGTAAAGAGTTCTACATTCTGACACTTTGTATATATTGATACCATATGCAAAACATCCAGCATAAACAAAATGGCTGAGCTTGAGAACATTGATTAGACCATGAATGGTCTGATGGATGTGCCAAAATCAATAAGATTAACAATAAGATTAAAAATCAATAAGATTAACATCTTATTACAATTTACCGTCGGTCCCATAAATCCACCAATTAGCCATCTAGCTTCATCCTTCATCTCCCACAGAACAAAATCAACTTCCTCATATGCAGCAGTATCTTAACTTTCTAGACTAATGTATGATGATAAATACAGATAATCAGATGCGCTGTAGTACCTAACTAAGCTTTTGAGACCTGTTCATTGCAGATAGATTACCTTCGTTGCTGTTTAACATTTATGTAGTGCTGATTGGAGATAAGCAGATATAGGAGATATGTCAAGTGCAGCTTTCACATTTCTCCCATGTCTACTGATGCAACATATGCACACCTTAATCACGGGCTTTCCTCGGGTACTTTGGGAACATAATGGTGTGAAGATTATTCTTTACATTATCATGAGCACTTTATGAATTTGTGCACCAAGAACTAGTCACTGTGTAAAGATCCAAATTCAGTGTTCTCATGTCTAATGTAGAGCCTCAACATGACATAATTAACTGCAGACATTAGTGCTATAGTGCACCTTGGAGGTTAAAGATTTCGCCTCATCATCCAAGAGTCAAAAAGGCAATTCGTGTTGGTAGCTTCCATAATGGGTAAGTCACTGGGCCTGAATTGATGCATGTTATTCCTCCAATCATCACCTGTACATTTGGAGAGATAATTGTGTCATCAGTAAAAATTAGGCAAATCATCCGAGGAGATGCTGTGCTGGCCTTCAAGAAGCAGATATGTGTTGGCAACTTCACCGTTCATGAAACACTTTCATCTCTTTAGTTTATATCACTCTGTGGAAAAATATCTTTGTTGAATCTTTGGCTGACTTTGACCATGCAATCATGTTGTATCTTGCAGTGTGGAGCTATTAAAATATTATAAACATTATCAGGTTCATCAAAACAGTAAGTGGTCTTAAGTGGTAAGAAATCTGTGCATGTGTTCAGTGAATACCCCCCCCCCTCCCTAGAAAAACACTTCTTTGGGTGCATACCCAACTGATAACTCTGTGGATAATGTGCAGGATGGAGCTGTGACCACACAGCGTCCAACCTCTTCCATATACCTGGTCTGCCTCTTGAAAAATGCAGGTCCTGTAACAGCATGAGACACATACATGTTATACATGGTAGGAAGGTCGCACATCAGAATCAAAAGCTGGTGAACCAGGATGTTTCAATAAAGTGGTGGTTCACACTCTATTATATTTAAGCTTTAAGAAAAGCGTCTTTAGATATATGGTATTTATTTAATTCTAAAACATAGGGATTTCCTGCCCAGTCCTCCAAGCCTGTCCCTCGTGTGGTTTTTTTAAAGTCTCACAGTCGTCCTCACTACCCTTAATTTCAGGGACTTTGTGTTTAGAACTACAGGATTCATTTTACTAGAAAAAGAAGGTCAGGTGTTCCAAGGTTACTGGGCAGAGTGCCACTTCACTAAGAACTACAATTAAGCCAGAAGGAGACTGGTAGGGGAGTCAGGTAGAGAGAAGGTAGTAAAAAGGTTTGTATGGGTTCCTTTGCTATTGAACCTCAATCTGATGGAAACTGTCCCCAGCCAGTGGGCAATCAATGTCATTGCACTCAAGTACCTAGGTGGCCTTGAGTAGTGGCCTTTAACGTGGGTCTGTGCAAAAGATGGTCTGATCACCGGCACAGAAGAGAACACCGGTTTATAAAAGGAGTCAAACTTTTACCTTTTTTTTGTTTTTTTTCTGTCTCAATTTTGATATCAGGATTCTCTGTATTTTCATAGTGAACATGACATTCCTTGTGTTTTACCTCTCTTGATATCCAAGTATTAGATGAACATGGAAGTTGTTGGTGAATATTTGAATAGATGTAAGTAGATATTGCAAGATCTATTGTGCATTGTATGTACTCCCTGTCATATACCGAAGCCCTTCACTAGTACTGTCTGGATCACATCAGCTCAGCATTGCACATAGGTTGGAACAGCTGACCGAATGGCGGCCCAATATAGCCCGCTTTATGTCAGAATGGCTTGTCTTTTATAGATTGACAGAGCTATGTGAGATCAATATTTTCAATATACATCTAAAGGCTAAGAACTATTTAGATTTGCCAATCTTTGCATGTGTCCATTGATAAATGTGTCAGAATCTGTCATGAGAGGCATGAGGGCCTCTCAAGGGTAGAAACATTGCAGGAGGGTGAACGGGTTAGGCAGTGTATGAGGCTTGTAGGTGGGTCAATATAAACTTGTCATTATAGGGTAAGTATGTATGATCACTTCAGAAATGCATCTATGATTTAGAGGAGACAGGGTTAGAGATACAGAGGGAAAAAGAGGGAAACACGTGTTGCGGTCTCTACAGTGCATTATTTCATTCATATATTTAACTGCATCAATCAGCATAGCATTTCAGTGCTTATCGAAATTGGCATATTGGGAAAGGTCAATCAAGGATTTGAGGAATATTTTGATGTTTGACCAAGGTAGGTGCAGATTGCTGCCGTCAAAAGGTATCATATTAATGCAAAAATCTTTTCCATGCTCACCTGGAACCAAAATAATGAGGCCAGGATATAAGGAAAAAGTATTTTTATATTTTTTATCATATCCAGACAAGCCAGTTTCAGACTACAAGAGTCAGATTAGATTGAAAACAAGAAAAAACTTACTTGGTATGGCCTGGAAAGATAATGAGATTTTGCTGCGTACGCTTCAGCTACCTGTTGCTCAGGGGGTTTGATGTCTGGCCTGTGAGAGGGAGCCCTTAATCATTTGAGGGTCATACTATACTATGATGCCTATGGTCTTAATGATGCTGATCAGGGCAGCATTTACCCCAATGTCAGCTTCATTCTAGTAATAAACACATGTGACAGGATCTGCGAAAAGGGTCCTTAGTGCAGGGTGCATTAAGGTCCCTATTCCCAGAACATGTCACACATAAAGGGCTGCAGTACTAGTGAATAGACAGCACTGTGATGGTGCATCATGACACCATCAAATGTTAAATCTCATTTTAATGAGGACCCGGTATGTCTCCTCCCCTGGTCCCCCGAGCCCTGTGTTTCTACTGTGGGTAAATTGAGTCTTTGAGGCTTAGCCGGATCAGGTGCTCCAGACCTGAGGAAAAGCAGTTCACATAATCAGATTTACCATAACCCTCTTGTATCTAAGCTTCAGCTTCAGTTCAAGTCTAGGTTCCATGGATGCATTTTCCATAAAAACCTCAAAAAATAATATATTCAAATATAAGCCATACTGTAAGTTCCTAGCTTTTCTTTAGATGTACCCTGGCTCAGAAAATATTTGGATTCTCTGCTTTATATACAAAACTGTGTAAATATGCCCTGCAATGAATTCCTGATGATGTCACATATATGGCTGACATCCAAATGGCTATCATGAAGAACAAGTTCAAGATCCCTGCTCAGAACATCCCTTCCCTTCATTTGTCCACTCACAGCATATTTTCTAAAGCAGATGGTTTGGTGTATGCCAAAGAATCAATGACTACTGCATATGCTAGTGACAGCAATCACCTGAGGCAAAACAATTGAGTTGAAATTTGGGCCACAGGAAATGCTAGGAAAATACAAATGATCCCCAGAAGAACCTTATGTTTTTCAGCAGATGAAATCTTCTGTGTGAAAACAAAGAAGAACTGACTTCTGTATTTTGAGTTATTCAAAACATTACCTAAAATCAAGAGACAACTATATCCATTTAGGGCCACATAAATACCATAAAGGGTTTCTCAGACCATATTTTCATCAAAATCACATGCAAAGGGTGTTATTTCAAGGGTACATTTCACTACTGAGTGAGGCTTCATCCTGTTAGCAAAGTTACTCTTTCCATAGAGAATAATTTCTCATGAAATCATACTTAAATCCACTAAAGCAGATATTGAGTGTTGGACCAGAGAGATATGTTACTATCTCTCTGGTTGGGCGAACCCATTCCACAGGTCAATGTCAACATGAGGTTCAGTACCCTTGTGTATTGAGAACATTCCCTGTATGATACACCCAGCAACTGCTACATCAGGGGACATAGGAGAGGGTTAAGAGCAGGGGTAAGGTCAATTGTATAAGTCTAAAATGAAGTATAGCAGGTCCCCTTAACTGAGAGCACTGCACCCACCAGTAAAGGTTAAACAGCTACATAACTACTCACAAATTGGACTATCAAACATATCTTATAATTATAGAAAAAGCCAGCCCACATCGGTCTAAAGAAATCACTTTGTTTATGTTCTATTGCTATGGCTAAGCGACTCACCTGGCCTAGCTCCCTGTATCAAAGAATGCCTCAGTGTAGTTTTTAAACATAAACATCCTTCATTAAAGTGTGGGATGGACCTTTGGTCATTTACAGTTTGTGTGACCATGCATTACTTAGCCTCATTAAAAAATCCTCATCCTCTTACAATGGAGTGGTTACTAAGATTCACCTTTATTAGGAGACTTATTGTGTTAACTCTTTAAGGGCTGCTGATGCAAGAATGAGTCAAGCCCATTGGTCAGCATTCTGCACTTAACACATACTGCTGAGGCTGCTCCCCAGTAATTATTTGTGTATCATGCCAACCCCTGTTGGGACTTGTTGACCCCATAGGGTTGGCGTGATGCATTTATAATTGTGACTTCCGGTACTATTAGCTATAAAGGTGACACCTTTCCTATTCAAACATATATACATACCAAGCAATCCTGGCACCCATACAGATTCAAAGACATTTAGGCTGACTGCTCAGGAGCTTAATTCAAAACATCCTGGGATCACGACCCCAGCGATCTTAGGAATAAATCAGCCTTATCCTATTAAGCAATCTTAAGAGTTGACTGGGTTCACATATCCTAGCCAGCACTAAGATCGAATCGATCTTAGCCTCAGCCCTCCTACACTATTCCAAGAAGAACTGACTAGGCACACTGTGGAGTCACTCTTCTTCACAAGAGTGCTTATACCATCGTTCCCCGTCCCCATATGGGCTAACAAAAGAGCACAGGGTGCAGTTTACCCCCGTACAGTATTCAAGAGTTGTTCCTATGAATGTATGATATATGCTTGCCTATAAGAAGCATTGTGCCCTCCCCCCAGGACAAAGAGAGAAGGGAAGAATTACCTTACAGTGCACTTAACGCATGAGTACCCCTAAGAGCCCTTAAGGACACTCAGCAAACATCCTCCCTCCCCTCTTTATGTATGCAGCAGGCTATTCACTCTTTTGATCAGGAGTGTTCCCTGTAAGTGCTCTTGTACTCAGGTGAAACCACTATGCATTTCTTTCACTAAGATCACAGTGATCTTAGTGGTGGAAATGGAATAGTGAAGTGATCCCAGGACTAGCTATTCTGGACAGGCCTGCAACCACTGCATTACATAGGGTAGACCAGCCAGGTCTTATGATATGTGCCTACACTAAGATCGCTGGGGTTGGGATCCCAGGATGTTTTGAATTAAACTCCTGAAAGACATGCTGCAACTCCTGTGCTATTGCCATTCTTCCCTCGAAAAGCAAGAGCTAACACATGCATAAAAAGTCTTTTCTTTTCATCCTGCAGTCATTCTTCCCATGTTGAATCAAACTAAAATGGGATTTTTGATAATGTGTGTGCATTTAAGACACAATACAGCTATCCGAAGCACCACAGTGTGGTAATAAAAGTAGGGGCTTCATGCTAATCATGCTTATCATGCTAATGGGCCAGCCTTAAAGAATGTAGCCACAAGGAAACCCTCCAGATGGGAGCCCATTAATAATAGAGCATGTGGACCAAAGTGGTCAGTGGATAAAAGAGTAGCAAGCCCCAAAGGCTGCAACTCAACCTATAAAAGGCCCCCTGTAGCTGTGTGAGTATGACATACTGATGCATTCAATGTTTTTTTATCCTGCGTCTTTTCAGGAACCCTTTGTATTCTGCAAACACACAAATCAGTATACTTTTGTCATTAATGTCTTTTCTTCCACTGTTGGCTTCCTAATGGGACGTAAACCTTATAAGGGTTCTATAGCACTATGAGCCATTATCGCATTGGCCAATTTTAACACAGAATGTCAAATTTACCAAGCACTCATTCTGAGGCAGGAATATATTAGCAAATATGTGCTGAAACAGGCCTGTATGTTTTTTTGTCATAGGAAAACAATGCAATCAGGCTGAGTAATCCAACAGTGCCGAATTCATGCATCATGCAAATCATTTGTGACAAACACATGGCATGATGCATGAATGCACTCAGAGTATGAAGCTTGGAGCATCATATTTCCCTGAAATGTTTAAGTTATGTAACTGTTTTTTTTGTAAAACCTTCTTTTTTACAGTTTGGTCTCTTTTTACCCTTGGAAATCTTTAGAGGAGATATCAACAAAGCCGGTAGAGAAAGGAGTCAAGCAGAGGAATCATCAATGCAGTGCTTCATGCATGCTCCATACTGCTTGCCCCATCACATAGCAGATAGGTAGATGGAGTAGTGTACGCCCTGTAAAAGGTTACAAAGCTGCTGCCTATTAGCTTGTAGCCTCTCTAATAAGGCTGTCTTCAATGAATACAAAATATCCTTTGGAAAGGCCAACCAACCCCATAGAGGCTGGCTTCAATGAGGGCTACTGATGTAGCCTGTATGTAAGAATATTGACAATTGATACTGAATAGCCGTTCAATTTAATGAGTGAGAAGAGGGTCAAAATGTCTATTTGAATTCCTGATGTGTGCCCCAGTAGTGGGTGGTATCCACTCAAGGAGCAGCATCCTAAGTGCCTGGTCACTGTACCCTTTGTTATAACCATAGCATAACCAAGGACAGTTGATCTTTAAATTGTTAACTTGTATAGAGAAGTGTGAACAGATCCGGACGCACACATGCAGAGCACTGTTTCACTTTGATGGTTGCATACGTTGCATGGTACAGTATTTTGTTTAGACTTCTTCCTTTGGTCTATGAGAATTGCGCCTCTGCTGTTCATAATTTGTATTTTCCAGTGCTAGAAATACTATACAGACACACACACACACACACACACACACACAAAAGAATAAATGACCCACTTCATCAGACTTTTATACCATATGTGAAAAAAATGTGCAATCATTTTACATGGCACAGTGCTTGTTGGTAGAGGATACACATTGCATTGATAACTGAAATGTGTAGATCTGATATTTCAGCCTTTATAATAACACTTCATCAACACATCCTAAAAAGAACATGGGACCCTTATCAAAGGCTTTGGTATCTTTAGTATGCACTAAGCAAGACATTAAGCCTCTTAAGACCCCTCTCTGGTCACGATGTACTAATGCACACCCAGCCAATCTATTCTCCAGCATTGCATTGGTGCAATCAAGGAGCAATGTTACAGTACATCTACTTTCCAGCAATGCATTGTTCCATCACATCAGCATGATGTACCTATGAAGTATCCGTAAGCAGATTAACCTGCATTTCATCAGTGCATCATGCATGCCATTTTGGAACTGATGGCCCTTAAAGAGTTTGACATAGATATATGGGCTATGCTGACATACTCTATAAGATGAGTGGTATTTTTGTCACAGAGCTATAATTGCCTGATGCAGTGTTAATCTAATGTACCCAGTCAGCTGAGATCCCCCCATTATATCCCTCGGAGTGTGACATTGATTTTGCAGCTTTTTTGTTCGCATGTTAGGATAATGATGTCTGTCCGAACAATGCAGGGGCTGCTAGATGCCTTGAGTTTCATATTTATTGACTGCCATGATGCTTGATTGTAATTTTGACAGACAATTCAACAGGGATGCAGATTTGTACCCGGAATAACCACGGCCAATATAAGCATCAAAGGTGCCCCATTCCAGGAGTTCATTTCAGAAAACAATATCACAAGCCCACTGTTAGTTGAGAAAGGTCCTATAAGCCATGTACTTATAGTAAATGCCTTATAACTACTCAGTACAACTGAACTTTATATCAAGTGTGTCACATCTGTCAGTGAACAGTAATAGTGGTGACAAAAAAGGAATGAACACACTACATTTTTCATCTTCAGAGAATTTCAAGCAAATTTTTACAAGCTGTTATCATTGCCTTTTCAAATACAATTCTCCATCAAATTTGGAATGAGGCATTTCTAATCTAATTGCAAGTCCTTCTATGATCCCATGAACTAGGCTTCAACTACAGATCTTTAAAATCTATCTTTTGGGTCAATAGCCATATGAAACAACATGGATTGTATAAAGAATCTTAATGAAATAATCTGAAATAGAAACCGCAAAGAAAAAAATCCTTTAAATCCATCTCTGTCATCTCATTGAGTCAGGGATGAAGATCAGCATAATAGAAAGTGTAGCACTACATTGAATATGTGTTTAATTAAAATTGACAACTGACACTCAGGGTTTAAAAAGATAAAGTCTTGGCAGGATTTCATTTAGGGGCGAGTCTCCTTGGAGATACAGAAGGAGCAGGGGACTCATGTAGTTTAATAGAAAGGGATGAACTGAAAGAACATGACAAGAAAAGGGTGGATATCGGTTTTAAAATCTTTAATTAAATGGACTTTGTCTAAAGGGAGATGAAATTTCAATACTATTGGCAACTATATATGCATAGCTGAGTTACTCTTCGGCCAATCTTGAAAATTATATTAATGGAATATAGCATAAATATGGCAGCACAAGGGTGGTATATTGACGAATATTGCACGAGGCCGTTAGGCCGAGTGCAATATCCTCAATATACCACCCGTGTGCTGCCATATTTATGCTATATTGCATTTATACCACCTTTTCCTCCATTTTGTATTAATTTCTTACCTGATATCCAAAGACCACGAGAAGACATTTTGTAAAAGCAAGCGATACGGCCCGGGTCACCGCTCTGCGCAAAGCCATTGTTTTTGTTCCTTGCCGGGAGAGGTACCGCCGTGTTCACACTCACTTTTCGTATGGAATCCAACCATGACAAGTCTTCAAATCAAAACATACACATCCTTAGATAGTCTAGATGATCCCTCCATACGTATTATGGCCAATATATTCAAAATAAAGGAGAATCCATTGATATTCCAAAATGGTCCGAAATTTTCGCCATGTTCCTCGTACGGCGAATGGATGACCTATATCTACATCCGGGCCACTGACACACTTTCGCTGGACAAGGAGGCGGGTGGGAATGGCCGGACCACGACCCGCATACGTTGGGAAAATCAATGGATTCTTATTTATATCAAAGAAAATGGAGAAAATTAGCACGCATTCCTCGTCTATGGATCGAATACTTCTTGGGATTGATATTATAACATGACAAGCTTGGAATCAAGACAAAAAGTGAGTGTGAAAATGCGGTACCTCTCCGGTCAAGGTCTTATTTATTTTTCGCATTGGATTTCATCACCGTTCAGTGTGGCGCTATGGCTAATGCCTTCGCCTACCACCACTGGGGCCAGGGTTCAATCCTCATACGAGTTGGCAAGATTTTTCACATTGAAACAATGGCGAGACAGAATTTGTATGTCTTAACACTCCCCCAAAATAGTCCAACTTGACCTCGAAAAAGTATATCCAAAAATCCCAAAAATGCACATGTGCATATATGCTCTCATAATGCACTGGTAGGAGAGGGCATAACAGTAAGGGAGGTGCCAGAATAGTGGTATAAACATGAATAAAGCATCTCAGACAATTTTCAATCCAACTCAAAATTGTAGATGCTATGTTAAATGTCACCCCAAGTGGAGAGATAATGTGAGAAATAGACTCTGTTTGTAGGAAAATTGGACCCTTTAATTATTCACCTAATGTAATGTAGGAGCTCTCTATATTCACAACTCTACTCACATACACTATATGTGAGTAGAGATTAGACTTGATTTACTGTTTTATACATGGCAATGCATATAATAGGAGGCTGTCTGCTCTGCCGCTGCCATCAAATGCAGTCCAATGCATAATCAGCCATGCGTCTGTTTTGTTTAAAAAGGTAGATGTGCTGCCAGTCCTATATTAACTTTAGCCCAGATAACTGCAGCTAGCTGAGCTACCTTATTACTTAATGATTTATAGTGAATGTGTTGCTTTTCAGCTTTTGATTTTCTAATCCTCTCTCATTGTCGTTATCTATTATGCTCAGGTGGTGTAAACACTAAGAGAGCGTAATGGTAGAGATCCTTTACACTCCACCAATGCACTCATTGTTAGTTGATCCTAAATGAATTGGGTAGATATTAATGTAGTGAAACGTACATCAAATGTACACAAGAAATAGAAGATATAAACTATAGACCAGAGAGAAAGTCATGCTGGGCTATGGGAGGCTTAAACACTCTATTGTCACTACTCTATTAATAGAGTTTGTAAGGAGATGACCTTAGTTTAAGTTTAATGTGCTTTATGCATTTGCTGTACCATTCAAGGTAATGAGACCCCACAAGAAGAGGAAGAATGTTTCCTGTGGCTCCAGGAACATTATAAGATTTAAACCAGTGTTATCCTCAGATATGGGCATTTTAGAAATAGGTATATTCACCCACAATTACCTCCTAAAAGGCAAACAGCTCTCTAGATCTGCCTTTGTTTTTGAGTGTCCTTTGATTACAATGTTATTCCTGCCTCAGAAGCATGTACTGGATTGAATAACTGAAACAGGCAAGTGAAAGGAACAATACCGCTTACAAAATGCCTTTGAAATGCAAGGAATTGTCTAGATTGGTCATCTCTGAGTGTTTATTGATAAAAATGTCTTGAACCCCTAATGGGAATTTGTCATTTTACAGTAAGATAATTCTAATTCAGACCATGTCTCACACCCACACTCCTACAAGACTGTATGACACACACTATTGGCTTTTAAATCGACTATCAAAAATAAAAAAAGAGATTCAGCCACCAGATGTGTATTGGCTGTTAATGGAGTTTTGCTTGGATGCTGCATTCTAAGCTCATAAAGCCTGTGGGGGGGAACAGCCAGTAGAACCCATCAAAACCATATATCTGTTTTTCTCATAGTGTTGTAAAATTGCCCATTTTCTATTCTCTGAGATCATCAAAGTGGTACAACTCACTGATGATCAAATAGACCAGGGCGATATGGATCCTGAATCATAAAATCAAGATGCATTGGGCACTGTCAAAGGGAGTCTCTGCCATTTTGGGGGTGTTAAGTGCTCTAATCTTGGAACAAGTTATTCACTGGGCTGTATTTTTGTGTTGGTTTACCAGTGCAGTGGGGCTTTTCCTATGTTACTACAACTGACAATACCACTACAATTATTGTAGTTGATTATAGATAATACCTGGTGGTAGGGCTCAAATGCTATCAGAGTGAGGGCCCCAACAGCAATTAGCAGAATAAGCAGTCATAGTTTGTTGGGAAATACCCTCCTCATGAGTTTTGCACATTACAATGGCATATATGATGATGAATCCTGGAGAGGCCTGCCGCTGAGCAGTCCCCTAAAGTAAGCACTCGATCCATTGATAGTCACTTTGCTGTTATTGTTCACATTGTGGTATTACATTATGCAGATTGCAAATGGGATGATACTTTAGTAATATTGGAAATGAATATAATCTGAGACTCATGTGAAAAAGGCCTCTAATGAGCGGTGTGTATTATATTACAGACATTTCATCTGAAATGAATACACTACACTTCCATTAATCTTAGCTTAACATAGCTTTGCAAAGTGTAGTTGACACTTATACGCTTTGCTTTCACTTGGCCTTCAAAAGCCTTACATAGTATTTGTCCCTTAGTCCCCCATAAACCTGCTTGTGTCATTGGATCCGAATTGCATGATATCAGAGGTAACACGGGGCCCTAGACAGGTTGGGAGGGGGAGGGGGAGGCATAGAGACATATGTGCATGTGGTTAATGGGGGTATGTGGGGCTTGGTTAGGTTCAGATGTCACATCCAGTACCCTCAGACATCCCCTATGTATGACCTATTGTTGCCCCATATTGACCTAGCAGTCTATGTGCACCATGTCTGTGTGGTGTTTCAGAAGCAGGTAATGTTTACAACCAGTCATAAGGAGATATGATAGCAGTTTTAATAGTGATTGTAGGCTTATAACTGCATGTGTTTCTAAAGCATTACCATTATCTTACTGTGTCTATAACTATATGACTGGCGAGAGATGATAATGGTTGCAGTTGTAAGTTTAGAATCTTACAGTTTTAGAAACAGATATTTAATGTTCATTATCATGTCTGGCTTCTGAAACATCCCACCGGCACACTGGATCTAGTGCGCTACAAAGGAGTGCATGTTATACCGGTTCAGTATCCTTTTTTACAGCCTTATTACCAGATCAAAGGGTAAGAAAGAATATTGGAGCGAAAGAGCAACGCCAATATATCTCATCAGGACGTGCCCCTGGTGCTTCATGCTACTGTTAAAATATCTTAGAATTAGAGTTCATTGTTTATCAATTTGCAAGGCTACCCAATATTGCCATGTAAATCAGTGAAAGCATGAGTGGGCATTAGGATATATACGCAATAGTGGTAATCACATTAAGATTCTGGCAGTTTCCATTTTCAAAACAATCAGTAAGATAATTGGAATGACAAAAGGCGGTGTGCTGTTTCAGAGCTATTAAGAATTTAAATATTTCTTCATGGCGTGTCATATAATTATTTTCACTGCAATCTTCAAAATCAAATTAACTTTTATTTTGCATCAGGAGGTAGCAATATGATGGATCCTCATTGACCCAATTTGTAAACATTAACAAATAACTTATCCAATATGCTTCTTTAAATAGTCAAGATGCACCATATTAGTCCCGTTAGTCTTTACTTAGTTAGGACATCAAGGACGTTGTACAAACAGGGATGTAGAAGTCTGCCTACTGTGGTACATGGATAAAAACGTTGAGGAAGGTCATGGAGAGCTGTATAAACATGCAAGAAGACATTGGACAATCAAATATAAGACAAGCCCTTTTCAGTAACAGAGGCTGAGCACACATGTTCATTATACCCCCAGTTCCTCCCATTTTATTTGATTTTTGTAATAATGCACTGCAAAAAGTCTTCCTGACAAAGTGACATGTATACCCATGTCAACTTGATTTGACATGGAGAGCACATGTCACTGGGACATGTGCACATATGTCACCATGACAACTGTAGCACACAGTAATCCTCATATAATTTGACATGTCTTAAAATGCCAAGTCATCTGTGAGTTGACTAGGGTCACGGCCATGTCGAAGGCACTTGACATGTGATGGTTTGACATGCATGATTGTTCTAGGATATTCCAGTAGATGGGGAAAACAACTATTTTGGTACCAGGATTAATCACTACCAAGAAGTACCACCAACACTTGAGACATTTGATGTATCTGTGTCATTTCGTTTTCATGAAGAATACATCACTAAGGTCTGTAAATACTATCAATGAATGGTAGTAAATTCTATTTCATTGTTAAATTTGCATTTATTATTGAATATCAAAATAGACACCCACCATCCTGAATACTTCAACTGGAGACGTTAGACACCTTATGTGTGGGTCAGTGAAAATACCAAAGGGCTTATGGACTGCATAGAGGTCATTAGTCAAGTAGCAGTTCTGTAGTTAGGAAAAAGTGCCTTAGTGTTGCAGGCCTGTGGGACTATGATATCCCCTGCCTTCTAGTATAGGCCTGCCTTGATTGAACCATTAGTACATAGTTATTGACTGCCCTTGATCCTTACATAATTGTCTCACAGTATTACCTAGCACTCAGGTGAATGGATGAGAAATATATATGTGACGTGTCTTCATTACACATGTCAAGTGAAGTTGACAAACCAAATATATATGAGAGTGTCAACCTCATTCAACATGCCTTCATACATGTCATGTGGGAGACAAATTGTGACCGTCTATTCCATACACACCATTCCCTATGGAGTCACTATGATCCAAGAGATATCCTTTGCCATATAGACACTGTTAACCACAGGCCCCTCTCATTTCTGGAACTGATAGCCTAATAATGAGCTATATTCGTCTTGCCTGTCTAGTTGTGTCCATCTTCTACTTCAGTTGGGCATGGCTGCTTTGTTCTTAAGAAATGACCTGGGTAACACCCTCGAGAGAAGAACACAACTGCGTTATCCCAAAGTCCCTAGTTAAATAGTGGTTTTGGACCAATCTGGCCCCAGCTCGACCACTTATGTGAGTCGTCTCTGGCACCTAGCGTTTGTGGGTAAAGGAAGTTTTTTCCGCTGGTTGCTGTAGTGCTTATTTGTAGGCAGGTACCTTGCGTAGTAATCTTCCCCAGAAAATGGGGACCATCCCCATACACAAGAGAGGTATTCCCTAGAATCCCGACTGGGCGAGACTGGTTTTGGACAGTATGGAGCTAGCAGTCCCATGTGTATGGCCTCACTGAAGAAGGTTGTAATTGTGCCAATGGCATTGGCATCCTGCCAAATGAAATGGTATTGCTTTAGCATATTTGAGTGGGCATTGGAAGTTTTGATTTAGGACTGTGCCAGCTCCATCGTCCTTTCGAGCCATAGGCATCCTCTGTGGCATCCAGATAATATCTTTTGGAAATTGAACAATATGGAGCATAGGGTCAAAAATCATAGAAGGTTTGCATATGACGAATTTGGAGGTATTCCAGCCCCTACTCTTCCCCCTCTATTTCTTTGGCTCAAAGTGCCAAGCTGGATGAGGTCTTCATGTTACATATGGGTTTTGATGGTCCCATATGCATATTTTGGGCTCCAGGGGGGGGGGAAATGTGCCCAAAATGACCAAAATTGTCTGGGTGAAATTGTGTCTGGGAGAATGACATTTGAGATACAAGCCTTGTTGAGGGCTTAATTTCCTACAGAAACAATCTTCATACCTCGATGAAAATCTCCAGACTATTTTGACCTGTAGATAAAGAAAATCACATTATCATTTATGTCAGATGTGTCCTTGCTATTGTAAAAGAAGCATACTTATAAGAATTCTTTTTCTGGGCACATGTCTGGGCGAATGACATGTAAGACCCCATATGCACACATTGTAGGATTTGTGACCATAGCAACCAGTGTGAATAGGAAGGCTTGCAGTTTGGATCCATAGGGTCACAAGGGCACTATGTTGGATATTATCACAAGATGACAGTATGGCAGACTTATAAATGTGAATTGAGGGTGTAGGGACATGATGGATTGTCTGATTGCATGAGTAAGTTCGTGTTTAGGGGTGGGGGCTAACATGTTCTCAGAGGAAGAAGGAGAATGAATGCCTGAATGATCGGCTGGTGAGGGCGAATCTGACTATATGATTGCCATGCAGAACACTGATGTGACTACCTACAAGGAAGGAAGTCCTGCAGATTAATATTCAGATTGGCATATCAAGATAAATATTAATTGGACTTTTTTAGCGCCTCCCACGCCGCGTAGCGGCGGTACCGCGAAGCGGTACGGGAGTGCGCTATGATGATTTCATTTGCCCCATGTGATGAGGTCTCACAATACAAAATAACAGTGGGAGGCGTTTTTTTACGCGGTCACAACGGCATTTCTTGTTACCCTATATATAAAAAGGGGTCTCTGGTCCCCACCCCATTGAAATAAGCTTGAGTACTTGCCAGGATCAGATAAACCAAAAGAGGCTACCTAGATCCATGTACTATATTCAAAATTAATTTTTTAATTCAAATTTTACTAACTTTTCATTTTCAGTATCTGGTATTCATTCCTACATCCAAAATGTCTAGAATTAAACAGTATCAGACAGAAATGACCATTTTTCCAATTATATCCTAAAAAATCGTCAGTTAGCCTACAACATAAGCTATGATCCAAAGTGATCAGCACCTCTCTTACTTTTATTCACAGAGGGAACTGTGATCTGATTAAATATCTAGACTGTTGTCAATGTCTCGTTACATGTCATGAAGTGAGGTAACAGGAGTCCAGACAATTCAATTGATGATCCAGCTTTATTGTAAGATTGGCATGATGAGTAACTGATACAGTGTACAATATAGTACTCGCCAGTCTGACCAAGCTATATCCTAAGCCAAGGCACCTGAGTGTCGTAGGGTCTAGGTTGGAGAAGAATAAGATGCTGAGGCTTGATCCTGACTAGGTTATATAGTCAGGAGCAAGCCCAGATGACGTCGTGTCTATTTCTGTACTTTCTATTTTTAGTATAGGGAGCGACTCAAATATGCTGAGTCGGTGGTTCTGCTCAGTCCCAATCTGTGGTAGGAGGGGTGAGCTGCTCCTATTGGCTAGGTGAATCTAAAAATAGTTGGGTTCTCCAGTGGGGGATCCACAGGAGGGAGCCTGGGGATTTCCCACTGGAGGAGGGCAGGTGTGAACTCTTCACCCTGCTAAGCTAAAAATAGGTTGACCTTGGTTTGAACTAGGGGGTAGCTTGGCCAGTTTGGTTTGAGTATGTCGTTCATAATTATAATACATAGAACAGTCCATTGACATATCCCCACATTCCCACTCATCTCTGCATGAGGTTAAAGGGAGTATAATTATAAGGAATGAGAGTCTATATCAAGTCCATTGACATGTTCAAGTATAAAATGTGAAATAGGGGGCTGAAAAGATGTTCAGCGCTGGGTGAAAATTGATATTACCAAGTTTCTTGTGAAAAAGGGGTACAATATTTGGTTCTACCGGTAGTAGTTGGTACAAAAACATAGGAGCTTGGATAACAACTGATATTTTTCTTAGCTAAAACTACTTGAACTTGCATCCTCTCAATTGAGGCAAACTCTATGAACTAACTTAAAATAATCTGGCTTGAACACCACAAAAATAGATGCTAAGGATACTAAGACTGCTCTGGCTGAGCAGGGTAGTAGGGACATGACTAGATCTGTCCTGTGCATCCTGCATTGTCAAAATACATTTTCTATATCCAGTATAAAAATATACGGTATAAAATTTACAAAATACATCAGCGGTATAAAAAGCACAGATTTGTTTAAATAAGGTTTTAAATAAGGTGAAAATATGTGCATGCTGTCCTTACATACAAGGTTTTAACAAAATAAGTTGATGAATGAGCTGGGCAGCAGTGGTGTTCACTGCTAAGTTGCTTATATGGGCAAGGTGACGATCGTCAGTGACATTCAGTGAGATGTGACTGATGGTCCCTTTTGGACTAGCTTGTACATAAAGATAATTAAAAACACAAACTTGCATGCAAGGAGAAACTGTTCACCCAGAGCCGAGAGGTTGGTAAAAATGTGAAATTTCTAAAAAAAAAAAATTTTGGATTTTTGGAAAAGGGGGCATTTGGCCCGAGGTAGTTGTCACTTGTTACTTTTGGGGTTGAAAGGCTTGCCGAGGTGGCATTCTATAGAATTTTAGTAGTGGAAATTACAGGCTCTGGATGTTCAACTTCTTGAGACAATAAATATTTCAAAACATTTTTCACACATGGTTTTCTACTGAGGCTAAAACCCATAAATACAATGACATGGTTGGGCTTGAAAAGAGAGATGGGGGCTCTGTGGCACCTGAACGATAGGGTTGATCTGCCAGCCAGGTCAACTCTAAGCTTACACAGAGTTTTTACAAGTAAAGGTATGGTGGTTATTGTTAAAGATGGTACAATATGAGTTTTGGTTTTTTATTTTACAATCGTGGAGAAATCGTGTAAACCTTGCAGATCGAATTAAAGATCACATACAAATGAAAGGGGTACTGTGGTTCTTGGGGGGGGGGGTGTTTTAAATTGTGTCCCTACAATTGATAAATATGGAAAGGAAGGTAAGAATAACACTGATTTGTAAATTGAATTCGGAGGGGTTTACATGACTTTCTGAATATTAATGTTTCCATGGTTTGCTGTCTCCAGCACTGACACTGGAGGGGGGTAGGTTAGGGTGGGGTCTGGGGGTTCTTATGTAGAATCTGCCTCTTGCCCACTTCCTTCTGAGTGCAGCTCTTTTTATAGGAGTGCTGGGGTCTAAATCTATGTCTCTAAAATCTTCTTCCAACGAGGCCAGGTTGCCTGGTTCGGCAGAAGTAGAGGTTGAAGAATCAGAGTCTTCAGACTCGGAGCTATTGTCATTTTTGTTGTCCTGGTGATCTAGGTTTGAGGTGCTATTGGTGAAGGTGGTGGTGGTGTAGTGTCTCTGGGATACTAGGGGTCTGAACTTGATGCCTGTGTAGGAGCAAGGGCAGACAAAACCCTCAGGGGTGCTGGAGCACAGTCTGCATCCTGCTATCAGGCACTTGGGCCTTGCTGGGGTGCGGGGGTTGCTTCTCCAGTTGTGGCGGAATTCTGGGATGGGGGTGTCAGCTCTTCTATTGCGTGTATTTCCGCTGCTGCTAGTGGGGTTCGTTCCTTTTGAGTTTCGGGGGTCACTGGTTGTTTGACCCCGGTGTTTTCTGGCTGGGGAGGAGTTTGGCCTTTCAGGGCCGTCTTGGTCGGTGTTGTCTGGATCCCAGTCATCCCGCGTTGACCTGTCAGAAAACAACATAGAGCAGAGAAAACAAGGCATTAGAGACTGTGTCAGGTTGTATGGTTCACAATCAGGTCCACAAAAATACCAAGAATAACTCATGGTGCTAAAATATTGGTTAAGTCGACACTTCGGAGTACCATACAGAAGCAAAGGTTTAGGTTTGGAGCTAGGCGGGAGGCCGTATCCAAGGACTCTATGTTAATTCCACTGCTACACACCTGGCGGCGCAAGCGGACAGTCGCTGGGCCGTACGCTGCTCCGTCTCGGATTTTAGTTTGGGAAAATAACACCGAGAGGCGCCACTGCGCTAGCGTCTGTACAGCGTTTGGTTAATGTATGGGATCTACGTTAAGGCCTACGAGTTTACGGTAAATGAGAGATGTAGACTTGCACCAACCCTTCAGGGTTGGGGCGGGTCTGGGGGGTCTCGAAATTTTCATGGCTAGTTGGTGTGGTGATGGATATTTTGGAGGATTTTGGTTGATCTTGCCTGGATTTGGGTTCGAAAATTGGGTTTGAAAAACGGCTTGATTTTTCTGCAGCTAGGCCTAGTATAAAAGGCAATGAGTTGCATTATGACGTCATAGGCTGCAGAGACTTTTAAAGAAGACAGACACGCTATACCCCACGGATACTTTCTTTTTGGACTTATTGGCACGGAGATATGTTGCTCGCCGTTGGCTGGGTTGTGGTGCCAAGTGGGGTGGTCTACATCGTGATGGTTTACGCTTGGCCCTGGGGGTAAGTAGAAGGAAAACAACGGTCGATTTTGGGGTTTCCTATTTTGGGTTTATGGGAGGACAGATTTCTGAAGATGGCTTTGTTTGTTTTCAGCCTCGTGTACATGTGGGTACACCACTTCAACGGGGTATATCACTGCCGCAGTTTCCGGGGTGATGACAGGCGGGACGGTGGTGGCACTGGGGAGTGCCTGTCCGGCACTTGTTAAGAGGAGGTCAGTACTTGAGTTTTGGCAAAATGAATTTTGGAATTGAGGTACGCTCGGTGAGGTCGGTATTCGGCTAAGACGGGGTGATTTTTCTTTCAGACTTGCTCGCTTGACAGACGGTTTGGAGGTGATCTGATGGGCTGAAAAAGGACTGCGTCCAGAAGGTGGCAGAAGGAGGAGATGTGATTTGAACTGTGATAATTAGAACTGTGATTGACTCTTGATTCTGCTTGTGATAATACTGACCCGGAGGGCGCTGATCAAAACTGTGATATTGTCTGATCTCTTATACCCAATACAGAAAGTCCACCACCAGTTCAGAGTCTTGTTATGGATTTTGGGGCTTGTAAATTGGGTGCAGGTGTTATCTGAATTAGATTGGTATAGTGATTGGGGAGTGGTAAGTCGGGGTATGTTGCAAGTCTATTGTCAATATGAACACGTGCATATGTTATTGTATTGATGTGCACACCACGTGTGGACGTTTGTTTGGTTATGCATATTGTCATGTGAGCGTGATCACGTGCGAAAAATTTGCATTTGGTGACTGGTTTCGGTACTGGGGACGCTTGGCGGCGTCATGACGCTGCGTTTGGCGCGAAAATGCCCAGACGCAGCGTCAGCACTTGACGTCTGTAATCCGCTGTACGGCATTCAAAATTGGGTCAGTGGGGCTGCTATTGTATAGGTATGTGGCGGTATGTTTGTTTTAATGGGGCTATGTTTGTTATGCTGATAAGACTGACGGGGTATGGGATGGGAGTCTGGGATTAGATGAGGTTGGCTCGGCATCGCCGGGCTAGGTTATTTTGTGGGGTATGGGGGGGAGGAGGTGGGGTATCCCCACATAGGATGTGTTATCCTGTGTGTGGCTATCTGGTCGTGTGCTGTGGTATGGTTGGTCGGTTCCATTACATGAGAAAATAGGGGTGGCCGGTGGCTGTAGAACAATTTTGGCTACGAGGACATGTGGGTATCCCCACATAAATCAAGACATGGGCCTTAAGGATTTTGAACGGAAAAATAAACATACCGATTTCTGGTGGGAATTTGGTAGATATATCCTCCAGGGTGGGGTCGAACACGTACATGTCCTTAGGGGGTTGGTAGTCTTTTGGTGTGAATTTAGTTAGCTCCACCTGGCCGCTGGGATTTTGGGTACCCCTGGGCCTGGGGCTGGGGCTGCTGAGGGCCTGGATCCTGGGGATTTCTGGGATGTTGGTGTCTTCGATTGTCTCATATCCTGGGGTCAGCTGGAAATCTGGCTGGGTTTTGGATTTGATGACCAGGGTCATAACATGTGGCTTCCCATTTAGGATCCTGTAGAGGGGTAGTCTCCAGAAAAGAGGGCAGCGAGGGTATCTCTTGAGCTGCACCACTCTCAATTGGGCGCCAATTATGAAGCTGACCTTGGCCTTCCAGTTGAGATCCAGGTGACAGCCAAAAGGCATAGTGAGGCGGGGCTTTCCAATTTTAGGGGCCTTAATGAAGGGTGGCCATAGGTTGGAACCGAAAATCATGGTCCCCACAACAAACTCGTATGTTCTTCCCTGGGAGTGGATGCGGAGGACAAACTGGGGCAAGCCATCGGATTTGTCTTGCCTACAGTGTGGCCAGTGTCTGCAGCATCTGGAGATGAAGAGGCGGGCCAGGTACAAGATGATCAGGACGGAGCCGATTGCCCACATCACATCGTAGCGTCCAGGAGTCTGGATAAATTCCAGGCTTTGCTCCACGGGCTGTTGTGTGGGTGCCGAGGGCCAGTTGTTGTTGGCCTTGTTAATCAGATCCTTAAGATTCTGCCAAGTCGCTGCATCTGCCATTCTGGGTGTGTTGAGTGCTAGATGGACTGTCACCAACTGAGCCAGGCGTGACACGTGCATCTGGATCTGGCATGTCATTGCACAACAGAGGATGGCAATCAGAGGGGTCACTAAGTGGAACCAGATCGAATATTCCAAATGATAACCAAGGTGTGTTAGTGAACTTGCTGACAGGAGAGAAGACTCATCTGACAGACCTTTGGCTGCTCGTCTGAGGGTGAGTACGCTTTTAATTAAGGGTACTATTTTTTGGTTGTGTAAGGATTTGAGACGCTGAAAGTTAGGTAGTTCCAGGGACCATGGCACAGTTGTCATGGTAACGCCTGATATGTTAGTTGGAGGTGAACTAAAATGTCGCCATAGTGGTAAGTTTATGGGGCTCATGGCCATGGGTTCCAGTGTTATATTTTGTACGCAGGTCATATTTGAATTGATCATAACCATGCCTGCATTCTTAATAGAGCATAGGCATGGTACTGACATGACTGAATATGCTGCATTGATCATTGGGATTTGTCCCGCATTATGACACTGTAAGTAAGATGGCGACTTACTAGTAATCATGAGATATGTTGACCTAGAAATGGGTTTGATTAGGTTGGGTATGGGTGCGGCCATGTGTGCAGTGAAACTGCAGGTGTGGTGCACTGCATCAGGTAGGTCCAGGAGTAGGGACAGAGTGCAGGTGGGGTGTAGAGGTGATAGCAGGGGGAGGGGTAGGTTACAGCTGATGAAGGCGTCTTGTGTACATAGGTCCAAGTCTGCCTGCTGAAGCTCCATGAAATGGGCGTGGCTGGGGGACATGGCTATGTAGGGGGGTAGGGGCTGTACCAGGGTGTAACCTGTAGAGTTAACATCTGATGTGTTAAAGGGGACTGGAAAGGTTTCAGTTCTGAATAGGGTGTAAACATTATCCCCTAGTCCTATGGGTATGGGTAGTGAGATGAAGAGGGTGGAGGGGTCACTCCACTGGGCACTTACTCGCCTTTTATAGTAATGACCTATGGGTATGTCAAGGATTGATACGCCTTGGTGGGCGCTACTCAAGGCGCTGGAGAGGTTGTTTAGACCTGACCTGAGGGTGTCATGGGGAATTAAGTTGGGAGGGAGCTCGCCCTCCATTAAGCTGTTTATCGCACTTAATAAAATATCTAAATCTTCCTGAAGGTCGATTAGTGACTCAATTTGTGAGTTTGCTGCAGAAAATAACATGGAATAAAAGGTGTCCTGTCTGGCTTGGGATTCTAAATTTAAAATAATGTTTGAGAAGTTGGAATCTAATGTTTTTAGATTTTGGGCCACCAGGGACAGTGCGTCGTCAGTATCGTTTTGGAATTCAGATAGGATGTTTAGGGAATTGTAATTGTATTCTGAGATATTTAATAGAAAATGAGTGGCTAATTCAACCACATGCATTTTAGTGGCCAATCTTCTGTCAATGTCAGAAATGTCAGCGTTTAGATGGTCAATTTCAGGTTGGGTTCCGAGGCCTAGGGTTGCTCTGAGAATATCGCCAATGATTTGTCCTGGGGCATTTCTGGCCTGACGGTTCCTGGGGTTGGAAATTAAATTAATCAAAAGGTCTAAAGAATTTTGGGTTTTGTCAAATAGGGTGCTAATCAATGTGTCCAGATTGTTGGCTGTTTGGGTAATGTATGGTGGGGTGCCGGGCTTAAGTAGGGGTGACACTCTATCAGGTCTTTGGAGGTTGGGGGACAGGGAGATGTTCAAACTGAAAACTAGGGGGTAGTCCATGAAGTTTGAGATTAGGGGCTGTGGTAACTGGGTAAACAATGCTCCATAATTTGGTCTGAATACGATCCTTTGTGGTAACTCCTTGTCCTGTGATCCATTGGTGAGGTTGAAGAGGATACACAGCACTATTAGAGGTACTGCGGCTCTGTAAAAGAGATGTGATGGGGGATTGAGTTTGTGAGTAATATCAGCAATTGGGTTATGTGGTGGGGGTTTTTATGGTCGATTGTGTGGGAGGTGTCCTCCTGTGAAAGGGGACTGTAGGCACACCTAGGTGGGTGTAGTGTGGTTTGTTTAAACAGTGGGGGGTGGTTGCTTGGCGAGGGTGTGAGGGGGGTATGAGGAGGATGTGACTGGACCTGGGGTGTTAGTAGGCTAAGACTAAATGGGGGTTGTGAGAGTAAAAATTTTGTAGCTTACCCTGTCAGATTTATTTCAGCAATGGGCTGTAGGTGGGAGTTTAGACAGGTTATTGGACCACATGTGGGTCTCAAGAATGGCTTTCTGAACTACTAATTCTATGGCGTCCCTGATGATCAAAGCTCTGCCCGTCCCACTAAAGTATCTGGGAAGGTTTTTTAAAGGCTGGTCAGAGACCAGAAGTGTGCGCGCGCACAGCAAGGCTATATAAGCGGCTGTTTTAAGTTTGAAGGTGCTCCAATCTGGAGAAGTTGGCATGTCACAACAGACATAAAGTAACATCCTCTTGACGAGGGTAGAGACCAACGGGTTTGATAGCGGCAGTTCCTTGTGGACTGCGGGGTCATTCAGGTAATATGCTAAATGTTTAGAAGTCATATTGGAGACCAAATTTTGGTGGTGTACAATGAGCTGCCTAAACTAAAAAATGTCTCTTCCTTCTTTAAATAATCCAACCGGTCCCAGGAGGTCGTAGATTGTCCAATTTTCACTGAAGAGAAGTTTTAATTTGAGTAAGCTACTTTTTGAATAAGCTGTAAACCATACAGAGGGGTGAGTATAGGGGCACAAACAATTGAGTCAGGTATGGGGCGCGAAGTGAACAATCAAACTTTTTACAGGTATTCTAGTGCTCACACTGCCATTGGTTAATAGAGGTACCTGGGTAGCATGACATCAGGTTATGTCATTGACCATATAAGAACGACTGATAAAACTAGTACTGGTTAATGGGCAGATAGGACAGGCCTACCTGGGCTTATTGCACATCTTAAACGCCATGGTGATCCCTGGTCCAGGCACTTGTTCACTTGGAACGCTGATATGGTGTGATCTGGGTGATATTGTGGAGTGGCTAAGGTGGGGGTGGGCTAAGGCTTATAAACCCATCCGTGAGGGTGGCTATTTCTCACTTTTGGATATCCCTATAGTGGTATGTCTTGCCCTAAAAAGGCTGGGCCTGATTCTATTGGATGGCTGCAGTTTGGGCATATGTCCCTTATGCAAATTTGGAACCTATACCCCGGTAATAAGCTTATAATTGGAATTCCTGGGGTCAGGTTTGAGATAAGGCGGGAGTGGAGAGGTCAGTTCATATGTCTAAAAATTTGCTGACCATGAATACATGTGTGTGAGAAACATCATGCCTGGGGTACCGAGCTGCTCTTAATTGACAGCTCATAAATATGGGGTTCTACCTGTATCAGCGCCCTCGTGCTAAACAGAGGTACAAACATGGGGGAATACGAGCACCTACAATAGGCGTGTCAACTGGTAAATAGGAGCCCTGAAAAGCTATCTAGCCGGTGTATGCATGATTTTTCTTTAAATGAAAAACATGTACCAGAGGATACACTGCTGCCGTGGGCAATTTATGTGGCTACCTAACCATAGCTGGACAAAATTGTGTGCATATGCTGCCCTTGAGTGGTTGACAGTGCGGCTGGTTGAGGGGTTTGATCCTGGGGTCAAACAGTGTATAATGGGGCTCATTGGGCCTTTGATAAATAATTTAAAGGAAAAATAAAATTGGTTTGAGAAAAACGAGATATATATAATAAAAAGGATAAATATAAAGACAAAAAGGTGTGCGAGGTGATAAGTTAAGAGGTGAGTGTTGGTAAATCTTCAAAGAAGAGAAAAGGGGGTACCTGATGATATGGGGTGCCGCTGAGGGAATTTGTTATCATCGGGTCGGGGTTTTGAGGTCGGTGGTCACATGTGTAAGATGGGTAATTGGGCCTAGGTGTGTGTGAGTGCGGGTTGCCCTGTAGATAGCAGGGGTGTGGCACGTGGCCTGAGTGTGGGCCAACAGCCGTGGTGAGTGTTGGTGTGTGTGTGTGTGTATGGGGGGGGGGTCGGGGTTGAGAGGTGTTTATGTGTGTGGGGGGTGGGGTATTTGTGCTTTCTCTATATGTGATTTCAACGAAATTTCATTGCTTCCTTCTCTTTGCCCTTATCTTGGGTGATGGGGCAAAGGTGATGATACCTTTCTTTGCCGGCCTTCCTCTCTTTTTCTTGAGGGGAGGGGCTGGTGTATTGGTATCAGCAATTATGCTTGAATCAGGGTCGAAGAGAGTTTGTACAGGACCAGTCTGGAGCCTTTTTATGATGGCTTTGGCGCTGGCCCTTGTAATTGGTCTTCTCAGCCTGGATACATGTACTGCCTTTTTAAAGACATGTCCATCCTGCAACCTTTTTAGGATTGCAGTTACTGATGAGGTCATCTTAACTATGATGTAAGGGCCAGAGTATGTGGGTTGCAGCTTTTTGGTGGTGTGTTTCACCAGGAGGTTGGGTATATGTAAGTACACCAACTGACCAGTATTGAAGGTGGCTACCTCTGCAGAGGCGTCATGCTTGGCCTTCATCTTTTTGTGGGCCTTTATCATGTTTTCTGCTGCCTTCATTTGAATTTCATCCCTGAGATTTAATAAATGAGTGGCTACATTTTCTTTTTGTGCCGGGTCAACATCTTCTGTTGCTGTGATCAGTGCTAATGCAGCCTCTGTGGGTAGATGGGTTTGTTTTCCAAATACCAGGAGATTGGGTGAGTAACCCAAGGCGCTGGAGACTGTGTTGTTCATGCTAAAAATCACAGCTTGGAGGAAGGTTGACCAATGTTTTTGTGATTTAGACACAAAGGCTCTGAGGGATGATTCTATTGTCTGGTGTTGGCGTTCACATAGGCCTTGAGATCTGGACCAGTGTGCGCTCCCTGTGACATGCTTAATGCCAAATTTATTGCAGAAGAGGGCAAAGAATTTTGAGGTGTATTGTTTAGCATTGTCGGTGTTTAAAACTGAGGGAGTGCCATGGATGCAGATCACTCTCTGAAAGAAACCAAGGGCTACCTCGGCGCTTGTGTTGTTTTCTGTGCACCATGCTGTTACATGTCTAGTGGCATGATCTGTGACCACATGTATGTAGTGGGATCCATTAACAGCTCTGTTAAATGGTCCTATTGTGTCCATGGTGAGGTGAGAGTAGGCTGTGAGTACAGGTTCACGGAGTGTCATTGGTGATTTTAGGTTTTTCGGCCTCTTTTTGGTGGTAAGGCATGTGTGACATGTGCCACAGTAATCAAACACCTGTTTGAACATTGAGCGCCAATAGTACCGTGACCTGATAGCTGCATATGTTTTCATTGAACCCAAGTGCCCTCCTAATGGGGAGCAGTGTGTGGATTCAATTAATGATTCTGCCCACTTTTCTGGAATTACAATTTGAAGGGAGGGGTCTAGGGATTTACCCATGACTGTGTCGGTGATTCTGAAAAGTACCTCATCTAGTATGATGAACTGATCATGATTGGCTAAAATCTGATTTGTCAAGCCTTGATCTGGTGGCAACTTTCCATCCTGAATGAAATTTAGCATTGATGAAGCAAAAAGATCTTCTTTTTGTGCTTTTATCAATACTTCTCTAGAGGGTGTGAGTGAGGGGTGCTTGCAAATTTTGGTGATGGCCCTCTCAGCCAAGGGTAACACTTTGTGTGACAGCTTGGCGCGTCTGGCATTGGCTGCCTTAACTGATACCCTGGGTGACCTAGACTTGGGAGGTCGACCTCTTGGCCTTTAACCAGCTGGCTTGACCTTTGTGGGTCGGCCTTGTTTGTTTACAGCGGTTCTGGGCCGTGATTGGCTGGGGGCTGGGGGTGTGTCTTCCTGGGGGTTCTGTGACTGTGCCCTGGTCAAGACGCACAGCTCTGTTGGCGCTGCTAGTGAAGCTAAGTGATTTCTTTCAGAGCTATTTTTCTTTGCAATTACACCCTTGGGTGGTTTGCCTGTGCTTCCCCAGATTTTACCTCCTTTTAGAATTGATCTAGGGGGTCCCATCTGGATTGGGTTCTTGGGTACTGGCTCGTTGGACCTAAAGACTTTGGTCATGGAGATATCAGAGAAAGTTAATTTCTTGGGGGGAAGAATAATTTTCCCCTGGGATCTAATTGGCACTGGGTCATCAGAGCTGGGTGGGTAGGATCTCCTGGATAGGAAATCTGCCACAAAATTTGCTCTGCCTTGCAGATACTTCACCTCAAAGTCATAAGACATGACTGTGTCTACCCACCTGGCTAGTCTCCCATTAGTTATGTTCTCTTTTTTATTAAAAAGGGAGACCAGGACAGTGTGGTCTGAGTACACTTTGAAGTGGGTTCCATCCACATAATGGTGGAACTTTTTAACTGCAAAGACGATGCCTAGAAGTTCTTTGTCTGTTATTCCATATCTGGTCTCCTGTGGTGTCAAACCTCTACCTGCAAATTCAATTGGTCTATAGAAACCATTCTCATCTACCTGTGTGATTACAGCTCCCAAGCTATAGTTGCTTGAGTCTGTAAATATGACAAATGGCTTACTGTAGTCAGGGAATTTGAGGACAGCTTCAGTGCAAATCGAAGCTTTGATTTTTTCAAAGGCGCGCTGGCAACTAGTGGTCCATTTAAAGGTCCCTTTGGTGGCTTCATATAGAGGTGCCATTATGTGGGCAAAACCTTTAATAAACCTTTTGTAGAATTGTGCCATGCCATTGAAACATCTAAGGTCGTGGATGTTTTTAGGTGGAGGGAAGGTTTTGACTGGCCAGATTTTGTCTGGGGAAGGTGACAAACCGTGTTGATCTAGAGAAAATCCCAAGAAATCCATCTTGGTTGTGCCAAATTCACATTTTTCTGATTTCAGTTTGATATTTCCTTTGATGAAAAGTTTGAGCACCTCATCTAGGTCCTGCAGGTGTCTTTCCCAGATGGGGCTATAAATAGCCACATCGTCAACATATGCTACTGCATTTCTGTATTTGCATTTCATGAGCAATTGCTCCATGACATTCATGAAAGACAAACCTGAGATTTTGAGTCCCATTGGAAGAACTTTGGCCATATATCTGGTTCCATTGGCTGAAAAGGTGGTAATAGGCCTAGATTCTTCCGCCAGGGGAATTTGATGATAGGCACTATACACATCTAATTTTGAGAAATATTTTGCACCTGTTCTGCCAACTTGTTGCATGAGGTCGTCTGCTCTGGGGAATTGGTAGGAAAAAGATTTGAGGTTTTGATTAACCCATCTGTAATCCACTACCACTCTCCAGCCTGAGGCTACAGATCTGTCTCCCTGAGGTTTGGGTACTAAGAAAGCTGGTGAATTCCATTCACAGGGCTTGGTACATTCCTCAATGATTCCTTCTTTTAAATGTTTATTTAGGAGCTCTTTTTGGAAAATTTCTTTATGTGGGGACATTCTGTATGAGGGCCTGTTGCAGGGCTTGAAATCTGGAATTAACTCCAGCTTGACCTCATTCTCAGTGTTGGAGCCAATGGCGCTGTCATCAATCACAAAAGCCTGCCTATTCTGTTCAACAATTTTACGTACCTGCGTTTTTTGAGTATCAGTGAGCTGCTCACAAATTTTGTATTGTAGGGGTTCATTACCCTTGGGAAATTGCTCCAGGGGGTCTTCACCACAATTTATTGGAAAAAGCTCGCTGGCAGGTGAGACATGGTTCAGTGAATGATGAGTGTCCAGGGGGCCTATTGGTATAGCCTTTTTCATGTTGAAAGGTTTGAAAATACCTAGAGGTGTGTGTTTCTTCTTTAAATGCAAAGGAAAATTATTTGGATTTGCCACAGTTACCGGTATTAATTTTGCACTAGTCTTGGGTTTAACCAAGGCGTGCTTAATCAAGAAAGGTAGGGCTGGTTTGATATTCTCAGTGATGCCTGTCAATTTATTTAAATTTTCTGAACCATTGACAATAGCATTGAGAGTGGTTTCAGAGTTTGGTGGAATTGTGATGTTTTCAGCAGGCCTGATTGTGTTTATGGAGGGAAGCTTGGGGCCAAAACTAAGCTTAGCTTTGTACTTGGTCATGAAGTTTACTCCAAGAATGATGGGGTGATTTAATTTTGGTACAACATGTAATCTTGTAACAAATTCTTTGCCTTCAATTAGGAAGCTAAGAGTAATGGCATGGTTTACCTGTACTGTGGATCTGTCTGCTAGGAGGACATTCATACGTGAGCGTCTTCCATGTTTAAAGTTTGGGGTGTGTATTACCTTACCTGCCATTTTTTGACTGATAAAAGATAAGGATGCTCCAGAGTCTACCAAAGCTCTATAGGGGTGGTCATTTATGTCGACAAAGACTGCACCTTTAGTTAACTCGGTATTAATGCAAGAGACCTTACCTTGCTGCCCATACTTATCTGACTTGATCCTCAGTTGAAGCCGTGCCACTCTGCTACTGCTGTCCTCGTAACAGTCTTCGCTGTCTGAAGAGGAGCTGTCACCAAAATCCAGGTTGTTGTCCTTGGATAAATCCATTTTTGGCTGCTGTAGGGAGTTGATTTCTGCATCACTTTGAATATCAGTTGGGTGGTGGCTGGCGGGGGTCGTTCCAGATTTCATATCCACTGTGGTGGGGGCGGGGTGGTTTGGTGCTTTGCATCCTTCCCCTGAAACCTATTCTTCGTCATCGTAGTCTGTTTCTTCATCAATGAAGTCTTCATCACCATCGTTATGATCATGATTGTCTTCATCAATGTTATGTAGGTCGGCATTGCTCTCAGGTTCCGTCGGATCATTTTCATTGTTGTCCCTGGGGAATCTGCTGGGTGTGGGGTCTCTGGTCCTCCTATTCTGGTAAGGGGGATTATTGGTGTTTATGAAATCAGCCTCATGTGTGACCTTTTTAAAGGAAACCTGTTTATTGTTTGCTGGGGCTGTGGCCACTGTGATGACTATTTTGTTGTCATCTCTGGAGGTGGGATTCCTGGAGGCGCTCTGTGATCTAGCTCTTTGCTTAGGTGGTTTATTTCTTCCTCCAGAAGCATCCTGAGACCTTGACCTTCTGAACCTTCTGTAATTGGGGTCAGATTGGTTGTTGGGGCCGCGTTGGGTCCTGGTCTCATACTGCTTGTTGTAGTTGCCACTGGGGTACCTGTCATACTTTTTATTGTTGGAGTATTGGTTTTCCTTTCTGGGTGTGCCACTATTGTTTTTGTTACTGTTCATGGCGCAGAGGTCGGCTTGTTGGGTTCCAGCCATGGCCATCTTGTGTGCTTCTATGCGAAATTCCTGTGTAAGGGCCATTTTTTCTGCCTCAGCTATGGTTTTGGGCATGTCAGGGAGGATTACTGATTTAATTTGAGGCTTAAGTCCATTAATCAGGTAATCCACTTGAACTGACTCCTCCAGGTTGCTGTTTGCCAAGAGCAGGGTCATGTCTTCTAAGTACTGCTCCACTGTCTCATCTGGCTGTTGTGTCCTGTTTCTGTAACCTTTGCTGATGGTTGCAGGGTCAGGGGTGCCAAAACGCTTCAGGAAGGCTGCATATACTGCCTCATTGTCATACATGATGGGCTTCTCAAAAATATTGGCGAAGAACCATTGAGCTGCCCTGCCCTTTAGGAAGGTGTATAGGCAGGAGGCGTGCAGGTGTTGGTGGCGGAGGTATACATTCCTGATCCAGAACTTAAATTCTGTGATGAATTTGGCGGCAGACCTGTACTCAGTTGGTTTGTCAAATGTCTCAGGCTTATTAAAAGAGCTGAGTTGGGCTGAGGAGAGTTTGTCATCACTTAAAGTCATTTGACCCAAACCACTGGCGATGTGAGATTGGCCTATCATTGGTATCATAGGGGTGGAGTGGTCGTATGCCTGGCGGTGTCCTGTTGAATGTGCACCTGTACTTTGGAAATACAGGGTTTGCATGGGTATAGGCATGTTGCTGGGTGTACGAGCATGAGCAGGGATGTAGATATTACCTGCCACTGTACCTAATGTGTGAGTATTGGCCTGCACCGGAGTGGTGGCTGGAGTTGCCATCTGGTGAGTGGCGGAGACACTAGGAATTTCGTCTCGGGTTGATCTGTGTTAGGTGGGCGTGGCACCCAATAAACCAGCTGGAGTGTTGTTCTGGAAGGCGCTGGGTGGGCTTAACCTTATGTCATTGCCAGCATGTTGGTAACCTGGCATGGTAGGTGCACTGGGGGTCTTTGAGGCGTGAGGTATACCCAAGTTTGCCGGTGAGGAGTGGGCAGAAGGGGGCTGGAGTGGGGGCCTGTGGCCATAAACTGAGCAAATCTCTCTCCTAACATCATCCATGTTTCTGTTGATGCGCTCAGAGATATCTGCTGCCATCATTTCAGATCTTCTCAGGACATCTGCATTATCTTCTGCAGCTCTCCTGTGTGATTGTATCAAGTCGCGCTCCATCTGAGCCCTCCAGGTGTCCATGTTGTCTAACCTGTCGTTGACTCTGTTTAGATGGCTGGTGTGCTCCTGGCCTACCCTTTGGATTTCAGCTGATAGGAGATTAATCTGGCCAGTCAGTAAATTGCTTAAGGAATCACTGACTGCCTGTGTACATTCTCTCACCAGATTCCTGGCCAGGTCATCCTGATCATACCTGGGAGGATGTGTAGTGGGTGTCCTGCTGTCCATCCTGCCTCTGCGTAGGTGAGGGAAGGTGATTTCAGGATCGTCCTCAGAGGTTAGGCTGTCTTCTGAGGTGCAGTATGGGGTGGCTCTTCTCCTAAAGATCTGAGAGGTGGCTCCTATAGCACCTGTTACTGCTGAGTCTATGCTCCTCAATACCCTATAGTAGGGGGGTGTCTGCCTTCTAAGAGGTGAGGTAGACTGTGCCCTCCTTCTCCTGGGGCTAGGTAGGGGTGTATAGTCTGAAGAGGTGGCTCCTGTGTCCAGGTTTTGGGTATTGAGAGTGTTTGGTGGTGTTGGGGTAGCCTCAGGGGTCAGGGTATTTAGATATGACCTGAAGGGGTCACTAGATGTGGTGGCGTCAGGCCACTGCTCCTCTAGTATTCTATTAATGCGACCTAAAAATGCTGAGGGACTTTCACCACACTGTGTACTGTGAGTGTTGGGGGCTGGTGCCTCCTGAGCTCTATTTGTCCTTACTGATCTCCACCTATTGATAGCTGATCTTATCCTTTGTCTCCAAAGATCAGATTCAGGTGGTAATGTAGGGTCAGGGGGAATATAACTGTCCCAGGTGAGTTCAGAAGGGTTGGGGTGTGTAAAACCAGCTGGGGGTGAAGTGGTGTCTGTACCGGTAGCAGGCTGCCGAGGTGATGTAGGTATGCTTTCTAAGGCGGCCTGTAATCGTGGTGACCTGGGCTCTAGGTGTGAGTCTAGGTCTAAGTGACTTGGTGAAGTTACAGGTGTAGATGATGGTTCACCTGGTAGACCAGCAAGTCTTAGGGCTGGGGATTCAGCACTTGAAAAGCCAGGTAAAGTCAGATTAAGTCCTGGCGCGTGTGATGTGAGTGGGGTGCTGGTCTGTGTACCGGTATTATTGTCATCAATTGTTGATGAAAAAGTTTTGTTTCTACTCACAGGTGTTGGCTTGGGTGTTAGAAATGATGGTGGTAGGATTGGATCCAACAGAAAGGCGTCAGGTGACGAGTCAGATGACGGAACAGTCTGCTGCTGGTCTGGGGCTGCTGCTGCTGCTGCTGCTGGTGGGGGCGCGTCTAGCCCTGGGGATGTAACGGCATCTTCTGTAAATGGTTCTTTGGTTGTTGTCTCACTTTGATTCATGGCTCATGAGAGGTGAAAACAATGGGACGTTACAAATAGGGTTCTCCACCATTGTCAAATAGTTGTCAAAGTGAGGTAACAGGAGTCAAGACAATTCAGTTGATGATCCAGCTTTATTGTAAGATTGGCATGATGAGTAACTGATACAGTGTACAATATAATACTCGCCAGTCTGACCAAGCTATATCCTAAGCCAAGGCACCTGAGTGTCGTAGGGTCTAGGTTGGAGAAGAATAAGATGCTGAGGCTTGATCCTGACTAGGTTATATAGTCAGGAGCAAGCCCAGATGACGTCGTGTCTATTTCTGTACTTTCTAATTTTAGTATAGGGAGCGACTCAAATATGCTGAGTCGGTGGTTCTGCTCAGTCCCAATCTGTGGTAGGAGGGGTGAGCTGCTCCTATTGGCTAGGTGAATCTAAAAATAGTTGGGTTCTCCAGTGGGGGATCCACAGGAGGGAGCCTGGGGATTTCCCACCGGAGGAGGGCAGGTGTGAACTCTTCACCCTGCTAAGCTAAAAATAGGTTGACCTTGGTTTGAACTAGGGGGTAGCTTGGCCAGTTTGGTTTGAGTATGTCGTTCATAATTATAATACATAGAACAGTCCATTGACACTGTACAATTTGATAGGTCATATGTTAAGATCTGATGAGTATTTCTAGAGAAATGCACTGAAATAATCTATGGGAGAATATGCTGGGAGAGTGAGAAATTGTTTGGTGTTGCTAAGTTACGTGCTGTTGCTATGTTACATGCCGTTGCTATTTTACACACCATTAACTTATGCAGAGGACCACGGGGAGTAGCATTGAAAAGAACTTTGGCCAGTGGGGGAGGGGGCACTGAGTAAAGGAAGACATGATTATACCCATTATCAAAGCATGTTAACCAAAACAGCCTTGGTTCCAGTGTGACCATAGTGAGTATCAAAGGCTGTGCACATTATACATGTTAGAATGATCTCTTAACCCATCCCTTTTTGGTTGACTTATGAGAAAATGAAGAAGCCAATTTGGGCTGACCACACATGGACTATCCCCTCAGCTACATCGTGCTCAGCTGCCAAAGCCTTCTATCCCATGCAGTCTGTCCCATATGGAGCCTTCATGATTTAGATTGCCAAGTAGACCTTCTGATATGAATAGGTCCCACCCATTCCCTTTCCCCTTCATATCTTAATGAAGGGCTATATCTGCCTGATTCTGTTATAAACAGTATTTTGATACAATTTGCCTTTTCCCAAGTTTGGCATTAAAGCAATACTCTTCAAGATAAAGCCTTGGTTGAATAGTAGCTGAGCTCATTCTAGTAATGGAATTACTTGAATTCCAAAATTAGAGACTACCTCAATATATTCTGAACTACATGGCAACCTTTTCTCTAAGAACTGCCATAGTATAGCATCTTACAATAGCTTAGAACTTGATATCCTAGTAGGGTAGAGTGACCTTGAATCGTCCCTTGAGTCGGCCATTTTGCTTGGTTTTGGGCCCAAAATGAATGTGTTAATGAATATATTAGTGGTTTCTAAGCTATTTGCACTGGTGCTATATGGCAAGATATGCTATAAGCTATCTTAGCATCTTTTGGAATATAAGTCTAGGACCTTCCAGGAGCTCTAAATGACACTAGAGTTTGTGAATTATTCTTGAAGTCAGATATAGTTCCAATGATTTCCCAGCAACAAAATGATAGATGAGTGATAATGTGATATTGACCAAGTAACAGAGTTAAACCTAACTAAAATTTGGAAAAAAAACATTGCATTCATACTCTGTCAAACATCATTTAACTTGAAATTATTCCTTTTATAGTGTTCAGTACAAAAGTCAACAATCTGCTGTATAGAAGTTGACTCGTGTTATGATAAGACTGACAAAGGGTGTCTTTGAGCAATACATGTACCTTGAGTCAGCCACTATACAAGTACCTTGAGTCAGCCACTATTGCTTTTTGGTCCAAAATGAACTTAATAGTGACCATTTCATTGGGTTCTAAGTTATTTACACTGCTAGAATATGTTGAGCTGTAGCATCTGCTATCTTTCCATCTTTGGGAGAGTGAATCTAGCACTATCCATTTTTATTTCAACAAAATTAACTATATTCTAGCAATTAGGTATAGAGGTCTTCTGATAAATTGACAGACACTTTGAAATGATGGACAGCTGATAAATGGGGATAAGTTTGCTATAATTTATGTTTACCCAAGGAATGGTATTAATCAGCATTATAATTAGTAAAATCATTCCAGAAGCACTCTGACCAAGATCACTCAGCCGGGAATAAATGTTTTGTTTGTTTTGCTTCAAAAGCACACTCTTTACTATGAATTAGTTGAGTCATTTTTATGATGTGGCTGACTCAAGGTACCACAGTGGCCGACTCATGGCACTGATGAAAGAAAATTCACATCTATTGAATAATGAGTGCTCAAAGAGCTCCATGCCTAAGGGTATGAAAGTTGTAACATTGCTGGATGGAAAGAGTAAGACATCTGGGTAATCTTTATATCCATTTTCAGATGACCCCTGCAAAATTTCCTACTATTACAAAGATCCTAGACTAACTAGTAGGAAGTAAGATGGCCCAGGTGGACGACTCATGATCACTTTACCCTATTTAATTTTTAATCAGGATTTCTTATGAATACATTAAACAGATTACACATTTGAGAGTGAATCTATTCTCCTAATCTATGTATTTGACATCTCTAGGGCCTTGATCAATTAGAAATAGCAAGTGTTTGTTACTATATGATTGAAATGAATGAAAAGGACAGGGTTTAAAAATTCATTGCTTCTGCACAAAATTAATTAAATTTCTGCTCTCTATGGGGAGTGTATAATTATGTAGCTATATAGTGTAGAGCAGGGGGGTTGATCTAGAGTATAGCAGATGTGTATAAGCTACCATGGCTAGACCACCCTAAGCAGCCTAGACACATCCTGCAGAGTTATAGACTGGTCAATATTGGTCTTTAAGTAGGGGCTGTGAGGTCACCGGGTGACCACTTGACACAGTGCAACTGCCCACTTGTACAGCTTCTGACATAAAATACATGGCAGCTTGACACTCCAACCTGTCACAGCCTGTGACAATCCTGTACAGGCACCGACATACATCTAATAACATTATACTACTGCAATACTTCATGCCATGCAGTAGTCAAATCCAGTTTTGCATGTATTATAACCTATAAGGTGCATGCAATGCCTTCATGTATTTTAATCCCTATTTGTTGAATGGCAAATATTTAAACAGTTATTATAAATATTATGCACAGCGATAAACATACAGAATCGACAAAGGTGCTTGTGTCAGCATGGTGCATAGTTACAGTCTTGAAAATCTCGCAAAGAGCATTATTACCCTTGCACAGAGCAACATATTGAGCTGCTTAAAGCATAGTTACGATGAAAAAACAGAGCATGATATATTTATAGGAGTAATATTTTGCTATCTGTCAACTACATGAAAGGCTCCTGTCACATCTTAAATAGTCTGGCTGGATGGAGCTAGATATAATTCAATTGTGTGCTGGCATAAATCACCTAATGAGCCATTCTGCAGACTATTACTGCCTATTGTATCTTGATTATATGCTATTTGTGGTCACAAAAGCTTCATAAGCATACCAATTTACCTGTTGCTAGGATACCACGAGAATGTCTCATGCATGGGTTACAATGCCCGAGTCACATAAATGATTTGACTACATCTTGGCAGAGTACAATGATAGACCTGGGGCCTTTTTCCATTCTGGAAACGAAGATTCTATATAATCTTTAGATGTCTCAAGATTATAAAACGAATTTGTTTGATCTTAAAAGAGTAGGCCTTTCTTAGTGGATTCCCGTTTGACACTCTTTAGAGAATTCTAAACGGAGAAATGGTTTATACAAATCAGAAATAGATTACAAAAGTTTTCTTTGAGAATTTTGGTGCAATGAAATTTGTACCAAATTGTATATAATTGATCGGGATATACCCCTGTGACATCATAAAAGGAAGGGAATTCCCTGCTCATGTGATCTTTGTAAGATTATCTTTCAGAATTCTCTAGAATCTGTAAAGATTATTCTTTCCAGAATGCCTTAGAAAATAAACTACAGTAAAAAATTAGTTAACTACAAATTTATGATGGCATTGAAATATAATATCTTACAATTATTACACTACGATCATGTGATATCTGGAGGGGTTAAAATGGCGACTGAGTAGTTGACCATACAAAGGAGCTCTCCATTATATCACGGATTTCAACGAAACTAGGAGTCACACGGTTATAAAACCATGCAAGGAGTGATATAAACTATTGGGGAAACAGTAAGTAAGGTCAAATAAGGAACTAATAGGCTGTGTACACTGAAAATAACATCGGTTTACCTCAACGCAGAGAAGTGCTGATCAGTGTCGTGACCTACTTACTGTAGACTGGTGTAAACAGAGAGTCCGCCATATTGTATACAGACCGGTCAGTATGAGTCAGACCCAAAGTGCTACAGCAGAATTTGAATCATATCTGATGCAGAATGTACCTAAACGAGGGAGAGGGAGACCGAGAGGTAGCAAAAAGAAGGGCAGCATAACAGCGAGGGTCGGAGGTTTGTCGAATAACACATCGCAGAAGAGAAGTCGTACCTCAAGCGGAGAATTGTCACCATGAGCGGAAGGACTATACGGACATCGGTACAAGAAGAAGTCGATAGTTCACTGAGTGATTTTGACTGGACATCATGTGGTGACATGGACGAGATAAGTAAAGTGGATTACCCTATCAATAGACGCACAAAGTCTATTAAGCAGAACAAGGGAAACCATATGGCGAATTGCTTTGCTGATATGAAGCAATTCATAGCGGCATCAAACAAATTGGTAAATGACAAAATAGACAAACTAGACACGAAGATGGTGGGCTATAATGAGTCAGTTAATAAGAGAATGGGTGAACTCGAAATTAAATCTAATAAGAGACACAAAGATACAGTATCCGAATTAGATAAAATCAAGGGCATTGCAGAAAAAGCTGCTGAAGATGCAAGATTGGCAAGGGAGGAGGCCAGCCGTGTGCAAAGGGAGTGGTCTGTACACAAGATTATTCCCAAATATTCTGATGCAGTTAAACAGGATGCTAGTGCAGCGTATAAATCTCCAAAGCGATTTAATATCGTGATAACTGGACTGATTGAAAAAGACGATGTACAGCCCATCGATCAAGCTATGGAGGTTTTGAGTCAAATATCAATAAAACCAGATCCTACTGAATTGACTCTTGTTCGACGTCTCTCTACAGTTAAACCAAATGGCACACGTCCATTACTGGTATGTTTCAATACAACATGGCGTCATGACTCGTGTCTTAAAAACAAAGCATCACTGATTGGTAAGCCAGGATGGGAGGAGGTCTTCATAAATCCTGATGAAGAGCCAAATGTCAGACACTTGAAAGGTTATCTAAGACGCATACATCGCCATTGCAAGGATAGCCTGTCAATACCATCTTTCGTACGGGGAACAAGGATAACCATAGAAGGAACTGAATATGATGGAAATAATCCCACAGAAATCCCTGCAAGATACCTGCCCGCAAATGCAGTGCCACCTGGACCAAATATGCAGAAGCATAGGAGTGCTGAAAGCTCTACAACATCTATGAAATCATGGAGGAAAAGTCCACAGAATACAAATGAAAACCCTTTTCGAGCTGCAAGTATAGGAGAGCAACGGAGAAATTCAAAATCACCGCCAACACCGATAAATGCCAGATTATTGCGAATCAGTGGTAGCAATTATGAAGGTAATCTAACGGTACTCAAGAAAACACCAAGCCCAAAAAAAAATCCAAGTCCGAAAAAAAATGATGGGGTGGGAGTAAAAGGTGTTAAAAAAGACAAACCTATGAGTGTCAGTCTTGATATAGCCAAACATATTTTGACTACCAATGAGAGTATGCGCGAGACAGACAGCAACATAGTGTTCTCTGAAGCAAACAGTTACCTCAGCAATCTATATCCCATGCCGATAGAGTATAAGGACTATAGTTTCAATTGTGCTGAGCAACATTTTTTCCTGGCTGATGTGTAAAGAGATGGAAGGGGATGATGTGGCTGAAATAGTGCTTAAATGTGATGATGGCTTGAAAGCAAGACGGGAGGTTGATCCATTGACGACGAGTACACATTGGAAAAGGTCTAGGATTCTATGCATGAAGAAAGCGCATCACCACAAGTTTAGACAGAACAAACAGTATCCAACCATGCTGCGGCGCACTGGGCAATTACTGCTAATTGCTAGTGGTACAAATGGATTTTGGACTGGTAATGCCAGTTATCATGACACCAGATTGGACAGTGACGCATACACTGGCGAGAATATGAATGGTATATTGTTGTGTGAACTCCGAGCTACATTACTGGCAGAATATTGTCTGCATGTAGATGCAGGTAAACCTCCACTACAGGGCGATACGAATGCCCCGTTGAGTGTAGTTGAACAAGACACTGGTGAAACAGAAGACCCGGCTGTGTAAAGAATATGACTTGGACTCAAAACTATTCTTTCACAAAAAGGAATATGTACTTGAAATAAAATGAACTGATGAACTTAGAGTATGTGTAAGAAACCTGTATGGTATAAGTATGTCGTTAATTAATTGAAAAAAATATACACATGTGACTGATGAAATGTAACTAATTGGTAGTACCGTAATCAGGGTGATGGGGAGCTCAAAAATGATCCAAATTGATAAGAAGTAGTTAGCTAAACGTCGTTATACCTAAACGTCGTTATACCTTGAGGAGCATATATTTCTCTTTGGCTCCGCTAAGATATTGTATTAAGTGAGCCAATTGGTTTGACTTTCTACGGTTCTGTTATACCGTGTCATTCCAATTACGGACCTCACCGTATAGAATATCAATCACAAGATATTCTTGATTCAGACCCTTTATACTATAGCGCTTGTTTCAGTCTACACTGTGTATAAATGATGTACATTGGTTACTGTTGTGTGAGTGGGGGGGATGGGTTGGATGGTGAAAAATGGACCCTAAGGATAGCTAATGAGGTATAAAAGCCCTACTGAATTACGCCAAAACAGGGGTCTACGAATAGTAACACTGAACTCGCAAAGTCTCAGGGACAAGCACGACTATGTGCAAAAATATATGTATGGTCCAGACTACTTAGCTATAACGGAGACTTGGTTGAAACCGGATATACCGGATGGCCAAATAAGTATACCGGGTATGACACTATACAGACTGGATAGGAGGAGAGGTCAACGAGGCGGGGTGGCACTTTATGTTAGGAATATATATGCATATCACACTAACATTGTTGAAGAATTGACAGTATTGAATAAGGATATAGAGTGTCTATGTATTAATACATGTTACCCAGGTAAAAAAAAAAGTTTCATCTTTGTAGTCTATAGACCACCTAAAGGTAAAGTCAAAGAATGCTATGAACATCTTAACAACTGCATGAAACATGAGTTAACAAAACACAAAGAGTGCTGGTTGCTTGGTGACTATAATGTGAATACTCTTAGTAGAAACTGTCCTAAATTTAAAGTCTTAAGTGGTTTTTTGAGAGATAATGGTTTAAAGTATTTAAGGACTGCGCATACGTACATACACCCACATGGTAGATCAACATTGGACCATATATATACGAACTGTAATGCAATAAGTGAAGTTGGTCTTTTTGATGATATATACATGTGGTGATCATATACCTGTATACACTGTAAGAAAACATAAAACTAGAGTTAAAGATCCTCTGACGTTTGTAACTGGCCGTGAATATAGAGGTTATTCCAAGGAAATATTCACTCAGTATATCAATGAGGGTGAATGGAGGATGAATGTTGATGAGTGTACAGTCACTGAATTATATGAAGAGATTGTATCAAAACTTACCACATATTTAGATCGGTACCATCCAGTTAAGATAAGACAAATACGCCCGAATGATCCGTTCTATGATGAGGAGATAGCAAATCTAATTGTTAAAAAGAAAAGGTTCTTCAGGAGGGCAAGGAGATGGCCAGTTGGAGTAGAAAATGTACCATTAATAAATGCAAAAAGATTAAAGAGGAAAATTTCTATGAAACTGATTGAGAAAAGGAAACGTTTTACATTGTATAATCTGGAACGATATAGCAGTAATCCTCGTAGATTCTGGAAAACAATTAACAGTATTTGGAGAGGTAGAGCGAGTGTCCCTAATATCTCTTTGAAAAAACAAGACGGTACACCAGTGGATCAGCAATCTGTAGCTGATTATATAAATGATTATTACATTGGTGTTGGTGAACTGCTGGCGGAACAATTTGATAGGAATATAAACTATGGTGCCACATTTGATGGATGTGATACAGAGATCAATCTAACTAATGTAACACGAGATGAATGTACAAAAGTCATTAAACATATTGATGTGTATAAAAGCTCTAGTATTGGAAATGTCAGAACAGTTATTGTCAAGGATTGTTTACTGACTAGGAATGAATTACTGCAAAACTTTGTGAATCAATCCTTTGATACAGGTGAACTACCGGATGAACTTAAGGTTGGCACAATAACACCATTACCCAAAGATGGATGTTTAAGTGATGTAGCGAACTGGCGTCCTATCACGGTGACTAATATTTTTTCTAAAATGACTGAAAAACTAGTCCACAGACAATTGATGAGTCACCTCCAGGAGAATAATATTATAAGTAAAAACCAGTATGGTTTCATGCCAGGAAAGTCCACAGTAGATGCCACGTTTGTATTGATACAGAGCCTATTAGAAGCTAGGAATAAAGGTGAAATATCTGTGATTGTTTTCCTGGACTTAAAAAAGGCCTTTAATAGGGTAAATCAGGAAATTCTATTGAAAAAGTTGGACCGTATAGGACTCAGAGGTAATTTTTTATTGTGGTTAAAAAGTTTTCTGGTGCATAGATATCAGACTACAAGAGCCAATAATTGCCTGTCCGATAGTAAAGTAATAGAATGGGGTGTAGCCCAAGGGACGGTGTTGGGTCCTCTGTTGTTTAATATTTATATCAATGATATTACACATTGTTTTTTACATAGTCAATATATTTTGTATGCTGATGATATAGCAATGTTAATACATGGTAAAGATGCTGGAATCATGTCGCAATTAATACAGGATGATCTAAATAGAGTGGATGAATGGTGTAAAGAAAATATGCTCACTATAAATGTCAAAAAAACAAAAATGTTATGGTGTCATAGCATATACCAATCCTTCAATATACCACAGGTACACATGAATCAACGAAATTTGAATACTGTAAAACATTTTAACTATCTAGGTGTGATACTTGATTACGCCTTGAATTTTAAAAAACAGTGCCAAAAAATTGAGTCTATGGCGATAAGACGACACAAGCAATTATGTAATGCCATATGTTTTGTCGACAAAGATACAGCCTTGAAAATATATAAAGCTATGGTGCTACCGGTATTTAAAAATTGTAACTACATACTAGATAGCGGCCCAAAAACATTGACAGACCACTTGGAAGTGTTGCAAAACAATTGTTTACGAACATGTTTAGGAATTAGACATGCTCAGGATGTTCATGTAACAGATCTACATAGGAATTGTAAAGTCCAACCATTGTGGAGAAGACGTGATAGAGTACTCACATTGATGATGTATGATCGAGCGAAAAATCCGGATATATCCGGATCAGACCAGTGAGGGTTTTGAGAGGCCAAGATAAGCTGAAACTATGTGTTAGTAGACCTAATCTTGAAATATATAGACATAGTCCACTATATAGAGGCTCAATACTATGGAGTATGTTAGAGGCGGATGTACAACGAATTGCATCACGTAAGGAGTTCAAAAAGAAAATTGTGGATTATGTTTAATATGAAGTGTACTGTATTATATATGGAAATGAGTTATAGTTATTACTTGGGGTTCATGGAAACATTTTTCACTGTCTAATGACATCTTCAGTACATATGACATTATTCTGGATGTGTATGAATTGTTATGGCTGATGTTACAGAAAAGCACCAAAATGTTGTGATTGTTTTATTGGCCAATAAACACTTATGAAACTTCAAACTTTTATCTCAAGATTTTCTTTTTTAAACATGTTTCCATTTCCCACAGGATTCCCCATAATATACATTCACAATCATGCTAATTTGGCTAAAAGAATTTAAAACAATTATTGTCTAGTATTCTTTAAAACACAAATAATAGTGAACTTGATAAAAGCGTAATGAATGAATTTTCATTTCAGCACTTCTATGGACAAAACATACTTTTACCCGAAACTGTTATGTCTAAGAAATATACATTTTCAAGCATTTTGATATATTTAGTCCCACCTATTTTGCTCTGACCAAAACAGCCTTAAGAAAGACTTTCTAGTCAAATGAAGATTGGTGAAGATTATCTTAGATCATACCGAAAATTAAAAGATAATCTTGAAATGCCAAAAAATGTTTACCAAAAGAACATTTTGAATAATCTTTTGCACAAACGGATAGATTATTATATTTCCTTGAAAACACATTTAGAAACACAAAATCAAAACGAATTCGTTTATAATTCTCATTTTCAAAACAAAAAAATGCCCCAGGTGATTTCTTTCTTTCCAATAGAAGTTGTTGTATCTGTTTCACTAATAGATCCTGCCAGATGTTCATTTTGTTATGAACGATTATTCTACATTAATACAGCTTTCTAGCTGGGTCCATTATTTATTTGTTGATCTAATTTGAAAGATCCCCAAAAAAGTGTGGGTCTCACCTAACACAGCACATACATAATGTGTGGCCCTCACCTGGCCCTATACTGCCAGGTGATGGGTGCTTAAACCGTCATGGCCCTACTTAATCTGACAGGGATATTGGACTAGGGTGATGGCTAACCATAAAAGCCACAACAATAGTCTAGACCAACTCACCACTGTGTAAGTGTCATGGTCCTTCCCCATCTTCTACTCTCTCTCTCTCTCTCTCTCTCTCTCTCTCTCTCTCTCTCTCTCTCTCTCTCCTTCTATGTATATACATATATATATATATATATATATATATATATATATATATATATATATATATATATATATATACATTTATAAGAATCTGCTGTCAACTTGACAGTTCACATTAAAAAAATCATGTTGATGGCAGAAAAGATGGCATGGTTTTTACCTCTGTCAACTGTCAAGTTTGAAGAAATTCTGCCATCAACTGTCAACTTGACACTTTTACAGAGGAGAAAAGCATGTTGGCAAAACATTTCTTTCCACTTTGACAGTCAACAGGTTGAAATTTCAGGTTTGATAGTACTTTATCAAATTTCGTATTAGAGGTCTATGTTGTTTCCATATTGGGGATAAAAAAAATCAAGTTTAATATTTTTAAGGTGTGTCCCTCCACGGCTTCCGTAGTTTAAGTGGGTGTTTTACATATGCAAACGCTATGGCTATTATGGGAATGTGTCGCCAGAGTTGTTAAAAGGGAGTATCAAACCAAATCATTTATCGACCTTATAGATCAAGGTTGTAAGGGCCATGTTACATCTATGTATGCGCTCAATGAGTAATTCCTCTGCACTGACCTACATGGAGCTGTCAGGAGAGTAACTTACACATTCAGGGAGGGCAACATGTCAGCAGGAAAGCAGAACAAATAGTTTCTCTCTCCCTAGGAGGACAAGGGTCTGTTAATGCAGCTGACCTGGGACCTGGGACAGGGCAGTGTTCTAGTTATCTACAGCTATACGTCCCCCATAGCTGACATCTCGCTGCAGACTCTCTAGTAACCAATGGCAAATCTGAAGGCTGGCCTGTGCTCCTGTTCCCCATTACTGGACATGGGCAAATCTTATGAAAAGATGGGGTGCCTATGACAGGATTGGTGAAATTAGCTTGGAAGTAGTAAAAAGAACTAGGTTCTAAATGGATTGGTAAAATTTCTTAGACCTTCTCTAGATATTGTTCAGTTGTAATAATGAGCTGCCTGTGATCTGGAAAAATTGAGCAATCATGTGAACAGGTAAGGCTTGCATCAGCTCTGTATGGATTCAGGGTTATGTATGGATGTAGTCATGGTGAGTTACTCATCATTGATATATGCAAAGGAATTCAGTATGGTAATGATGGACTAATGCATAGAGTCAATTAGCTGTGCGACCTTCAGTATTATTTTTTATTACCCATGGCCAACTACTCGTATCCCATCAACAAAGGCTGATCACTAGAACCCAGGGGCAATCAGTACACCCATTGGATCATTCTTGTTAGTGGGGCTGAGATCACACTGACTACCGGCCAATGGAGTGAGTAGATCTCAGGATGGCTCATGTAGTGTGAGCAGCTACTCTTAGACTTAGCTTCGTTCATGGTAGCAGCTCAAATACGTCATGAAACCTGCCTAGCTCTCTTCAAGCACTCTACCGCTAATACACTCTCCAAGCATGTATCTTGTTATGAAGTTAACTTTTTAACAACAGGGGATGTGTCAAGTCATAATGGGGGGACAATATTTGTTTCACCCCCATGGATGAGGTAAAATAATTTGTTTTGGTGGGGGTAAAATAATTTTTCCTGCTAGAAAAGACTGCCTGTTTGAAAACCCATCAGCACCACCCCCCCTCTCATCCCATGATTGAACAAACGTCCAGCCCCTGAGCTCATGCAATGTAGATTATACTTTGGACTGTCATTAACCACTAGCATCCTCTTTCTCACCTCCCCAGTTGCCATCATTAAAGGGTGCCTCTGAAAGCCAGGCTGTTTTTTGCCTCTTCTCTCTTCTACAAAGGCCCGTATTGCTGTGCTGGGAGGCAAATGGTGGTTTACAACCCTGCTTGGCTGAGCTTAGGGTGGTAAAATGAGACATGGATGTTCTTCTCTCAAGTATTTCAGGGCTGGATAGTATTGTAATAAATTATGCCTTTTGATCCTTGTGGTGCATGAATATAGCCATTATGCAGACTATCTGAGCTAGGTACAGTTATGAAATGTCAACATGATGCACCAATAAAATGCTGCTGAGTGGAATTGCCTACATCACATTGTTGCAACACAACAAAAAAGAAAGATTAAATTGAGAGGTTTGTGTGGCCATTTAAGTTCTAAGCTCACAATTTGTGTCAGAAGAACATGGGAGAAGGTCACCTTTGTCTTCACAAACTGATGCAGAACCTGCCCAAAGATGTTTATCCTATAGAAACACTGTTAGTAGTAGCCACGGTTATTTTACAGCGAAAACCCTTGGCAACTTTGGTTCCAATACATTTTGCTGTAAATCTACAGGAGGTGAGTTGCTGTAATTCTACAACCGAAACCACAGTAACAACTACTGTAACCATACAGCTAGATCATTCAGATCTACAGAAACATATGTTGTAACTAAACAGCAAAATATTTTGTAGAATTACATAAATATGTTTTGTAAAATAACACAAAATTTTCTGTAAATGGACAGCAAGTTTTGCTGTAAATGAACAGCAGAATATACAGTAAATTTACAGAAACTTTTGCTGGCAACTGAGGTTCCGGCAACTGTTGCTGTAAATTTACAGAAGCTAGGGGTGTAGAATTACAGCAAGGGGTTCTGTGAATCTAACGGAACTGTATTGTATAGTATGTATAGGCTCTGCTATATATACTTTACAGTGAGGTGAGTCCATGATACAATCCCTATCATATTTTTTATGTGTGCACTCTGTGCATGCATTGATACTATAAACCATGCAAGCCTGATGAAGACAAGAATGTATCCAATCCTCGTGAAGTGGCATCACTGAGAGTGAGAGAGGTAGACAACCATCTCTCACAAACCATTTCATGGTCAGTCAGTTTTAACACTGGATTAACCTAATGGCAGGTAGTCCTATGTTAGCTTTAGGTTCAGGGTCCAGGCACTTGTATATACAAATTAGATACAGGTGTGGTGTCTTTGGTGTATATTACTGGTTGTTACTAGTTTCTTCTCAGATAACCTTATACATAATCTTTTGTGCAAAATGTTAGATTGAACCCATTGAAGTTGTCATTGCATTACAATTAATTGATAAGCTCTGGGGACATTGTTGGATTGAGGTGGCACTATAAGCATATACATTCTTAACAAATGGTGGATACTGCTGCTCCCCAGTAGCAGAACCTACAGGTAAGGCTATTTTGGTAACGCCTTTGTGGGTCACTCTGGTGCAGAGTGACTGGCTGGCCTAGCGTATACGAGAGTAAGTATACAGGACAACTCACTGTACACATGTGTCTACAGGTAGAAGCTTCTCACTCAACATTGAAACTAAGTGTATTTGAGAATACTGCTCTTTCCCCTGTTGATTTACAATCCTGTTATATAACCCCAACTCTTTACAGTGTAAGGAGGAGGATTATCAAAGACCCCAAGTTAATTTCATTACCAGCATTGCTTATGTTACATTCATTTGCATGTATGTGAGATTTTGATAATGAAATTTAAGATCCCTCACAAAATAATATTCCAATGCATTATTCCAATTTTCACTGTGAATGCACATCCACTGGATAACATGCACATGTATCAAGCTGACTCTACAGAGCCTTATATCCTAATGGGTTGGCCTGATGCATACCATCCACATGGATAGTTTTATAGTTCTCTCAAGACAAAGTCATCCAGACATTGTGTGCATTGATTACATCAGCAACATGGCTTGGGGCAACAATAGGTCCTACACAGGGGACACCTGAGGGCACTGGGTGTGACATCTGAACCTAACCAAGCCTAACATACTCAAACACACTGTCCACATAGAGCCCAAGATATAGCGGTAGCCCTGACAAGTGTGGCCAATAAAGTGTTATATATATACGGTACTGGCTCCTCTGTAGCTTTCCAGACACAGTCTACCAAACTTTGTGTGCATCGATTACATGGCCTGGGCAAGCAATAGGTCATACAAAGGGGACACCTGAGGACAGTGGGTGAGACATCTGAACCTATCCACGCCTCACTTACTCCACTTCTCACACACCCATCCCCCTTCAGCTTTTCCTTCCCCATCCTGGATAAGCTCAAGCGGCAGGGAAGAAACTATGCCCATATTAATTGCAGGATCATCAGAGGGGAAACTTTTGATAAATTATTGGCTCACATGGAGAATGTACAAATAGACGCTCTTACCCTATGAGAATCCTGGCCTGACGCCCATGATTTAACATTACCTTATTATAATCTTGTAAGGTTAGATAGGCAATGGGGCGAGAGAATTAGTAGTGATCTATCAAAGATTGGTAGAGGTTTGGGCGTATTTGTACATAACTCTGTGACAAGGTTTTCTGAACATGAATATGCATATCTTAGAATGTCATGTAAGGATAATGAACTACAGGTAGTAAGTTTGTATCATAAAAATAAAAAAAAGGTTGTCTATAGACCTCATGAGGGTACTGCTGGTGAATTTTGGAATATACTTCAGGTTAAGATTAGACTGATTCCTAAGAAAAAGAAATTAAATTTGCATTTAAGGATGATATAAACGGTGTCAGGAATGAGAGCCCTGGGGAATATTGGCCCCCTGAAGAGTGGCCACCTGATTTTCAGCCACCATAGCTTAAGCCCTCCAGGAAACCAGCCCACTGACAATCAGCCACCCTGAATTAAAGCCCTCATGAATGTAGGCCATTTTTCTAACATCCAGCACAACTAATCTGACTGAAAATGTAATTTTTCATTTAACATCCATCACCTGACATGTCATCAACCTCAAATGACATCAAGCTAACATGACATTAACCTAACATCCAGTCCATCTAACATCCAGTCCATCTAACATCCGATCTACCTAACATCTGATCCACCTAACATCCGATCCACCTAACACCCGATCTACCTAACATCCGATCCACCTAACATCCGATCTACCTAACATCTGATCCACCTAACATCCGATCCACCTAACATCCGATCTACCAAATATCCAATCCACCTAACATCCGATCCACCTAACATCTGACCCACCTAACATCCGATCATCCTAACATCCAATCACCTAACATCCAGTCCATCTAACATCCGATCCACCTAACATCCGATCATCCTAACATCCAGTCACCTAACATCCAGTCCACCTAACATCCGATTCACCTAACATCCGATCCACCTAACATCCGATCCACCTAACATCCAGTCACCTAACATCCAGTCCACCTAACATCTGATCTACCTAATATCCGATTCACCTAACATCTGATCCACCTTACATCCGATCCACCTAACATCCGGACCACCTTACATACGATTCATCTAACATTCACAATGCTGACCCTAACTATTTCTTCAGAGCATTTCCTTCTTATTTTTCAATCCCTTGTCAATGGACTATTCTGGGTATTATTCATTATTTTACACATTTATTAAATTCTTCACCACACACGCTAAGGCCCTGCTCACAAGCTTACAACTCACCCCCCACCCAGTGTGTAGAGTGAGCTACTCTTACATCATCCATACCAGGATGTTGTGAGAGCTGGACCCATTCCATTTCTAGGCACTGACTCACTGCGAGTATCACAACATACCAACATACCTGTGGACGCATTTCTAGGATGCAGGGAAATTCCACAATCTCCCTTCACCCTGATTGGTCCACATATAAATAGAATCATTTCCAGGTATGACGACGCGTCAGATCGGACCAGATTGGACCAGACCTGACCAGATCTGACCTACTCCTACTGGTATATTTCATCACCCTGTGAGCTGCTCACCTAGGTATATAAGACCCTATGAGCAGCTCCCAGGCATCTCTTATTCTACACACAACCTCCCTAGTATCTAGAACCTACAACAGGTTGAGCTACAAGCTTAGGGGCAGAGCCTGCATGCTGGTGAGTATATCATTGTTACCACCTATATGTACACTCTGTCATCATGCAATAAACAAGGATCAAAGAACTTCTCTGGATTCAGTGTTCATTACAACATCAACTTGTAACGGTTTGTTGACACCTTAAAGCCTTTGCCCCCATCTGTACGTCTATGATCCTATTATCCATCACCGGTCCAACAGTCTGTCACTAGTTCATCACCAGTCTGTCACCTGTCCATCACCAGTCTGTTACCCATCCATCACTAGTTTTTCATTGGTCTGTTACCAGTCTGTCCAGTCCATCACAAGTCTACCACCAGTCATTTACCAGTCTGTCACCAGTCCATTACCAGTCTTTGACTGCTCTGTTACCAGTCTGTCACTAGTCCGTCACCAGTCTGTCACCAGTCCATCACAAGTCTGTCAATAGTCCATATTTCTAAGAACCAAGTGTGGCGCCTTCAACTTGCCATGTTGTTGTCTGTATTATGACCTAGTTTTGTGACGTTAGTGTGTCACTTTGGCGAGATTAATGTCTCCGGCTTTGCACCCATATTACCCATAGAATCCAAGCTTGGCATGTACATTCATTCAGGTCACAGCAAATATAAGATCCATAGATGATGATCGCATACTTCTTTTCTCCATAACATTCCAAATATAGAAGAATTTTCAAAGCAAATCGTATCGGCTGCCCGCCATGGAAAGTCTGTGTTGCCACCATGTAAATAGATGGGAAGTCCCTGTGTGACACACTTTCAGCCAGAACTAGGTCAGGAAGGCAAAACCTGCCATGGCAGACTGCAACTCATTAAATCTTATAGTCCAAATTGGCATGGCATCACTATCTATAGATCCTATATTTGCTGGGACCTTAACCCTTTAAGGGCCACTGATTCCCTTAGGCAACATCTAAAATGCCCTTGAGCTGCCGCTGCTGCAGCATCAGTGAGCTGCCCAAAGGCAGCAGTACCACATTGCTGACATCCCTAAAACATAAAATTATCATATTATTTTACCAACATCAATGTGTTTCTACATGAACACACATGTATCCTCCTCAGAAAAGTACAAAACCCCACAGTCATGTAATATTTTCATCCTCCTCAGCTGCTAATTTAGGGCAGTATAGTATGCCCATTCTGCTGCCCAAGGGAAAAGGGCATTTGTAAGAGCTGGCAGTTAAAGGGTTAATGATTTAACATGGCAAGCTTGGATTCTATGGAAAATATGTGTGCAAAGCCGGAAGTATGGCAGACGGTTTAGTTATATATACATTCACATTGGTTTCTAGTACCCCTCAGCATGGAGCAGCGATCCTGCCTATTGCCACAGCAGCCCGGGTGCGATTCTCTATACGATTGAAATGGTTTTACCATGGACAATATGGCAAGATTGACTATGTATATCCGCCAGCCATTTCAATGTCTAACTTGACCTTGAAAAGGTATATAGCAAAAATCCTAAAAAAGCACTAGTGCATTGATGCTCTCATAATGCACGGCTGATATACAAATATCGGCACTGAAACACCCAGAATCTTGGTATAAACACTTTTGACTGCAACATTATGGTTTCTGGTCATCTCTATATGCCGTAAATGAATATTCCTAACCACATTCATGATTCCATTATGAATTTTTACAAGGATTCTAGAAGCCTCAATTTGGGCTTTATTTTTCCATGTTTTTGGGCCCAAATGCATAGTTTAATGTGGTACTCAAAGAAAAGTAGATTTATCAACTCCCCTGCTACTAAGGTATATCTGACAGGCTACAAACTTCTCATTGGGGTTTATACCCTCAGCCCCCCATTGGGCCCATTATAATACTAAGGCTACCCTGTTGCCAGCAGCAGTGTTTGCATCTGACTACCCCAGCCAAAAAGTAAAGAAAGTCAACATCCCTCTAGGTTTAGGTGGTTCGGATGTTACATGGATTAGATGTTAGGTGGATCGGATGTTAGGTGGATCGGATGTTAGGTGGACTGGATGTTAGGTGGTCCGGATGTTAGGTGGATTGGATGTTAGGTCGCTTGGATGTTAGGTGGACTGGATGTTAGGTGGATCGGATGTTAGGTGGACTGGATGTTAGGTGGTCCGGATGTTAGGTGGATCGGATGTTAGGTTGATCGGATGTTAGGTGGACTGGATGTTAGGTGGATCGGATGTTAGGTGGACTGGATGTTAGGTGGTCCAGATGTTAGGTGGATTGGATGTTAGGTGGATTGGATGTTAGGTGGATCGGATGTTAGGTGGATCGGATGTTAGGTGGATCGGATGTTAGGTGGATCGGATGTTAGGTGGATCGGATGTTAGGTGGACTGGATGTTAGGTGGTCCGGATGTTAGGTGGATCGGATGTTAGGTGGATCGGATGTTAGGATGATCGGATGTTAGGTGGATCGGATGTTAGGTGGACTGGATGTTTGGTGGTCGGGATGTTAGGTGGATCGAATGTTAGGTGGATCAGATGTTTGGTAAACTGGAATTTAATATAGGTTAACTATAGGTAAATGGGCATTGTTCAGGTGGCTTGTATTCAGGTGGCTTATTACCAGGGGGCCTAAATTCTTGGGGGCTTACTCTCAGGGGGCCTATTTTCCTGGGGCTTACCATCAGGGGGCCGTTTTTCAGGGTGGCTCCTGTTCATGTAACCGATATAAACATCAATATTTTAGACAAAAATGACAACGAGGCAGCCAAGTTATTGCAGGGATTACGTGGTTTTGGCTTTAAATCTTGGATTAATACCCCCAACGCATGACAGTGATAATCCATCCTGTTTGGATTTAATTTTCAGTATGGATGATAAAATAACAGAGAGTGGAATTCTGAGGCCATATATTAGTGACTATAATTAGATCTATGTATCCAAATGCAGGGTAATAAGAACCAAATTAAAAGTGAGCTTCAGGGGAAGAAGTATGAAAGATTTTTCCGAGCAGAAACTACAGGATGGTATCATAAAAATACCTTGGGAAGTGTATGAAACACTGGACCAGCACTGGGACTTTATCCAAGATAAACTAAGGTACATCATGGATCAAATGTGCCCATTTACTGATTTTGTGGTTAAAAAAAAGCAAGTTTAGGTTACTTATTATCTATAAGAGGAAATAAAAGAATAGGCTCATAAATAGGGCAACAAGGACTAAGAACCCAGAGTATGCACTTGAGGAAACCCAAGCTTAAAAAGACATTGGTGAAGCATGTAGGAAAGGTAGACAAGCACATGCCCTGGGTTTAGTTGAGTCTGCTAAGAATAACCCTAGGAAATTCTGGCACAAGATACATAAATTACTGCCAATGAAGCCTGGAAAAAGTCAAACTATTCACCTGACTGACAATGGTCAAGAAATAGAGCCAGATCAAGTGGCAAACTTTAGGAATGAATATTTTGTAGGCATTGGTTCTGAGCTTGCTAGAAACCTGAATGAGCCTTGGCAATTTGTTGGACAATGCATAGATGGTGCCATTGAGGATTGTATAACTACACAAGAGCAAGTAAAGGAGTTGATTAAAGAAATTAATGTAAATAAATCTAGTGCTATTGATGCATTGAGTTCCAAGGTTCTGAATTCAGCTCTTTTGCAAATGAATGATGTAAATACTGCCTTATTTAATAAATCCTTCCAAGATGGCAAGATCCCATACAAGTGGAAGATTGCCAATGTCGTAACGATTTCAAAAGCTGGTGACCCCAGACTGGTTAATAATTATTGACCTATATCCCTCCTCCCTCTCTCAGGAAAGTTAATAGAGAAAATTGTACACAAGCATATTTCTTTGAGGAACATGATGTGCTCTCCAGGAGACAAGGGGTATACAAGAAAGGTTTCTCTATGGTTAGGATCATTGGGGACTTTACAGACAACATCCTCAGAGAAAAAATAAACTGATAAAGGGAATTTCACTATTGTATTATTCATAGACTTTAAAAAAGCTTTCGACACAGTAAATCATGAAGTTTTAATTAAGAGAATTGAAAATGATGGTATCACAGGTAAACTAAGTATTGAGCTCCCGAACAATCTCAGCAATAGGAAAAATGTTATTTTTAGCTAACAATATGTCATCAGCTCAACGGGATGTTGTCTGTGGAGTCCCCAAAGGATCAAAATTAGGACCTTTATTGTTTTTGGTTAATATTAATGATGTTGAAAATGTCTGTCACAACAGTATAATTTCATTGTATGCCAATGATATGGCTATTTATGTATCTGGTAATAATATGGATTATGTAACAACCAGACTTCAAGGAGATCTTGATAGATTCACAACATAGACTAAGGCTAATAGGCTAAGTGTTAATGTAGCTAAAACTAAGTACTGTAATGTCTCGTGTATAAGGCTTAGCTCGTGTATAAGGAGTACCTAGAGTTGGGCATTACTTATGACTAATCATTCCAATCTTGAGGTTTTTCAATTGTAGTGGTGATTTACTCATTCCAACACTAAAGCACTTTACTCCCCCAAAATGGCAGGGACAGTGCAAAGTGTACGGTAATATCTTGAATATAAATCATACTACATTTAAGGGATTCATATTTCCCTGTTCCATTAGATGATCAGTAGGTTCTACCACTTTGATTATCTCAGAGAAAGGGACAAGAAATTTGAGTATTGCAATGCCTATCTATGTTTTTTGAAACACAGATATGTGGTTTTGAAGTGGTTCTACTGGCTTCACTTGCTGCAGGCTGTATGACCTCATAAAGCAGCATCGAAGCAAAGCTCACTGGGGATCTCAACTCCATTAACAGGCTATAGACATCTGGAGATTCAGTATCTTTCTCAAAATGGTGTACAGCCTAGTGGGAGTGCTATTATGGGTGTGAGACGTGGTCTGAATCAGAATTACCTTAGAGAAAATTGACAGTTTCTCATTACAGGTTCAAGACATGTTTATCAATAGACACTCAGACAAGGTGGCCGATCAAGAAAATTCTTTACCTTCAAAGGCATTTGAAGGTGTTGCATTTATTGCTCTTTTTAGTTGCCCATTTCAGTGATTCTATGTGTTGCATGTTTCTGAGGTAGGATAAATGCCTTCAGGAGGTGGCCTGAAGTAAAATAAATCTTGTCAGGTCTCAACAGAAGGGTGCAGGAAAGGTATGAATCATGCACATTAACTTGCATATAACTTTATTGAGACATCCATAAGGGCCCAACTCTTTACAAACTCTATGAATAGTCACAAGAGAGTATATGATGAATTTTTACGATCAAACAATTATGGATTGCTGTGAAATACCATAAAGTCTATTCACATAAAGCTGTGTTGCATTATCATCATTATGGTGCTTTTGGTTAATAGTTTTCCTCTATTACTTTTGCATAGGTTTGATATACATTTATTTGACTTTCACTGAATTTATTCATTTGTTCACAATCTTTTTTGGGATCAACTAAAAATGAGTGCATTAGTGGCATGTGATGGATCCATACCATTAAGCTCTCTTTCTATTCACACCACCTGATCATATTCAATAACAATGATGAAGCTTACCTAGAAAATTAAAGCCTTAAAAAGCAGCACATCTACAATGAACTTTGAAGTAAAAAGTAAATCTTGGCACTGGCTCATTTACTAGTCCTAATGCTTTGCATAGTATGGTATAGGTTTTCTAAATAGAAATTTCAATGATAACAAAATACAGCAAATCAAAAGTTTCTCTCACCTAGCTGCATGCATCTATGCTAAAGTCAATACAGGACTGTCAGCAAATCTACCTTGTTAAACAGAATAGACACATCGCTGATCAAACATTGGACTGCATGCAAGTACCTATTTGATAGCAGAGGCAGTGCAAAGAGACTGCTATCATATGCATTGTTCCTACCATGTATAAAAATGTAAAAAAAAATCTATATTATATTGGTGTACGTGAGTACAGTTCTAAATATGTAGAGCCTCTACTTTAAATCAGGTGAATAGATAAATGATCCAATTTTTCACAAAAGGACTCTATTTCCCACATTATCTCTTAGAAAGCAAAGACACTTCATGTAAGATATACTAAGATGAATTGGATTGAATAGGGCTATTTCTCCTTTCTAAAATAGGTTCTTACATGTGACAACTTAATAATACTTTAAATGATATTTTTTTAAAGTGTTTTATTGGGAAAATACTGAGTACATTGTATTCTGTATTTATACCTAGCATCCACACATTGTGGTACCTCCGCTAGGCCCCCTGTATAACTCATATACATTGACATTCCAGTTGAATAATAAAGACATGGTGTCAGCATCATAATAGTATTACAAGTTCTATAATTCATATATGAGGAAATAAGTCTACAAATTTCTTACTTAGTTAGAGAATTAATAATGATGAGATGAGATAAGGGATGAGGATCTAGGAACAACACAGTGTAAATATGCAAAAGACATTTAGATAAAGCAGTTTGGATAGTCACATATTATCTCACTTTTGAATTTGTCCAACATAGGTATATGGGTGTACTGAGCTTTTAATTGATTCCATCTTACTCTGGATTTATAGTATGCGCTTCTTAGTACAACAGATTTTAGTGACTGTGGGATTATCATTCTTTCCCTGTGTGTAGTCGAGTTGGTAGGTGTCTATTGTCAACATATTCCATATTCTGAGCCAATTTGAAAGCATAGAAAAGCAAATGCTGATCTCTTCTTACATATAGTTCAGAGCAATTGCTTGCATGTCTTATATCAACAGTAGACATACGAGGATTTTCTTCAAGTTTTACCATGTGGGTTACTCTTAAGGCTCAATTTTGTAGAAGCTGAAGTTCTTTTGTTTCACGTCTATAGTCCCTATCCCATATAAAATCTCCATAATCAAAACATGGTAAGATCATCGACTTATAAATGTCAACAGCAGTGTCAGGGTTTATAAACTTTCTAATCCTGGATAATTGGAATATTCTGTGCTTGATAGTTCTGATAGTATTATTTCTATGTTCGATGAATTTGAAGTCAGTATCCAAGGTTAATCCAAGATAAGGAAAGCTATATACCCTTTCCAAAATAACAATATTTAAAGTAAAAACACTATTATCACGGTGGACATCATAATACAACATCCACTTAGTTTTCTTTTCATTTATAGTCAAAGAGTTCTGTAGGCACCATTCCTTAATTCTTTTCAGTATTATTCGCATTTCATCCGGGGATGTAGCAGAGACTACTGCATCATCAGCATATAGTGTTATATTACACCCACAAGCCTTAGATAAGGAGTTGACATATATAGAAAAAAGGACAGGACCCAAAATGGAGCCCTGAGGCACCCCATGTGTGATAGTTTTTAAGCTGGAACAGTTGTCATTAGCTATTGTCATTTGGTTTCTATTCGATAGGTAATTCTTGAAAAAGTCCTAATATTTAGTCCTAAAAGTGATAACTTTCTTATTAATTTTGAATGTGAGATAGTATCAAAAGCCTTTTTGTAATCAAGATATAGACAGTAAGTTGGTTTCTCATGGATAATATTGTTTATGATATTACTTAGGTGCTCAGTGACAGCGCTTAGGGTTGAATGTCCTTTTCTGTACCCATGTTGTGTGGGACATAAAAGACCATTGTCTTCCATACAGTTTTGTAGTCTATGACAAAAAAGATTTTCTAGGATTTTACCAGGAAGCTGTAAAAGACTAATCAGTCTTAAATCATTAACATCTAATGAGTTTGGTTTCTTGTGAAGAGGGACGATCATCCCTACCTTCCATGCATTAGGGAAAATGCTATGTCATAAGCATGCATTGTACAGAATCAAAAAGACATCAGGGATGGACATAAAGGCATCTTTTATAATAAAAGATTTACAGTGTTTAATAGCTGATGGTTTCCTGATATTAATAGTCTTTATATATTTCATTAAACTGAGATAGGAAATATTGTACATTAAGTTTGTGTCAGGTACCGGTATACCGTATGGATTCTGTTCAGGGGTATATGTAGTAGGGGGAGGCAGCGCATCAGCTAATTTCTTTCCTATAATGGTGAAGAAACTATTAATGTACTCAGCACATTCAGCAGGTGCGATTATTAAACCATTTGTGTTATTTCTTAATTAAATCAGTGTACTACCAGTTTTATTAGGGAGCAGTGTACGGATGGCATTCCAGAATTTAGTGGGGTCAGTTTTCCTATATTCTAGTAGGCTCCTAATCTCATTTTTTTGGTTTTGGAAAATTGCTGTTTTAACAGTACGCTTAAAGTAATTTGCAAGTCTCCAGTTGTATTCAGTATTTGTATTTCTAGCTTTTCTATATAACTTATCTCTGACATGCATTAATGTCAGGACATCATCATATATAATACACGAAGGAAGAAAGTGCTTTAGCATCTATGATACAGCAAAGGTTTAATAGCATCAACATAACACTAATAATGAAATCTCAAACTGGACATATGTAGTGTTCTGATTGTGTCTGAGAACAATTGATTTAAGTATGGAGACTTGAATTTTGCAAGTTCACACCACTTGGATATTGCATTCACCATGTGCCACTGGTTGTGAATGCTGTCAGTGTGTCCAGCATTGTTGATGCAACACCCATGAAAGCTTCATTGTCTCCCTTTCTACTGTAGGTCAATTGTCCCCACATGCCCTCTCCTGCAGCCCTAGATGTATTGCTCCCAGCCCAATTGATGCACACATGACCAGTAGTCTCAGGGGGACAGACAGAAGCTGGAAGGTACGTGAGGGTCAGAACTCCTCTGTCCTAGCAGTAACATTAAGAACATTCAAGGGCTTTTCATTTCTTTTTTGTAAAAGTGTGTCGTGAGGAATATTTGCTCTCTAATATATTATGCTGACCTAATGTGAATTTACCAGCATTATATCTCTAGTGCAGGGTGTGCTAAGCAAAACTGAGGACAGAGCAGCAGCTTGCAATACCCATTTTCTATTCTGGTTTCAAAAGTTATGGTAAAAATTAGTAGAGAAAGGAGATCCATACTGAATGAAACCACAAAAAACTAAAAGTTTGGATACTTAGTTGATCAGACAGCACCAGACAAAACTAAAATGTAGCTCACTCAAGTTGACCTTTTTAACAGGCACTCAAGGCTTTGTTGTCTTTAACAATCCTGATATTCCCAGTGATGTTTACGGAATGATCCCAATGAAGCCCAATTCTGAAATGAGCACTTCCCAGTGAAACATACGATCAAAATACTGATATCTAACATTATTGAGAGAGGGGTTTTGCAACAAAGCAAGTAGTCCAGGAGCTGGAAGTCATTTTCTGCCCGAAGGGTACCAAAAGCTTTGAGGGTCCGAAATAACCAAGAAAATCGTGCTAATTAAAAAAAAATCCACCTCATGGTTGTCACAGCATGTGCAAAATTGCCAAAAATTGCCGTTTCTTGAAAAAAAAAGTTGAAATTGTTTATTTTAAATCATTAAAATCATCTAAAAATTGTTGTATGTATAGATTTACCCCAGAAGAAATCAATACCTGCTCAAACTATGCATTTGAGTCTAATAACACAGGAAATCACAGAAATTTTCCCCCCTTTTATGAAATTATAACATGTTCAGTGATTAAAGTCTGATAAGGGGACCAGGATCGTTCTTACCCTTTTCTCTATACCTGAGACTGGTCTTAGAAAGCTTTGGTTTTTAATATTATGTGGTCTTAGTTGACATACCGTGGGTATATGCATGGGCGTCTGATCACCAGTAGTGTCTGCAACATAGAGAACATGGTGAAATACAGAAAAGAGGTTGGCTTATAAAAGGAGTCCAACTGTAAGTGCTGCTAACAAGGTTCTCTTATTTTTTATTATACACACTACCCACTTCTCTTGTTAATTTGTAAGGGTATCAAGTCTGCTCTCAAGCAGGAGTACTTGAGATTCACATTATGAAAAAGGTCTCACTGGTGAGCACTGCATCAGTACATCATGGTCAACCTTTGGGTGTTTATCAAATATTGAGGGTTAACATAATGTATAAATGCAGCTCTGCAAGAAGAATTACCAGGGCTACATTTACCAATACTATTGGGCTGTAATGTCCCTAGATTAAGGATCCTCACTACGACTTGAAGGTGCACAGTCGTAGTTTGTTAAGAAATGGCCTCCAGTGCTACTGCCGCTCTACTTCCATGGGTGACCCCTTAACATGTAGCACACTGCTCACTTGTATAGTTTCCAACATGGCATCTTAGTTAAACTGAGACTGATGAAGTTAGAGCTATCAGTCATGGCTATAAAGCAGTGGCTATAGAGCGGTCGATAAGTAGGGACCATAAGGTCGCCAGGAGCTTAATTCAAAAGATCCTGGGATCATGACCCCAGCGATCTTAGGAATAAATCAGCCTTATCCTATTAAGCGATCTTAAGAGTTGTTTGGGTTCACATATCCTAGCCAGCACTAAGATCACATCGATCTTAGCCTCAGCCCTCCTACACTATTCCAAGAAGTACTGACTAGGCACAGGGGTAAGAGTCCCAAAATAAAGGAATAGCTGTGGAGTCACTCTTCTTCACAAGAGTGCTTATACCATCGTTCCCCGTCCCCATATGGGCTAACAAAAGAGCACAGGGTGCAGTTGACCCGCATACAGTATTCAAGAATTGTTCCCATGAATGTATGATTTATGCTTGCCTATTAGAAGCATTGTGCCCTCCCCCCAGAACAAAGAGAGAGAAGGGAAGAATTACCTTACAGTGCACTTAACGCATGAGTAGCCCTAAGAGCCCTCATGGACACTCAGCAAACGTCCTCCCTCCCCTCTTTATGTATGCAGCAGGCTATTCACTTTTTCAATCAGGAGTGTTGCCTGTAAGTGCTCTTGTACCCTGGTGAAACCACTATGCATTTCTTTCACTAAGATTGCAGTGATCTTAGTGGTGGCAATGGAATAGTGAAGTGATCCCAGGACTAGCTATTCTGGACAGGCCTGCAACCACTGCATTACATAGGGTAGACCAGCCAGGTCTTATGAGATGTGCCTACACTAAGATCGCTGGGGTTGGGATCCCAGGATCTTTTGAATTAAGCTCCACGTGACCCCTTGACATGTATTCTGCACAGTGCCCTCCTATAAGGCTTCCAACATGTCGTACATGGCAGCTTGACACTCCAACCTGTCACAGCCTGTGACAATCCCCTACACACACCCACATACATAAAAAAAGCTGTATCAGACTAGACAGCCTTTGCTACTACATGCAGTAGCCAAACCCAGCAAACATAGACAACATAGATCATAAAAGTTGGAGAATATGGAATTCAGAAAGGCTCCTGGAACATGGTAAATATACACCGACAGAATGGAGCTACATATAATTCAATTGCCTGCTGGCACAAATCACCGCCAAATAAGCCACTGTGCAAACCATTACTGCCAATTGTATCTGTATAATATGCAATTTATTATTGGAGTAGCATGATTAGCCTATCAATATACTGGTTGCTAGGATACCACTAAGACCAGGTTTTGTTTCTGGGTTGCCATGCCTGGGGCCACACAGTGACATTAGTTCTATTAGATGATTAGGCAGCATAATAAGTTGGGAATGCTAATTTCTCCTTCACAATTGAAGATGTTGCCTTTGTTTTACTAAGGGTGTCACATCAAGAGATGTTCTACCTTTGTCAAGGATTATCACCATTGCTAACATTGTTCTGTTGGGTTCAGTTTACAACACCCTAGGTATATACATATTTGAACCTTGCTCTCATTTAAAACACCCAGCTCTACATAAATAAATGTGGTAAGGCTACCATAACCTCCCACCACCATTGCCTCTCATAATCAACACCCTTAGTTCTTATACTAATATTGCTGCTTCCACTTGGTCATGCTGCCAGGTAATGGGTGCTTAAACTGTCATCTAACAACACTTGTTTCCCCTAATTATCAATTACCGAATCTTCTTGAACTCTAAGAGTGCACAATGACAATCAGGGCTTGGCAAGTAATACACAAAATTGCTTATATGAGATCAATATTAAATGTGCACACCTCTACTTTGGTGTTAGCTCCATTTGGCATACTTTGAACTACCAAATGCAGTTATAAGAGGATTTGTGGAAGCTCCTTGCTTATAAATATGTTAGCCACTATTTCACTCAATATGCTATACTGCCAGATGATGGACTCATAAACTGTCACTGTTCTACTTCAGCCAGCAGAGATATTGGACTAGGGTAACGGCTAACCATAAATTCCCACAACAACTGTCACTAACCATAGTCTAGACCGACACACCGCTGTGTAAGTGTGATGGTCTTCTAGGTTACATTCATTTCACTCAAAGTACATCGTAGTGGAGATGGGGTTAATGTTGGTCTATGTTCTATGGCTCTAAGTGTGCCTTTTTACACCCATAGCTGTGCCCAATCAATATCCAAGATAGGCTGGTATTTTGATATGTGGGATTTTTATAGTTGGCTGCAGAAAGCCTTAACAAGGCTGAAAATTGCACATTAGATATTTAAGCCTGTAATGCAGTTGTAATGCTTGTGTGGTGAAGGTGGGGAAGAGTTGTTTAAAGGGAGTATCTGTTTTTTGTATGATGAGATATCATAAGATATCTGTTAATCAGCTGACACAGTTAGTAATAATGCTCAACTCATCTACAGATCTTTTGTTACATGTTTTTGAGGTGCTTGGAAGGATTCACCAGCTGCTAAACCCTTTTGTGACCTCAGTGAATAATTCCCCAGCACTGACCTGCAAGGAGCTGTCAGGGGAGTAACGTCTGGCCCTTTAAAGATCACACATTAATAGGCAAGTAGAAAGGATATTTTATGAGCAGATGCTTGGATAAAAAAATTCTGTTCATCACTCATACATGATATCGCAAGGGTTATAATCTATGATTGTCATAATTTGGTCCAGGAGGGCATTTCTCAAGATGGTACGACTAGACACAACCAGTATGACTTGAAACCCTCAATATTAGAGTGGGTGATCGTAGGTAACACACTACGACTACTCTGTATGATCAGCACTTAAGGCAGTAATTACATAGGGTTTGGTAGGGCAGTCATACCAGTGCAATTATTAGTGACCACTAGATGAAGGTCTGTAGTGGCATTTAACTGAGAGTCTTTACTACGCCTTGAAGGGGGTCTAGTCGTACCATCTTGAGAAACGCCTTCCTGGTAGTCTTATCAACAGCACTACATTGATGCAGTCCCAAAAGGTTCAACTGGATACATGAGGTCCAGTCACTGTATAGTAACATGTCAGGGCAAAGTCCATTCATCAGGACAACCAAAGAGTAGAGTGCCTTGGATTCCTTCACATGGCGCCTGCAAGTTTAATACCTAGGGAAGCTGACCTAACATCTAAGGCAATGCCCCCATCAACTACAGCTATAAATCCCTTTAGCTGTCATCGCCCTGGAGCTGTCATCGCCCTGGAGAGTGACCAATGGCAAATCTGAAGGCTGGATTGAGATCCGGTACCCCATTAGCTGACATAGCTGAATATGATAAAAGGTTTGGGTGGCTATAAAAGGAATGATGGGCAGTACCAAAAAGTATTGGGTTCTGTAGTGACTGGAGCTGGGTTGAACTGCTGGAGATTTTAACCCTTTGAAGGTCCAGGGGACACTAATTCGTAATACCCTTTAGTCAATTTACTAAATGCAGCTGTTACACATATTTTGTGAGGGTTAACGCCCCCCACATGAATGGTATCTATAGAAGTGATGCTTTACTCTAGCCAATGGACTTGATGCACCAATCCATTTAAATGGACACACAAAGGTAAAATTCAATCACTAATCCACTTCTCACACGGAGCATACTTCAGAGTGATATCTAATACTATAAAAGCATGTCGTCTAATGACAAGAAGAGTTTTAGTTATGCTACACATTAAATATAACTAAGGCACATATTACTTGTCCAAACTACATTCTGACCTTAGGTCTCAATTAGTCTGTGAACCCCAAGCTTAAAACATATCAGGCCAATATCAACATGGAATGAATAAATGGCTGTTCTCATGTAAGAACTATCTAAAAACATTGTTTACCGGCATCAGAAAGTTAATAGAAGTCTGCTCTCTTCAGGGAAGTAGTCAGTGCCTTTCCCTTACAAGTAAGTTTATTATTTTTTTCCCAGGCCTTTTTTTCACAATTGAAGTGTGACATTTTTACAAACTCCTCTGATTGTGGTGTTGAGAAATTGATGCGCAAACTTTCTTGTACAATCTGTCTTTTTTTTTGTACCTCTGGCATTCCCCTAAGCTTACCCTATGCACCCTTTGTGGGTCGCCTGAATACTCCTTGTCACAGTGATGTCTCTGTGAAAGTCTAGAAAGTGTGATATATTATGCTGACTGGTTAGGAGTGGATCAACCCTGCATGATATGTGAATGCACCACGGGGTACTCCATATATGATATTATTCAAAATGTGAGTGAATTGAACCTTTAAACCAACTATTTCATTGATGCATTCTGCCCATCTATTATCAGGAAGCACCAATAATTACCTGCTGCCGAGTCTGTGTGCCAGCACTTCATTTGCACACTTATTTTATAGAAATAACTTCTTCCCATAGAGATAGCATTGCAGGGCTGATCGCCACACCCCAAGTGGCGTAACGTGTGCCGATCTACTACTGCTGCCAATTTGGTACTGCAGCCTCATTCTGGGTGCATGTAAACATTCAATGGCAGACCGCCACTCTACGGAACTACGGTAACGGATTTTTTAAATTTTTATTCAATTAAACCTTCTAAAAGCATAAAATAAATAGAGAACTAAACTCCCCTGGTGTCCTCGGTGGCAGATCCACACCTCATGGTGGATCGGCCACCTTGTACACCATGGTCGTTTAGTTAGTATCATACCAACCCTTGAGCAATTAATGCAATAAAGGCTCTCAAGGTGTTAACAGAGTGAGCAACCATTGATAGATTATGGATCTTATGATACAGGAATGTACATAGCCATCACGTGGACTGTCTGGGCTATATACAGTCCTGAAGTGTCAGCATGATGCAACAATGGAGTGCTGGTGAGTGGAATTGCCAATGCTGCATTTGTGCTTCATACTGACAAGGAAAGAGAAAGCAACATGTATTATAAATGTGGCAGTTCAAAGGTTAAGCTTACAATTTGTGTACTAGTATACATGGGACAACGCTCACATTAACTTGATTACCAGTTTTGCAGATACTATATATTATATGCCCAAATTTATTTTTTGTCCTTTGAAATGTGGGTAGGGTGAAAAAAGTCTGCTGTTGTAGAGTTATGTTCTATCATATTTTGCATATCGTTAGGTAGTGTGAAAAGGTATGCAGTAAAACCATTCTATTCATATACTGACAGCATTATGTAATAATTAAGTTTACGCGAAATCTCTGAGTTAGTTAAGCTTGATTAGACCATGAACAGACTGATGGATGTGCCTACATCAAATACGATTAGCATCTTATTCTAGGTTGTGGACTGTCAGTTCCATCGATCCGCAAATTAGCCACCGAGCTTCAATCCTCATCTCCCACAGAATGAAATCAACATCTTGATGCCATTTATTCTCCATTTCAGATTGATATTAGTCTCTTGCAGCTGGTCCCAGTTAGATCTGAATTGTTCAGGTTAGATCATTCTCACTTTGAAAACTTTGTTAATACTGCAGAACAGCTTGTACAGAGTTGAATGACCCAAGGCACAGCTTGAATAAGAACTTTCCAGACTAATGTATGATAAGTGAACAGATAATCAGATGCTATATTGGCCAACTACACCTTTGAGAACTATTTGTTTCAAAAAGATTCATGAAGCTTTGTTGATGTGTAGTGCTGATTGGCGATAAGGAATATAAGAGATTTTACTTTGCTCCCTGGTCTACTAGCTTTTTGGGTACATAACAGTGTGGCAATCATTCTTTTTCTAATTTCACAAAGGTCTCAGAGTGCAACTGGAATATCAATGTTTATGCCTATAGATACTTCCTCTCTTTTGAATCCTCATTAATCTCTTCAGGATAGTGTCATTTACTCAGTGCGAATCTTGAGAATTTCAAAAATAAATTTGTGTATCAAGGCCCAGTTACACCTATCTCGAAATCCAAAATAAGTTCTGTTGTAAAGTCTTAAAACAATATTTTGTTGTAGAACATTGCAAAAACAATCTTGGCTACACTATTTTTTGCTAGATTTCAAGAAAGGTGTGACTGGGCTTTACTTCACTCCTTTGTAATATACACTATGGTACTCCTCCAAGGTTAAAGACAACAAAACAACCATGGTCAGTAATTAATCTAGTAAGTCACTAGTGTTTAATTAATGCACATTATTTCAAGAACCCTCACTGGTGGATTTTAATGATACCCTTCATCCTCATTACTTTTTCTCAAGGGATATTATTGAAAAAGATTCTCTGCTAGCATATCGTGAAGCGGCTATGCAATCATAACTACACAATTTGATTTTAAAATTCAAACTCTTACGTCTGTCAAGTTGACCTTGTTTTAAAAACAATGTCCTTGTCAAGTTGTGTGCTCATTTTAATCATGCAATCATTTTGTATCTTGCATTGTGGAATATACCAAGCCCGTCACCATTGTGGTGGCTTTAAAGGCTAATATAATCATCATCACCGCTGTTGATTTCAGAGACTATATGATTAGATCTCCAGGGTTAATTGAAGCCCAAAAAAGATCAAATGTGACATGATCTGGGAAAAAGGGGCTTAGTGCAGGGGTCTCTAAGACCGCTTCTCCCAGTAAATGTCACAAATTAGAAGCGAGGTGTACCAAGGTCATTTAGAAGGCTTGAAGGGGAGATGGGGAGGGAGCCAGCAGTAAAAAGGTTGGCATGGATACCTTTACCATTCACCCTCAACCTGATGGAGACTGTCCTCAGACTTAAAGGGTCAATGGCCTGAAGAATCTGGGTGACCATGAGTACTGCTTACGAGATTCTCTGTATCTCTTGCTGTTTTTAAGGGTATCAAGCAGGGAATACTTGAGCAGCTTGTTCATAGTGAATTTGACAGCAGAATTAAAACATTCTTTTTCTCAAGAGAATAAGGTGGTAATGGAGTCATTGCATGTATCAAATTATACTAGGTTTAATTAAATAGAAGAAGATAGTGGAAAAAAACTAGTGCTGTCTGGAACACATCATCTCAGAAGTAGAAATAGGTTGGAACAGCTGGTCGCTTTATGTTAGAATATAGACCGCTTTATGTCAGTTGTACATTAGAAATGCATAATAAGAGGTCACCTGCACAGAGCACCAAGTACTGAGTCTTGAGAGTGGTTATTTCCAGTGGCTGCACCAGGGTTTATATCCCAACCCTGGGGCAAGTCAGTGTCTCCATGGTGACTGATATACATGCTACATGGATGCTGATTGGCTGGATGAGGCTTTCCCAGGCCTCATGGGAGCGACCTGTGCGGATCCTGAGGCCTCAGAGAATGCTTTCACACCTTACAAAATTGTACCAGCATTCATAATTATATTTTGTACAGTTTGTTACATAATATTTCAATAAGAAGGCATAATGGCGTGTGACAGGCACCCCCCTGACTCGTGCACGTCCTTATTCAGGTCCTTTTATGGGTTAAGGGTACTATTTTCTGTCACACATAATTTCAATGTCATTGTTCATAAAACATGGTATTCAAGTTGGTAGCAGGGTGTTTATCAGACCTTGGTTATGGTTATGATCAATTCTAATCAATTGTTGATGGGTAAGTCGAGGGTCATTTGTAGTAACAAGGTTTATGCAGGTTGTGAATGTCATGTATTTTCCCTTCGTGTAATAGATATGTATTATAAGTGTTTATGTATGTCCAATGTCAGTCTTGGTGTTTTAGGTACGTCATGTGTCTGTTTTTTGTTGTTTTTTTATATTCACTTCATGTGTTTGTAGACTTCACTTGGCATAGAATATGTTGCTGGTTTGTAAGGCATAGTCATTTCTCATTGATTAGTGCTAATATTAGCAGCTTAGGGATGTGGCCTGTGGGGTGTTTCAGAAGCCAGACATGATAATGAACATTAAATATCTGTTTTTAAAACTGTTAGATTCTAAACTTACAACTGCAACCATTATCATCTCTCACCAGTCATTTAGTTATAGACACAGTAAGATAATGGTAATACTTTAGAAACACATGCAGTTATAAGCCTACAATCACTATTAAAACTGCTATCATATCTCCTTATGACCGGTTGTAAACATTACCTGCTTCTGAAACACCCCACTGGGATGGGTTATGCTGCTGTATGTGTTATGGGGGTATTCCACCGAAACCGATTCTTGGCCGATAGTCCATCTCCGATGCATTTCCGATGCATCGGCGACAGAAATAGAGAATCGGAGATAATCGGACCCTTATCGGGTGGAAATCGGGTATCATCGGACAAGAATCGGGTCCAGTGGAAGAGGTCGTGAAAAAAATCGGAGACCATCGGAATCACGTCGGGAACGCATCGGGAATGATCGCCGACGGTTTCACTTTGGACCCGATTTTTTCTGTTCAGACAGAAAAAATCGGCCAGGAATCGTTTCTATTTTTTGTCGGCCCGGCAATTTTAGTTTCCGGGGAAGGCGGTAGGGGGCGTACGCGTCGCCGATCACATGGAAATCACGTGACCTGCACTTCGGCCGTACTAGAGGAAAACATCCAAGATGGCTCCACGGCGTGCAACTAAGCGCAAGACGCAAAGAAAACCAGTAAATACAACAAATGACGAGGGGAATGAGGGCCAACAGCCTGAGGATACCTCGAGGAAGGGACAGGGAACATGTTTCAAGGCAAGAGGTAGGCCTAGGCTTGAAATAACAAAGGAAGATGAAGAATCTGCTCGACGTCTTCTCGACCGTACTACCGGTAGTAAATCTGGAGCAGTGGAGGAGTACAATGAAGACGACGACAATGATGAGCCCCAAGACCTAAGTTGCACACCTTCCTCCCGTTCCAGGGGAGGCTATTCTGACTCCAAAGGTCCCTACTCACGGCTAGGTATGGGTGGCAGCCGCCTGACCAAGAGAAAACTCATCCCCGATTACGATGAAAACAATGAAGATGAAGAGGAAGAAGGCAGTCCTCGTCCTGCCAAGTCTTTTAAGAGCCCCCCTACCTCTGCAGGTACAGAAATCATTATTGATCACGACGAGGATGATCCCTGGTATATGGACCCCGATTATGATTCACAGGAATTTTCTGTTGACAATGAAGACGAAGAAGAAGAAGAAGACGATCCCCTCCCTACCATAAAGCCACCCAAAAAGAAAAGACCTGTAGCCCCCACAAACTTTGACATGACTAAAAGAAACCAGGAGGAGGCCAAGGTCACCAAGGTCACTCCTAAGAAGACTGTTAGTCAGGTTAAAAAGAGCCAGGTTACTCCTAAAAAAACTATAGGTCAGTTAAAGTCCAGACCAGATGCCCCTGGAAGTGGCCGACAGTACTTCAAAGACAATGCGGTGTTGGAAAGGTTGTGTGAGCTATGGGAGGCTGTTCCATACCTGTATGACAAAAATCACAAGCTGTATAAGGACCCGACAGCAAGGTGGGCCGCCTTAGGAAAAATTGGCGACGACTTAGGGATACCAGGTAATTTATTCAAGATTTTCAAGAAAATATATTTTATCCTAGACCCACATATTTCAAATCGTCCTAGACAACAGAAAAAATCCAAGATAAAAAAGAGAGAAATAATTCTGATTATTAAAACAGCTTTCTTTCATTTCTACTTGCTCTTGTGTTTAAAACAAATCTGAATTACTATGAAAATAAAAAAAATTTATATTTTTCAGCCTTCTTTGTTAACACAAGGATGAATTCGCTGAGGACAGACTATCAAAAAATAGTCTCAGGCAAGGTCAAGTCGGGCTCTTCTGCAGCAGACGGGAAACTCCCATACAAGAAAGAGTTAATTAAGCGGCTTTGCTTCTTCTTGGATCCGTATTGCAAGAAGGAAGCAAGCATAACTAACTACAGGAAGGTAAGTTCTCCCCTTTCTTGATTTTTAAGGCCAATAATGCTCGCAATGGATTAAAAATCCCAAATAAAATAATCCCCAACAAAAAATTATCTGATATAAAATAATCCCCAAAAAAGAAATCCCAAATGAAATAATCACAAACAAAATACCCCAATATAAAATTTGATTATCTATTTGCCTGCTACCTTGATCAATTAATCAATCAACGACAATTATAAAGTAATGCATCTTGGATAATTTTTGCTTGCTATTACCCTGATTAATAGACTACCAGGCTATCTTCTCTGCTCATTTACTTTTCCCCCTTTCTTGTTTTTTCAAGCAAACCCAGGTAGAGGAGGAATCACCAGAACAGGAGGTCGACAACGAGGACCAGGACAAGGGCCGTAGTGAGGAGGAAAACTTGGAGCCTGATGAAGGAGGGTTGGAGGAAGCTCATGTAATCCCAGATGAATACGAAGAAGAAGCTGTTTCATCCAGGACGCGTAGTTCTCCCAACAAACAGAACATTGGTAAATCTAAGACCCCCCCCTCTTCTGGCAAGGGCAAAGGTTCAGGTAAAAGCTCTTCCAAAAAGCCAACTCCTGAGGCTACCACTAAACCCCCCCTTAGAAGGGCTGGCAGCACAGGCAGTTCGACGGTACAGCGACCCTCCTCCTCTGACGGTAGGAGGACATACAGGACAGATTACCTGGCTGACAAAGATAAATTCTATGCGAATAATGAGGAGGTTTCCAATGAATATTTCAGGAACAAGGAGCCTCAGCATCTCCGAGAGAAAAAAAACAAGACTGTCGCCGAGGTCCTTGAAAATCGAGAGCAATATTTTGAGAAGTGCACCAACTCTGTGGTAGAGCTGACCCAGCTTGCTGCAGCACGCCATGCTCAGCCCCCTCCACCTCCTTCTGTGGCAGAACCTGAGACGGAGGACTCCCACTGGAGTAAGATGATCTTGTTCCAGTGTCAGAGAATGAACCAGAGAGTACGAGAAAAGTTTAAGCTACACGTGCACAGCTTGGCTTTAGACGCTGTGAATGGGGACTGGGTCCCATAAAAGACATAAAAAACTGTTTTGCTCGCGACGAATTATCCCAGATTTGTAGTTAAAAGTTATATATCCCAGACATTTTTTATAGGATCCGAGCGATGATCTCAACCAATATTCTTACTGTTAGTGCACTTGACTCAAAAAACTTGAGGATTGCTATATGTTCTGTTCTAGTGCATAAAAAAACAATATCCGACAACAATTTTTCAGGATCGCAGAGATTGAGGGAAGTGTATGATAATATTTGTTGTTGCTATTGTTGTTGCTGTCGCTGTTATTATCTATCAAGGACTGAAGACAAGGCTTGCATAACCTGCTTTGTACTTTCTTGTAGTAGGCGATTACCTCATGGAAAAGGAAAATATTTTTTTTTATTTCAAGGAGAAGTAAAAAGCCTTCTGGTTATCATGGAAACAGACTAGACGACTTTATTTCTAGTTTACTACATGGTTTTATATCAAGTTAAAAGTTGCTTCTTCTGAAAGAGATCATAAAAGTTAAAAGTTCATCCACTGTGGTGTGTTCAATAAAAAGAGGTTTCTACTTTTATAATTAATTCTTCCCTTCAATGAATTTGAAAACATTTATAATCTCCATATATATATAACAGAAACAATACATGTCGCTCATAAACCCAAAAGTCCTCTTCCCAGATTTGTTTGTCCCCAATAAAATTATCTTGGACATTTTTTGTCAGAGATTATTAGTCATCCTCCTCTTCCTCAACTTCTGCTACAGCCTCCATCCGCCTTTTGCGCATGTACTTGTCTTGCCATGGTACCTTACCGTGCCTGGAGTTGAACCAGCGGCACAGGCTTTCCCGCATGGCTTTCGCACTCTGAGGCATGTTCCTCCCATGATGAGACCTGTCAAGGCCATCCAGGCCATGATCTTCATCCCGCCACTGTCCAGGATGGACCTCGAGCTCTGGCCCTTCATAGTCGACGGATCCTGCTGGGATGTACTCTGATGGTGCTCGAGTGCGAAGGAAGTTGTGCAGGGAAACTGCTGCCATGGTTACCATTTTAACTCCCTTCGGTTCCATGTCCTGTGTACGCAGGAAGAGGCGGAATCTGGTAGCAAAAATTCCGAAAGCATTCTCAGACATGAGACGGCCTCGAGATACTCTGTAGTTGTACACTATCTGCTCATCTCCCTGGTCTTTTACCGCATACGGCTTCATGAGATTGGTTGCTAGTGAGAATGCATCATCCCCTACCATGAAGTAAGGTAGCAAGTCCCGCATGCCATTTATCTTAGACGCTGGTGGTATGTTGAGAGGGTTCGTTGGGTCATTAAGGTCAGCGTAGAGGGGCCCTTCCTTCCATATGCGGGAATCACCTGCCTTGCCTTCTGACCCTATGTCTACATATATGAACCGGTAGTAGGCGTCTACGACAGCCATTAACACTACACTAAAATACTTCTTGTAATTGTAGAAGGTGGTTCCACTCTTCCGGGGTTGGCGAATACGAATGTGCTTCCCGTCCACTGCCCCGATCATGTGAGGGACTTGCCACTCCTTCCAAAATCCATCTGCGATTTCCTTCCATTCCGCTTCGGTTTGTGGGACCTGGAGGGAGGAAAGGAAAGCATATAATAATTGAAGTAAATTATTTAATATATATTTCTTGTATATATCCCAGACTTTTTTGTAGCAGACAAGACCTTCGGCTAGGTGAAATCCAAGATTTTATATTTGAAACACTTGATAAATAGAAAAGAAAACAAAGAAACAAACCTTCAAGAAATCTTTAAGAACGGCAGTCAGGGCAATGCAGGTGTCTCTTATTATAGGGTAGACTGTTGACCCCCCCACTAAATGACCGTGGTGTAGAGTTTGACTGCTGTCTCCTACAAAATAAAAAGGAAATTAAGTCAGGTGTCTCAGATAGTTGAAATCCCAATAAAAATAAATAAAAAATACGCTATATTTAAAACACACATTTTATCATTGATATTCTACCTCTGTAAATTTCACGGGATACTTTTTATATATCATACATTTTATAGAAAATAAAACAAAAGCTCACCTAAAGCCAAATACCATAGGGTTATGTCTAGGCGTTCCTCTGGCTTAATAGACTCTCTGAAGTTTGTGTCACGCCTGTATATCAGGGGGTAGACCTTGCTCAGGAGCTCTTTGTATTCTCCAGGGCCCATCCTCAGAGTGTGGCGAAACTCATTCACCTCGTCCATCTGAAATTATTTTATAATATTTTTATCTCTGATAAATTTTATCTTGGACAAATAAGGACTCACATCTGTTTTTTTATGACCACGAGCTGCTCTTCTCCTCTTGATCTCTTTAAAATAAGTGAAAATACCACCACCCCATAGAGCTCTACTCCTGTCAGAGGAACATGAAGCCACAGACCGGTACCCCTTGACACCTACCCCCCCAAGTAAACAAAGAAGACAGAGTAGTACTTACTTCCAGTAGGTCCCTGTGCAGTTTAGTGAAGGTGTTTCGCTGCAGATTGTCTGTCCGGTCCTTCAAGTATGGAGCCACGTGGTACTTGTGCTTCCTCTTCTTGCCCTGAAGTATGTCAGCATCTTCCTCATCCAGTTTCATGAGCATTAAAGTGGCGTGAGCGACCACGAGCACATCTGTGGGCTCCATCTTGGATTTGCTCAGTATGTAGGTCATATGGTTGATACTAGGTCATCGCCGATGAAGAGGCCTCTGGTGGAAGAGGGTGGAACCATCCGCGATGACTGTCGGCGATGACAATCCGACAATTTTGTCCTTGGTGGAAGAGTGAATTTTTTGGTGATTTTGAGACCCGATTTCACTGTCCCCGATAAAATTTGACTATCGGGCCGACAAAATTGTCGGCCCGACAGGCGCCCAACGACCGTCGCCGATAGCAAAAACCCACTATCGGGCCGACAATTCTGCCGGTTTTGGTGGAATACCCCCATTAGGGTAGAGTGACCTTGAGTCGTCCAGGTACCTTGAGTCGACCATTTTGCTTGGTTTTGGGCCCAAAATGAATGTGTTAATGAATATATTAGTGGATTCTAAGCTATTTGCACTGGTCCTATATGGCAAGGTATGCTGTAAGCTATATTAGCATCTTTTGGAATATAAGTCTAGGACCTTCCAGGAGCTCTGCATGACACTAGAGTTTGTAAATTATTCTTGAAGTCAGTTATAGGTTTCCGACGATTTTCTAGCAAAAAATGATAGATGAGTGATAATGTGATATTGACCAAGTAACAGAGTTAAACATAACTAAAATTGGAAAAAAAAAGATTGCATTCATACTCTGTCAAACATCATTTAACTTGAAATTATTTCTTTTATAGTGTTCAGTACAAAAGTCAACAATCTGCTGCATAGAAGTTGACTCGTGGTATGATAAGACTGACAAAAGGTGTCTTTGAGCAATACATGTACCTTGAGTCAGCCACTATACAAGTACCTTGAGTCGGCCACTATTGCTTTTTGGTCGAAAATGAACTTAGTAGTGACCATTTCATTGGGTTTTAAGTTATTTACAATGCTAGAATATGTTGAGCTGTAGCACCTGCTATCTTTCCATCTTAGGGAGAGTGAATCTAGCACTATCCATTATTTTTCAACAAAATCAACTATATTCTACCAATTAGGTAGAGAGGTCTTCTGATAGATTGACAGCCACTTTGAAATGACGGACAGCTGACAAATGGGGATAAGTTATAATTTATGTTTACCCAAGGAATGGTATTAATCAGCATTATAATTAGTAAAATCATTCCAGAAACACTCTGACCAAGATCACTCAGCCGGGAATAAATGTTTTCCTTGTTTTGCTTCAAAAGCACACTCTTTACTGTGAATTAGTTTAATCATTTTATGATGTGGCTGACTCAAGGTATCACAGTGGCTGACTCATGGTACTGATGACAGAAAATTCACATCTATTGAATAATGGGTGCTCAAAGAGCTGCATGACTATGGGTATGAAAGTTGTAACATTGCTGGATGGAAAGAGTAAGACATCTGGGTAATATTTATATCCATTTTCAGATGACCCCTGCAAGTTTTACCAAGATCCTAGACTAACTAGTAGGTAGTAAGATGGCCCAGGTGGACGACTCATGGTCATTTTACCCTAATGGATTTGTGGATAATTTTGTGATTGCCATTTAACCTTGGTAAGGTAAAACAGTTTGCTAACCTTTATCCAGGTGTAGGCTGGTAAAATTGTAATAAGAGTTCATTGTAGTGATGATTGGCTCCATTTAGTTGTTGTTGTGGGGATGTAGAGTTGCTTGGCTGATAGAGAGGTGACTGTGGGTGTCCTGGTTGGGTGGTGGTGGACATTTGGATGCCTGGTGGGTGCTAGACGTCCTTGATGCATGGTGGTACACATGTAAGTTTATAAACGTGATGTAGTGAGACTGGTGAGTACATAAACATGATGTAATGACACGGGTGGGTTCATGAACGTGATATAGTGACACTGGCGAGTACATAAACATGATGTAGTGAGACTGGTGGGTACATAAACGTGATGTAGTGAGACTGGTGGGTACATAAACGTGATGTAATGACACTGGTGAGTACGTAAACATGATGTAGTGAGACTGGTGGGTTCATTAACGTGATATAATGACACTGGTGGGTTCATTAACGTGATGTAATGACACTGGTGAGTACATAAACGTGATGTAGTGACACGGGTGGGCTCATGAACGTGATATAGTGACACTGGCGAGTACATAAACGTGATGTAGTGAGACTGGTGGGTACATAAACGTGATGTAGTGAGACTGGTGGGTACATAAACGTGATGTAATGACACTGGTGAGTACGTAAACGTGATGTAGTGAGACTGGTGGGTTCATTATTGTGATATAATGACACTGGTGGGTTCATTAACGTGATGTAATGACACTGGTGAGTACATAAACGTGATGTAGTGACACGGGTGGGTTCATTAACGTGATGTAATGACACTGGTGGGTTCATTAACATGATGTAGTGAGACTGGTGAGTACATAAACGTGATGTAGTGATACTGGTGAGTACATAAACATGATGTAGTGAGACTGGTGGGTACATAAACATGATGTAGTGAGACTGGTGAGTTTATAAACATGATGTAGTGAGACTGGTGGGTACATAAACGTGATGTAGTGAGACTGGTGCGTACATAAATGTGATGTGGTGAGACTGGTGCGTACATAAACGTGATGTGGTGAGACTGATAAGTACATAAACGTGATGTAGTGAGACTGGTGGGTACATAAACGTGATGTAATGAGACTGGTGAGTACATAAACATGATGTAGTGACACGGGTGGGTAAATAAACATGATGCAGTGACACTGGTGGGTACATAAACATGATGTAGTGACACGGGTGGGTACATAAACATGATGTAGTGAGACTGGTGGGTACATAAACATGATGTAGTGAGACTGGTGAGTACATAAACATGATGTAGTGAGACTGGTGTGTACATAAACGTGATGTAGTGACACGGGTGGGTACATAAACATGATGTAGTGAGACTGGTGAGTACATAAACATGATGTAGTGAGACTGGTGAGTACATAAACATGATGTAGTGACACTGGTGGGTAAATAAACATGATGTAGTGAGACTGGTGTGTACATAAACGTGATGTAGTGAGACTGGTGGGTTCATTAACATGATGTAGTGAGACTGGTGGGTACATAAACATGATGTAGTGAGACTGGTGGGTACATAAACATGATGTAGTGAGACTGGTGGGTACATAAACATGATGTAGTGAGACTGGTGGGTACATAAACATGATGTAGTGACACTGGTGAGTACATAAACATGATGTAGTGAGACTGGTGGGTACATAAACATGATGTGGTGAGACTGGTGGGTACATAAACATGATGTAGTGAGACTGGTGAGTACATAAACGTGATGTAGTGAGACTGGTGAGTACATAAACATGATGTAGTGAGACTGGTGTGTACATAAACATGATGTAGTGAGACTGGTGAGTACATAAACATGATGTAGTGAGACTGGTGGGTACATAAACATGATGTAGTGAGACTGGTGGGTACATTAACATGATGTAGTGAGACTGGTAGTCATGTATGATGTCTACAGGTCGTGTATGATGTCTACAGGTCGTGTATGATGTCTACAGCTCTTATATGACGCCTACAAGTCGTGTATGATGTCTACAGGTCGTATATGACGCCTACAAGTCTTGTATGATGTCTACAGGTCGTATATGACGCCTACAAGTCGTGTATGATGTCTACAGGTCGTATATGACGCCTACAAGTCGTGTATGATGTCTACAGTTCGTATATGACGCCTACAAGTCGTGTATGATGTCTACAGGTCGTATATGACGCCTACAAGTCGTGTATGATGTCTACAGGTCGTATATGACGCCTACAAGTCGTGTATGATGTCTACAGGTCGTGTGTGACACTTGCAGGTCTTCAGTGAAGTCTTGGCGGCCTCCAGAAGTGATGGGGGCCATGTATAAGTCCTATAAGCATGGTGGCTTACCCTGGGTGATGGTGAGGTGCTGTATGCATGGTGGACGTCCTGGATGCATGGTGGACATCTTGGATGCATGGTGGGTGCAGAACTGTGGCTATGTTGTATTTTATTCACTTACATTATTCACACCAGTACTGCACCATTACCTGGCCATGTTGATTGCTATGTAGACATTGCGCCAATACCAACACTTAAGTGTTAAAAGGTTTTATTTCTGGGCCCGATGATTATGAATTATTACTAAATGCCTCAAAGAATATTTATTGTTGGTCTATTTGAAAATTGAAGTTTACTTGAAGGGCTTCAGAGGTCTGATGGCTGCTCTTTGTTTTAGAGATCACATTTGGACTTCCCTATTTCTGCCCTTTTTTTTGTTTGACAAAGACTCATTTATCAACTGATATCTAATGAATTCGTTGTTTCTTCTTTATTATGCATACTGAAGTAGTTTTCTAAGTGCCCAGGTTTCAAACAATAATGGGGACATGGGGGATTTTTCCCCTAACCATGGCATTTATACTGTGAGTGCAATGCAAAAGTGGGAATCGAGAAGACAAAAATAAGGAGGTTTAAATGAGACTCTGCGAGAAGGCGGTCAAATGGTATTTTAGAATTCGGGATGACTGCTGCATTAGTGGGTGGTATCCACTCAAGAAGCAGCATCCTAAGTGTCTGGTCACTGTACCCTTTATAGGCTGCACAATATGTCTAGGTTCATGGTCCTTTACATCATAAGGCACCAAAGCAGTTGAGTCTAATTGCCAGCTGTGTATCAGCTATTTATTTTATGTCAATAACTTCTTCCCGTAGAGATAGCATTGCAGGGCCGATCCGCACACCCCCAGTGGCGTAACGTGTGCCGATCCACCACAGCCGCCAATCCACCACTGCAGCCTCGTTCTGGGTGCATGTAAACATTCAAAATGGCGGATCGGCGCTTTTACGGGGAACTACGGTACCGGATTTTGATCATTTTTCCTTATTTAAACCTCAAAAAACATAAAATAAATATAGAACTAAACTCCCCTGGTGTCCTCGGTGGCTGATCCACCCCTCCCCTGACCTCCCCCTCGTGGTGGATCGGCCACCTCGTACACCACGGTCGTTTAGTTCTATCTATGTATTGGCTGGTGTGATGCTTGTTTACAGCCTCATTTGTGCTGCGTTAGCGCATCATGCCAACCAGTGGCCGCAATGCATTAACACGCTCTGCAACCATTGAAATCTATTCTTCTATTATTTCCGCCTTCCTCTTACTGGCTTGTGGCCAGATTCATTAATTAAATTGCTCTCACTGAGAGACTGTCACAGTGCAAAAGAAAAGATGTCCTAGGTAACCCGTTTAAATCAATTCCACTGAGATGTTAATTGATCTTTTTTCTAGAATCATCAGGGCTCCAGTATTATCTTTAGCCACTGACCTTTCTTCTTCCGTGAGACCAGGCTGTGGTGCGTATATAATTATAAGGGTACTCCTTTTTGGTCCACTCACACATTGGTCTGCACTACTTATAGATCTTGAATTTTATTTGATGTTTTAATTGCTGTATTGTCCATTGATGTATTGAGCCAATTATATCTTTGTAAAAAACCCTTAAAGAGAACAATTGTTATTCTGGTGGCATTCTGGTGGCATTCAGTTATAAAATGCGCTTCCAAAATCATCATGGTACCAAGGGCTTGGATGTGCCAGACCGCATACAAATATACAGATCATATTGATGGCCATCTCAAGGTGTCCCAGTGTTAAAATATGAACCATGGCAGGTTGTAAGGAGAGCTGAGTGGAAAGTTCATGGCTGTAGCAACTTATCACGGGCAATGCACATTTCTATGTGACAAGCACTGCCTGGTCACCAATGCCATGGGTTTGCAGGTACCTCAAAATACAGGGCTGGTCTCAGTTAAAATCAATGTTATTATTATTGGTTTAGTCAACATGAGAGGTCTAAATAATCTGCTTACTCTGATATAAGGTGGATTGGAAAAAGAGCAGTCATATCATACAATATTGGTCATGATGCATTAATGCAGCTTTGGCCAATCTATTCTCCAGCATTGAAGATGCACCGATGCAGCACTTGTTCATCTGTTATACAGCACTCCATTGGTGCATCATGTGCATCATGATGCAACACTCGTAAACCTACTTCCTAACACTGCAGCGCTACATGAACATTCAGAATGTATCCCTTTGTGAGTGTGTCCCGAAGGTGAGAGTGATGCCCATTTTGAAAATATCATTGCATTTGCTGCCCTTAGAAGGACTATAGTGCAAAAATGCATCATGCCAATCCCCTACCTTTGCAGCATTCTTCAAGGGTATGATGCACCAATGAACAGCTGGTAAGCAGTCTCACCAGCATTTTATTAGTGCATCATGTAATTTCCATATAATTTACTTATTTCAAATAATGTTTTTGTTTCAGTTTCATTCCGTTTCCATGTTTCTGAAATTTGATCCTCCTGGACCATTGTACTTATCCTGAAAAAAAACTAGTTACATTCAGATTCATGATTATTTTGTGCGGTATGATGTACGAGAACATTGCTTATGTGTCTGCAAACTATAAACATATACGACTGTGGTGTACGAGGTGGTCGATCCACCACGAGGGAGACGACTCCAGAGGGGTGGATCGGCCACCGAGGACACCAGGGGAGGTTATAGTTCTATATTTATTTTATGTTTTTAGAGGGTTTAAATAAGGAGATATTATCAAAATCCGTTACCGTAACTCCCCGTACGAGTGGCGGTCTGCCATTTTGAATGTTTACATGCTGCCAGATCGAGGATGCAGTACTGGATCGGCTGCTGTGGTGGATCGAGACACGTTACGCCACTGGGGGTGTGGCGATCGGCTCCGCAATGCTATCTCTACGGGAAGAAGTTATTCACATAAAATAAATAACATAATTATCTACAAGTCCAGAGCTTTATTCCTGTATTTCACATTACACATCTGGGAAACAAGTGATTGTAGTGTGATAAACCATAACTTGAGCCAACTATATCATAAGAGTTTGTAATGCAGTGCAATAGAGTAAACTTTAAAAAGATATATCAGATCTTGTTCGGTTCACTGCTCAAAACCATAAGCTTTCAGCCGAGGCAGACAGAGTCAAGCTTGTTAAGTCAAGTAACCATAACTGTAACCTATATATTCAATGATCCAGTGATGGGTAATAGGATAAAAGAGTTCCAAAATCTAGTATAGCTCCCAGGTCATAATCACAACCTTTCAGCACAAACCGTCATAGTCAGCCAATCATGAGGGCTCATGGGGGACACATGAACATGGTTTTTGTACTCAAACACCTACTATATTCTATATATGCTTCCTAAATCATCCATTCAGCCAAATAATGGCTGTCACATAGACTCCCTTTATGGTTAGCATCATAAAAATACCTCCTAGGCCTGTTCTGTCAAAGTAGCCCATCCATGGGTCATGGAGTATGGTCTGTTACAGAGGTCTGTGATTAGTACCCAAAGTGCCCAAAAGAGGCACTGTTATATGACATGACCATTATAGCTTACATCATCACCATACTCTATTGTCATCTGGCCCATTTAGGTTGCTGTTCTAGACCCTCTTCAGACTGCATGATGTTGCAAGCCTTTCTTCTGTTAGAAGTATATTGATCCATGAATAAACCCCCTTATAAACTCTGTTGAATGATGAATCTGATAGGCATCCCTTTAAGGGTACAATATATTTGCAATATCGTATGTGAGTGTAATCTCTGCAATACATCCTCAGAAAGCAGTACAGTGAAGCACTGTGGTACAAGGTATCTCCATGAAAGTAGCAGTGTAAGGTTTCTGTACAAGTTGTCAGAGAAACACTATTTTTTTTCTACTATATTTATGTGGTTGAACAAAGTACAAATCCATGATAGAGATACACAGGCACAATTTCCGTGAGCAGAGTCACAGCTTAGAATAGGACATTTAGTCATATCCCTTTAAGGCTCAATAGAGTATGGGTGGATCGATACTACTTGATGGACCGCCAAACACAGAGATGGACACAGGAACACTTATCGAGTTAACCCTAATGACAAGCACCAGGGATGTCTCAATAGCATAGGCCACTGGGGTGCCATGAGTAATGGAACCTTGGGCTTGGTTATTTGCCGTTATGGGCTATAGTGCTAGTTGTTTATTCCGGTTTCACTTAGAAACTGCTTCATTTCTTTCTCTGTCAGAGTTCATGCCTCAATCAGATTCAATTGTTGGCATAATGCACCAATGAAGTTCAAGTAAGTCTACATTTACACACTTCCTCAATGCCTCATACTGAACCTCGGGTAGTGTAGCAGTCTGATTAGAATGCCATCCTTATGCTTGTAGGAAATCCTGACTAGAAGCTTGCATAGGTATAGATAACATTATATCAATGGTTCTTACCTCCAGATTAGTTTGTTCAAAAAGCCTCATGTCAACCGATGAGAAAAAGTTGAGACAAAAGTTGAGACGAAATCCCGGGGGAACCCCTGACCCAAATGACATAACTTGGGAATTCCCTTACACACAAAGTGATGACGTCACAGGTTGTCTCAACTTTGGGAAAAATTCTCAACTTTAGAAAATAAAAAGTTGAGACAAACTGAGTTGAGACAAAAATGCTTGGGACTTGAGACAGTATTATATAAAGGATTTTTGAGATTCCCGGCCGCGGGACCCATTTTCCCAAAAGTTGCGACCATCTTTATGTGAAGCCCCCCTGCAGGGCTCCTGTTATGCATCATGATGATCAAACGGCATGATGCAGTAGTGCACTATACATCTGCCTTTTAATGGTTATTCCTACTTTACCATAATGGCGTCATTAAGAGCTGAGCATTCTCACAATCGTCCTGAATCATGATCAGAGGAAGAGGGGCACTGAAGTTGTGTTATTTGGCCTGAAAATGTTTCTCCTATTGTGCCTGGAATATGAGCCACAAAGGCACCCTCATACCAATACATGAGACAAATTGTACAGTGATTAGGGACATTGCATTCGTCATAAGTCTCATAATACAAATACTTATGCCATGGCTAATATCGACGACACTATAGATTAGTACTACTTACGCCGTATTCAATGGGGGGGTGGAATACGATCCTCGCATATTCTGCGGCGCCATTTTGAAATTTATACAGAGTTAACTAGTTTCGTATTTAGGTATGGTTATTAGAAGTTTTACGCAAAAAAAGAAGGATTGAACTAGTTAAATAATATGTTATGAATTGTTTAAGGTATATCTATGTATTAGCACCATGTTAAAAAAGAAGATATTTTCCTGCGCAAGGAACATTTCTATTGAAACTAAAAGTAGCGGCTAGCTCCGTATCACGTGACCAATTTCGTCGAGCATGGTGTCATGGCAGATGAAAACAAACCGGAACGACTCGACAAGTTGAAAAACAGTAAATATGGTTGTGTTTCTTGAATTTAAAGCAAATTCATCCCGTAGGGCCATATAATAAATGCAAATGTCCACTCCCATGGGATAATTTGCTTATGTACCCCCCAGCGCTTATTCAAGGCACTTTGCAAATGTCAACTCACAGTGAATAATTTAGGATCGTATTCCCAGAGGTGCTTCTGGCCGTATTCAACAAGGCCTTGACATTTGCTTATATATTTCCCCCATTAATCACCAGTGTCTTAATGTCTCTGTAAGGGAATTTGTTCTCCTTCCCTGATTATACATGCAAAAACATCGGCATTCATTACCACTTGCCTTATTGCAAAATGGTCTTCAATTGTCCAATTTCCAGCTTCTTTAACCCTTTAAGGAATGGTTGAAGGTGCATACATATTAAATCAGAATTTCCCTCACTGCACTTCATATATGTATGGATAACTAAACATGTATAAGTAAGCTTCGCTTTCTTTTTCTTTCACACTAAAACTCTTCTACTCCAGAGCAAGGTCACTTGTATTCTTTGTTAATTAATTCAAGAAAAGAGGCAAAAGAAAATATAGAACCAAGTTTTACAATTGGGGAGATAGATGGCATTATTAAAACCTCTATGGTATTCTGCATTACATCTGCAATGATCCCATGCCAAACACATATCCCTCCTGAAACCACTAATAAACTTACAGAACCTCATAAGCTGGTAGAAAACCCAAATCCCCAGACACATCTCTAGAAACATACATGTGAGGGGAGTTGTATGCCTAGCTTAAACTAAGTCTGTCCTATTAGCATCCCATGGTGCCTAACCCTCGTATTAGAGGGATCAGGTTCATACATAGCAATAGTTCTCGGCTGGCACTAGGTATATCTAGTATCCAGTACCACCTTTTCCGTGATTCCCTTCACAATTATGCCCATTCATCCCAATAGGAGGTATAGCACCTGCAGGCTTACAGCAAAAGACCTGAAAAGAGCGGCCATGGGGTGTAAGAAGAGGGACTTGGTCTCTCATCCTCCAACCCATGTTATTGATCAAGCATTAGCTTGTGTCAGGCTACCACATTGAAATTACAAGGGTGACAGATATTTTGCTGTTGTTTATAGTCATTATCATGAACTACTAGAACTGGGCTAGAACTACCCAGGATATATATATATATATATATATATATATATATATATATATATATATATATATAGATATATATATATATATATATATATATATATATATATATATATATATATATATATATCGGATACTTATAGCCCATTCCTAGGTGCTAACTGTGAGAAGCGGCTGACCATTCACAAAATAGCTACAGTGCATCATGTCATTTCACAAGAATCTGCAATAACAATAGTTCAAATCAAACTTGAAGATATGTAGTCAATTCAATGTTATTATATACGATGCTAACGAAGAACATGTATGGAGAACAGTTAATGTAGATTGTAGAGCATGCATGCTTAAATTCCATGAAACCTCTGTCAACCAACTTCAAGCCTCCGTAGTGCACTCTGCTTGAAGCTCAAGATGTTTTCTATCAAATGTGACTAGTATAAAGAAGAACGGTGATCTACATTTTATACTGTAGCCCCCCAAAGCTCCCCCCCCCAAAAAAAAAACAACAAAAAACCCCACAAAAATAGACCCAAACATCACTCAGTGGATCTGCCCATATATGTGATTTGCTATTTTTATAGGAAGCAGACATGCAGATATTGGAGGTACGTGGGTGTCTGTAGGGGATTGTCACAGGCTGTGACATGTGTCAAGCAGTCATATACATAATGTTAGAAGCTGTATAAGTGTGTTGTTTGTTTCTTGTCAAGAGGTTGCCTCCTGCCCCCACTGCCTCCACTGAAAGCCCAACATTGACCAGTCTCTAACTCTACCTGGTGGGTCTCAGCTGCTTATGGTGGTCTAATAATGGTAGCATATAAACTAGAGTATATGTGTGAGCTAAGGTGTAGCTCATCACATCTCTACAGTATATACCTATATTTTTTATGTTAAATTTTTCCTACAGTCATTCATTTTTTGCTTTTGGCAGAAGGAATGAAATTGTCCATACTGTTTATTCCATCGTTAAGTGCACCTATATAGTGTTACTGTTACAATAAGGGAAGTGTAGCTTAGAATTCATTGTACTGTAACAAACATGATTTTTTTCTGGTAATAGAGATTTCAATGACACTACTCTAATGCTAGCCATGGATTAGGAGTATGAATTCACTCTGATATCAAATGTGTCCTCTGTATAGTGTGTTAATAAGCAATCTTTGATTAAATATTGATTACTTGATCAAGTTCTAAATTATCCTGATATGCTATACGGTGTCAGTTCTTAAGGGAAAGGTTGCCCATCAATTGGGGTGAAGTGACCATGAGTTGTCCATTTGTAAGTATGTGTAACCTCCAATTTTGGCTATGATTTGGGTATAGTAGGTTAACCTGTATGGAGTATAAAAAAAAGGGTATGAAAATTATCCTGCAGTGTTCGTCTTTCCAGCAGATAAGGTTAGATCTCTTATACTCATGTCCCTCAGGCCCTATAAGCTGTCATTAGGAAAGTGATGTGTATCTTTCTTAATTAGTACCATGAGTCAGACACCAGTTCCCTGAGGCGGCCGCATCATATCATGAGTCAGCTCCTGTGTAGGAGAGTGTCTATTCTGTACTTGATGCAAGGAAAGGGCAGATTTCCAGTTTACTGATAGTTGAGAGGGTGTGAATGTAATCCATTTACAATTTTTAGTTAAGTTTAACACTGTTCCTTGAATACTATGACACCATTCTAAGTTTTTCCTCATTTACTAGTTGCATTGTAATATAAGTAGCTTGCAACTCCTCAAAAGACAATCCCTCTTTGCATGAATATAATCCAAAACATACTTCCATTGACAGCCTGTTGAAGGTGATAAACCAAAAATTATCAGAGATAATAGGATAGTATGTGCTGCATCTTCCCATATTTTATCAATGTATAAAATCCTCTAAGGTAATCATTGATAATCTAAATTCGGCTACAGTATACATATAAAGTGGCCGACTCAGGGTACATGGACGACTCAAGGTCACTGTACCCTAATAATACATTGACATATACTTTGAGTCTAATTTTGGAATTCAAATAAACCCCACATTTAAATCAACCCAACTGCTGTTCAACCAAGACTTCAGAATATAAAACAGTACGTCTTACTGATGTGCCAGCAATTAGGCAGAAAAGACATATACAGCTTTGCATTATGCTATCATTCTATGAAGAGGAGTGGGAATGAGGGAGGTCTATATTCCTACCACAAAGTCTATATTGCAAAGGATACCATTAAATCGCCAAGGCTTCATATGAGACATGGAGCATGGAATAGAGGGCTTGGGGGGGGCTGGGCAGGGTATAGCCAAGGGGTTAGTCCATGTGTGGTTAGCCCAGATTGCCTTCTTCATTTCCTCATAAGTCAACGAAAATGTGACAAACCAACTAATACACAACATCATTATACTGGAGATGTCACTCTAAATCAAAAAGAAATATCAATAATAATTATTGTTGTCCTTGATCAAACATTATGCCATTCTAATCATTTACAGGGCTTTCTCCTTGTAGACAATCACTTCTGTGTACTGGATAGTAAATGAATAGTCAGATATGCCCTTCCACATACTTTCATGCTAGCATTGATATGCCATTTACTGCTCAATTCATGCATCTACTCATCCTCTCTGGCTATCTACTACCTCCTTACTCAATTCACCCTTACTCTCACCCCTGTATTGATGTAGTGTCAACGAGTCCGTAAATGATGAATAAGGATGAATACAGACGAATCAGGAATCCAGTTTGATATCCACTTTATTCATTGAAGTCCACGAGGTATAGTTGGTGATACAGTATAAAGGTGCCCAACAGTGTCCGAGCCTAGCCCTTGAGCCAAGGGCCTTGGTCTCACGTGAGTGTGTGAGGTATGAAGTATGAAGGTAGAAAGATGAGTGAGCTGCTCCCTCCACAGGTATTTGTAGTAGGAGCTGCTCACCCAGCTCATCCTAAAAATAGTATAAGGTGAGCTAAATATAGTAACTGGGGAACTCCAGTGCAGGTATGTAGGGGGGATCCCAAACATAGCACTGGGGTTCACAGAGTTCAGTGTGGTTCTAAATATAGCTGCTGGGAACTCCCGGTATGCTGTGAGCTGCTCATGATCAATGGGCATGTCCTCCAGCAGGAGGAGTTGTTTCTAAACATTGTCTGCTAGGAATTTCCAGCATGCAGCGAGCTGCTTGTGATTGACGGCGTATCCTCCAGTGGGAGGAGGCGGGGTCACTGAGTGCAGTTGACGCCGCCAGCCTTTGGTCTTTGGTATGGTTTGGCTTGTGGGTAGACTCGGACACTGGGTTACATGGTAGAGTCAAGGTGAAAAATAAATATGATAAGTACAATACCTATAACGGTCTACTGACAAATCCCCACATTCCTACTCGATTCCACGCGAGGTTTTAAGGAGGAAATTCGTGAGAAAAGGTCTACTGACAATATGTTTGATGTGTAATAATAGGTATTACATCTTATCATTTAAGTTGAAAGTTTACAGTATTAAGGAGATATTTAATATTGGTTTTTGGTTGAACATGAATAATTTGTAAACAGTACAAAACAAAACTGTGCCAAAGAGGTGTTGTTTGTAATTTTGACAAGAAGAATATGAAAAATTCAGGTTGTGGTAGGATACAAGGGCTGGATTATTTATCTAGCACTAAAGTTCACACAAGGGTAAAGGAATAAAAACTATCCTAAAACATGCAGTTATTGGCTTTAAGGCAGACCTTGAGGTAGACAAGTTATTACTGAAGTTTGTTTCAGTACCGGTAGGCACTTACTATTTAGGTCTCGAGCCAATATACAATACAATAAAATAAATAAAAACAGAGGTAAGGTAATTGATGACTGGCAAGTCGATCAATCATTCCTTATAATACTGATAAGGCTTAGGGAGTCTGAAGGCTTTTAGGTGATATGTTTAAGGAATTTTCTAAAAAAAAAATTTTGGATTTTTGGTCTTTTATTTATCTGTAGAAATTTCTGTTAATTTTTGTAGAAAGGTTTGTCTTAGTTAATGGAAAATTTAGCATGTTTAGCCTTCAGTCTACCTGTGGTTATCATTGGCTGAAAAAGGACGAGGTTAATACAAAGGTAAATGGAGGCTCTGGCTGATATTTAGTTTGGATCTCAGTTGATCCTGCAAAGATACTGGTTGCCAGGGCTTCCTTGTAAAATTTTTAGAAAAATATAAACTAGCTAAAACCCATAAATATTTGACATGGTTGGGTTTGAAAAGGTACAGTGTGAAAAAGAAAAAGAACTTTATGGCATCTTAAGATCACAAAAACCTACTGCCTGGCTTGTGTTCTTCATAATGTTCTTATAAAGGAAAATAAATGTAAAAATGCAGCGTGTTTTCATGGTTATGTATCATAGCCTTATACAAACAAGAAAAACTGGCTTTAAAAATCAGTTGACTAGGCTGACTGAGTCAGTGTTCATAGTGTCCATGGGCGGTCGGTGAGTGAAGTGTGTCTCTACACTTTTAGTCCATAATTTTAAAGACAGTTTCAAAAATAAATAAAATAAATAAAGGATGGTTATTGAAATTATTTTCTCCTTCTATGGCGACTTTGGTTTACAAGACCCTTTGGTGGTGGGTCTTGGTGGTTAAAGACGTTTGGGTTGAGGGAGCGACCTAGTGAGGGTCTTCTCCTGGATCTGGATTTTTTGGTGTTGGGGACAAAGTTTACAATTTTGCTGAAATGCATTCTGCTAGGCTTGCCTGAGTCAGGCTGCAAATTCAGATCGGAACTGTATGCAGGGTCCATGTCTATTGGTTCTGCTGAGAGGGAGGTGCTAGAGTCACTATCCTCCTCAGATGAAGCTTGGTTAATTTTGGGTAGGGGTCTCCAGACCTGGGTCGAGCCAATAGTTTTGAAAGTTTCTGGTCTATTGTCTTTGTTGATGTTGCATGGGCAGCTGTAGCTGTACATCAAGTGGGGACAGTCTGTTCCCAGGGTGGCAAATCTAGTAGGTGGCCCTATTGGAGAGCAGACTCGTGTGCTCCAATGGGGCAGGCCGGTTGGGATGGGTGTGCCTGGCCTGCTGCTGGAAGCTCCTGCTGGCCTGTCAATAAGGTCTCCGCCTCCTCGATTAGGTCGTTGGCCTCTGTATTGAAAAACAGAACAAGAGAAGGGGGATTTTTAGTTTTAGGGTCGATCATAGTGCATGGATTACAAGGCGACCAACAAAAATACCAAATTGACAGGTAAGGCAGTGAATTGGGCAGTGCATATTGATGTGAAGTGTCACCGGGCCGGTGTAGACTCATGGCCAAAAGTGAGCGGGAAACTGGAATATCCAGGGTCCAGGTTAGTTCTGCTGCGCGGCACGGGTAGCGCCACTGCATGGGGACCTCTTCTTATTTAGTTCATGCGAAAAACATTGGCTGGCACCACTGAGCTGGCATTTGTTCAGCGTTCGTGTAAGGACATGGTCAAATGGCATGGTCAATGGTGTTGACTTGCCATGGCCTCATTGGGTTCATGTGTAGGGGTTGTCTCAACTTTGGGTTAGGTGATTCTGGGTCCCAAAGGTGGGTTTGGTTGGCTGAAATTTTGAATTTTGATGATGCGCTTTTTCGAAAAATAGGTCTGTGTCTGGGGTCGTTGGTGGGGCTGGCCAGTCCTTGTTAGCCTGGCGTATCAGATCTTTAAAACGATCCCAACTCTCCGCATTAGCCATCTTGGGTGTTCGGGTTGCTGAGACTAGTGTGATAAAGCGCGCCAACTGATTGACACGAAGATGGTTCTTAAGGGTTAATGCGCAGCAAAGTAGTGCCAGGAGGGGTGATACCAGGTGTATCCAAGGTGAGAACTGGAGGTGATATCCCAGATGCATCAGGGAGTTGGTGGATAGGAGGGCGGATTGGTCCTTAAGTCCCTGTGCGGCTTTTTTAAGGGTTAGGGTGTCTTGAAAGAGGGGTGCTATTTTTTGATTGTGTAGGTGTTTTAATTTTTCAAAATTGGGCAGGTGAAGGGTCTGGGTAGTGGTTGCCATGGTGATGCCGGAAACATTGGCTGGAGGTTGACCAAAATGTCGCCACAGTGGTAAATTGAAATGGGCCTTTGATATGGGTTCTAGGGTGAAATTTTGGGTGCAAGATAAATCAGAATTGGTTAAAATCATGCCGGCATTTTTAATGGAGCACAGACATGGGACTGAGATGACTGAGTATGCGTTATTTTTAATTTTGACTTGGCCTGAATCTGTGCATTGCAGCATGGAAGTTGGATGGTCAGTTATTAATAGAAAGGTACTTTAAGATAAGGGTTGGGTAAGATTTGGTATGGGTGCTGCCATGTGTGCTTTGAAACTGCAGGTATGGTGCACCGCCTCTGGTAGGTCTAAAAATAAGGATAGGGTGCATGTGGGGTGTGTGGCTGACAATAGAGGTAGGGGTAGGTTACAGCTGATAAGGTGGCCGAGGTCACACATATCCAGGTCAGCTTGTGTAAACTGTATGTAGTGTGAGTGGGTCCTGGACATAGCCAAGTAGCCGGGAAGTGGCTCCACCTGGGTATGACCTACTGACTTAGTGTCGGAGGTGTCGAAAGGTACGGGGAAGGTTTCTATTCTAAATATAGAAAAGGTGCTTCCCCCTTTGGTTATGGGTACTGGTATGGTTATTAACAGGCTCGAGTTATGGCTCCAGTGCACATGTACTCGGAGCTTATAATAATAACTTATTGGTAGGCCTTCTAAAATAATGCTGTGGTGTGCCTCGTGCAGGAGGCTGGATAAATTGTTTAAACCTAAACTCAGGTCGTCTTGTGTGATGATGGACTGGGGTAGGGTGCCTTCAAGTAGATTATTAATGGTTAAGAGCAGATTTTCCAAGTCGCTTTGGAGGTCAATTAAAGATTCTATCTGTAAATTTGCTGCTGTGAATAACATGGAATAGAAGGTGTCTTGTCTGGATTGGAGTTCTAATTTTAATAATATTGATGAGATGTTTGAATTTAAATGCTCTAATTTTCCGGAAATAAAAGATAGAGCATCATCGGTGTCGTTTTGGAATTTTGAGAAGATGTTGACAGAATTGTAATTAAATTCCGAAATATTTAACAAGAAATGGGTGGCTAATTCTACCACGTGCATCTTGGTGGCCAAATTTTTATCCAGGTCAGACATCTCAGAATTCAGAATATCAATTTCTGGTTGAGTCCCGAGGCCTATTGAAGCTCTTAAAATGTCACCAATGACTTGGCCGGGGGCATTTCTGGCTTTTCTGACGTTTGGAGGTGAAATCAATTTTGACAAGGTTTTTAGTGTTGTTTTTGACTTGGAGAATAGGCTCTGTATCATGTTATCTAGGGCATGGGCTGTGTGCTTAATATATTGGGGTGCATCAGTGCTGATGAGTGGGCTGAGTAGTTCTGGCTGACTTAGGTTCTGGTCAAAGGTCAAGTTCAGGCTGAAGGTCAAGGGATAATCCATGTAATTGGCTAGTAATGTTTGGGGTAACTTGGTAAACAGTGCGCCATAGTTGGGTCTGAAGATGGTGTTCAGATTGTCATCTGATGTTGAGGTGCAGCCGAGGAGCAGATGTAAGAATATACAGACTGCTAGGATGGCTGCTGCTCTAGAAAAAATGAGAAAAATTGAGAAATTTTGAGGTTTTTGGAATTTTGATGGTGGGGTTCACTTAAAAATAGCATTAGCTTAGTCACAAAAATGGGGTGTTAGTATGGTCACGTATTTACAAAGGTCGGGGATACCGTGGTGGTGGGGTTGTTGTTACATGGATGGTTTTATGCAGATGGACTGGTGCCTGTTGTCAGCGTCAGGGGCGGCACCCGAGCTTGGGCATGGAATCTGTTTATCTCAAAAACAGCAAATTGGAATACCAGGCTGGCTGTATTCCTTATGGCCAATTTGCGTCCAATTCTGGAGTATTGGCGGGGTAAGTCCCTGAGGGGCTGTTCTGACGCTAGAAGCGTGCGAGCACATAAGAGTGCTATGTATGATGCAGATCTATGGTTAAACCTGCCCCATGGAGGCCGGCGGGGATTATCCCCAGCTACAGCGACCATGAAGGCTTTTATGGTTGCTGCTATGGAGTGATTGCTCAAGTCCAGCTCCTGTCTTAGCACAGGGCTGCTGAGGTAATGTTTAATATCTTCCTGGGCGAGGAAGGTGATGAGGTGTTGCTGTTCCATGATTATGCTCCTAATTTCAAAAAAATCCATGAGATCACTCCTGATCCCATGTGGTCCAAGGAGGCTGTGTATGGTCCATGTAGCATTTGGGCCGTGCTTATTTGCCGGTGGGTCCAGGCTGTAAGTCATAAAGGAAAAAGGGTCTAAGTGGGCTGTAAATGGGGGAGAGGTAAAGGTGGGGAATTTGCTTGGCTGAAGAGGTTTGGTAAATTGGATTATCAATGTTAAAAATTATAGGATAGTGGAGAAGTTCTTCCACATTTTACAAACACTTAAGGCTCACACCGCCATTGGTTAATAGGGGTACCTGGGCACCATGATAATAAAACTACTATCATGTACAATGCTAGAACGACTGTTAAAAATCCTAAATGCTAAAATAGACCCATAAGATAGTCCTACCTGGGCTGGTTGCACGATGGGTCTGCCATGGTCCCTTTCCAGACACTTGTTGCCGTGTTTAAGGTGTGGTGGTATTGGTTGTGGGTTGTGTTGTGATCAGATGTGGGTGGCCAAGCGCTTATAAATCTGAGACTGAGTTTGGCTACTTCCCAGTCTAAGATCTCCCATAGGTGGTATGTCTTGCCCTGAGAGGGGCGTAGGCCAAATGTTATTGGTGGATGCAAGGGGGGTTGATCGGCCCCTTATGCAAATTAGGGTTATCCTGGCCTGGATTGGTTGGTGGTTAGATACTGTTTAAAAATAGAATATTGGGAAGCTTGGCGGGGGTGTTTATCCCTAGCCAAGGTGATATGGTCACTATGGCGACCTTGTGGGGTTTTAAAAGACCTTGAGGGTGGCGCATTATTGATTTGTATATGCGCCACCACAGCACTTAAGGGTTGGCGGAAACAGTGGTGTAAACATGGGATACGGGTGTCAGAGATCCATCTTCCTACAATAGGTTTATCATTGGAAATAGTGGTCTTGAAGTGGTAACAAGCCGTCGCATGTGTGTATTGAAGTTTATACACAAACCGAGGATACAGTGGTATGTGGCGTGTGTAACCTAACCTAATTATTTGATAATCCATTTGCCAGTGTTTGGCGTTCCACTTAGAAAGGGTAGGTGTGTGTGTATACAGTTGATCAAGGCGGTGTTGATTTTGAATGCATAGGAATTTTTATGGCTGTTAGTATAAATAGGTTGGGCGTTGGTCTGTGACTGTTGCTGTCAGTGTGTTTAAGTGGTTGGTGTATTAATGGTTGATTAATTTGGTTGGGGCGCGTGGCGCCTGTGGGGATTAAAGGAGGGTTGTTTATATGGATGTTTGGTGTTTGACACAACGACTTATGGTCTATAATGGACGCTTAGAGATTTTTCTTGATTTTATGGAGGGCATGGGGCTGAAGGAGATTGTTCCCTTTTTGGCTGGCCTTCCTCTCTTTTTCTTTGTTTTGTGAGTGGAGAGACTCACATTGGAGGGGTCATCCTGGTCGGGGTCGTGAAGTGAGCTTGTGGGCCCTGATTGTAGCCTTTTTATGATGGCTTTGGCGCTAGCTCTTGTGATTGGTCTCCTCAGCCTTGATACATGTACTGATTTCTTCAGTACTTTTCCATCTTGTAGCCTTTTTAGAATAGCTGTAACTGGTGAAGTCATCTTCATTATGATGTAGGGGCCTGAGTATGTGGGTTGCAACTTTTTTGATGTGCATTTGACCAGTAGGGTGGGTATATGTAAATATACCAATTGGCCTGTGTTATATGAGCTGAGTTCTGCTGAAGTATCATGTCTGGCTTTCATCTTTTTGTGAGCAGAGATCATGTTTTCTGCAGCTTTCATTTGAATATCATCCCTAAACTGTAGTAGGCTGGCCATAATTTTCTCCTTGGTGCTTGAGTCTTTTTCAGCTTTAATCAAGGACAAGGCTGCTTCAGTTGGTAGGTGTGTCTGCTTGCCAAAAACTAACAAGTTTGGTGAGTAGCCTAAAGCGCTGCTTACAGTATTATTAATACTGAAGACTACAGCTTGTAGGAAGGTTGACCAATGCTTTTGTGATTTCGATACAAAAGCTCTGAGGGATGATTCAATGGTTTGATGTTGGCGCTCACAGAGACCTTGGGACCTAGACCAATGTGCACTTCCTGTCACATGTTTAATGCCGAACTTTTCACAAAAATATTTGAATAATTTTGAGACGTATTGCTGGACATTATCTGTGTTTAGTACTGAGGGAGTGCCATGGATACATATGACTCTTTGGAAGAAACCAAGTGCTACAACTGCAGCAGTATTTTCTTCACTTGTCCAGGCAGTTACATGCCTGGTGGCATGGTCGGTCACCACATGTATGTAGTGAGAGCCATCAGCGGCCTTGGAAAAAGGGCCTATTGTGTCCATGGTGACATGAGAGTATGCTGTAAGTACTGGGTCACGTAGTTTCATAGGAGTTTTCAGGTTTTTGGGTCTCTTTTTGGTGGTCAGGCATGTGTGGCAAGTGCCGCAGAAGTCAAAAACTTCTTTAAACATTGATCTCCAGTAATACCTAGCTCTGATGGCTGTATAGGTTTTAACTGCACCTAGGTGACCACCTAGGGGAGAGCAATGGGTTGCTTCCACTAAAGATTCTGTCCATTTTTCTGGAATTACAATTTGCAGTGTGGGCTCTAAAGTCTTACCCAAATTGGTATCAGTAATTCTAAAGATGACTTCATCCAGTAAGATGAATTGGTCGTGGTTACGTAGTATTTGATTCATTAATCCTGAGTCGTGTGGCAGGCTACCTTTTTCAATGTAGTTTGCCATGGAGGATGCAAAAAGGTCTTCTTTTTGGCTTTTAATCAGTGTTTCTCTAGAAGGTGTCAGGGATTGGTGTTTACAGATTTCCTGAATTGCCCTTTCAGCTAGAGGTAGCACACGGCGGGAGAGCTTAGCTCTCTTGGCGTTTGCAGCTTTGATGGAGACCCTAGGTGACCTAGATTTGGCGGGCCTGCCTCTGGGGCGAGGACTGCTGCACTTAGGCTTGAGTGGGCGGGTCTTTTTACTGGGCGCTGATTGGCTGGCTGCTGGAGGTGTGTCATCCTGGGACTGGAACTGTGCTCGAGTGAGTACACACAGGTCAGGATTCACACCTTGCTGCCTTTCTGGGGTGCCCTTTCTTGCTATGACGCCTTTTAGTGGTTTATTTGTGCTTCCCCAAATTTTGCCTCCTCTTAATATTGATCTAGGAGGTCCCAAACAGATGGGATTATTGGGGATTGGGTCATCTGATCTGAAAACTTTTGTTATGGATATATCTGAAAATTGTACCTTCTATGGTGGGAGGATAATTCTTCCTTGTGATCTAATTGGTATTGGATCATCAGAGCCAGGGGGATATTTTCTTCTGGACAGGCAATCTGCCACTAAATTGGCTCTACCTTGTAGGTATTTCACTTCAAAATCATAGGACATAACAGTATCTATCCATCTTGCCAAACTCCCATTGGTGATATTCTCCTTTTTGTTGAAGAGGGAGACTAGGGCTGTGTGATCTGAATATACTTTGAAGTGAGTGCCGTCCACATAATGGTGGAACTTTTTGACAGCGAAGATTATCCCAAGTAGCTCTTTGTCAGTTATTCCATATCTGGTTTCCTGAGGTGTTAGACCTCTCCCAGAGAATTCAATGGGTCTATAAAAACCATGTTCATCTACCTGTGTAATAACTGCTCCTAAGCTGAAATTGCTGGAGTCTGTGAAGATGATAAAGGGTTTGTTATAGTCTGGGAATTTTAGGATTGCCTCAGTGCAAATTGATGCTTTGATTTTTTCAAAGGCTGCTTGGAATTGAGTGGTCCATTTGAAGGTACCCTTTGTGGCTTCATATAAGGGCTTCATTACATGGGCAAAACTTCTAATGAATCTCTTATAAAATTGTGCCATTCCATTGAAACACCTAAGGTCGTGGATGTTTTTAGGTGCTGGGAAGGTTTTAACCGGTGAGATTTTGTCTGGGGAAGGTGAGATGCCATGTTGATCTAAGGTAAAACCTAAGAATTCCATTTTGGTGGTGCCAAATTCACATTTTTCGGATTTTAATTTGATGTTTCCTTTGATGAAAAGTTTTAGCACTTCATCTAGGTCTTGCAGATGTCTTTCCCATGTGGGGCTGTATATGGCCACATCATCCACATAGGCTACTGCATTTCTGTATTTGCACTTCATGAGCAATTGTTCCATTACATTCCTGAATGACAAACCAGAAGTTTTTAAACCCATGGGTAATACTTTGGCCATATATCTTGTGCCATTGGCAGAGAAAGTTGTTAAAGGCCTTGATTCTTTAGCTAGAGGAATTTGATGGTAGGCGCTGTATACATCCAATTTGGAAAAATATTTAGCACCTGTCCTGCCAACTTGTTGCATGAGGTCGTCTGCTCTGGGGAAAGAGTAGGAAAAAGATTTTAGGTTTTGGTTAACCCATCTATAATCCACGACTATTCTCCATCCTGAGGCCACAGACCTGTCTCCCTGGGGCTTGGGTACTAAGAAGGCTGGGGAGTTCCACTCACAGGGCTTGGTGCATTCTTCAATGACACCTTGCTGTAAGTGTTTATCTAACAGCTCTCTTTGGAAAATCTCTTTCTTGGGTGACATTCTATAGGATGGTCTGTTGCAGGGTTTGAAATCAGGGATTAATTCTAATTTGACCTCATTTTCAACATTTAATCCTATAGCACTCTCATTTAATACAAAAGCCTCTCTATTTGATTCAACAATGTTTTTGATTTGTTGTTTTTGGGCCTCAGTGAGCTTGTCACATATTGTATATTTTAGAGGGTCGTCCCCTTTGGGTAGCTGATCTAGGGGATCATCTCCACAATTGATGGGGAGCATGTCTTTGTCAGAGATTATGCTGTTGAGGGAGTGTTGGCTGTTCAGTTTTCCAATGGGAATGGCTTTGTTTAGATTGTTAAGTGCAAAAATGCCTAGGTTCATGTGCTTTTTGATGTTGATGGAAAAATCATTTGGGTTGGCCACTGTTACCGGTATGATTTTTCTTGTTGACCTTGGTTCAACAAGGGCGTGTTTGATTAGTACCGGTAATGTCGTGTCAACATTTTCTGTGATGCCCGTTTTACCTATTAAGGAATCAGGTCCTATGATGATTGCATTGAATGTGGATTCAGAATTTGGTGGCATGGTTAGACCTTTGGCTGCTCTTATGAAGTGTGGTGAAGGGGACTTGGTCCCAAAGGAAATTTTGGCCCTATATTTGGTCATAAAATTTACGCCAAGAATTATGGGGTGGTTTAGCTTTGGGACCACATGTAGTCTTGTTTTAAACTCTGTGTTATCGATTAGAAAGGTTATGGTGATGGAATTGTTGACCTGAACTGAGGATTTATCAGCTAGTAGGATAACCATATGAGATCTCCTACTATGTCTGAAATTGGGGGTTGATATGACTTTATCTGCCATTTTCTGGCTGATAAAAGAAAGGGAGGCTCCAGAGTCTACGAGGGCTCTGTAAGAACTGCCATTGATATCAACATTAACTGCGCCTTTAGTCAATTCAGTATTAATGTAAGAGGTCTTACCTTGCTGCCCATACTTACTGGTCTCGACTTTCAATTGGAGGGTGGAAATTCTCTTGTTCTGGTTTTCATAGAGGTCCTCACTGTCTGATGAGGAGTCTTCGTCACAATTCACAGGCTGGGGGTCGTGGTTCTGTTGTTCTGCTGAATTTAATTCTGCTCCATCATTCATGTGTGAAATATGGCATGTGGGGGACGTTCTAATTTTGTTGTCCAGAGTGGGGGCGGGGCCGCAAGATGCATGGTGGCCCTCCCCTGGGTCCTATTCAATATTGTCATTGTAGTGTTCTCCTTGTCCAGAATCAGGAGGTTGGTTGTCAGGATGGTTGTCTCCTGTCTTTTTGTTGTCATTTCTGCCTGGTGTTGGGTCCCTAGATTTCTTTTGTTGCTGGGTCCAATCATCAGGGATTGGGAAATCTGCTGGGACTAGTAGTTTCTGGAAGGACACCTGGCGGGTGTTGGTGGGGGTGGAGGCAACAGGAATGAAGACAAAGTTATTTCTTGTGTCGCTGGACTTGGACCTGCTTTTGTTGCCTTCCTGAGATTTCTGAGGTCATATCTGCTATGTATTCTTCCACAGTCTCTTTGGGTTGCTGCTTTCTGTTTCTATATTCTTTGATTATTGTGGCAGGGTCAGGCTGGTTGAATCTGCTGAGAAAGGCGGTATAGACTGCCTCAGTGTCATACATGATTGGTTTGTCAAAAATGTTTGTGAAAAAGGTCTCCTCAGCCTTGATACATGTACTGATTTCTTCAGTACTTTTCCATCTTGTAGCCTTTTTAGAATAGCTGTAACTGGTGAAGTCATCTTCATTATGATGTAGGGGCCTGAGTATGTGGGTTGCAACTTTTTTTATGTGCATTTGACCAGTAGGGTGGGTATATGTAAATATACCAATTGGCCTGTGTTATATGAGCTGAGTTCTGCTGAAGTATCATGTCTGGCTTTCATCTTTTTGTGAGCAGAGATCATGTTTTCTGCAGCTTTCATTTGAATATCATCCCTAAACTGTAGTAGGCTGGCCATAATTTTCTCCTTGGTGCTTGAGTCTTTTTCAGCTTTAATCAAGGACAAGGCTGCTTCAGTTGGTAGGTGTGTCTGCTTGCCAAAAACTAACAAGTTTGGTGAGTAGCCTAAAGCGCTGCTTACAGTATTATTAATACTGAAGACTACAGCTTGTAGGAAGGTTGACCAATGCTTTTGTGATTTCGATACAAAAGCTCTGAGGGATGATTCAATGGTTTGATGTTGGCGCTCACAGAGACCTTGGGACCTAGACCAATGTGCACTTCCTGTCACATGTTTAATGCCGAACTTTTCACAAAAATATTTGAATAATTTTGAGACGTATTGCTGGACATTATCTGTGTTTAGTACTGAGGGAGTGCCATGGATACATATGACTCTTTGGAAGAAACCAAGTGCTACAACTGCAGCAGTATTTTCTTCACTTGTCCAGGCAGTTACATGCCTGGTGGCATGGTCGGTCACCACATGTATGTAGTGAGAGCCATCAGCGGCCTTGGAAAAAGGGCCTATTGTGTCCATGGTGACATGAGAGTATGCTGTAAGTACTGGGTCACGTAGTTTCATAGGAGTTTTCAGGTTTTTGGGTCTCTTTCTGGTGGTCAGGCATGTGTGGCAAGTGCCGCAGAAGTCAAAAACTTCTTTAAACATTGATCTCCAGTAATACCTAGCTCTTATGGCTGTATAGGTTTTAACTGCACCTAGGTGACCACCTAGGGGAGAGCAATGGGTTGCTTCCACTAAAGATTCTGTCCATTTTTCTGGAATTACAATTTGCAGTGTGGGCTCTAAAGTCTTACCCAAATTGGTATCAGTAATTCTAAAGAGGACTTCATCCAGTAAGATGAATTGGTCGTGGTTACGTAGTATTTGATTCATTAATCCTGAGTCGTGTGGCAGGCTACCTTTTTCAATGTAGTTTGCCATGGAGGATGCAAAAAGGTCTTCTTTTTGGCTTTTAATCAGTGTTTCTCTAGAAGGTGTCAGGGATTGGTGTTTACAGATTTCCTGAATTGCCCTTTCAGCTAGAGGTAGCACACGGCGGGAGAACTTAGCTCTCTTGGCGTTTGCAGCTTTGATGGAGACCCTAGGTGAGCTAGATTTGGCGGGCCTGCCTCTGGGGCGAGGACTGCTGCACTTAGGCTTGAGTGGGCGGGTCTTTTTTCTGGGCGCTGATTGGCTGGCTGCTGGAGGTGTGTCATCCTGGGACTGGGACTGTGCTCGAGTGAGTACACACAGGTCAGGATTCACACCTTGCTGCCTTTCTGGGGTGCCCTTTCTTGCTATGACGCCTTTTGGTGGTTTATTTGTGCTTCCCCAAATTTTGCCTCCTCTTAATATTGATCTAGGAGGTCCCAAACAGATGGGATTATTGGGGATTGGGTCATCTGATCTGAAAACTTTTGTTATGGATATATCTGAAAATTGTACCTTCTTTGGTGGGAGGATAATTCTTCCTTGTGATCTAATTGGTATTGGATCATCAGAGCCAGGGGGATATTTTCTTCTGGACAGGCAATCTGCCACTAAATTGGCTCTACCTTGTAGGTATTTTACTTCAAAATCATAGGACATAACAGTATCTACACATCTTGCCAATCTCACATTGGTGATATTCTCCTTTTTGTTGAAGAGGGAGACTAGGGCTGTGTGATCTGAATATACTTTGAAGTGAGTGCCGTCCATATAATGGTGGAACTTTTTGACAGCGAAGATTATCCCAAGTAGCTCTTTGTCAGTTATTCAATATCTGGTTTCTTGAGGTGTTAGACCTCTCCCAGAGAATTCAATGGGTCTATAAAAACCATGTTCATCTACCTGTGTAATAACTGCTCCTAAGCTGAAATTGCTGGAGTCTGTGAAGATGATAAAGGGTTTGTTATAGTCTGGGAATTTTAGGATTGCCTCAGTGCAAATTGATGCTTTGATTTTTTCAAAGGCTGCTTGGCATTGAGTGGTCCATTTGAAGGTACCCTTTGTGGCTTCATATAAGGGCTTCATTACATGGGCAAAACCTCTAATGAATCTCTTATAAAATTGTGCCATTCCATTGAAACACCTAAGGTCGTGGATGCTTTTAGGTGCTGGGAAGGTTTTAACCGGTGAGATTTTGTCTGGGGAAGGTGAGATGCCGTGTTGATCTAAGGTAAAACCTAAGAATTCCATTTTGGTGGTGCCAAATTCACATTTTTCGGATTTTAATTTGATGTTTCCTTTGATGAAAAGTTTTAGCACTTCATCTAGGTCTTGCAGATGTCTTTCCCATGTGGGGCTGTATATGGCCACATCATCCACATAGGCTACTGCATTTCTGTATTTGCACTTCATGAGCAATTGTTCCATTACATTCATGAATGACAAACCAGAAGTTTTTAAACCCATGGGTAATACTTTGGCCATATATCTTGTGCCATTGGCAGAGAAAGTTGTTAAAGGCCTTATATTCTTTAGCTAGAGGAATTTGATGGTAGGCGCTGTATACATCCAATTTGGAAAAATATTTAGCACCTGTCCTGCCAACTTGTTGCATGAGGTCGTCTGCTCTGGGGAAAGAGTAGGAAAAAGATTTTAGGTTTTGGTTAACCCATCTATAATCCATGACTATTCTCCATCCTGAGGCCACAGACCTGTCTCCCTGGGGCTTGGGTACTAAGAAGGCTGGGGAGTTCCACTCACAGGGCTTGGTGCATTCTTCAATGACACCTTGCTGTAAGTGTTTATCTAACAGCTCTCTTTGGAAAATCTCTTTCTTGGGTGACATTCTATAGGATGGTCTGTTGCAGGGTTTGAAATCAGGGATTAATTCTAATTTGACCTCATTTTCAACATTTAATCCTATAACACTCTCATTTAATACAAAAGCCTCTCTATTTGATTCAACAATGTTTTTGATTTGTTGTTTTTGGGCCTCAGTGAGCTTGTCACATATTGTATATTTTAGAGGGTCGTCCCCTTTGGGTAGCTGATCTAGGGGATCATCTCCACAATTGATGGGGAGCATGTCTTTGTCAGAGATTATGCTGTTGAGGGAGTGTTGGCTGTTCAGTTTTCCAATGGGAATGGCTTTGTTTAGATTGTTAAGTGCAAAAATGCCTAGGTTCATGTGCTTTTTGATGTTGATGGAAAAATCATTTGGGTTGGCCACTGTTACCGGTATGATTTTTCTTGTTGACCTTGGTTCAACAAGGGCGTGTTTGATTAGTACCGGTAATGTCGTGTCAACATTTTCTGTGATGCCCGTTTTACCTATTAAGGAATCAGGTCCTATGATGATTGCATTGAATGTGGATTCAGAATTTGGTGGCATGGTTAGACCTTTGGCTGCTCTTATGAAGTGTGGTGAAGGGGACTTGGTCCCAAAGGAAATTTTGGCCCTATATTTGGTCATAAAATTTACGCCAAGAATTATGGGGTGGTTTAGCTTTGGGACCACATGTAGTCTTGTTTTAAACTCTGTGTTATCGATTAGAAAGGTTATGGTGATGGAATTGTTGACCTGAACTGAGGATTTATCAGCTAGTAGGATAACCATACGAGATCTCCTACCATGTCTGAAATTGGGGGTTGATATGACTTTATCTGCCATTTTCTGGCTGATAAAAGAAAGGGAGGCTCCAGAGTCTACGAGGGCTCTGTAAGAACTGCCATTGATATCAACATTAACTGCGCCTTTAGTCAATTCAGTATTAATGTAAGAGGTCTTACCTTGCTGCCCATACTTACTGGTCTCGACTTTCAATTGGAGGGTGGAAATTCTCTTGTTCTGGTTTTCATAGAGGTCCTCACTGTCTGATGAGGAGTCTTCAGGGATTGGGAAATCTGCTGGGACTAGTAGTTTCTGGAAGGACACCTGGCGGGTGTTGGAGGCAACAGGAATGAAGACAAAGTTATTTCTTGTGTCGCTGGACTTGGACCTGCTTTTGTTGCCTTCCTGAGATTTGCTCCTGCCTGGCGACTGATACCTGTTCTTGGAGCCTGATCTGCTGTTTGAGCCGGATCTGGAGTTGTTATAACCTTGTTGATTTTGGTTGTATCCTGACTTAGGCTTATCGTCATACTGCTTATTATTGCCATTTCCAGGGGGCTTGTTGTTATAACTGTTGTTATTGTACTGGTCCTTCCTGGATCTGTTAATGTTGTTGTTGTTGTTGTTCTTTTGCCCATTGTAGTTATTATAGTTCATGGTGCACAAGTCTGAAGATTGGTTTGAGGCATGGGCTGCTTTGGCTGCTTCCATGACCAATTCTTGTTTTAATGCTGCAGTCTCGGCTTCCCTAATGCTTTTGGGGCTGTCTGAGAGTACAACATTTTTTATTTCATCTTTGAGGCCATTTATAAGATAGTCTACTTGTACAGATTCATCCAGGTTGCTGTTGGATAGCAATAAGGTCATATCTGCTATGTATTCTTCCACAGTCTCTTTGGGTTGTTGCTTTCTGTTTCTATATCCTTTGATTATTGTGGCAGGGTCAGGCTGGTTGAATCTGCTGAGAAAGGCGGTATAGACTGCCTCAGTGTCATACATGATTGGTTTGTCAAAAATGTTTGTGAAAAACCATTGTGCTGCTCTGCCCTTTAAAAAGGTATACATACAGGATGCATGCATTGTTGGGCTGCGGGGGTATGCATTTCTTATATAGAATTTGAATTCTGCCAGGAATTTGGCTGCAGACCTGTAGGGCGAGGGCTTGTCAAAGGGTTCTGGCTTGTTAAAACAGCTTAATTGAGCAGATGTGAGTCGCTCGGGTTCAAAACTCCTGTATCCAGTAGGAGAGGAGAAATTGGATTGTCCTAGATTTGGTATCATTGGTGTGGACTGAGCTGCAGGCTGGTGGGCAGCTGCTTGGGCAGGTGGAGTGTTTGTAAACAAACCATACATTGGTATAGTGTTGTTGTAGGGCGTGTGTGCCTGGTGGGGTATGTATACATGGTTGTAAACACTGCCTGAAAGTGATGTGGCGGCTACCGGTGATGGACGAGTGGTAGAGGGCGCCATCTGGTGGGTTGTGGCTGAACTACCAAAACCTGCATGTGTCGCGCCTTGTTGGGTGGGCGTGGCACCTGTCGCTATGGTTCGGGCTGTATTTTGGAAAAGGCTTGGGGGGCTGAGCCTGTATCCTACCGGTAATGTATCGGCATTCTGGTAGAGGTGCTCATAACCTGTGAAGGTTGGCCTGAAGGGGGTAGCCTAGTGTTGGTGGGTGAGAAATGGCTGTTTTGGCCTTGGCTGGTAGGTAGTTCTTTTCCTATCAATGGCCCTGAATATTTCAGTTCTCATTCCATCAATGTTCCTGTTGATTCTGTCAGACAGATTGGCTGATGCTATTTCAGACCTTCTCAGGACGTCAGCATTGTCCTGAGCTGCTCTTCTCTGAATTTGGCTAATGTCATTCTCCAGGTGCGACTTCCAGGTGTCCATGTCATTCAATCTGTCATTTATTCTTGACAGTTGGCAGGAGGAGTCGTCTATTTCAGCAGACAATAAGTTCATTTGTCCTGTTAATAGGTTGGAGAGGGAGTCATTGACTGCCTGGGTGCATTCTCTGACTATGTTCCTTGTCATGTCATCCTGGTTGTACTCTGGAGGTGGAGCTGCAGTGGCCATGTTTGGGTAGGCAGGTGCTCTGTGCAGGTGGGGGAAGGTTACTTCTGTGTCTTCCTCAGAGGTGGATTCTGTTTGTAAATGGGCGGGGAAGTGACTGCTTCCGTGTAGGATGGGAATAGTGGCCACGAGGTCGCCCCTTCTAGCTGCAGAGTCCAAGCTTCTTTGAAGTCTGTAAAATACAGGTGTATTTGGCCTTTGAGGGGAGGATGATTGCACCCTTCTCCTGGGTCTATGGGTGGGGTATGGCCTTTCAAAGGATCTGGCTCTTGGAGGCGTGCTCAGGGATGAATTTGGTGCCGGAGGTGTCGCCTTGTCTTCCTCAGAGGTAGAGTAGGAGTAGTAAGGCCTAGGGTTTCCTCCAGGTGGATTGCTATCAGGCTGTGGGTTTTGGTGCGGTCTTAGCAAATTGGTGAGATTGGAGTTGTCTTGCCACTGCTCTTCTAAAATACGGTTTATCCTGTCTAGAAAAACAGAGGGACTCTCACCACACTGGTAGCTTGGTGTAGCTCCGGTTGGTATTTGCTGTGCACGTCCTGTGTTGAGTCTGTTTTCTCTCCACCTGTGGATTGCTGAGTCTAGCCTGCTCCTCCAGTAATTGTCTGCTACTGATGGGTGGGCTTGGATGTCTGGTACAGTGAGGTTGTCCCAACTTAGGTCAGGTGCGCACTGTGGATCAGAGTCACTGCTGGGTGAGGGTGACCGTCCAGCATCTTCCAGGGCTTCCTGCAGGCTATTGGATCTTTCCTCTAGATGGCTATCTAGGTGGAGGTAACCAGGTGATTGATTTTCAGGCGTGCTGTATGTGGTACTTTGAAGACCACCTAATCTCAGGGGTGGTGATTCTGAGGGTGAATAACCAGGTAGGGTGAGGTTTAAACCTGGTGGTGGGGCTCCTGCTGGTGTACTGGTGGGTGCACCTGTGTTGGTGTCTACTATAGTAGATGAAAAGGGTAAGGTATTTGAACTCACAGGTGTTTGTTTATGTGTGCGTCTATGGGCTGGCAGCACTGGGTCCAGCTGGAGCGCGTCTGGCGAGGAGTCTATCGGGGTGGTGTACTGTGTACTTGTGGCTTCTTGCTGATCTCTGTTTGGAGATGTGGGGATACGTTGTGGGGCTGGCTCCTTTGGTAGGGTCTCACTGTTGTCCATGGCTCATGAGAGGTGGTAACTGTGGGATGATACGTGAGGGTTTTCCACCATTGTCAACGAGTCCGTAAATGATGAATAAGGATGAATACAGACGAATCAGGAATCCAGTTTGATATCCACTTTATTCATTGAAGTCCACGAGGTATAGTTGGTGATACAGTATAAAGGTGCCCAACAGTGTCCAAGCGTAGCCCTTGAGCCAAGGGCCTTGGTCTCACGTGAGTGTGTGAGGTATGAAGTATGAAGGTGGAAAGATGAGTGAGCTGCTCCCTCCACAGGTATTTGTAGTAGGAGCTGCTCACCCAGCTCATCCTAAAAATAGTATCAGGTGAGCTAAATATAGTAACTGGGGAACTCCAGTGCAGGTATGTAGGGGGGATCCCAAACATAGCACTGGGGTTCACAGAGTTCAGTGTGGTTCTAAATATAGCTGCTGGGAACTCCCGGTATGCTGTGAGCTGCTCATGATCAATGGGCATGTCCTCCAGCAGGAGGAGTTGTTTCTAAACATTGTCTGCTAGGAATTTCCAGCATGCAGCGAGCTGCTTGTGATTGACGGCGTATCCTCCAGTGGGAGGAGGCGGGGTCACTGAGTGCAGTTGACGCCGCCAGCCTTTGGTCTTTGGTATGGTTTGGCTTGTGGGTAGACTCTGACACTGGGTTACATGGTAGAGTCAAGGTGAAAAATAAATATGATAAGTACAATACCTATAACGGTCTACTGACAGTAGGTCCAACCTAGTGTCTTTGTTATGCTCTTGACCCACACTACAAGCCTTGGCTCCCAACACTGGACGCTATGTTCCCTATTGATCAATTTCTGAAAGATAATATCAGTATGTCATGGCGGATCCTGCTAGCTCTGAAGGCAAATGGAAAAGGCTCAGTCCATAATGAAAACCCTGTAAGTGCATTATGAATGAGTGTGAGATAGACAGTTTTTTGCTTTCAGGTTTGTTTTTTCTTAATTCTATATGGTGATTTCTTGCTGATATGAACTTGACTTCTGGATATTGTGAAGGTTGCTTGTGTCACTTAGCCTGTTTTTGACTGGAATAATGAGCAACTGAAGCAATATCCCAGTAGGCATGTAGCCAAGACCTATAACAGCTCATATCAGCTCCTGTGAGCTCCTGCTAGCAGGCATTGGTTCATAGTAGGCACCTGCATACATTGTCATACATAAAACACTCTTAATAATAACAACTTTGAAGGGCCTTCATGTTTTGACTTTATCCTTTGGTCATTGTTTATTTACAGTTCTTATGGCTAACTTGCCTAAGTAGCATTAATCCATATTAAGAATCTGCCAAATGCAATATCAGCAACATGCAATATGCTCTGGTCAATGCAATGATGGATACAATATACTCAATCATGTATGGTGAAAAAAGAACCTGGAGACACCAAAGAAGTTGTAGGGGTTTAAATTTACATAGTGGGCTCCTCTACATCATATAAACAATTGAGCAACCGCAGACACATAACAGATGTTATCAAAGGCAGCTACAAATGGTTTCATCGCTGGCTGTGCCCTGTTATGCTTTCCTCTATACATTGGCAATATGAAGAAGTGCCACTACACAACTGGCTCACTAGTCCTCATAAGATGCTCTGAGAGCCAGAGCCATCCAGTAGGGTACAGTGTATTAACCCCTGCAGTGCTCCCCACTTACCAATTCAACTCCCCACTAGGGGTCACTGGTGTAGTATACCAAAATGTGCCAGTGCCCTGGGAGCCTCCCACATCCACTCACTAATCTGTGGACAATGACCCGGCAAGAGACATAGGGTAAATCTGTTAGCCCCTCCGGGCTGTAGGCTTTATCCTTTTTTTTCATTTCCCAGAGGACCTGGATGGTTTGAACACTGTATAGCCTGATCGCCATTTATATATAGGGAGAGCTATGAGAGGTTGGGACATCTGTGTTGACTTCCGTTTGCATGTTAACCCTTGCAAGGGTTTGTATGTTAAGTACTGAGGGGTGCAATAATACCTTACTAAGTCTTTTATTTCATGAATCATGGTCAAATTTGGGATGTCAACTCAGCAGCCAGTGTTCAGATTATCTCATGTCATAGCGGTTTCTCATCTGTTGTTCAATACATGCAGAGTTAAGGGATGATCAGTAGGATGAACGATGATGATGATGATGATGATGATGATGATGATGATAATCAATGATGATGATAAGCTCTTGAAACCCAGGTGGCAGGCTACTAACGCTCCAGATAGGATGGACCATTGAAGTGGTAGTAATACATAGACTCCCCAGCATTCCATAGGCAATAGAGGTATTAGATTGTCGCCTTAGTGCAAGAAGATTGTAACTGAATCTGCGTAAGCAGAGAAAGCAGTACCTTGGTGAGAGGCCTCACTAAGGCACCTGTCACCTTGTTGACCCAGATTCCAGGTGTAGGGACAACCTTCTTGCATAATGTACAGCTCATCTAGTGACCTGTGATGCTGACATTGAGCCACTTTCAGAGTAAATCCTGCTCCTAATGAGGAGCTCCTCCCTCCTTACTGAGCAGCTCACGACTCTCATACTCGGCACTTACCTATAATTGAGTCCATGCTGCCTTATAACTACTTCTTTTACCCTTTAAGGTCAGCTGATGTAGGAGGGCATCAAGCCCATTAGTCATCATGATGCACCAATGAAGTGTCCATGGGTCATGAATGCACGGCTGGGGACTTACAATTGTCCCGTTTAAGCCTTTAGGAAAGGATTTCAATGAATGCTGGAACACAAGGTGCATAGGGGGGCCCATTTTTGCTTAAAAGCTGTGTGGATCATTAAGGCAGTATTTTATTGGGGCTGTACTTGGGAATCAACCAGTAAGACACCATATCCTCCCATCACAGAGCTTTCTTTACCTATTACTTACAGTGGTCATACTGTAATAATTTCTTCAGAGTGGGCTACTCTCACATATGCAGCAAAAAATAACAACTGAATCTACCAGAGATCCTTGTAAAACTGAACAGGGCACCCCCATAATTGAAAAGCACTGAACCAGTGTAGTTTTTACAAGAAGCCTCAGGTTGCAGTTAGGTGGTACACAAACATACTAGGAATCTCTGTGAAAATAAATACAGACCGCTGGCAACTTTGTGAACGGGCAGGACACGCTCGTGAAGAAACGCTCAAACTGCTCATCATTCACCTTTACCATTTTATTGTGGTGCATGAAGATAGCCCTGGTGGCTTATTCGCTAGCTCTTCATTGCTGAACTTAAAAGACCGCTGATGCAGGAGTGCATCAAGCCCATTGGCCGTCATGATGCACCAAAGGAGTGCTGGCAAGCAGTCTCACCAGCACTTCATTGGAGCATCGTGCCAAACCTACGGGGTTGATACAAATACTCCCATAGGGTCGCCATGATGCTCAAATGCAGTGCTGGTGAGTAGTCTCACCAGCACTTCATTGATGCATCATGACAACAAATGGGCATGATGATTAATGCATCATTGGCCTTTAGATGGTTAGGGGAATGTATCAATCCCTTAAGGATGGTGTGATTCATAGCATCAACATATTAATTGCCTTCAAGGAATTTCAGTAAATGTATCAGATGATTAATCTTCTTTAATAATAACCATTATGTTCATCTAGTCTATTACCTTACCTACTTATCCCTGTATTGCCATTTCAATGTGATTGTGCTTAAATTAGATGAAGTGCATGGTATAATTCTACTTTGATTGTGCACTGTATGATGTATAGTGCCTGCTTTATGGCACCCCATTTCTGGATAATTTAATGGATAGCTGCTTCCTATTTATCATTATTTATGAGTGGCATACTTAACCTAAAATAAGAATGCATTGCTTCCTACAACCAAATGAAGCTGCCCTGTGAGTATGGTGGCTATGCTCTAAGAGCAAAAGCAAGGAACAGTGAGGACACTCCTTACATAGGTTATGACAAGAATGAATATGATTTAAACATATGATGTTAGTTTCATTGATAAATTGAAAAATGTCAGCCATTCATTTTTGCCCACAATTTTTTTTTGTATTAATTTATCATTAAGAAAAGGACATTTAGCTATCTTTGACTAATACATGTTATAGACTTGGTAATAGCCTCCTGGCCTTATAAGAAAAGGGATTCAATGCATTGTGGTACATTACTACACCTAAGTTGATCCAGCAATATCTTGTTAAAAGTAATAAGCACATAGGGCACTTCAAACATTTTATTTAGGGCACTCCAGTAGTAAAATATTTGACTGGCCTGGTCTTTCCTTTGTTACAAAAAGCCTCTAAAATTGTTGTTGGTTCTTATTTGGCGGTGAACACTTATTATGAAACCACCAGAAGGTTGATATCAATATCTTCCTGATGTAAAAGGACAATCAAACTGCCTTCAGATGTCCAGTGTCACTGCTTTTGGAGTGAATCGATGCAAATATCACATAAGGATGGACAACCTTTCAACTGTTTATTTCCCTGAACCAATTCAGTTTACAAATTGGCCTTGCTATCCCACTGAAAGTGTAATTTCCTTGCTGAGACAACAGGCCATTCAATTAAGCTGAATTTATTTATTTGATTTCTTCACCATTACATAATTCATTCTCTGGAATACTGCCTTTCAGAATATATAATTAATTAGATTGGCATATTCTTTTTTATATTGTGCATATTCTGTTCATATTGTTCATATTCAATCTTGAATTGTTGCTCAGTGACAATTAATTTCTATATGAAAAAGAATGCAATAGTGATTTCTCACATTTTCAGCTATAGTATTTTTCATTCTATAAAGAAACAATTATATACTACATTGCATCTCCATCCATCCTTTCATGTTTTTTTTTATGGCAGATTCACAATAATATTCAACGGATAGTGTACTACTGGTATGAATAACAATGAACACCTTTATACTTTTTAATGTGTCATAATGTGAAGTATGTGATATAGACGAGGCCTGTACCAATAGATTACACTGTTACATTATGAAACAGTCATTACCTTTGAGGCATTTGTACAAACATTCTGTAGTAAAAGGAGTCAATCTCGTAAAACTATACTTCTAAGGATTTGAGTAGAACCTATTAGGCTTTTAGTGATATTGCACTTAGCAAAGGTGTGGATTTAACCTTGGGGCATCATGCCCATTGGTCATCATGATGCACCAATTGAATGATGGCAATTCCTCATGCTTAATACAGGCCCTCTGGGAGTATACCGACCAAGCCGGGCTGTATCTAGGCATCATTATGACATGTAGGCACAATGCATTAATGCATCAGTAGCCCTTCAAGGAATACTATTATTACATCTCTCTTAATGTATGGACTGAAACTCTATTCCTGGGTTTCTATTTGATTCCTATTAAAATTAATGTGTATTTGTACATCCAGCATATATTGGGATGGCAGAAACCAGATAGCTCGAGACATTTAAAAAAACATTCCCAGCTGGGGTCTACAATATAGGATCTCCTTTGACTCCCAGTCCAATCTCACCATAAAGTGTCATGCAGTGAAATGCTTTTTAGGTTAGAACCAATTAGAATACGGTACATTGCATACTAGTTTATATAAAATTAGATGGGCAAACCACTTGCATCTGGGATTTTAATCCTTGCCACTCTGCTGGGGCTTAACCATTAAAGGGAAGCATATTGCATTAAAATGTTATGCCTTTTGGCCACCATCATGCTAAATGCCTGATACTTAAATTGAGTGTTTTTCATGCAGGGCTGCATTTATACGCATCATGTCAACAGTCCATAGGGTTTGGCATGATGCACTAATGCATCGCTTATCAGTAGAACTGTGAATGGGGAGTTCCGGTTAAAAAGCCTGCATTGATGCATTGTTCAAGCCTTGGGTTTTATAGTACATAAATGCTTCATGTCCACTTGTCAAAATGATGCATGGATGCATACATAGTTAACTTATAGGGTGAGTGGGATGTTTCAATACAATTGCTGTCACACATTTCAATATCAATGATTACAACGAAGCCATCAAATCCACTATGTTCCATTACATACAGACCTATGCCAGGGGTTAAAACGTAGACCAATCTATCAAATCCTTTGTGCATGATAACATAGGGAATAATCATATACAGAGGAATCTCTGATGGCAAAATGCATTTCAAGTAAGATGGTCAAATTTTAAAATCATCAGCTTTATTGGAAATAGACCTAATGGGCACTCTGGGTCTGCTCACCAAAAAACACAAGTTTCAGGCTTTATGTGGCACTTAAGGGGTTGAATTGATGTCTTACAGAGGATGAGACTGTAACCAACACATTACATTTGAAACACAGGAGATGCCAGCTTCATGACTCTAATCCTGACAATTCATTTTGTCTACTATATCAAAAAGCTCATTTTCACACATAGTGTAAGCCCTGTTGATTTGACAGCAGTGCAGGGGATAATTCCCAAAGAATTGTCTTGTTTCTGTCACAGAAGCAATTGCAGTAAGTCCAGATGACCTTTAGGGAGTTGCTCTGAGCCGGACGTAAGTGCCTGGGGAACTGGAGTACCAATGTGTTTTAATGCACCATAGTGTCCCTATGGGTTGTAAGGGTTCACATGCTCCAATGTGGCTATGTCTCACCACTGTGATACAAGTCTGATGAAGGATTCTGACCGAGGATGTTTCTGGCCAGCCATAAAAGTGTAGGAAACAGCAAAATTCCATAACAAATCGATAGAAAAAAAAACTGCTAAAAGGTATTAAATATCATTTATGAGGCTGCAGGGGCTTCCTGTTTGTGATGGAATTAATCCATAGCTCAATATAGGTGCCGGTCAATAATGGTCAGAAACCGGTCAGAAACTTATCAGAAACAGTTAGAAATGGTCAGAAACGGATTTCTAACTGCATCACTTCTTTGAGACATAGCCAGGTAGTGACGAGGATTGCTGGCATTATATTGTGGGCTATTTCTTAACACACTATGCAAGCAGGCATTAAGTCATGCAGAAAATTTTTTTCTAGAAATAGCACAGGCATTTTCAGATGGAAGGGCTGACTATAATCGAGGCACATAAACAAAATTACTTATTTTCCTTTATGTATGAGCACCATTGTGATGCGTGAGTGCAGCACTGATGTTACTCGCAATGGCTCTATTCACGGATCACATTTTTAGACTATATATTGGCCACCTTGGAGATTCTTACTTGTGATGAAATAAGGCAGTAATGTCTCCTTGACAGGGATCCATTTTTTAATCTGGGCAGCAACATAAACCTGTAATTCTGCAGCACTGGCCCCATACAAGCTATTGGACCGTTCCTTCTGATGCAATCATTTCCTCCAAAAAATCTTATCTTGAAGAATTTTACAATCCTAACTGTCTTATTCCAATTATTGGACCACATGGAGCACCCATTTTAAGTATGCCCAGCAAATTGTCGCTATCTGTTGCCATGATTGGTCATTAATGGTGACTCCTTTTTGAGTGATAACTCACTGCGTCATCTTTCGCCACTGTGTGCCAGTCTCACATGGCATGGCAATTTATCACAACAGTCGCCAACATGATCTCACTCACTGCGTAAGTATGTGCCATCCCTTGTCATCCCTCACAAAGCATGGTGACTTATCACCACCATCGCCCACATGGATCTAACTCACTCCGTGAGTATGTGCCACTGCCTGTCAACTCTCACTCAGAATGGCAGCTTATCACAACCATCGCCAACGTGGATCTGACTCGCTGTGTGACTATGTGCCACTCCCAGTCACGTATCACTAAGAATGGTGACTTATCACCAACATCGCTAATAAAGATCTCACTCCCTGCATGAGTATGCACCACTCCCAGTCAACTCTCACTCAGAATGGCAGCTTATCACCACCATCACCAACATGGATCTCACTCACTCTGTCAATATGTGCCACTGTCTGTCAACTCTCACTCAGAATGGCGACTTTTCACCTGCATTGCCACATGGCTCTCACTCACTGCGTGAGTTTGTGTCACTTCTAGTTAATCTTCTCTCAAAATGGCGACTTATCACTACCATCGCTGACATGGATGTCACTCACTGTGTGAGAGTGTGCCACTGTCATCAACTCTCACACAAAATGGCGACTTATCACCACCTTTGCCAACATTGGTCTCACTCAATGCGTGAATTTGTGTCACTCCAAGTCAATGCTCTTTGAGGATTGCATCATCTGTCACTCACTCTCACTCAGAATGGCAACTTATCACCACCTTTGCCAAAGTTGTTGAGACAGCACCACTGTTCAACATGTAGCCTATCTAGTAAGTGGAGGCATGAAGTATAAGTCCCATACGTATCAGATGTGCTTTGTTTCATGATGATGCTCATGTAATACTTCAGTGTTGAATCAAACAAGATTATATAGAGAAAATATCAATTGAATTTAGATAGAGGTATCTCTTAAATGGAAGCAACTATCGTTAAACACCTTTTGTCTGGTTACAGTAAAAATACATAGGGAAATATCTACATGAACACCTTGTCTGTGGTTAGAGGGAAGATACATATGGCAATACCTTCTCTGGCAAAACATACTTTGATCTGGCAGATGTGAGGCTGCATGATTACCAATGTCGATGATCATGAGCTTTTCATCTAACAAGGTGAGTGATCACCAGCGTCGCCATCACTGGTGAGTCTGAGTGATCACCACTCTCGCCATCCATGGTGAACCTGTGCTATGACATGGTGCGTGTTTCATCTAGCGAGGTGAGTGATCAACCGCCTTGCCATCCCTGGTGAGTGTGAGTCATCACGATCCTCGCCAATCGTGGTGAAAGTGCGCTATGGCATGGTGTGCATTTCATCTAGTGAGGTGAGTGATCACTCATGTCGCCATCCCTGGTGAGTGTGGGTGATCAAGATCCTCACCATCTGTGGTGAACCTGTGCTATCACGAGGCATGCATTTCATCTAGCGAGGTGAGTGATCACCCGAGTGACCATCCCCCGTGAGTGTGAGTGATCATGATCCTTGCCATCCATGGTGAACGTGCGTTATGACGTGGTGTGCGTCTCATCTAGCGAAGTGAGTGATCACTCATGTCACCATCCCTGGTGAGGATGAGTGATCACTATCCTCCCCATCCCTAGTGAACATGCGCTATGACGAGGTGCGTGTTTCATCTAGCAAGGTGAGGGATCACCCGTGTCGCCATCCCTGGATACTCTGAGTGATCACCATCCTCGCCATCTGAGGTGAGGCCATGTGATCACCACCATTGCTATTCCTGGTGATCTTGTGCTATAGCGATGTCCTGTTCCATCTAGCGACATGTGTGAGCCACTTCACACAGGTTGATGAGGAGTCACGACAATTTGCTGGGTGGTCTCCATTGGGCCTAATATCTCCTGTTAGGCTTTAGAGAAGGAATGCCTTTATATAATCTTTAAACACCCTACACAACGATCAAAGGTATGGAATCTTTTCATTTTACATCAAGATGAAAGCCAATCCAAAAGATACTGACAAAACTATCAGGAAAAGGAAAAACCATTTACAATGGCAACTGTAAAATATTTCCCTTTTTCTAGGTTTCTGAATGCCTCTCTTTTGTCAATCATTGTAGTTGACTGCAAAACTCTTGTATATCTCTTAGCCTGACATTTCAGCCCTAACATCAACTTGAGCTGTCTGGGTAAGGGATGCTTCACATAGAGTAGTTCTTGTTACCCCATAGAATCCCTCTGTCCATCCATTATCAGTCCTTGAGGCAACTTCCCTGCTCCAGACAATACCTGACTTCTGGCACTAGGCACAAGGGGGCTGGGACTGCAAGATTAATCTTGTAGTAAACATATTATGTGTTTTTGGCCATACTCTGTGGCATTTGTGCCTTAACTAGCAAGTTTCTAACTTTCAGAAATGGTTGTTTTTGGTTATTACTGCGACATTACTAACTGGTTGATTCAATGTGGACTCAGATGTAATTTTTTTTCCGGCTAATCTGAGTGGTTGACATCTCAAGGTATTTGGACTTCTTTGGGTTGATCTAACAAAAGGTGGTAAATCCAGCTGTTCCTATTTATAATTCCCATTTATGGCTCTCCCTCCTTCTCTCTTCCCGACCCCTCATCCACCTGCCGCTCTTACCCCCTTCCTAGTATACACAATAAAGGCAGTCATTTGCAGCGCAGATGTATCCGCCAAGCCCTGAACCGCACAGAACTTTCGGGACCACCACTTTCGACATCAATAGTGCACCAGATATATAGGTGCACTACAGCCAATCAAAGTCTCCCTCACATACTGAATTCATTTGGGAACATGCTAGTACTGTGATTCTGACATCTTTGATGCTGCATCAAAGATTGCCCTGGTTGTCAATAGTGCACAGACCCATGGGGGTGACTGACTACCGGTGTCGAGTCGTTCACGGCTACCACTTCCTTGACCCTTCCTCTGCAACAAATTCCAGGTACCTCAACCCTTCCCAGCCCCCTCATCATGCAGAGGCTGTCCAGACACTAGCCTTGCCTCAGAGTGGAATGTGCCACTGAGACTAGACTTTTAGGCTGTTTTTGGCATTGATTTTGATTTTGGATGTGCATTCTGGTAGAAATTCACAACCATGATTTTTTAAAGGGAAACAAAAATAAATAATACTCTTCTTTAAGCTAATCATGAACTGAAATTCCTACTTTAACAAACAATATCAAAACTATTGATATACCAATACGACCATAGTAAGACTAAGATTTGCATTGTTCTGTTCAAAATCAAATATGCTCATAGACCCATAGTCCAAAAGAGTCTGTGAGAAGTATTATTCCATAATTGATACCTTTGAGTGTCTCATGTCCCTATCATTCTCTCCTGCATGTGTCTAAAGTCTAATGGCATGTAATGTCATGAGAGTGCTCTGCCCTCCTATTTTCCCTTAGCATTAAAGTGCTACTAAATGCAGAGCAGCAAGCAACACTATGGGACATAATTTCTGTTACCCAAATTATTCGATGTAGTGAGGATTCATGATGATATGTCTGTGCAGCCAACAAATGCAGTTCTGATTTTGTGTGAAAATTGCTGGCCTTACACTGCATCGTGGGCATTGAACAAGTAGATAGAAGAAAGATAGATGGGACTGTTTGTTAGCCAGGGATGATTATGCAGTGGCAGATTTAGACGGGAGGCATGGGGGTGCATGCAGCCTCCTTTTTTGTCAATAATTAAGAGTCTAATTGCATATTTTGCATCCCAAATTTAGCTGAAAAATAGGGGATGTGCCCCCTTCTTTTGGGCTGCGAACCTCCTTTTTTGAATCATGGATCCGCTACTGTTATGTACATGATGGTTCATAAAATACAACATGGCTCATCTATCTACTTTTCTTAAGAAAATGATGTGTACTTTCACTTGTGTTGGGAGAAGGGGCACAGAGTAAAATACCAACTTACACTCATACTTCTGTATACTAGTTACATGGATTCTAAATAAATACACTTTCTTAGATTTAGTCTCATCCACTCCTTTACTCACTGAGATACTTACCCACCGACACAAAGATACTAACAAAATCACTCACTCATTTCTCCACCCCCTCACTTGTTTACATAGCTAATAGCCAATGTATAATATAACACTGTGTCACGTGACCACTGACCTTCACTGTCTCTGTGATATCCCTGGTAACATCTAAACCATCCTGAGTGTTCTGTCTTTGCTCTGACCAAGAAACGGCAAACTTTTCCTGCCTCTGCCTGTGAGAGGTCAACTGCAGTTCCCCTACTTGTCACTAGATGGCACCAGGACCAGATGTATGAGCTGCCCTAGGTCACGTGACTGGGACATGTGCAGAGCCATTGACCTGCTCATTTAGCCCCTGTTTGACATTGGTATCGTGCTCAGGGGGCGCAATTGCTCATGCTCTGTCTCTCCCGGTTACATTGTTGTGCATACTGTATAGGCCTGTTAACCCTTTGAATACAGGAAAGACTATTGATCATCATGGTACACAAATGAAGTGCTAACCAGCCACTGTTTCAGCATTGAGGTGCTGTCTAGCCAGCATTTTAATGGTGCATTATGCTGAAGATTTGAAAACAGTATATGAATACATTCATCATGCCTATTAATGGGCATGGTGCTTGAATAAGTAGCCCATAAAGGGTTAAAGTATGTTAGACCATAACATTATGAGTTTCAAGGGTAGTGTAATACTGGTTTATATATGTAGCTTTAATGACTACTTTACTATATTCTTTAGTGGCTATATTCCTTATTTGTTGAAGAATTCATAGATATTCATTGCAAGGCCCCTTTAATGCCAGACTTTTCCAAGGACAGTGTGCTTTTTGAATATGAAGCATTTAAATATGCCTTCATGGTATCATCAGCAATCAGTTATTGCATGGTCCAGGAAGTTACTCTTCTATTTGCTGTTTAACCATGTAATCGGCATAAGGCAGGAATGAAACAGTGAAACAATGAAGTTATACTTAAAGAACGGTTGGCCTAAATAAGTGTATTTGATAATTTCACTGGAGCGCATTAGGCACTCACGATATAATATAGGAAGTAATCTCATCAGCACGCCATGTTTGAATTGGATTGTCGGACCAATTAGATACAATCCATAAAACCCGTATTTAATAATGAATATTACACTGAATTAGACTTTACTACCCTAAAAGGAGGCATTGAGTCAAAGGAAAACTAAATGACTATAAAAAAACTTGCATTACTTCTCAGTGTAGGGCTTCAAGCCTAGGAAAAAGCATATTTTTGAGATATGTTTTTTGCTTTGATTCTGCTACTTTTGCTAATCGCTACATCCTACAGGGAGTATTTTTTTTCATGTAATAGAAATGGCAGTATGCTTCACCAGATCATTACTTGTAGATATTAGGAAGGAAGCATTATAATTAAATCATAAATCAAAGAGCTAGCTAAGGGGAGTCTGATAGCATATATATGTTGACCCATAACCATTCAGCGGGCTTACCATCTCTAGTGCCTCAATGCAGTACTGGCTAAACATCTTGCAATTCCTATATTGATAAATCATGCTGACCATTGGAAATGCATTAAACTGTTGGTTGGCATGAGTTATCGCACATCCAGGATGTAGTCCTGGCTTTTCGATCACCACTGCTGCATTCAAACATTGAATTTATTGAAAGGCATCAGTCAGCCAATAAAGGGTTCGAGTAGCATAGATTGAATTAAATATCTTATAAGCTTGGTGCCTTGGGGATAATTTATCTGCAGGTAGTGTTTGATTGGGTACACAGCATATGCTATAGTACTTGCTTAAATCAGATTTAGCCAATGAATATGGCAGGAAAGTGATACTGTTTTGAAGTATAAATAGTTAACTCTGTGTGGTCAACCTTTTTTTTATATGTGTAGGTTTGCACAATAATGCTTACCACGACATGATTTATTTTGTGAATTTCAATCCCGTTAATGCAGATTCCTGTTGTCGGGTGAATGGATCCAAAAAAAGTGGGGATTTTTTAGGACAGATAGTGCATTGATGCACACAGATTTATATGCATACCCAGTGAGCAGTGTGAGCATTATTCAAAATTTATAAATAGTAATATCATATCATGAAGGATTGCCAAAAATAGTTTAACTCACATTTAGCTATGCCGCATAAGCATCATACTTGTGGGAAGATCGCGCTACTGTGCAAAAAAATTGGTATCTTTCCATGGCTCTAGAGAACAAACTAATTAAGATGCAGGAATGGCAGACCCCTTGCCAGAATCCTACACATTTCTCTATCCGACCATTGACATTGTTCTATGGTTCACTTTATGACTACAAATGGAGTATTTTGTCCCATGCTGTCTAAATAGATATTTCTAAATGCATCCTTTATGGTGGCCTTGCAAAAAAGCCATGGCACATTGGAAGCATTAGCATATCTACTTAGGATATTGTTCAAGCTTATTTATGATATGTGGCACTTTTTAAAATGTCAAGGATTTCCTATTTTGGTGGCATTGACAAAATTAAGACAGCTCCAAAAAGTCAGTATCTGTGAAAATGAGAAAAAGTGCCACACCTTACAAAAAAGCTAAAAGGGTCTATAAAATATATCTTTAAACAGCTAACCATTGCAATGAATGGCAAAAATGTGAGAGCCAATCCCATCATGTGTGTCACAGTCCCCTATCAGAGAGAGGACCAGTATGTGGTTCCAATTTTAGCATGAACAAGATATAAAAGAAAGGTCCCACACCTTATAAGAAAGTTAAAAGGTTCAGGAACTAATATATCAAAACACCTAAGGGTTGAATTGCATATTGAAAATATAAGAGCAAATTAAACTCGGGTTGTCAGTCTCTTTAGACCCGTCAATAGAAAATAAGCCTAAGGCTCCTAATGAAAGGACATTTACATTGTAAAAACAAAGAAAAAAAGTCCTCTCCTTCGTATGAAGCTTAGCTGGTTTAGAATCCCTTTAAACACTTTAAACATTGCTAAGTATGGTAAAAATGTGTGAGCTCAAACAAATATAGATTAAAGGTAATTCTGCTTATACATACGTCTCTATGGGCACCACAATGGCTAACGGAAGGATGAAACACAGGTATAATGATTAGATAGGAAAGGGGATGTGCCATCTAAACAATTTGATCCATGTAGGAAAAGTTATTATGGACAAGGATATATGGTTTTCAGCAGTTCTGAAATTTGCCACCATAGTAGGCATAATAACAACTTTTAATGGATGGCTAAAACTATCATTGTACTTGTATTTTGTATTTAAAAGTTCAGAACAATTGGACCTGCAGTTAAGATTTTATGACCTTTTATGTGGCAGACACTGAATTATCCCAAAATAGGTTAGGCTCTATGTATATAAGACACATCATCTATGTAATTTCATACCCTTGAGATAAATGTTCATGAATTTGTAGATGGCCTAAACATGGAAGAATGGGTATCTGCATGCATAGTTAATTGGGAGTCATTGAATGTTTTTGCACATTTAGAGGTCTGTTATTTCAGATTGAAAGAAAATAAATGCAGTCAAAATCCATTTTCCTGTAATACAAATGTCACAGAGTGCGGATGAAATGTTCTGTCATATGATTATAATGTTTATAATGCTGTATGAGCATTCTTAAAATGTTTGAGTGGCTATGAGCAAAAAGTGCCAATTTGAGGGCAAATCTTCACTCATGAAAAGGTTCATGCTGTAGCAAGTTTCCAATGGATTGTAATGTGACTCATACCATTAAATTTCAAACATATCAGGCTTCCTTATGAATAAAATCCCAACTACCTGTGTTAGATTTCAAAAAAGTATCTGTAGTACCTACCACATTAGACTTGTATCAGGACTGATGCCAAAGCACAAATTAGATATCTGGCATTGGACAGTCTGTAGGGTTATAATGTGGACACTTCAAGATTATGTTTTAGACTCAGTAGGGTGAGGAAAACATGTCCCATATTTGAGGGAACTGCACCTTTGCTGCAATCTCAACAAATATTAGGGATCCTTAAAAAACTAAACAGTGAACCATATGATCATATTTCAGTAAGGCAGTGCAGTTTCTACAATGAAGGCCCAGATGGCAGTACAGTGTTACAAGTAATCTCTGTGAAAATGACGGATCTCTGGCAACTTTTGGATAAGGACTTTTGGGAGATTTTTTTATTACAGTGTGGTAGATAGAATGATGAGTGCCTTCTAAACCATATGGCAGACTAACCCTGGAAGATCTGGGAACAGCTCAAGCAATGGTTATTTATGGCTGGAGTGGTCAGTGCCTTGGGGTGGACTATATTACAAAGTGGTGCCAACCAATGGGCATCGAGGATCTCTGGCTTCACTCGTAGGGGTCCTTTTCTGCACCTTGGGTCAAAGTAATGAATTATTCTGACTGCCAAATTATACCAAGGAGACTGACCATTGGGGAATTGGCAGCTGCTCAAAACCTGACAATATGGTTGTGTGGACCCAGATGCTTAATTCACTCACTATTCCCAAACTAGGACCTTACAATGTTCCCCAGACAGCACATAATATGATAATATACTGATAAAAAATCTTCAACCCCGCTTTTCCATTTCTTCAGGGTGATTTATTTCTGGTGAGTCGAGGAATTTCCATAACTCTAGCTCATTAAGTTGGTGGTCCAGTGCAAAGTACAAATTCTAAAGTAAATCATTCACAATGAAAAACCTCATGCAACAGACAGTTGTATCAAGTAGCCAAAGAACCTGTAGCACTATCCTTGTGGGATAGCTAATGGTGTCAGAATATTGTCAAGCTGAATGAGTGTTGAGACCTTCAAGACCTTCAAGTCAGGCAGATTTGTCTAGTCTGTCTAGACATAAAGCTATATGGTTTCCCATTTCATTAAACATGAAGCCACAGGGGAGACAGACAAAGCTGGGCGAGAAGCTTCTAGACTTGAGAAGAATGTTGCAGTAGGCGTAGATCACCACCTGTCATACCCATAAACACCAGAGTAGACTGATGATTTAATGCCATACACTGCAGCATATGTATCATATTTTCCCCATTAATCCATACTACTGTTATAAACAATAATCAATCAATAGAGAACAACAGAGAGTTTTACTTAACCATGAATCTAAGGATGCATTGAACAATGACAGTCTACCAAGAACTACAAGAAGTAGACCTCTCCACTACTTTACAATAGTGCCACTGAATGTCTTACATCCTTTACTGCTTTGGGTCACTCGGAATATGGCAGACTGATCCTGGGGGTCTTAGACACTGAAAAAATGGAAGATCCAAAACTAGTCAGCGGTGACCACTTTAGGTCCTCAAGTTGACGATACCTAAAACTACAGCTTTAGGTAGTCAAAATGACGACTTTAGGTCGTCATCCTGACGACCTGAGGCATCAGGATGACAATACTGACAGTACAGAGTCGTCATATTGATGACTCAGGTCATCAGAATGACGACTTATAGTCGTCATTTTGACTACCTAAAGCTGTAGTTTTAGGTATCGCCAACTTGAGGACCTAAAGTGGTCACCGCTGACTAGTTTCAGAACTTTTAGGTTTTCAGTGGAGTAGAGCAGATCAACCAGTGATTATTTACAGCCCAGAGTAGGCAATGCTGGAGGGGTCCTTTATAACAAAGTGGTGACAACTGGCATTGACAGGTTGGGAAGCTCAGCTTCACCTTGCCGAGGCTATTCCTACCACCTTGTTCTGGTTTCATGAATGATTATGACCCTCAAAGAGAATGACCACTAAGGATCATGGGATCGAAATCTCAGGAGCTCTTAAAAACCAGGCTCCCTTTATGTGTGGTCCCTGAGGCTTTCACCAACTAATATCTTCTATGTTCACCAGACAGCATGATACTATCTTGGATGGGTGAACAAATTCTAAAAAAGATGCAAAAGTGTAAATTAGTAGACATTGTACCCCCTTGACATTCTAATGTTGGTGTAAAGTTAAAAAGTAAAGTTGAGTAAACCTGAACCATATTTCAAGAAACCCGTGAAGAAAGAGTGCCTTCAAGACCATCTTGAGAATTGAGTAGAACTCTCGTTACTACTTTACAATAAAGAACGAACCCAGGGTTGCTTCTGGTGACTCAGAATATGGCCCTGTGGGGTCAAGCAATGATCATTTACAGCCAGAGTGGGCGGTCCTTGAGCGGCGCTGTATTACAAAGTGCTGCCAACCACTTGGCATTGGCACACTGAGAATCTATGTGGGTCATTTTCTCCCCCTTGGGTCAAAGTAATGAATGATTCTGACTGCCAAATTATACCAAAAGACTTACTGCTGACCATTGGGGAATCGGGAGCTACTCAAAGGTATACTCTTTTGCTACTCTCAAACCAATATCGTTGAACTTACCCCGGAGACCATTTTTACTGTGTTGTATGGCTGAATAGTTATCCTAAAGCTATGCTAATTGAATTGCCACTCCACCCTTTCTGTTCCATGTTGTGAATTGCAGATCCATCCAGAGCTACATGCTGGAGACCTCCAAAATAGACCTCCGGAATACTACTCTGTAACAACCATGTGGCATGAACCTCTCCTTGATCTGGGTCACTGAGCAGGCTGTTGCAAAAAGATTTGGAACCGATTTTGTCGGAGGTGGTATTCCCAAAATGGAACTGACTGACCTCAGGGAATCAATTCCCTGTTGGGTTGCCAAAAGATAATTGGTCATAGAAGTAGTTTAGGAGTGGTCAGGAACTGGTGAATGCTTCCTAATTGAGAACCAATTCCCAGCCAGTTCCTTTCTCCAATTCCCTGGCCTTTCAACTATAGAAAGCATTCAGGTGTAATTAATCATGGAAGCAGTTCCTCAACTTTTTGCAATGCAGTCTAATTCAGAGTAAGTCAATTCCATTACAGTATAAGGTGGGAATTGGTCTCCCTGGGTGGAGAATCGGGAGGAACTGGAAGATGCATTAGTTATAGTGAGAATTGAATTCCAAATCTTTTCGCAACAGCCTCCAGAACAGCCCAAGCAATGATTATTTACAGTGTGGGCGGTGTCTGAGGGACGCTGTATCATGCCAACTGGCACCAACAGACTGGGAGTCCTCAGTTTTGCTTTTCCCTACCTTATACAATTGTCATCAGTGTCTCTGACTTATACTGAGGAGAGTTACAGCTGGCGATCAGGGAACCAGGAGCTGCTCAAAACCTGGCACCTTTGTTGTGTGGGCCTCAGGGTTTTCTTTTCTATTCCCCAAACAACATCTTTCAACGTTTCCCGTAGAGTATAATAGTTTGGTGTATAGGTGAATAATAACGCTACGGTTATACTGGCATGGTGGTCACTTTGATCTTGCTCTGCAATTCCCTCAGGATGAGAAGTTATTCATTTCCAGTGAGGAAGAAATTTCCATAATTCTCACTCACTCCTCTTTCTTAAGTGGGTGGTCCAGTACAAAAGGGAAATAGTATACAATTCTCATTCAATATAGGATTCCACAGGCAGTTACATTAGCCGAAGGACCTCCTATGTTGCTATGTTTACAATGTGTTGCTATAACAATTGTGGAATCTACCTTCAACACTCCATACTCCCTTTCTTCTTTGACATGTAAGAATTTAGATAAGAATCTAAAGAGAATGTAAATTATTTTCATGTACTTTATAAATGTTTCATATTCTCTTTTATCTGTGGAAATGGAAAACAAACTGCCATAAGCATGAAGACCTTTATGACCTACAGCCCAGACTATAGAGACTTTGTCTAGACATAACGCTATCTGGTGATAGCATTATGTGACGGGCACAGGGGAGCAAAGCCTCAGCTGGGCAAGAAACTGCCTCTTGACTTTGGAAGAATGTTGCAGTAGGCGTAAATCTCGTAAGCACCTGTCCTAATTGGAAAGCAGAGCAGACATATTATATTTCCTGCATGAATCCATAGTTCATTTCCCACAGATAATTAAACTTTTGCATGCCAGTTAGAACTGTGGCAGACAGGGACCTGCAGGGCATCACAGCTATCATGAGCACCTGTCTTGAGTACCTGCTTGCCACGGAACAAAATGAGTACTGATTGTGATGTCTCATGGCTTTGACGAGACACTGGGTAGACCTGTTCAGAAATTTCCTTCAGAGCTGCAGGAAGCAGAGCCCCTCTCTATAGTCGCAACAGTACATGTCGGATTGACTCCTTGATCTGGGTTACTCACAATATGGCAGGGTGACCCTGGGGGCAGCTCATGCAATGGTTATTGACAGTGCCCACAGAGCGCAATGTAACCAGAAAGCACTATTTGGCAGTTTTCCCCATCAGGGTTGGATACAGTAGTTTTAACTGATGGTTAAGGTATCTGCATTGAATAGTGAATATATTGATAAACCTTTGTAAACTCAATCTCCATCCAATGCCAAATTCTGTGTTATTCAGAATACACAGAACAGTGTTAAAATGTCCTATACATTGATGTTTTAAGGCTATTCAGAAGAAAACCATCTTTATGAGATTTGAGAGGGGCCTTTTACCTGATGGAGCACATAGTAATATGGGTAACATCTTTTTTTTATCATGTCCTTTCAATGCGAGCAGAATTATTCATTCTAATTGTTGGCAGTTTGCATTTTCTATCACTACTTCAATATGTATTCATGATATTCGGGACCAAGATCGGAATATTCCCCAGCCGAGTGTGCACTCTCCAAATTTATGAGATATTTTACAGTGGCGGAGAGGACCTTTTGCTAGGCCACATCATGTGAACAGGTTTGGCTATAATAATATGCAGGAGTTTTTGTAACAAATCTATCTGAATGATGGTTGGACTGTGGAAGGACTCTGCAAGATTAGTGATCAAAAGTGGTCATAATGCATGAATTACCAGTATTGCAGCAATTTAAAGTGCATAAAAATGAAGCCAAAATTTGAACTGAATTAGAATAGCAGATCCAACCATCGTCCACAGGGTGGTCTGAGTAGGTGGTTATGAGTTCTGTCTTTTGATGTTGATAACTATTGGATTATCATGTGGTTTCAGTTCGCCAATATAAGATATGGCTCTCCATACATAACAACAGTTTAGTGTGTTAATTTTTACAAATGTGTAGTGTCCCATGTATTTGTTGTCCATCTTGAGCCCCCCCCCCATACTGCAATACCTGACATATAAGGTGCATCATGCACATTTCTACGGCTTACAAAATTACATACAGTATGCAATGCTGTTACTGGATAAACACTAATAAGTATTATTTTTTACTTCATTGTATTTAAGATTGCCAACATGGATAAAAGGAACCTGCCTGTGCTTCATTTACAGCCTTAACAAACCTACACTCTGGTACACATATTGATTTAGCTTTAAAGAGAAAGGAAATCAATTCTCACAAATCCAATGGGGTCCCATGAGGGTTAGTATTTTTAGAATCATTATGTAATAAGATAATGATGTTTGCATCTTAAGGGAATGACAGTATTTGGTCTTTTTTCCCTCTAAATGGAGTCCTGTCACCCCTGAGGGCCAGTTTAATCCTCAAAGGGCTAGAGTGCTATCTATAACAAGGGTTAGTAATACTCATGCCCTCTCATTTTCTTGAATATTTTTGTGTGACCCTGACGGGCCTGCTCATAAGGACTACTTTCAAATCAATTTGACCAGTTACTCACCTGGGACTGAATCTTTGTAACCCATTATTAGGTCCAGAAAGATTACCTAGCAGTTTCTTACCAGTGGGATTTTATTGATCTCCAGATTCATGATCCTATTGTGCACATGATGCAAATGTGTAGTGCTTAAAAAACTTATCTGGGTCATTCCATCTAAAGTGGCCACCTCGGTAATTTTTTTTAACTTTTTTTTGTAGATATAGGGGCCTGTAGAATAAAAAAAGTAAGTAACCATTCTTCTTACTTCTTGTTTCATTTGAAAGAAAACACATTGGGCTTCAAAAGAAGGGCAAATTTGCAAATGTCAGCCTGCTGTTTTTTAGATATGGTGACCTATAGTTGAAAAATGGCACAAAAATGCCTTATTTTTCAATTTCCACCACATTCCTGGCTCTATACCATCAAGCTAAGCAACAACATACTAATATAATTGTATCTATTCCTTAGTGGGGGGGGGGGTCCTGTCTAACATTTCCATGTGGTTTGGATATGGCTTGGTTGGCAATTTTTTTCCCCTGTTCAATTTTTATAACCAAATACAGTTGATGTAATGGGCATGAGCGAAATAAAAGTACACTGGTAGGTCTACTAAAACACTGTCCTCAATCTTCTTATTTCCCACCAAGATTAGGGTCCTCATAGGAGCTACTCTGGTACAGCAGCTCAGGGTCTACCTGCAAGCATGACTATGCAATACATATTCAAGTATTTTCAAGTCCATTTTGCTCACGCCAATTGCATTCACAAGTTTTCTCTCTTTCAAACAGCGTACCATGAAGATCAATTGTTTATAAGTCATTTTAAAAAGAATGGAGTCCCTACATGCATTTTGTTATGGCAAACAGAGGGGTCAATTGACAATGTAATGGATGTGAGTGTAATTGGCATGAGTAAAATGGAGTACGAGAATGTTGGCAGGCTGGGTGCATTCCAAATGCATCCTTCCAGTATCCTTAAATTATTTTTGTGGCCAAGATCAATGATGAGTGAGGTTATATTACCACATTGGCTGTTTGAAGCCTAGAAAAGTTGTATCATTCACACCCATTAGGCTCCCCCTCATTACATCCATATCATTTCTCTTTGTATTTTCAGACATGTCTTGTGTCAGTGAGGGTAAGTGTGGGCGTTGGGGCAAACATCACCAGTAGTGCCTGCAAATCATGTAAAATGGGGGAAAGTGGAAAAAACATTTGGTCTATAAATGGTATCTTACTTTCGTTGTTTGGTCTATCTGACAAATGGATAACAAAGCACACGCTGTCTTATTAGCCTGTCTATGAGATAAGCTAGTATGACGGTAGGTGCTTTGTTATCCATTTGTGATCCATGAGACATAGAGTTTCATAATGAAACACCAGTCAGATTTACAGAATTTTCTTTATTTCATAATGGATTGGCACCCCTTGCTGGGATTCAAACCAAGTAAAACAGCACTTCATTGGGGACACTAGGAATGTTAGACAATGAAATCTCTAGTGTCTAATTGCTGGCAGCAGGTGCTCTCTAATAAGATTTTGTCTCATGCTGTTTATGGTCTGTGTGAGTTTTTGTCTGGTATTGTCTGCTCTATAAGATTATGCATTACTGGTATTTCAGACAACAATGCTGTAATAATCCTTCAAGTGCTACTAATGCAGGAGTGCATAATGTCCATTAGTCAGCAGAGCTACCTCCAGTAAATAAGGACCAATAGTCATAACCCTTCAAGTATCGCTATGCATGTTAATACATCACATGCGCTCCAATGGCCCAAGTGGAACAGAAGCTTCAGGTTTCCACTGTATGAAAAATTACAAATGCCTTTAGTGGGTCGCTACTGCATCATGTCCATCGGTTATCATTATGCATTAATGCTCACCACCCATGTAGCCAGCCCGCTCGGGGCCAAATTGGTTTTACCCGGGATAAGGTGGTTCAAAGCGGGCAGTATTCAGTACATGGGTTTTAGGTTCGGCAGATGCTGGGTTTCCAGTCAGGGCCACACAGGGCAGCCCAAATCGGGCAAACCCACTTGAGCCTGTTGGGCTCCCAAGGGGTTTTGTCCTCAGCATACGGTCTGGGCCACATTTGGCCGCCCAATTTGGGCACTGGTCAGCTTTAAAATGGGCAACCACATTGGGCCCAGGATGGTTTCAAAATGGGCATCCCAAGATGGGTACTTAGCTGCATAAAGTCTTCCCAGTCTGGGGTGAGAGTGGGTTTGGACGGGGCAGCCTCATCTTCTGAACTGTTCTAAACTCTGTGATGAGTGTTCCCCCTCCCTCTCTCTTTTTTGTTCGTCCCTCCCCTATCCATCCCCTACCCCTTCCATCTCCTCCTCATTTCACTCAACCTGCCCTGCCCTTTCCCCCTCACACCCCGCTCTGCCCTGCCCTTCTGTCACCCTGCCCTCCCTGGGCCTCCCTAGCCCACTTAAAAGGGTCTATTTCTCCTCTTTCCTATCCCCTCAGGATGTGTGTGGTGCACATATGCGCAGGCACTGACACATTCCTCTGTGAATTTGTGTAATGAGGATCTCGCCATGAATATGACCTTAGCTGTCGAAACGGCGTTAAACATCTATTACTCACTCACTCTCACTCCCAGCCCTCACCCTGCCTTGCCCTGCCCTGCTCTCACCCTGCCCTGCCCTGCTCTTGCCCTGCCCTGCCCTGCTCTCGCCCTCCCCTGCCCTACTCTCATCCTGCCCTGCCCTCCTCTCACCCTGCCCTGCCCTGCTCTCACCCTTGCCCTGCCCTGCTCTCACCCTGCCCTGACCTGCTCTTGTCCTGCCATGCCCTACTCTCACCCTGCACTGCCCTGGCATCTCCTTCGCTCACATGCCCTGCCCTGCCCTGCTCTCACCCTGCCCTGCCCTGCTCTTACCCTGCCCTGCTCTCACCCTGCCCTGCCCTCTCACCCTGCCCTGTCCTACTCTCACCCTGCACTGCCCTGGCATCTCCTTTGCTCACATGCCCTGCCCTGCCCTAATCTCACCCTGCCTTGCCCTCTTCTCACCCTGCCCTGCCCTCCTCTCACCCTGCCCTGCCCTCCCCCCTCCCTTCCCTCCACCACTGCTGTAGGTCACTTTCCCTATACCATTAATACACAGGTAGGTTCATAGTAGGGATCCAGATATTTCATGTAAAAGGCAACACTGACTGTGCTGTGGGGGCAAACAGGTCCCACACTTGGCCAGGTATAAGAGGACTATATATAGAGGCAATTGAGAAACCAAAAATATCCCCTGCCCCTGTAGGCCAGTCCATGGCAGACTCACTACAAAGTGGTTTCACAGCACTCCAGGCAGAATTCTACTACCCATACCAAACTTATTTCTTTTAGACATAGGACAACTGGAATAGACTACTAAATCAGATATGAAGTAATAATGTGCAGACTTTCTCAGAGTCTGGAAATACTTAGATGTTTCTAGTCAAAAGTGCAAATCAAGGTCATCTGAGTAGTAGTGGAATGGCAACACCATTTCTATTGCACTGAACTTGGAACAAGAGCAGATATGCAGAGGTACAGTCATTATGAACTTGAAGGCACTCTTCTCTACTCCTACATAGGGAAATAGTGGGGGAAGATTGAGGCCAGAATGTCACTTTAATGAATCAAAGTGCCTTGTGTTGGCTGAATGAGTTTGATTCAACTGAATGGTACTGCTCTGCCTTTCCACTTGGGTAGATATTGCATTTACTGCTTTGGTGATGGGGGGGGGGGTTAGATTAGCTCAAGGATTTGTTGCTTATTGACTTTTAAAAAAAAAAGAAAAGATTTTGGATAAATTTCTCAAAAAGAATTTTTAACATGTCACCACTAATTTTTCATCAAATCGGGCAGCCCACTTTAGGCCACACCAAAAACCCATGTTAAACTCACTTTGACCCTAAATCGGTGAGCCTAATTTCAAACAGATCTGTGCCCGAATCGGTTAGCCCAGTGTGGCCCAGACCCTTTGCTGAGGACAAAACCCATCGGGCACCCACTGTGTTAACCCAGTGTGGCCCACATCAGGAGCCCGCTCTGGCCCAGACTCGGGCCACACCATTTTTGCTACCTGGGCACTGCAGGGCTACATGAGACACCCCCACAGGTTCAGCATTATAACCATTTGTTTTGCATGAGGATTCATCAGTACCTTCTTAGTGCATTATGCCAGTCAGTGGTATGACATGTTGATAAATTAAATTACCCTTAAAGGGTTTAAGGAAAGAAAACAGCAACCTACCAGTACTTTATTTGTCTCTTTTTTATCATGTAATATCACAACCATTTCAGACACAGTAGCTCAGCACTGGACCTTGTCCTTCTAGCCCCCAAAGGTCACAGGACCCCCTACGCCCATTGAAACATAGAAAAACAAGAAGAACTCCATCAGGACCAAGAGTATAGTACACAAAGTCTGGGGGAGTAATTGGGCCATATTGAAGAAAAATGATCAGGGAAGTCTAGTCCTGTAATTGTTTGAAGGCCGCTAATGCCTTTAGCCCATTCAAGGCTTGTAATGGGTGCCCTTAAAGAATAGCATCCGACACTGCACGTGAAGGCATCATGCATTTTGGTCTGCATGATGAATAAATGCAGCCCAAAGCATACCTGGTGAGTTTGGTTGCCAACACTTCATTAATGCATCATGCCTCATGCCAACTCTCCGGGAGTGTATCAACCCCTTGGTGCTTGGAGTCAGAGAAAGGTTTAAATGGTTTATGATATAGTCTGGAATCAATTGATGTCTAGGGTATACAGGATCTGCAGACAGACCTGCTTTCTGTCAGAATGCCCAATGTTCCTGTCAGATAATTGCTGCCTATGCTGCTGCATGACCACATTCTGTTTATTTGTACAGCTGGACCAAATATCAGGACCAACTGATGAGTCATTGTCCATTGGAGGGGCAGTGATACACTGTAAGAAAATAACTATTGAGTCTATCAGGAATCCTCCTAAAACTGAAGGCTGAACCACCATTTACATATTGCAATGAACCAGTGTAGTTATAATAAGAAGCCTCAGGTCGCAGAACAGTGCTACTAGGAATCTATATGAAAATAACAACAGATCTCTTACAATTTAGGATGAGGATTTCCTTCTTATTTCATAACCTTTTATTTTACAGTGCAGGTAATTTTCTACATAAAATCAAAGTGTTTATATCATTTATACTGGACTCTTCATATCTAATATGCAGTGCAAACTAGTTAAGTTTGGATTCACCAGCAAAACCATGATAGATACTAGCAAATAAAATCTATGATTCGATAAGGAAGGTATTTGACTTCTTGTGGGTGTATCAATATCACCTTTAGGAAATTAGTGAGTCCTCAAAACTTTTTGGGTCGGAGCTGCCATTTAATCCTTCAATATTATTGACATTTAGCTGTTTAATCAGCCATTGCTGTCATTGATTTAGATAATCTGTCATTTAACTTTTTCCTTTCCAGAGTTGTATGTACAGAGTGGCATTGAATATTCTGAGCCTTGAAATACAAGGCCAATGGTCCTTTGACATTAAGATTGAAAGACAAGCATTTTTGTGTTTAGGCTATATCTCAACCCTTCAAAAGTGCATTGAGACTAACATGAGGGCCTCAAAAATACCAGAAGGATTGATGCCTTGGTTGAGGGATACCTTACTCTGTGTGGACTGTTGTTGTAGATATTTTTTGAGCAACTTTTGGGGTCCAAAAATACCGGGAAGAAGGGGCCCTCCTTCTAAATCCGCCACTGAGTAAAGGTTAATGGTATACTTGCAAAATGGTCTATCTCAATCTGACACTGTCCTTGGTAGATTAGAGCATACAAAGTGACCAAATAAGAAGTCAGGTGTACCAAGGTATTAGTCTCTTTACCATTGAGCATCAAAGGGATGGAAACTGTCCCGAGTATCAGAGCAATTGTAAGTGTCCTTTAGCAAAAGGTCAGCATCCAGACGTGTCTTGTGTCAGTGAGGGTGAGTGTGGGCATTGGGGCAAACATCACCACTAGTGCCTGCAAATCATGTAAAATGGGGGAAAGTGGAAAAAACATTTGGTCTATAAATGGTATCTTACTTTCGTTGTTTGGTCTATCTGACAAATGGATAACAAAGCACATGCTGTCTTATCAGCCTGTCTATGAGATGAGCTAGTATGATGGTAGGTGCTTTGTTATCCATTTGTGATCCATGAGACATAGAGTTTCATAATGAAACACCAGTCAGATTTACAGAATTTTCTTTATTTCATAATGGATTGGCACCCCTTGCTTGGATTCAAACCAAGTAAAACAGCACTTCCTGGGGGACACTAGGAATGTTAGACAATGAAATCTCTAGTGTCTAATTGCTGGCAGCAGGTGCTCTCTAATAAGATTTTGTCTCATGCTGTTCATGGTCTGTATGAGTTTTTGTCTGGTATTGTCTGCTCAATAAGATTATGCCAAAATGACTGAGTATCCAAATATTTTAGTTTTGGTGGTTTTCCTCAATATGGGCAAACAGTCTTAAATTCTCCTCTGTTTTCTCGAATAACATTTGCAATCTTACTGCTAGGAGACAGGAGATCTGAACCGTACCTACCTCCCTAGTGCTGTCTTCTCCTACTGAGACTGCTGATTACATGTGCTTCAAGTCAGCCTGGAGCAGTACATCTAGGGAGGCAAGAGACAATGTTGGCATATTGGGAGAACTGATGTACACAATAATGGAAGACAAGGAGGTTTTCATGAGTGATGCATTAACAATGTTGGGAGACACTGAAAGCAATATCATTCAGTGGCCAATGGTGAATGCAATTTACAATTGATGTGAACTTTCAAAAGTCAACTCCACTTTCATCAAGATTTCCTTAGATACAGCCAGAACACAATCCCAGTGAACAACAAACATTTAGTGAATGTTCATGAACGTCAATTTAAAACTAAAATGTGAACATTAGCTTTTAAGATTTTCCATCATCAAGGAAATATTCAGCAAACGTTCGCAAATTTCTATTATAAGGCTCTAAACAACCATTTATTTAAAAAATATTCAACAAACGTTTGTTCACTCATGTAAATATATTCTATTGGATTAATGATATGGTCATGATGTAGACACCTATATTGCTAGAAAATAGATATATATCCTCTGCTGTTTATGTCACTTTGTACTGGTCCTAGAGTTCACATACTCATGGATAACAAGTAAAAGTGCTTAATTAGAAGTAATAAATTCATGTATACTTCTATGTGTAGACTAATAATATTATGTTCTGTCAAACACTTGCACTATTGTGGAGGAAAAGGTTTAAATAAATCTAAAAAGAATACCCCAACACCTACAAATGAACATTAAAAAACGTCAGAAGGAGTCAACGGGTTAGTGTTAGAAAAAATGCAGAAAAAACATTCAATCTAACATTAAAAAACTTTATAATGATTCAGTTTCTAGTGTTAAAAAATGTTCAGAAAAAACGTTCAATTGAACATTAAAAAACGTCAGAATGAGTCAACGTTTTAGCGTTAAAAAGCGTTCATGGAAAATCTTTACAAACTTACTCATGACGTTTAAAAACGTCAGAAAACGTCTTTGTGTTCACTGGGATATCAGTCCAGTTTGAGATCCTCTGTCAGATAACTCTACCTGCATATTAAACCTTGTCTATACCATTGTTAATAAAGGAGCTTCTTAATGTGTAATATATCATTTAATTATATGTACACTATTCACCCACCACGGAGATATACAGTAGAGCCCTTATTCTCCTGAAATACAGCTGTAGCCGTTGTGTCTACACAACCAATGTTCCACAAGTACACTCTACTGTAGGCTAGCTGGTTATACAGGGGTATTTATAGCCCATTTGTGACCCATCCTTACAAATTGGTACTGAAGTCGCACATGTAGAAGCCTAGCTATAGCCTTTTCAAGTTGCATAGTGTCAAAAATATCAAAAGTCTCAAAATTGATATTTTAGCATTTTTGTAACATATGGGTACATGTCTTTTAGAAACCTTGCTTACTAAACTTACTTTAAGCCCCAAATGCCCAATAGACATGGCTGTAACCTTTGTGGTTATATAGAATTACATAGGAATTATATAGGATTTATGAATTATTATATGTTTAATATGTTAATTATCTCAGTTTAATCTTTTATTGATTGTCACTACTACATTTACTGCCAGACGACCCACAGAGGGCAACCTGGTTCAAATATGCAAGTGTTATATACCAAATGAAACCCTTGATGAGCTGTAAATGAATATGGCAATATCTAAACATTTTCTATTTGTGACTTTCGTACCATTTTGTTAGGATGGGTCACATTTACAGTTCTGTCTGAGAGTGTATTTTGATGTGTGATAACAGGTTAAAACCCATTGTAGAAAGCAGAAAGTCCCACAAGGCGGAAACCAAATTCAGCATCACTGGAGTTTAGATTTCATAATCATTCACTAATGCTTTTCATGCCCTCAATCCACCTCATACTGGTAAATGTTGTGTAAAGTGTCATCGCATGGTAAAGGATATCCCACGGAAATGAATCTGTCAATAAATCCGTAGTAAATTGGAGCCATTATTAATTCACAGGGATTGTAGACATCCTCTATATTCAGAACTCTGCTCACATACAACCTTCTTTACAACGTATGTATTTTTACACATAGCTAGAACAATGCATATAATAGCAGGCTTACTGCTCAGCATTTCCTATCAGATATGTATTTGCACAAACTATAGTGTAGGGCACGGTTTAGTATAAGCGTCTATAGCTTACGAGTTGACTTGTTTCCGAGTGGGGCGTCCTTTCGGATTTAGGGTGGTTACATCTGGCGGAGGGTGGCAGCACTGTCCTCCAGGCTTCATAGCTTAAACACAATGGGGTTGCCACTTAACCCCTATGACTATATAATACACGTTTTGGAAGCTAGTGGGACAGAATTCCCGGATTCTGTATGAACACCTTAAGTCCTCTCTGACTTCGAAACCGTACCCATTAGTCATTAATAAGAATTATACGAACAGTGATCCAACCACCCAGAATACCTTTAGTTTCCTGTACATTTGGATATTGAATAAAACTTGTTGCCTTCTGAACTGGACATCCTTGTATTCGTGATCCTTTCTGAACAAGTAGCCAGCCAATCTGACAGGAGGGGGCAGAAGATGGGACATGTGGCTTATGAGTGCAGAGCTGCTGAACCCCTTCCTAGGAATATATCTGCTGTTGAAGAGATTAAGCCTGAGTCGGAAAATTAAGGAGGGTTGAGGATATGGCAAATTGCTCAACCCGGAGAGACCCGATGTATGCCAGAGTACTGTCCCTGATAGACTATCTGATGAATCTAGAATGAATATACCCGGGGAGAATGGCTATGAGATTGATCCCCTCACCCCTCCTGGCCGGGAATTCTAACGTGAGGGAAAACGCTAGGTCACTAGGCAATGAGAATACCCATGTTGGAGAAGAGGAAGGGTGGATAGAGGAATTCACATGTGTATGCATGGCACACTTTCCCCTGACCCATCCATGTCTGGAGCATATAAAAGACCATGGATTGAATTTCATCATTTTGGAAGATTTTGAGAGGTTTACCAGAAACCCTCCTTCTTTGGTAGGCAGAAAATGGTATGTATCTGTTATGACCCAAGGTAGGACTGGGGAACTTTTGGTTGATACTGGGGCTAGTCACTCAATGACAATATAAGGTGATGCCCTTCAGGTTATGTAACGCACCCGCTACAAATGAAGCCAGGATGGAAACTCTGTTGTGTGATCTATTGTGGAAGAAATGTTTGGAAGAATGTGTGTAGTTAGTAACCAGATGAATATCCTAAGACGGGTGCTTGCTGCTAAATCTTGCAGCTAAACAATGCAACAGGACAAACGACTGGTATGACATTAATGAAGAGGTAATGACCCGACTGCTTGAAATCAAGTTTGCACAACCCAACCTACTCCAACCACTATTCAACTTTCAGGGAAAGTGTCTATACGAGGCTACTTACCACACTACCTATGGTGCAGGCTTCCACCTGGGATAAAGGGATCAAATAACTATAAATAATGTGGCCCATAATCAATATGAATGTTCCAATAAACTTGGAGAAATGCTCATGAAAATCTGGTACAGGCATACAGGTGAAAACCCACTGCCAACATCTGAAGAAATTCGCCTACAGGATGCTAGAAAAGACAAAAAATAGTCTTACCAGACTAGTTTGTGTATATTATTATGTATTGTTGTACTGCCTCCTTCAACTTTTTGTAAAGATTTTTTTCTACTGCGCGTTATGATATTGTCTACTATCTAACTGCTGACATGCTGCAGTAGTCAACCCACTTGTATCAAACAATGAATATATTTTATACCGGTACAAGGAGCAGCAATAAGGCCTATGCCCCTATTGTGGTATTAATTTCGCAAATTGTTTATGGAGCCTGGGGGGGGGGCTCTGTTTGTATCTATGAATGGAACTAGTGCTTTGTGACATACATTATTCTTGTATATTATAACTTTGTGATACTTGTTTCATGCAACACATTTCGTTGAACAACCTCACTAGCACCAAGGGTTTACGTCTCATGCATATGAATGCTTGTAGTATCAAATGTAATTATGCTAGTATCTGTATCTGCTAGTATCTGTACAGAGGACAAAGAGGAAGATGAGTGTGAGGTAACTCCTCTCAAGCAGAACCATGCCCAGGAGGACTCTCTTTCCACCTATCGAGACGAAGGCCATGCCAAGAAAGAGTCTCACAATATGCCTCAAGACGCAGATCTGGAGGACTACCAGGAAGATCAGGGCATGTCTTCTACTTCATTCTCCATGGTAGCAGAAGTTCATAGATCTGATATTCGTTTAAGTAGTCCACCTTGTCCGCCGTAAATTGCCATATGCGTTGTCTCCTGCACAGTGACCAATGACACAGCGACCATGAATGAACTGGCGACCAGTTATTTATAAAAAAGCGACCACTTTTCTTAATATATTTACACACTGACCACTTCTAAGCAACTACATGACAACGACCAAAAAGAAACAACCAATAATTAGCGACCAATTAATCGCGACCACTATTTAGACTTTTATTCATTTCCTCATACATGCCAGAAGATCCCTATTTTTGATTACATTTATCAGCGACCTAATCATGGGGATGGCCAACAACTGATTACATGTGCCACAAGTCCGCCTGGAGTTAGCCAGTACATCCAAGGAGGCAAGAGAGACGTTGGGAGAGCTGATGTACACAAGAAGGGGAGACAAGGAGGTTTTCATGGGTGAGGCATTAACAATGTTGGGAGACACTGAAAGCTCTATCATTCAGTGGCCAATGGTTAACGCAATTTCCAATTAGTATGAACTTTCAAAAGTCAAGACTCCATGCTTTTATCAAGATATCCTTAGATACAATGAGAACGTACTATCAAGTCAGTTTAAGATCCACAGTCAGAGAACAGTGGAGCCCTTAAAAACCTGAAATACAGATTTAGCTGCTCTAGGTACTCAACCAATGTTCCAGAAGTATGTTCTGCTGTAGGCCACAACTGGTAATACAGGGAAAGCATGACCCAGTTACAGTTTAGTTTGTGAGTATGCTATCTGATAACAGGTAAAAGCCCACTGTAGAAAATAGAAAATAAATCTTGAAAGTTACACAAGGCGGAAATCAAAGTCAGCATCACTCTAGTTTAGAAGTCATACTAGTGGACTATGTTCCCTATTGTTCAATTTCTGAAACATATTATCTGTATGCCATTGACACTCCTACTGGTTCCACCTTCAGATGAAAAATGGTCAGTCCAACATGTCCCCGTGGTTAACCCAAAGCTATACCATGTGAGCCTGGCAGGAAGTGTTTGCCAATGTCATGATCAGTTTTGGTACACTAGCAATATTCTTGAGTGAGTGGCGGGTTGATGTTTTGTGGCATCCAGTTTTGTTGTACTTTCTGAGGTGACGTTTGGCTAATATGGATTTGACGTTCTTGGTATCATAAGCAAGCTGTCAATGTTGTCTGTGTCACTTTGCTTGTCTGTGACCTGAATAATGAACAACACAAGCAGCATCCAGGTAGACGTGTGGCCAAGACCTATAAAAGCTTCTGTGAGGCCATACACAACAGCTGTCAACTCCTGCCTACAGACATTGGTTCAACATTTGAACAAATATAAAAATGACCCAAAGCGTTTTTGGAAGGTTATAAATAGTAACTGGAAAGGTAAAAATGTAAATCCAGTAATCTGCTTGAAATATGCTGACGGCACTAGTGTGGAAAAAGATAGTATTGCGAATTATATTAATAAATATTATGTTGAAATTGGAAATAAACTTGCTGAGAAATTTGAAGACAATGTTCCTTATATACCGGAATTTCCAGGTTGTGGTGTGGAAATCAGTATTGATAATATCACGAGTGCCTCCTGTATAAAGGTATTGAAGACAGTTGATGGAAGTAAGAGCTCTTGTATTGCTCATGTAAGAACTAGTGTATTGCATGACTGTTTATTAACCAGGCCGGAACTATTACAGGAGTTCATTAATAGATCATTGTTGCTAGGGAATATCCCGAGTGATTTAAAGATAGGATATGTTGTACCCTTACCTAAAGACGGACCACTTAGCGATGTCACTAATTGGAGACCCATCACAATGACAAATATTTTTTCTAAGTTAATTGAAAAACATGTACATGCCCAACTTATGAGGCATTTAATTGACAATGACATAATAAGTGAAAAACAGTTTGGCTTTATGCCTGGTAGATCTACAGTAAATGCTACGTTTGGTTTAACTCAATATCTGTGTGAAGCCAGGAATAGGGGTGTTTTCTCTGTGGTGATATTTCTCGACCTTAAAAAAGCCTTTAATACGGTTAATCTGGACATCATATTATTAAAGCTACAGCATATTGGGTGCGAAGAGAGTTGTATAAGATGGATGAAAAGTTTCTTAATGAATAGAGGTCAGGTAACTAAAGCGAATGGAGATACATCAACACAAAGAATATTGAACTGTGGTGTGGCAAAGGCACAGTATTAGGCCCTTTACTATTTATTGTATACTTAAATGATATTATAAATTGTTTCCAAAACAGTGAGTACTATCTATATGCGGACGATATAGCCGTCGTGTTGAATGGCCGTAGTACGGATATAATGGCTGAGTTAGTTCAGGCTGATCTCATGAGAGTGCAACAATGGTGTGAAAAAGATATGCTCACAATGAATGTAAAAAAGACCAAAGCATTATGGATGGATGGAAAGGTAATTAATACTGTGAAGCATTTTAATTATCTGGGTGTAATCATAGACAGTGATCTAAACTTTAAGCTACATTGTAGGAAGGTGGAGTCTATGGCCAATACAAAATTGGCCCAACTGTCAAACATTGTGCGCTATCTAGATAGTGAGACAGCTTTAAAAATATATAAACATATGGTCCTGCCGACATTTGAATATTGTAATTTTATAATAGATAGTGGTCCCGAAACATTGGTGAACCATCTTGAAGTGATACAAAATAATTGCCTGCGTATGTGTATGCGAATCAGAGATCCTCAGGATGTGCATGTAGAAGATTTATTGGCTAGAAGTGATACCGTACCATTATTAGTTAGAAGAGAGCGAATGATACAAGTGATTATTCATCAATATGCGAAAGATCCAGAAAACGTAATTGTCCCGACTAGGATATTGCGAGGTAATAATAAACTGAAATTAAAGGTCAGTCGTCCAACATGTGAACTATATAGGAAAAGCCCTCTATATAGAGGTATGTTATTGTGGGACCGGTTAACTGCAGAGGTACAAAATCTTGAGGAAAAAGATTTGTTCAAAAGGAGAATACTGAGTTAAGGTGATCCTATGTTGACATATGAGTTATATAAGGAGATATATACCAGACTTAAAAGAGGTATTTTGAGATTCATGGAAACCCACTTGTTTATTCTCTGTATTGTTAAACGAAAATGTAACATGGTGACTGAACTTTGTATAATTACTATGGCTACTATTATACTATTTATAAGAATAGCGCCATTGTGATGTGAGATTTATTGGCCAATAAACACGTTTCAAACATCAACACATAGTGTGACGCTTTCATATGCCACTACTGTAATCATGCTGTAACAAATTTCAGAATTGCTCAAATTTTTGATACACTTTATCCCATTGTAATTGTTTATGTGCAGCTCTTGTAAGTACCCTGTTAATGCTGTTCATTCTACATGATAAAATCTGCGACTGTGCCTTTTTATGATTACCTTTACAGGCAGGCAATATGTAGAAGTGTAGACATTTGGCTCACTGGTCCTCATAAAATGCTCTGAGAGTGAGAACCATCCAGTAGGGCACAGTGTATTACGCCCTGCAGTGCTCCCCACTTACACATCTGTGAGGGCAGCCACCCTCTACACACCTCCTCACTAGGGGTCACTGTAGTAGGGAAGACAAAGCATTCCAAAACCATCAAGTTATTGGGGAACAACGCCCAGGCACAATGTACCTGGTAACTCGTTGGCCGCTCCTGGCTGTCGGCATTATCTCTTCATTTCCCAGAGGGCCTGGGTGGTTTAAACACTGTCTATAGAGTCTGATAGCAAAGGTGTATAGGGACTGGGAGTGCTGGTGCTCATACTGGAAAGGGGAAAACTCTGAGACAATTGGGGTGAATTTCCTTTGTGGATGATGGAAGAAAGATTGGCTGGCTGAAGTCTACCCAGCCTTGTATATATTCTGACATGGGTGGTATTAGATCATGATATAATCCACATTTATAACATTGCAACTAAAATCCATGATGACAATCTTAGAAGGCTTTTGCATTCCTCAAAATAAGCATGATGGAGCAATACACTGGCTGCACTGAGCACCATGCGAACCCTCTGGGCTTGATTCTGTCTACAAGGGTTAGTAGTATGGATGGATTAAATGGTAAGTAGACTCTCCAGTACCACATTGACCATCAAAGTATAAAATCGTCAGTATAGTTCAAGAAGGTTGTAACATCATCTCAGTCAACAGAGTAAAACGATTTCTGTGAGGGGCCTCACTGAGGTATCTGTTACCTTGTTAACCCAGATGCGGTGACAACCTTCTCGCACTAAATTGACATAATGTACAGCTCACCTAGTAACCTGTGATGGTGACATGGAGCCACTTTCAAAGTAAATCCTGCTCCTAATGAGGAGCTTTTCCCTCCATACTGAGCACCTCTTTGCTCTCATATTCTGCACTCACTGATAATTGAGTCCATGATATCTTAAAACTACTTCTCTAACCCTCTAAGGGCAGCTGATGAAGGAATGCATCGTGCCCATTGGTCGTCATGATGCACCAATAAAATGCCTCTGGGTTATGAATGCAGGGCTGGGTACTTACACATGTCCCATTTAAGGACTCGTCATAGGCAGACCCCAGATTAGCAGTTTAGACCCAATAATTTGATACAGGGTTAACAGGTAGACACCTAAATACATCCGTTACATAGTATATGGTCATTTGTGCAAATCCCTTCCATTTCTACACAGTTGAATGACTGTTGAATGTAAATGGAACAAAAACGTTCTTTTTTTTTAGCTTATCTTCATTTGATTAGCATTATGGGTTAGAATTCTGGTATTTTCTCCATGTTAAATGATTGTAATCAAATCTAGGAGTAATCCCTGGGGAGGCTTTTTTCGTTAGTCTGTAGTCCAAGCTCTCCAAATTTGCCTAGTTACTAACATATAGTAAACCTTGATAATTGGACTACAGACTAACAAAAAAAACTCGGGAATGACTACAAGATTTAATTTCAATGATTAGATGGGATGAAAACATTTAAATCCCATCCCATAATGTTGTTCATATGAAAAGAATCTGAAAACCAATGTTTTTATTTTCATTAATATTCCACTGAATAATTTATTCAATAATTGAATTAATTCAATAAAAGCAACGCATATTGTTGTAATGAGAACACTGAACAGGAAATTCATAACGTGGAGTTTTATTACACTAACACAAGTAAATATGGTATATGATAAACATGTAACTAAACTAATGAGATACCGGTTTGTATCTAAGATTTAAATATGTAAATGAGGTATGGCACTAACTTGTAACCGAGGTTGAGAGTTGGTCAGTGATTAGCAGAAGGTGGAGCCACCGGGCTGAGTCCTTGAGAGTCTGTTGAGTACTTGGAACCACAACTAGGTGGAGTATGAATTTGCCTGTCAGTCACATTACCCGCAATTTAACAATTACTGATAATGATGTTTGATACACATTTGTTTAACCTATTTTCTATGAATGCTGCATGCCAAATGGGTTCTTCTGGCATAGCCTATAATGAGTCCTTAAGCATTCGAGAATGCATTTAATTAAATACTGGAACACAAGGAAGGCCAACTGTTGCATAAAAGCTGTGGGGTCATTATGGCAATATTTTAACAGGGCAGTCTACGAATGTTGGCTGAACCCTTGTGAATCAACCAGTAGGACTCCATATCCTCCAATCTTCTCCCACCACAGAGCTTTCTTTACTTCATACTTACAGTGGTCATGCTGCAGTATTCTCTACAGAGTGGGCTATTCTCACATACACATTGCAAACAGTAACTGTTGAATCTATCAGAGATCCTTGTAAAACTGGATAGTGCACCCCCATAATTGAAAAGCACTTAAGCAGTGTAGTTCTTACAAGAAGCCTAAGGTGGCAGTAAGGTGGTACACAAATATACATTTAATATCTGTGACAATAACAACGGATCTCTGGCAAGTTTCCAAGAAGGACAGCACCATTATTTCGATGTCATTTTCTTTACAGTGTAGGCTTGTAATGTGAAGTATTACTGCAGTACCTCTTCCCCTCACTACAACTCATGAGTAGCTCTTTGATATGAAGTAGTGCGCTATGAGCATCTCTATCCCTGAGTAAACCTGACCATGTAGGCCATGATTACAGACCCCAGGTTCTCTGTAGATGAACCTGTGTGATGGCAAGGGGTGATTGATGTACCGTCTTATCATAGGCCGACTGGTACATAACCCTTTAAGGGTCAGCTTATGCATCAATGAAACATGGTCAATGGTTATCATGATGCATGAATGTGAATAATGCATCAACGCAACATTCATACATCATACCGACTCTACTAGTTGCACCAATACTGGAGTTGTAGTTAGTAATTTGTGCATTGTACTGGTCACAGGGCATGACACATTTATGCATCAGCAGCCTTTAAGGGGATTGATATTTTATGGGCTTTATAATAATTGGACTACAATCAGTAGAACTATCATCTGAAGTCAACTTATATAAATGATATGGCAATCTTTCTTTATGCTGACCTAACACTGTAGGGGCACCACAATACCCAATGTTTATTTCAATATCCCCAGTTACAACTGTGCCTTAAAATTGTTAATGAAGTCACTAGGCCACTGATATTTACCTGCAGTCAGTTACAGCCTTTTAGCACTAAGGCAAAGACCTATGGCTATGATATATTAAGGCACTATCGGTCTTTAAGAGCTCAATTCCTTAATAGAAACCACATTTTGTGCTCCAGATGATATTTCACAAAGGATCATTGTTCATCATTTTAATGAGGCCTACTGATAGATGTTTCTTTTGTTGTTGACACTGAGGAATATTAACTAAAATAGACAGGTTTACTCCTTGGTCTTCTCCATTCATACTGTGGCTATTTTCAGCCGTAGAACTGAGAAAACATTTGTAGGGCCATGGAAAAGGTCAGATGTTCTAATTGCTGAAGAAATGTTTTCTCTATTATTTGTCAATGTCAGAGAAAGTCAGAATATCAGAGGAAATATGGCTGTATCAGCTTAATACTTTAAAGGCTACAAATACATGTGTATCATGCCCATCGTTTGGCGTGGTTGACCAATGATTGCACTAATGAAGTCTTAGTGGGTCTCCATTTGTGCAAAACTAATTCACTCCAAGAGTGCTCCAACAACATAGGGTTATCGCAGTGCATGAACATAGCCCTGGTGACTTATTCGCTAGCTCCATCAAGGTTGATCTTGGAATACCTTATTCAATGTCATAAGCACATGTATAGTGCACTTCAGAAATTATATTTTTTGCACTCCAGTAGTAAAATGTTTAACTAGCTTGGTCTTTTTCTTGTCTGAAAAAGTGTGGTTGGCCTTTATTTGGTGGTTGACACTTATTACGTTGAATTAGGTAACCACTAGAAGCTTGATTACCTTCAATATTTTCTTGGTGTAATCAAACAGCCTTCAAATGTCCAGTGTCATGGCTTTGGAGTGCATCAATGCAATTATCAGAAAAGGATGGACAACCTTTCAACTCGTTTTTCTAGAACCAATTAGGACCAAGGATTCTTTGAATTGGATTCAATTTAATCCAAAATTCTCTTGGCTGTGGTATTCAAAGGTGCAATTAAGGGAGGCCTTTAGGGAGGTCCTTTGTTTGGTAAAATGCATCAAAGGGAAGAAAGAAGGCTACTGATTTTTCCTTTTCCTCTTCTGAATTTTCTTTATTTGCTTCACCAATTTTGTCTGTTAAGCCATTAAAATGTCCAATTCAGTCTATGAACTAGCCGTTGCTATCTGACTGAAAGCTTAATTTCCTTGCCTTGACAACAGGCCATTCAATTAACCTTGATTTTATTTTTTTTTGATTTCTTCACTATTACATAATTGATTGTCTGGAATATTGTTTTTCAGAATATATATTTCATTACATTGCCATATTTTGTGCATGTTGTTCACATTCTGTTCATACCTAAACTTGAATTGTTGTTCAGTGCCAAACGGTACAATTTGCACAGAGAGTGTGCTTTTCATAATTTCTATATCAAAAATACATTTATCAGGGAAAGGATGCTATAGACTGATCTCTCACATTGCTGGATGCAGCCATTGTGGGTTAGCGGCCAGAGGATTTTTCATTTTATAAACACATTTTAGTCTCATATGTTACTTCTCATCCATTCTCTCATTTTCATACTTATTTCTTGATTGGCAGATGAGCAATAAATGTTCTGTCATACTAGTTATTGTGCATGATCAAGTTGTCCTATGAGAAATATCATAAGACTAGTGGTATATAGTGTAAATACATTAAGCTCTCATAAAATAGTGTTATTTCCAGTTGTCACTGGTTTATTCAGCTTTAGGCAACATGTAAGAGATATCAATCATACAGTAGTTAGTATGTAGGTAATTTGTACATACAGTAAATATACAGTAATTTATAAGGTATAATGTTCTGTTCCACTCCACCTGTGAGGTAACAATAATACAATGTCCAGCATAGTTCTAGGTGGGTTCCCACACCTAGCTCCTGACCTGCTGCTTAGAGGAATAATGTAATAATGAATAACTTTACCCTCTGGTGGAAGTCTTGAGGAAGATACCCCCTGGCCACTAATAATAGAAACCAATGCCTGTCTAGCATAGTTTCACGATAGTGCAGTGGTATAGCAGGTAGCAGGAGATGACTGGAGATGTTACCTCTAGAGCGGTTCTTGGTGTTCTCTCCTCCTGGAGGTGCAGACAGGCTATTTGTAGCAAATCTTGGAAAAGCACCTCCAGACTGACTTGGGCCAGTAGCATCTGCCTAACTCTACAATTGTTAGAGGGGAGCCTTTCATGTGTCACTGAGTGCACAAAGGACCCCCATGGGCGCCGCTGTGTCCCCCATTGTCTTGGTCGGTTCTGTAACTTCAAACCCTTATAACTCAATCGTTTACGCAGCTACAGCCGCCATTTTGCGCATGCGCGGAGTTGAATATGCCAAGTTTAAACTGCCTGCTGGATAGGCGCGTAACTCCCGCCGGTTTGTCTGTAGTGCACTCGGAGCTCCATTCAGTCTCCATGGCGTAACTTCCTTAATAATGGGAGTTCCGCCTTGATCTTGGGCTCATTCTGACCGTCTAATTATGGGCCTTCCATAAATGCTTTGATATTTGACCTAGCTTGCTCAGGAGCGACGCTAGAGTGACCGGACGGTTATGGCGTCGTGCTTATGTAACCCATTGTTCAGTTATTAGAGTGCTCAGACACTCATGACGGCGTCAGCGGTGCTCAGGCACCCGTGACGGCCGGTTGCATTCACTTACAACTTATTAGTTTGTGCACTGAACCATGAGGTCGCACACTGAGACCCTCATTTTTATTATATTGTGCAGTGAACCATTAGGTCGGAGCCTTTGATGTCAGAGAGTGTGTTTGTAACTGACCTGGCTGGTGTGCAGTGGGGCATGAACACTCTTATACAAAGTTTGAGCGCTCTTATAGCTCTTAGAACCAACCTATGTATTAATTTCATAGATATCCTTTGATTAATACAAAATATGTTACAATTTATGGAATAATAAAATGGTATATCATAGTTCAACAGATAGTGGCATGAATAGATATGAACACTTTTCAATGTTTCATAATGTTAAGTATGCAACATAACTAAGGACTGCATCAATAGTTGAAACTGATAGATTGTGAAATAGTCATTACCATTTTAGGCAATTGCCCAAAAAATATACTTCTGAAGATTTGAGTAGAACCCGTCAGGCTTTTAGTGATATTGCACTTTGCAAAAATTTGGATTTAATCTTTGAGGGTTGCTGATGTCAGAGTTCATCATGACGGCCAATAGGCATGATGCACTCTGACATTGAGGTGATAAGGTGATGGCAAATCATCATGCTTTATGCAGATCCTCCGGGAGTGTACCAAACGAGCAGGGTTTACCTGATGCAGAAATGTACCAGGTTTCTATCATTATAACATGTAAGTTTCCATGATGCATTTATGCATCAATGGCCCTTCAAGGGTTATAATTATTACATCTCTCTTCATGTATCCATGGACTGAAAATCTATTCCATGGTTTCTATTCTATTTCCATTTAGATTATAGTGCATTTGTACATCCAACATATTGGGATGGCAGAAACCTGATATTTGAAAAAAAAACAAAAAAACATTCAGATCAAGGGACCCCAAAATCTTAAAAGTCTCCTTTGACTGCCAGTCCAATTTCACCATACACTGATATTGAAGGAAATGCTTTTAAGTTAGAAGCAATGGAAATATGATACAAAGCATCATAATAATAGTATATATGTAATAAAATGTGCAATGTGAATTTCAGGTCTTTATTGCTTGCCACTCTGCTGAGGCTTAGCTATTAAAGAGCAACGTATTACAATAATGCATCATGTCTTTTGATCGCTATTGTCCTAGAATGCATTCTTCTTTCAGAGCTACATTTGTGCATCATGCTACGTACACACCGGAAGGTTCAGCATGATACTAATGCAGTGCTCGCCAGCATGACTATGAATCGGGAGCTTTGTATAGAGGCATTGCATGACATCTTTGCATCATGCGCACTGGTCATGCATGGATGTACCAAACCCACATGGTCAGGGTGATGCAGAATACAGTCCTGAGAATGGCATATTTCAATATTACTGATGAGAACAGCCAGGCGTCATTGGTCTCAAATTATCGAGAAACCCACTATATGTGTCAATATAACTATACTAAATCAGTGCTTGAAATGCTATGACCACTCTACCAAATCCTATATGCATGATTACATAGGACTGATCTTATACAGCGGAATCACTGATAGCAACATTCATTTCAAGTGAGATAGCCTAAACATCAGGAAATTTTAAAATCATCAGCTTTATTGAAAAAAGCCTCGGTGGCCACACTGGGTTTGATCCCAACAAGAAATAATTCTGAGGCCATAAGGGTTGAACAAGATTTGACTCCTCATGTGTCTTAACTCTTTAAGAGCTGTTTTTATGCTGACCAATGGGCATAATGCACTGCTTGAAGGGTTAAAAAGTTGAAAGGACGGACACCTCATAGGGCTTCGGAGCAGGATGAGACTATATCAAACACATTACATTTTGAAACACAGGAGATGCTTGTTTCCTGACTCTAGTCCCAACAATTCATTTTCCCAAGTAACAAGAGCAGATTTTCACATTCGATGTAAGCCCAGTTGATTTGACAGCCCTGTGGAGGATAATCCCCAAAGAATTGTCCCATTTCCGACAGAGAGGATATTGCAGTAAGTAGAGATGACTTTTAGGGAGTCGCTCTGAGCCCGTGGTAAGTTCATAGGGAACAGTTTCTGGTCAAAGGTTATCCTGTAAGGTAGGGCAATGTGCCGCATAGTTTCCCTATGGGATGTAGGGAAGTAGTGATGGTGATTGCTGGCATTGTGCTCGAGGCTATTTCTCAATTAACTGATTACTATTTTAACCACAGCGCAGGGGGATTGATGGGTTCTAGGGGTAGTGCAATTCTTTCAACCCCTCTCATGGGGAGGGGGCTAGAAGTAATATCTTCAACTGCAAAATCCTGCACATTGCCATAGGTTAAAAGGCTGCCTCCGCGGCCAACCTTTGGCCCCTCTGGGGGCAGCCTTTAAGTCATGATAAAAGACTCATAGGCATTTGCAGTCATAGGGCTCACTGCAATTTTAGTGCATTAAGTTAAAAAATGACGTCCTGACCATCAAAATACATGAATGAATCACTGTTATATATCATACTGCATTTAGTGAACCCATTTTCACAATATTCAGACCACATGACATGGTTGTATGTTTATAAACTTGTAATTCTAGATGTTTACAAACTTTAATTCTAGAGCAATGGCTCAACAGAACCCAATGGCAAATCAAGAAAAATCACAAACTATTGGACTCTACCTTCTGATGCAATCTATTCCTCCAAAAATTGTTTCATTTAATTTTTTATAAGGATCTAATCTTTCTGACAGAAATCATTTAACTTTCACTGTCTCTGTCCAATTTTGTAAAAGATTTTAATGGAGAGAACACCCATCGTAAGTGCTCTCCAGGTCTGATTTATCCCATCAACCTCAAAAGAGAATTGCCTTGTTGTAAACATTGCAGGCACCGATGGGGCCTATGATAAATCCTTTCAATATGAAATGTTTCCCTTTTCTAGGTATCTGAATGCCTCTCTTCTATAAATCTATGTAGTTGACTGTGAGAGACATCTTTTCTATCTTTTAGCCTGACATTTGGCCCTAATGCCTACTTGAGCTGTCTAGGTGAGGGATGCTCACATAGACTAGTACTTGTAAGCCCATAGAATCCCTCGGTCCATCCATACCTGACTTCCGGCACTGGGCACAAGCGGGCACCACCGTAAGTCTCCTAACGGCGAGATTTATCTGTGAGTAAAAGTATGGGATTCCGGCCATACTCTCTGGCACATGCACCTAATGGAGAAAGTTCCTAACTTGCAGATATGTTGGTTAATCAGTTTAATGCATTGTTACACCTGCCCGAGAAAAGTGTTCAGGAGGAAAACTACAAGGCAGCAGTGTTACTCCAAGGGTCTTTTTAGCTCCTGATTTCTGTCCTGATACATGCACCTTGTGGTATCTGAATCATTTCCATTGTTAGAAAGTGCTTCAATCACCCAAAAAGGTAACCATGAGACATTTGATGAGGCACTTGGTCTCTCATCCACCACCCTGTGCTATTGATCGAATGTTAGCTGGTTTCAGGCCACTATGTGAAGATGACAGGGGTGTTTGTGTTGCGCCCAACAGCTAATTTGCCAAGGATTATAGTCATTATATTATTTTGGATAGTTATAGCCCAATTCAAGGTGCTACGTGTGATCTTGGTGCTTTTTAGAGCCAACTGACCATTAACAAATCAGCTGCATGGTATTTCACATGAATCTGCAACAAATATAGCTCAAATCCTATTTGAAGATGTGTGGTCAAGTCAATATCATTAAATGATGCTAACAATATGAACACGTATGAAGACAGCCAATATGGATCATAGGCTCAACTCTACTAACAGGGTGTATGTTTGTTTCATGAAGTCTTCCCCAGGCTTACAGAAACAGCAATTCCCCTGTACTAAAAATAGCTCAGCCTTAAGTTATAAATTCCCAAGGTCTTTTGTTCCTGAAAGTCTAGTATATATTTCTGATCCTATTTCTCATCATTCTTAAATCCAAAGTTTTCCCCTGGAATAGCAAAAACGGACATTTCTTTTACTCCTGTACTAAGGTAGCCTGGAGCTTAATTCAAAACATCCTGGGATCACGACCCCAGCGATCTTAGGAATAAATCAGCCTTATCCTATTAGGCGATCTTAAGAGTTGACTGGGTTCACATATCCTAGCCAGCACTAAGATCGCATCGATCTTAGCCTCAGCCCTCCTACACTATTCCAAGAAGAACTGACTAGGCACAGGGGTAAGAGTCCCAAAATCAAGGAATAGCTGTGGAGTCACTCTTCTTCACAAGAGTGCTTATACCATCGTTCCCCGTCCCCATATGGGCTAACAAAAGGGCACAGTGTGCAGTTGACCCCCGTACAGTATTCAAGAGTTGTTCCCATGAATGTATGATTTATGCTTGCCTATCAGAAGCTTTGTGCCCTCCCCCCAGGACAAAGAGAGAGTAGGGAAGAATTACCTTACAGTGCATTTAACGCATGAGTAGCCCTAAGAGCCCTCAAGGACACTCAGCAAACATCCTCCCTCCCCTCTTTATGTATGCAGCAGGCTATTCACTCTTTCGATCAGGAGTGTTCCCTGTAAGTGCTCTTGTACTCAGGTAAAACCACTATGCATTTCTTTCACTAAGATCACAGTGATCTTAGTGGTGGAAATGGAATAGTGAAGTGATCCCAGGACTAGCTATTCTGGACAGGCCTGCAACCACTGCATAACATAGGGTAGACCAGCCAGGTCTTATGATATGTGCCTACACTAAGATCACTGGGGTTGGGATCCCAGGATGTTTTGAATTAAGCTCCTGAGGTACTAAATCCCAAAGGTCCTTTGTCCCTGAAGTCATAGTATCTTCCTGATCCAACATATCCTCCAAAGGCTACAGAGAATACTCTGAGACCAGACAAAATACACATTTCAGAGTCTGACAATCAGGAAGTCTTAGTAACAATGAGCCAGGGATTAGCCTGAGGATGAATCATTATTATGCGAAGGGACTTCCCAGCACAAAAACACTCACTGGCTGTTCTAGTTATATCTTAGTACAGAAAGTGCATTTCTACAGGTTAAATTAAGTTTAATTATTTATTTATTTTGTCATACTAATATTATATATGTGGAGTATTTTAGAAGCAATATAATAGAATTCTAGATTTACTCAGCTATCATATGAACATTGTATCCACTAAAATTAAATTGGGCAGGTCATTCAGCCAGTCTACATTCAACAAAATTTTGTTTGCTATATTCCTACACAATGTTACCGATTTATCCCAGGGCGGTGCCCACAGGCGTACTGCAAGAGACTATAAAAAACAGAATGTTATACTTAAAAACCATAATGTTATAGCAGCATCTAACACGGGCATGTTCTGTAAAGCTGAATGATAGGCTAACGGCAATCCAACCAGTATATACTCAACACCATCGTGTATGCTATTTCCCCCCACAGTGGTGCTTCTTCACTCCACTGGAAGGTACAGTGCCTAGAGGCCTAGGGCAAATGATCACAAACTGTTAGAAAAAGGAGACCATGATGTGTAAGATGAGGAACTTGATCCACCAACCTTTGTTATTGATCAAATGTTAGCAGGCCACCATATTGAAATTACAGGGATACATAGGTGACTACCAACAGCTATCTCAGCCTGGATTATAGTCATTATACCTCTTATAGTGATAGTACATTCAATGCTGTTAATAGTACTTTTGGTGCCTTTTAGAAACAACTAAACATAAATCAGCCCCAGCACTTGAGGTTATTTTACAAAAAGGCCAACACAGCTGCACACATTTCAATGTATAATTGCTAATGCAGCAAATGTTGGAGAGATGTTGTGAAAGACCTGGAGAGATTACTTTAAATTCATCATTGCAATCAACATTATCTGATGCTAAAGATCCTTGAAGCAATTACTCTCATCTCAAACGTATACATAGTCCATGAATTATTCCATGTTTGCCCACCCCGGTTCATTAATTAACTATAAAAAGTGTGAAGTGGGAAGTTATTAGTTCCCATGTCCATCCACTTTGTTAGGTCACATGACAGGCTGTTGCTTACAAAACTTACTTAAGTAGTAACAGATAACAACTGAACTATGACAGCCGTCAGCTTGGCCAGCTTGGCACACAAATAAAGCGACCAAAATACGATTACAGATTCAATGGGATGTATAAAAAAAAATTTGATATAAACAGGGAATATGAGGGCAACTATAAAATTCAATGATAGGCTCTCATCCCTTAGCTGTGCATTAATTAACGGGACAGGTTCAATTGAAAGCTGCTCTCCCTCTTAATACCTGCTCTGATTGCACTGCAACTCCCCCCCCCCTCGACACACACCACTCTCATTCCTCACATCCCTATTAACACTCTTATTCCTTATTATCACCCTGTTGTGGTCATCATACCTTTATTAACACTTACATTCCAAATTATAGCCCTGTTCTGAGCCACTGCTGTGGTCATTATACACAATGGTAGCTGGAAACAGGGAGTGAATCCCTGATAAATAAGCCGTAAGGTTGCTCCTTGGTGGAGTATATGAGAGAACTTGAGCTGCTTGTGGCAACATAAAGCTGCTCTCAAGGGATACCAAACGCCACACACAGAGTCTGGTTTTGTGTTTAAACATGGTAATTTGCCATCTGAAACAATAATTGCCCTTGCCTTGAAGGTTTTCTCATCATAAAGAGCAGTTATAGTGTATCATTCTATGATTTTGCTATTGTACTCATGATTCTGACAATAAAGGTTGCTTAGTAAAAGTAGAGACGAAAAAATCTTTGGAAAAAGATGCATTGTACATGTATACTGATCTATATTGGACAAGTAAAATATTGATCAGAGATCCGGACAGTGGCCACATTACTCATGGGTGGGGATGCAAACCGCTGCACCATCAGGACCTTCTTAGCCACCAAAGTATAGTTGTAAACTAAATGCTGGAAGTGACACACAAAAGGCAGCCCTGGAAGGTATTTCCCAATAGTGAGAAATTGACATTATTTTAAAAGTTCCTCCTCACCAGGAAGAGCAAACCTGTGTGCTAAGGTCAATGAGACTGGATATTGATATTTTCAATGCCTTCATCAAAGTGGGAATGACAGGTTTTCACTCTTTGGGGAGGAGGAGCTATAAAATGCTCTGGCACATCCATATAAATTTTCAATGTTCCCTTCGTTCAGTAAAAACTGTTTCCGTTGTAGTTCTGCTAGGGTACATATGGTCAGCTATTTTTGAAAAATACACATTTATTCCAAGTCTATATTCTTTTCAACATCTATTTATACTCAGCATAGACACAAAAGAGATGATGGAAAACAGGGACTTCTACACTGGATGAAAGAAGATGCTGCAATCCTCTATTTTTGGCTAAATATTTGGGTTAGTACAGGTTTTTTAAATTATCCACCTAAAGAATGAGGGTGTGCTAAACCTGCAGCCCCCCCCCCACTTGGTGTTCATTTAATACTTAATGGTTCAACACAACTGTCCAATGTTTCAAAGAAAAATAGTACTCAACAAACTTTTTTGTCTAAAGGCACTGTTTTATGGTGTATTAATCTCAAAAGACTCCATATAAAAAGCCCTAGCAAATATTCCTCCTAATGCACCTAACCTACGTGAATATAAGGTCTCATCACAAAGGTTTAAAACGCAGCTTTGTGGTACATTACTAACGCTAAGTTGATCCAGGAATACCTTGTTCAATGTAATAAGCACCTAAAGTAGTGGTTGGTGCTTATTGGGCAGTGAATACTTATTATGTAATCACTAGAAGGTTGATTACCTTCTATATCTTTTTCATGTAAAAGGTTAATCAAACTGTTTTCAGATGTCCAGTGTCATTGCTTTTGAAGTGCATCGATGCAATTATCAGAAAAGGATGGACAACCTTTTAACCGTTTTTTTCCCCGGAACCAATTGTGATTAAGGATTCATTCAATTAGGCTGAATTTATTCATTTGATTTATTCACTATTACATAATTCATTTTCTGGAATACTGGTTTCAGAACATATATTTAATTACATTGGCATATTTCTTTTTAATATTGTTCATATTCTGTTCATACTTAATCTTGAGTTATTCCTCAGAGGCAATTAATTTCTATATCAAAAAGAATGCAATAGTCATTTCTCACATGGTCAGATGCAACTATTGTGGGTAAGCTAAAGTTTTTTTCATTCTATAAAAACATTTAAGTCTTAAATACAAACATTGCATCTTCATCCATACTCTCATGTTTCTTTTTAGGCAGATTTGTAATAATATTCAACAGATGTACTACTGGAATGATTACATCATACAATTGCTAAAAGAATGGAGATGAAACATACCAATTATACGTAATCTGAGGCTGCTGAATCTGAAAATGAGGTTAAAAAAATGCCTATAGGCTCTCAATTTTGATATATCCATAGGGTGCCATATATGCTGAAAATCACCTCTGAGGGCAATGATTTCACTATATTTGATTTATCATGTCAACCATTTAAGGTTTGACGTGGAAATCCTGGGTAAATTTGATTGTTACAGACATTGTTTGGTTATGGATACACATGTATGGCCGGCAGACAATACTATCATGTTTACAAACCATTAAATTGTAGTAAAAAGCTGTTAATGGCATTGGCATTGAACAGCGAATACAAGCCAAGGGATAAAAAGAGTCAAATTTCTACTGAGTCAGACACATGGCATTTATTAATAGTGACAATGGATGAAGTTGATATGTGTAAAGCCTGAGGGATATCTGTTGTAAAGTAGATCCGTGCCTGGTTATTTGATCCCTTGTATGAACAGCAGTACATGTACCTTTACATGTCCAGATGAGACCAGGAAATGTTCTATAAGCCATGATGATAATTGATTTGAAGTCTCCGCTTAGGTAAACAATATATTTCTCAAAGGATTATTGTTTGTTGTTTTAATTAGGACCTCCGATCGATGTTTCTTTTTTTTGTTGACAGTGAGGATTATTAACCAAAATAGACAGGAGTGTTCCTTGTTCTTTCTGATTCATACTGCAGTTTTTTGAGAATTGAGAAAAAAATGTGTAGGACCATGTAAAAGGTCAGACACACTGCTGAGGAAATGATTCTCTGTTGTTTGGCTACGTCATGGACAGTAGGAATATGAGAGAGAATATCGTTGTATCAGCTTAACTATTCAAAGGCTGTGAATGCATTGGCATATTGTTTGTACTAATGAAGTGCTGGTGGTCTCCATTGGTTCACAACATGAACACTCCAGGAGAGTATCCACAACATCTTTGCGTATGAACGTAGCCCTGGCTGCTCATTTGCTAGCTCTTTATTGGTAAATCATGCCCATGTTCCAGGAGAGAATTAACCCCACAAGGATGACATGATACATTGCATCAATAAATTATAAGCCATTAAAGAGTTTCAGTGAATATGTCTGATGACTGAGGCCTGTAAACAATCTTCTTTCACCATAATGTTTACATAGTCCATTATCTTTCCTAACTATCCATGTTTTGCCATTTTAACCTAATTGCCCTTAGATTGAATGAAGTGCACAATATAATTCCACTTTGATTGTACACAATATGATGTATAGTGCCTGCTTTATGGTACCCTATTTTGGGATAACTTAATGAACAGCTGCTTCCTATTTATCATCAGCTTATTAAACCTAAAAGGAGTACACATTGCTTCATACAACCAAATGAAGCTGCCCTGTGGCTTTGCTTTAAGAGCAAAAGCAAGGTACAGGGATGACACTCCATGCATAGGTTAGGACAAGAATAAATATGATTTGAATATAAGATGTATAGATAAATTGACAAATATCAGTCATTCATATTTAATGAAAGAATTATTCTTTTTTTTTTGCATCTATTCATTATTAGGGAAAGGACTTTTCATTTAGTTATTTTTTGCTAGTACACTTATATACTTGCTAACTTTCCTCCTAACCTTATAAAGGGTTAAAGGAAATCGGCATGACAGTATTCATACATAGTGGTACATTACTAACGCTAAGTTGATCCAGGAATACCTTGTTCAATGTAATAAGCACCTAAAGTAGTGGTTGGTGCTTATTGGGCAGTGAATACTTATTATGTAATCACTAGAAGGTTGATTACCTTCGTTATACTTTTTTATGTAAAAGGTTAATCAAACTGTTTTCAGATGTCCAGTGTCATTGCTTTTGAAGTGCATCGATGCAATTATCAGAAAAGGATGGACAACCTTTTAACCGTTTTTTTCCCCGGAACCAATTGTGATCAAGGATTCATTCAATTAGGCTGAATTTATTCATTTGATTTATTCACTATTACATAATTCATTTTCTGGAAAACTGGTTTCAGAATATATATTTAATTACATTGGCATATTCTTTTTTATATTGTTCATATTCTGTTCATACTTAATCTTGAGTTGTTCCTCAGAGGCAATTAATTTCTATATCAAAAAGAATGCAATAGTCATTTCTCACATGGTCAGATGCAGCTATTGTGGGTAAGCTAAAGTATTTTTCATTCAATAAAAACATTTAAGTCTTAAATACAAACATTGCATCTTCATCCATACTCTCATGTTTCTTTTTAGGCAGATTTGTAATAATATTCAACAGATGTACTACTGGAATGATTACATCATACAATTGCTAAAAGAATGGAGATGAAACATACCAATTATACGTAATCTGAGGCTGCTGAATCTGAAAATGAGGTTAAAAAAATGCCTATAGGCTCTCAATTTTGATATATCCATAGGGTGCCATATATGCTGAAAATCACCTCTGAGGGCAATGATTTCACTATATTTGATTTATCATGTCAACCATTTAAGGTTTGACGTGGAAATCCTGGGTAAATTTGATTGTTACAGACATTGTTTGGTTATGGATACACATGTATGGCCGGCAGACAATACTATCATGTTTACAAACCATTAAATTGTAGTAAAAAGCTGTTAATGGCATCGGCATTGAACAGCGAATACAAGCCAAGGGATAAAAAGAGTCAAATTTCTACTGAGTCAGACACATGGCATTTATTAATAGTGACAATGGATGAAGTTGATATGTGTAAAGCCTGAGGGATATCTGTTGTAAAGTAGATCCGTGCCTGGTTATTTGATCCCTTGTATGAACAGCAGTACATGTACCTTTACATGTCCAGATGAGACCAGGAAATGTTCTATAAGCCATGATGATAATTGATTTGAAGTCTCCGCTTAGGTAAACAATATATTTCTCAAAGGATTATTGTTTGTTGTTTTAATTAGGACCACCGATCGATGTTTCTTTTTTTTGTTGACAGTGAGGATTATTAACCAAAATAGACAGGAGTGTTCCTTGTTCTTTCTGATTCATACTGCAGTTTTTTGAGAATTGAGAAAAAAATGTGTAGGACCATGTAAAAGGTCAGACACACTGCTGAGGAAATGATTCTCTGTTGTTTGGCTACGTCATGGACAGTAGGAATATGAGAGAGAATATCGTTGTATCAGCTTAACTATTCAAAGGCTGTGAATGCATTGGCATATTGTTTGTACTAATGAAGTGCTGGTGGTCTCCATTGGTTCACAACATGAACACTCCAGGAGAGTATCCACAACATCTTTGCGTATGAACGTAGCCCTGGCTGCTCATTTGCTAGCTCTTTATTGGTAAATCATGCCCATGTTCCAGGAGAGAATTAACCCCACAAGGATGACATGATACATTGCATCAATAAATTATAAGCCATTAAAGAGTTTCAGTGAATATGTCTGATGACTGAGGCCTGTAAACAATCTTCTTTCACCATAATGTTTACATAGTCCATTATCTTTCCTAACTATCCATGTTTTGCCATTTTAACCTAATTGCCCTTAGATTGAATGAAGTGCACAATATAATTCCACTTTGATTGTACACAATATGATGTATAGTGCCTGCTTTATGGTACCCTATTTTGGGATAACTTAATGAACAGCTGCTTCCTATTTATCATCAGCTTATTAAACCTAAAAGGAGTACACATTGCTTCATACAACCAAATGAAGCTGCCCTGTGGCTTTGCTTTAAGAGCAAAAGCAAGGTACAGGGATGACACTCCATGCATAGGTTAGGACAAGAATAAATATGATTCGAATATAAGATGTATAGATAAATTGACAAATATCAGTCATTCATATTTAATGAAAGAATTATTCTTTTTTTTTGCATCTATTCATTATTAGGGAAAGGACTTTTCATTTAGTTATTTTTTGCTAGTACACTTATATACTTGCTAACTGTCCTCCTAACCTTATAAAGGGTTAAAGGAAATCGGCATGACAGTATTCATACATAGTGGTACATTACTAACGCTAAGTTGATCCAGGAATACCTTGTTCAATGTAATAAGCACCTAAAGTAGTGGTTGGTGCTTATTGGGCAGTGAATACTTATTATGTAATCACTAGAAGGTTGATTACCTTCGTTATACTTTTTTATGTAAAAGGTTAATCAAACTGTTTTCAGATGTCCAGTGTCATTGCTTTTGAAGTGCATCGATGCAATTATCAGAAAAGGATGGACAACCTTTTAACCGTTTTTTTTCCCCGGAACCAATTGTGATCAAGGATTCATTCAATTAGGCTGAATTTATTCATTTGATTTATTCACTATTACATAATTCATTTTCTGGAAAACTGGTTTCAGAATATATATTTAATTACATTGGCATATTCTTTTTTATATTGTTCATATTCTGTTCATACTTAATCTTGAGTTGTTCCTCAGAGGCAATTAATTTCTATATCAAAAAGAATGCAATAGTCATTTCTCACATGGTCAGATGCAGCTATTGTGGGTAAGCTAAAGTATTTTTCATTCAATAAAAACATTTAAGTCTTAAATACAAACATTGCATCTTCATCCATACTCTCATGTTTCTTTTTAGGCAGATTTGTAATAATATTCAACAGATGTACTACTGGAATGATTACATCATACAATTGCTAAAAGAATGGAGATGAAACATACCAATTATACGTAATCTGAGGCTGCTGAATCTGAAAATGAGGTTAAAAAAATGCCTATAGGCTCTCAATTTTGATATATCCATAGGGTGCCATATATGCTGAAAATCACCTCTGAGGGCAATGATTTCACTATATTTGATTTATCATGTCAACCATTTAAGGTTTGACGTGGAAATCCTGGGTAAATTTGATTGTTACAGACATTGTTTGGTTATGGATACACATGTATGGCCGGCAGACAATACTATCATGTTTACAAACCATTAAATTGTAGTAAAAAGCTGTTAATGGCATCGGCATTGAACAGCGAATACAAGCCAAGGGATAAAAAGAGTCAAATTTCTACTGAGTCAGACACATGGCATTTATTAATAGTGACAATGGATGAAGTTGATATGTGTAAAGCCTGAGGGATATCTGTTGTAAAGTAGATCCGTGCCTGGTTATTTGATCCCTTGTATGAACAGCAGTACATGTACCTTTACATGTCCAGATGAGACCAGGAAATGTTCTATAAGCCATGATGATAATTGATTTGAAGTCTCCGCTTAGGTAAACAATATATTTCTCAAAGGATTATTGTTTGTTGTTTTAATTAGGACCACCGATCGATGTTTCTTTTTTTTGTTGACAGTGAGGATTATTAACCAAAATAGACAGGAGTGTTCCTTGTTCTTTCTGATTCATACTGCAGTTTTTTGAGAATTGAGAAAAAAATGTGTAGGACCATGTAAAAGGTCAGACACACTGCTGAGGAAATGATTCTCTGTTGTTTGGCTACGTCATGGACAGTAGGAATATGAGAGAGAATATCGTTGTATCAGCTTAACTATTCAAAGGCTGTGAATGCATTGGCATATTGTTTGTACTAATGAAGTGCTGGTGGTCTCCATTGGTTCACAACATGAACACTCCAGGAGAGTATCCACAACATCTTTGCGTATGAACGTAGCCCTGGCTGCTCATTTGCTAGCTCTTTATTGGTAAATCATGCCCATGTTCCAGGAGAGAATTAACCCCACAAGGATGACATGATACATTGCATCAATAAATTATAAGCCATTAAAGAGTTTCAGTGAATATGTCTGATGACTGAGGCCTGTAAACAATCTTCTTTCACCATAATGTTTACATAGTCCATTATCTTTCCTAACTATCCATGTTTTGCCATTTTAACCTAATTGCCCTTAGATTGAATGAAGTGCACAATATAATTCCACTTTGATTGTACACAATATGATGTATAGTGCCTGCTTTATGGTACCCTATTTTGGGATAACTTAATGAACAGCTGCTTCCTATTTATCATCAGCTTATTAAACCTAAAAGGAGTACACATTGCTTCATACAACCAAATGAAGCTGCCCTGTGGCTTTGCTTTAAGAGCAAAAGCAAGGTACAGGGATGACACTCCATGCATAGGTTAGGACAAGAATAAATATGATTTGAATATAAGATGTATAGATAAATTGACAAATATCAGTCATTCATATTTAATGAAAGAATTATTCTTTTTTTTTGCATCTATTCATTATTAGGGAAAGGACTTTTCATTTAGTTATTTTTTGCTAGTACACTTATATACTTGCTAACTGTCCTCCTAACCTTATAAAGGGTTAAAGGAAATCGGCATGACAGTATTCATACATAGTGGTACATTACTAACGCTAAGTTGATCCAGGAATACCTTGTTCAATGTAATAAGCACCTAAAGTAGTGGTTGGTGCTTATTGGGCAGTGAATACTTATTATGTAATCACTAGAAGGTTGATTACCTTCGATATACTTTTTTATGTAAAAGGTTAATCAAACTGTTTTCAGATGTCCAGTGTCATTGCTTTTGAAGTGCATCGATGCAATTATCAGAAAAGGATGGACAACCTTTTAACCGTTTTTTTCCCCGGAACCAATTGTGATCAAGGATTCATTCAATTAGGCTGAATTTATTCATTTGATATATTCACTTTTACATAATTCATTTTCTGGAAAACTGGTTTCAGAATATATATTTAATTACATTGGCATATTCTTTTTTATATTGTTCATATTCTGTTCATACTTAATCTTGAGTTGTTCCTCAGAGGCAATTAATTTCTATATCAAAAAGAATGCAATAGTCATTTCTCACATGGTCAGATGCAGCTATTGTGGGTAAGCTAAAGTATTTTTCATTCAATAAAAACATTTAAGTCTTAAATACAAACATTGCATCTTCATCCATACTCTCATGTTTCTTTTTAGGCAGATTTGTAATAATATTCAACAGATGTACTACTGGAATGATTACATCATACAATTGCAAAAAAAAAAGGAGATGAAACATACCAATTATACGTAATCTGAGGCTGCTGAATCTGAAAATGAGGTTAGAAAATGCCTATTGGCTCTCAATTTTGATATATCCATAGGGTGCCATATATGCTGAAAATCACCTCCGAGGGCAATGATTTCACTATATTCACCTATATAGTGTAGTCCAAACATGTACACAAACTTTCTTATGTCATGCCTGGCATTTGTCTGGGTAATATCAATAGCTCTGACACTTGTGCAAACCAGTTTTATGGAATATTATGTGTTCAGTGTTAGCACACTCCATATGCATGGTTATAGCAGTTTTGATAGTTCAGAAGCAAGAGTCAATCTCGGATAATGCTAGAGGGGTCAAGGTGTATACATATCCACAACAAATAGGTTCAATTTCATGTACATTGCATTATAATTTTGAGGGATGATTATTTGTTTCAGGGATATATTGCTTTATTTTGGTACAAGGGCAGTCATCTTAAAAAGACAGCCAAATTTCCATGTTTACTTCCTTGAAACATTGACTTCTGGATCATTTAGAGCATCTCACCATGATTTATGGTGAGTAAGGCTGCATCTAACCATCAGAATTATCCATAATCATGAGATTAAAGTGATATTATAACCAAAAATAGGCTACATAATAAATGGAAGTCATGGCTTGCCCTCCGTGCAGTCATAGCAGGATTTCTGGGAAACAAGAGGACTGAGGACTTTGTAGAGTGTGTTGATACACTGCTGCCACATATCAGAAACTCAAATGCAAGATGTCCTTGAAGATCCACTTTCTGCATCTGACCCCCCATCCTTAATAAAACACCTGTGGTTTGGCAAGGACATACATGGGGAAAGATTCTAACGGGACCTCTCAGAGATGGAAAAATATTATCAAGGATAGTGGTTACCTTTGCTTCTAGCAAGCTTGTAATGGGGTCTGATGGATGAGCCCGAACATTGTGTACAAGAGAGTGGCTAGCTAATGTCTTGAGCATATTTACTACTTTCACTGCATATTATTGAGTCAAAGGATGAATTCATTAGATATGGGTTTGTAAATGGTAATGAAAAATAAATGAACGAGATTTGATGTGAAATCAGGTGTTTGTACAGTTTGCACTAATATGGATTTGGCTACCGAGGATGTAAATGGACAATTCTAGGTATTATGGGTATCTCAAAATTGAGAGCCACCAATACCCATTAGAAGGCCACTTCCTAAGGCACTATGATCGCACACAGTACTACGACTACAAAATGCCAATGCTATTCCTATGGGAATTTTGGTAAGACTAGGAGGGTGCAGTCGTAGCCTGTTAAGAAATAGCCTCCGGTAGTGAATCAAGGACAATCACAAGCTATTGGACCGTTCCTTCTGATGCAATCATTTCCTCAAAAAAATCTTATCTTGAAGACTTTTACAATCCTGACTCTATCTAACTCCATTTGTTGGATCAGATGGAGCACCTGTTTTAAGCATGGTTTCTTTTGAGCCTAATCTATCCTGTCAGGGTTAAGAGGAGGAACGCCTCATTGAAATCATTAAATACCCTACACAATGATCAAAGGTATGACATCTTTGAAAGGGGTCATTTTACATCAAGATGAAAGCTAATCCAAAATATACTGACAAAACTATTAAGAATACGAAAAAAAACACACATTTACATTGGGAAATTTAACATGTTTACCTTTTTCTAGGTTTCTGAATGCCTCTCATTTTGGCCCTAACGCCTACTCTAGCTGTCCGGGTAAGGAATGCTTCACATAGACTAGTCCTTGTAAGCCCCTAGAATCCCTCTGTCCATCCATTATCAGGCCTTGAGACAACTTCCCCTCTCCAGATGATACCTGGCCTCCGGCACTAGGCACAAGGGGGCAACAGCAAGATTTAACCTATAGTAAACATAGGTGATTCCGGCCGTACTCTGTGGCATTGAGCCTTAAGGAGCAAGTTTCAAACTTTCAGAAATTGTTGTAATTGGTTAATAATGCAACATTACTAACTGGTTGATTCAATGCCTATCAACAATCGGGTAATGTTGACTCAGCTATAAATCTATTTTTTCTGGCTAATCTGTGAGGTTGATGTCTCAACCAGCTGTTCCTATAAATTTACAACTCATATTTATGACTCTCCCTTCTTCTCTCTTCCCGACCCCTCATCTGCCTACCGCTCTTACTCCCTCCCTAATATACACCATAAAGGCAGTCATTTGCAAGACAGATATATCCGCCAAGCCCGGAACCTCGCAAAACTTTCAGGACCACCACTTCCGACATCAATAGGGCACCAGATACATTGGTGCACTACAGCCAATCGAAGTCTCCCTCATATATTGAATCCATTTGGGAACATGCTAGTAGTGTGATTCTGACATCTTTGATGCTGCATCAAAGATTGCCCCGGGTGTCAATAGTGCACAGAGTGATTTTAGTGCAGACCCATGGGGCTCACTGACTACCAGTGTTGAGTCGTGTAAACAGTTCATGCACTACTACCACTTTTTTACCCTTCCCCTGCAACATATTCCATCTACCTCAACCCCTCCCAGCTCCCCCCCCCCATGATGCAGAGGCTGTCCAGACACTAGCCTTGCTTCAGAGTGGAATGTGCCACTGAGACTAGACTTTTAGGCTGTTTTTGGCATTGATTTTGATGTTGGATGGGCATTTTGGTAGAAATATGCTCCTAGACCCATAGTCCAACTTATTTGGTGAGAAGCATTATTCCATAATTGATACATTGTGAGTGTCTGATGTCAATATCATTCTCTCCTGCGTGTGTTTAAAATCTCATGGCATTTACTGTCATGAGCGTGCCATGCCCTCCTATTTTCCCCTAGCATTGAAGTGCTACTAGATGCAGATAAGCACGCAACACTATGGGACATAATTCTTGTTACCCAAATTATTGGATGTAGTGAGGATTCACGATGATATATCTGTGCAGCCGACAAATGCAGTTCTGATCTTGTGTGAAAGTTGCTGGCCTTACACTGCATTAGTGGCGCTGAACAAATAGATAGAAGAAAGATAGATGGGACTGTTTGTTAGCCAGGGATGATTATGCAGTGGCGGATTTAGACGGGAGGCATGGGGATGCATCCCCATGCCGCCTACTTTTTGTCAGTACTTAAGCGTCTAATTGCATATTTTGCATCCCAAAATTAGCTGAAAAAATAGGGAATGTGCCCCTGCTTTTTTGGGCTGCATCCCCTACTTTTTCAAATCATGGATCCGTTACTGTTATGTACATGATGGTTCATGCTGGCCATCAACATGACTCATCTATCTACTTTTCTTTAGAAAATGATGTGTAGAAGGGGCACAGAGTAATGCAGTTTCCCAACTTTACACTCATACTTCTGTATACTAGTTAAGTTACATGGATTCAAAATGAATATACTTTCTTAGATTTAGTCTTATCCACTCCTTTACTCACTCACTCAGTGAGATACCTACCCACTGACACAAAGGTACTCAAAAAATCACTCAAGCATTTCCCCACTCCCTCACTTGTTTACCTAGCTAATAGCCAATGTATATGACACTGTGTCACATGACCACCGACCTTCACTGGTCTCTGTGATCCCCGGTAACATCTAATCCATCCTGAGTGTTCTGTCTATGCTCTGACCAAGAAACAGCAAACTTTTCCCGCCTCCGCCTGCAAGAGTTCAACTGCAGTTCCCCCACTAGTCACTAGATGACACCAGGACCAGATGTATGAGCTGCCCTTGGTCACGTGACTGGGACATGCGCAGAGCAATTGAGCTGCTCATTTAGCCTTTGTTTGACATTGGTATCGCTCATGCTCTGTCTCTCGTGTTACCTTGTTGTGTCTAATGTATAGGCCTGTTAACCCTTTTGAATACAAGAGAGACTATTGATCATCATGATACACAAAAGAAGTACTGACAATCCAGTGTTTCAGCAATAAAATGCTGTCAAGCCAGCATTTTATTTGTGTATCATGCTGAAGATTTGAAACAGTAAACATCATGTCGATTAATTGACATGGTGCTTGAATAAGTAGCCCATAAAGGGTTAAAGTATGTACGACCGTAATATGATTTTCAATGGTAGTGTAACCCTGGTTTATAAATATATGTAGCATTTATATGAAATCTTTTTATTGACTACATTCCTTAGTGGTTATATTCCTTATTTGATAAAGAATTTTAGATATTAATTGGAATGCCCCTGTAATGCCACACTTTTCAAAGGACCATGTGCTTTTTTGGTTACTGAGCATTTGAATATGTCTTTATGGTATCATCAACAAGCAGTTATTGCATGGTCCAGGATGTTCCTCTTCTATCATATTACTTTACAGTGGCAACTTGCCTTCTTTCCTTCTCAATATTTTATCCAGTAGCAGACATATATGTGTGCGAATGCATCGGATTAATGGTAGAACAGGGAAATGTCACAAAGGAAGAGGTAGAGAGTATAGGGAGATCCACAAAAAAATGAGCAAAATTGGAAAAGCACTGATCTAAGTGAGGGAGTGAGATAGAGAGCCGCATTGCTTGAAGGGCCCAAAGACACTCCCACTGTGGATTCTATGGCATCGATAAGACTCTTTTATTAATTGGCTTTGTTGATAGATGTCTTCTGCAGTAGTTGATTACTAGTTGAGGCAGTATAGTGCAACCTACACCATACGCTGGTTCCCTGCAGGTATTTGAGGGCATGATAACTGCAAGCCATGTCTGAAGACATTTTCCCCAGATCCTGGGGAGATGTACTCTTGAACTCCACTAGATGCGGCTATTTCTATTCTCCAATCACATACATTTTTCAAGCATCTGCATAGGAGAGACAGGTGCCTTCCATTTCTGGTCTGTTTTGGAGCACCACACCAACATTTGCCCATAAAACTCTCAGCAACCTAATTTGGCTCAGCACTTAACTTGATTGTCCAGCAGAGTGAAATAACCTGATTACTTCATGTGGTATTCAGATAATTACGCATAATTTCCTCACTGCCTCACTGTCATTTCTCCAATAGATGCCTGAGCATCAAGTGCTAGCAGGAAGAAACGGGGAAATTAGGTCTACCATCCTACAAAAATACTGACATTGTTATTCTTATGTAGGTGAATTTGGATAAATGCTTCGCCTTTAATGTTTTTTAACTTACCTCATAACTAATTAGTTTTCTTGCTGATTTTGCAGGATTTTCTCATCTTCTGATTATAGAACCTTTGGAGATAATAAGCAATGTAATCATTTGTCTGTGTGGTGACATTTTAATTCTAATAATGCATTCAAAGTACTTGTTCCACTGCTATCAATCATGTGAATTTTTCGCTTATCCAAGTATAGATAAATCATTTGGATTAGCAAAAAATTGCCCGAATGAAAATGGTGGAGCCAAAGCTTAAGGTGTCATTGATCATTTCATCATTTTATCAATTCAATAGGACTTTTTGCAACTGAGTTTTAGATTTCAGTAGTGGTAGGTTGAACTTTTAGTGCACCACCTGCAGTGGGACTTCTAACGGGATTGAAACATGGAGTGATCAGAGAGAGACCCTTAATTGGTAATTTCCCAGAATGCAATTAGGGTATAAATATGGTCTTGAGACTGAAGATAAATGTGAAGTCCAATTTAATCTAATTTACTTGAGGAGCTGCCATGTGTCATCTTTAACAATAGAAATTAGCCAAACAAGATTACCTAAAAGATCAGAGAATGTTTAATTGCCCTCCACCAAAAAAGTTAAGGACAGGAGAGGAGTTTATTGGGAAGCTCCTAATGAGAGCAATTTTGCCAACAACAAGAACAAACAAAGGTGTTGAAATGAATCCCAATTTAGGAGGCAAGTTAAGGCTAATATATATAAAAATTTTGGTAACTTCGAAAATAAATTTCATTGAATTATTGCAGGAAAACCAATATATAGTATAAAATTCTGTGTACATTGAAATTGCCTAATGCATTCATTATGCCAGGCCGAGCTGAATTAAACCACATTGCATCGATTTAGTCTCAGCTTACTTCTTGTTGGTAATATGTCCTTATGACAGTGCATTATGAAATATGTCCATCATGGTATGCTATTATGACGTACCATTTTATTATTCAAATAATCTTAACATATGATTGTATAAATGCATGAAAATATGAGGCATTTATACACTGAATGTCCACATCAGCGTCCACGGTCCACTGAACACCAGCTATGTCAAATATACATAAGTTATAAGACCTCATGGTCCACTGCACAATATAATGATTTAATGGTCAAAGCAGACCGACCTAATGGTTCACTGAGCACAAACAATAATGTATATAATGTTTAAAAGTGAATGCAACTGACTGTCATGGGTGGCTGAGCACTGCTGACACCGTCACGGGTGTCTGAGCACCAAAGACTGAGCAATAGGTTATATAAGTAATGACGCCATAACTTTCCGGTCGCTCTAGCGTCACTCCAGTGCAACCCAGGTCAAATATGAAAGCAGTTATTCCCATTATTAAGGAAGTTATGCAACCAGGACTGTTTCGACCTCTGAATGCACCACAGACAAACCAGCGCAAGTTATGCACCCGGAAAGCGAGAAGTGGAAACCTGATATATTCAACTCCGCGCATGCGCAGTATGAAGGTTGTAGACGCAGAAACGGCCAAGTTATGAGGGTCTGAACATGCCAAACTGGGCAAGACAATGGGGGACGCGGCGGCGTCTATGGGGGTCCTTTGTGCACCCAATGAGACATGAAAGACTCCCCACTAACAACCAGAGACTGGGGCTGATGCCACTGGCTCCAGTCACTCTGAGAGGCCAAGCCAGGGGTTGGGGACTTATACCCCTGGCAGGCACCTCTAGAAAGCAGAATCTCCAGAACCACCACTGAAGTGACATCTCCAGTCCAGCTCTCCTGCTACCTGCTATAGCTCTGCACTATGCTTGGTTAGACTATGCCAGACAGGCATAGGACTACACCCCTCTAGTGGCCAGAGGCTATCTTCTACCAGTCAACTTACACAGGTGGAGTGGAACATAACTTTATACTTTATAACCAATTGTATATTTACTGTGTGTGGAAACTACCTGTACATTAACATTTGTATTACTGATACATAACATGTTCTGCCTAAGCTGAATAAACCAGTGATAACTGGAATAGCACTTATAAGAGCTTGATATTCTTACTCTCTATATACCACAAGTCATATGATATTTTTCATATGACAACTTGATCATGCACAATAACTAGTAAAACAATATTGTGGCTAACCATATATTTTTGGGTTTCTGCTTGAATCTGTATTAACCTTTAAAGGTCCCTGATGCACTGATGCATCATCCCATAGGGTCGTCCTGATGCACCAATGAAGCGCTGGTGAGCAGTCTTGCCAGCACTTCATTGGAGCATCCTGAGAACCCTATAGGATTTATATACATAACCTCCCAGAGGGTTGGCATGATGCATCAATGAAGTCTGCTCGCCAGCACTTCATTGGTGCATCATGACGACCAATAAGCATGATGCACGCTTGCATTAGCGGCGCTTAAAGGGTTAAGATCAGTAGCGATCCTCAATATTCCTAACAAGGGGATTCATGATTTACTCATTCATTACTGCCAAGTAAACCCCTCAGCAGTTCTGACCTGATCAGCTGAGTAGGAGTAAAATTATCAGTGAAGAGCCTCAAAAAAAGGAGAATGCACTTAGGTTATGTCCTAAAAATAGAGTAAGTGCCTCCATATCTAAAGCAGTCCTCATTATCGTCAACTTTACGGCAACTGGAACTGGATTCTCCCCCACAGTAGAGTCCCTTGTGGCATTATACAAGTAGCTCTGGAGGCCATTTCTTAACACACTACGATTGCTGTCCTTCAAATCGTCGTGAGGAGCCATACAATAGCATACACTTGTAGTTACTAATGCCTCCATCGGTATGACTGCCCTACCAAACCGTATGTAATTACTGCATAGATGGTAATCGTACAAGGCAGCCTTAGTGATGTTCTAACGATCATCTTCACTAGCTATGGGATTCTCAAATCATAGTGGTTGTGTGTAGTTGTATTACCTTCAGAAATGGCCTCCTGTTGATTCAAGAAGTAAGATAGGAACCACAATCACGCATAGATTTGTTTTATGACAAATATCCTTCAGGCTGTACACATATCAACTTCATTTATTGTCACTAATGATGAAAGTTATGTGCCTGGTCCAATAGAAATCTGAATCTCTTGGCTTCTATCCATTGTTCAATGGCAATGCCATTAGCAGTTTTACTACAATTTAATGGCATTGTCTGCAGGCCTTAAATGAATATATATATATATATATATATATATATATATATATATATATATATATATATATCTGTAATGATCAAACTGAGCTTGCAATGGTTAACTGGGAGGTATGGCCACTGTATTGTAGTTTTACATCATGAAGAAAGAATGGAGGACAGGAGGCCCAAATAGTGGTAAGGTCCCTGGTACCTATAAATCTACACCAAGAACCCTGCCACTTTTCCTGCCTTCCAAAGATACTATGTCTCTGTCAAATGATATTTGCTATAATTGTATTTACTTTTGTTCTTAAAATTGTAATAAACTTACCTCCAAGACAAAAAGTACTAGTTCTAAGGGCATTGGGTTTCATAAAGTAGTAGTTTTGTTCCCACCTCAATTCCCTGTGTAAGCAGTTCAGGCAAATTGGACTTTGTTTCAGCAATCAAAAAGGTTTATAACTCTATCCACTCTGTTTTGTTGGTTTACTGAGGCTCCTCTCCCAGTGGTCAGATTGATTATTGTGACTTTGACAAATCCTCTTAGCCCTTTATGTGCACAAGGATGCCACAATGGGTGATATATCAATACTGCAGCGACAATAAGGGTTTAAAGGCTAAACCATCAGCTCAATTAACACACATTTTTCTGGAGGCCATTTCATAACAGCCTACGACTACACCCTTCAAGTCGTACCAAAATCCCCATAGGAAAAGCATTAGCATGTTGTAGTCGTAGGACTTTAGGTGATCGTAGTACCTTAAGAAATGGCCTCCAGAGGTAAAAGCATGTTGGGAGTCAAAGAGGCAGCATTAGCACTGACAAAGCCAGATTTTCAACCTTTGTGGTCGGACCTTTTTTTTGTCCAGGTAAGGTCCATGAGGATAATGATTGGCTATAACTGTTTACATAGGGTATTTTGAGTGCTGGAAAAAAAACGTTAACACTGTATAAAACATTGCAAATATACCAAGGTTTTTTAGCACCATATTTCCCCAATGCTGCTCTTCGTATTAAGGAAACACTTTCAAAATAATGTCAATTTCTCACTATTGGGAAATATCTTCCAGGGCTGCCCTTAGTGTGTCACTTCAACCTTTAATTTACATATATAGTTTGGTAGCTAAGAAGGTCCTGTGGCCCCTATCCTCATCTCTGGTCAAGATTTTACTTTTCCAATATATATATATATATATATATATATATATATATATATACTACATAATTGTAGAACCCTTTTTGCCTCAAAACACACCTTAAGCCTGGCCATTTTCATTTCATGCAGCTTAAAAGTGGTTAAGTTTTTTCACCTTAGCCCAGCCCAGCCCAGGCCTATGTACCCTTCCTTTTCAATGAAAAACGATGGTTCCCTTACATGTTATAGACATTGTCCTGACACAAGCCGTCCATTCGCTGGGATGAGTAGGCACACGGGGACCATAGTAAAACATAAAAGACAGTGTTAGGCTAACATGAGTCATCATTCTCCACTCTAAAGACTTCCAGTAACCATTAAGGGGCTGCCTACTGCATAAATACATCATGTTTATTTGTCGTCATAATGCATTATGCTGTACCGCCAGTTTGATTATCTGGGCAGTACTACTACAGAAAATGACTGTGATTTGCAATCCCTAACATAAAAGTCAGTGTTCACAGGTTATGCTCTAGGACTACTCTGTATGATCGCCACTTCTGTACTACCGTAAAACATAAGCCAACTTTTTTTTTTTTTGCTATTCCGTGTCAAAAATTGGCTTCTAATTTCCTCCCAAAGTCTACCCTGGCCTATAACCGTGATTTTATTACTAAAGAATAAAGAGGAAACGGTTCAAATCAGACCCCAAAATCAGGTTTTAGTATTTTCTTTAAACTCTATCCCCGGGTTATGACTGAGGTCGGCTTATGACCGAGCTTTGACAGTAATAACATAGGGTTTAATAATGCAGTCATACCAGTGCAACCAGTCGTACCTCTAGTTGTAAGGCTATAATGGCAGGTGAGTGCGGGCTTCCACTACGATTGGAAGTGTTGCAGTCATAGTGTGTTAAGAAGTGCCCCTTCTTGTGTCAATGCTGTGGAATATAAACATGAGCTGCCAAGGGCAAAATGATTTAAGAGCAGCCCAAGCTGTTGCAGCTGTCAAGTTACCATTTGTGGAGTGTGAGAGATAAATGTTACCCTAAAGTGGAGTGTTGGTGAATAAGATGTATTAGCTTTGAATTAGCCATCTTTATGAAAAGAACCATTGTAGTTTGATGGGCAAGATTTTGCTAATGGAATTTGGATCCTCATAAAGACATCAGCACAGTTCTGGATCGTGTTTCAATAGTTTCAACGACAGGTTCAGCCAGTCAAATCTAAGCGGGTGATCTTAGGATTTTGGCCTTGGTGACTAAATAGCTGGCTACATTACTGGGTGATCATACTGCCTGCTAGCTAAATATCCACCACAGCAGTGACTCAATAAGGGATCCTGTATGACAACCCTCCATGTGAATAATTAGTGGGTAGCCTTAGCTGCTGCCCTCTGCACTCCTTTACTCAAATGTACCCAATCTGGGCTCTTTACACTACTACCTATAACCCTGTGGCCAGCGCCTTTGGTGCTGGTATGACATTTCTTTTCTAAAGAATAAAATATCATTTTGAAAAGTGTGGTGTTTCACCTAAGGATTGAGTATTACATTATGCCTGTCATACCCAACCCTCACCCACCATGGTTTCTAATAATGTTACAAAGGAAATTACACCTAGCTGACACCTCAGCCCTACTATCAAGAAAGAATAACAGAGTGCACATTGTTTTAGATACAATTAGGTCATTAGAAATAGATCTATCATATGTGATTTGAAAGGGAACTATCTAGAACAAGTATACATAATTTAGGCTGGGGGTCTTGATTGTCTTCCTAAAACCACCTAAAACTGGCCCCACCAGGTGCCTATTCAAGGCCTGACCCCTATTGATTTGACAGCCCTCCTACCCTGGTCCCTATCCAAGGGAGGCTGCTATTCAAGGCCCGGCTCCTATACGAGACATTAGGGTAGTTACTGCAGCCCTATGCTCATTTGAACATAGGAGTGCATACTATACTGTGAAGGAGGTATGACTGGTCACTATGTAGCCAATAGTGGCTCCTATGACTGGGTGCTATGACTTCATAGTGGTGGGTATTGAGTCAGTAGTTGAATAAATAGCAGCTGCTATTTTGAGGCCTGTACTGTAGCTCAGAATGTAGTCACTGTTATGGAGTCATTTCTTACACCTCCAACTATGATTTGAGGGTGTTCAGTCGTGGAAACTATTGAAACACGATCCAGATCTTAGCAGGTGATCTTAGGATTTTGGCCTTAGTGAATAAATAGCTGGCTACATTACTAGGTGATCATACTGCCTGCTGGCTAAATAGCCACCACAGCAGTGACTCAATAGGGGATCCTGGTATGACAACCCTGCATGTGAATAATTAGTGGGTAGCCTTAGCTGCTGCCCTCTGCACTCCTTTGCTCAAATGTACCCAATCTGGGCTCTTTACACTACTACCTATAACCCTGTGGCCAGTGCCTTTGGCTCTGGGAAGGCAGTTTTTTTTTTCCTAGAGAATAAAATATCATTTGGAAAAGTGTGGTATTTCACCTAAGAATTGAGGATTTCGTCCACACATGGGCCAACTATGTAGTTACTAGTATGCAGTGGTGTAGATAGAGCACTAGGCCTTACAAATCTGTCATGCCTGTCATACCCAACTCTCACCCACCATGGCTTTCTAATAAAATTACAAAGGATATCACACCTAGCTGACACCTCAGCCCTACTATTAAGAAAGAATAACAGAGCGTTTTCGATACAATTAGGTCATAAGATATAGATCTATCATATGTGATTTAAAAGGGAATTATCTAGAACAATTATACATCATTTGGGCTGATGGGTTTCGGTTGTCTTCCTAAAACCATCTAAAACTGGCCCCAACAGGCCCCTATTCAAGGACAGGCCCCTATTGATTTGACAGCCCTCCTTCCCTGGCCCCTATTCAAGGGAGGCTGCTATTCAAGGCCCAGCTCCTATATGAGACATTACAGTAGTTACTGCAGCCCTATGCTCATTTGAACACAGGACTGCATACTAGACCATGAAGGAGGTATGACTGGTCACTATGTAGCCAATAGTGGCCCCTACGACTGGGTGCTATGACTTAATAGTGGTGTGTATTGAGCCAGTAGTTGAATAAATAGCAGCTACTATTTTGAGGCCTCTACTGGAGCTCACTATGTAGTCACTGGTATGGAGTCATTTCTTACACCTCCCACTACGATTTGAGGGTGTCCAGTCGTGGAAACTATTGAAACACGATCCAGTACATATAGACACACACATGCCATCCTTTTCCCACGACCTTGTTTTTTTGTTAAGCAACCTTTATTGTTAGTAGCACTAGTACAATAGCAAAATCATGACATGACACATTATAGTTAGAGAAAAGAAGTATAAGTTTCAAGGCAGTGGGAATCACTTCTTTTAGACGGCAAATTACCATGTTTTAGCTCACAACCACATCCTGTGGCCGGCATTTGGTGACCAATGGGTGTAGGCACAAGGAGCTCATGTTCTCTCATAAGCGCCATCAGGTAGCTAGCTGGGCCTTTACACTGTGAATAATGACCACAGCAGCGTGATGATGAGGAATGTGAGCGTTCATTGAAAAGTGTGCAATATTAAAGGTATGTGTGGAGTGAGGAAGCGAGAGTGCAATCAGTGTGGGTGAGAAGGTATTAAGAAGGAGGGTGACTCTCAATTACAAATGGCCAGATAATTGAAGTATAAGCTGGCTGGATTGCCCTTGGGCCTATCATTCAGCTTTACAGATTATGCCTTTGCTAGATGCTGCTATAGTTGGTATAACATTGTAGTTTTTGTGGTCCCTTGTTGTAAGCCTTTGTAAGCTATATCGGTACTGCACTACCCAGTTTGGTGAATGAGCAACATAGACATAAATCATAATAGCATGCAATGTGGTGTTAAATGTAAATTGTCTATATTGCCTATCATTTAATTTTACAGATCAAGCCTTGCTAGATGCTATTATAGTGGGTATATTGTTTGATGTGATAGCTGAGTAAGTCTAGATTTCTTTTATATTGCTTTTAAACTACCCAACATATTTGTTATGAACTGATTACCTTTAATCCATTATTACCAGCTAAGCCAATAAATATAATATGCATACTCTATATCTATATGAAATAAAAGAGTCGCATAACGTGCATTACAGTCATAGAGGATTATCTTCTTTACCTTGATATAAGTAAAACAGCCAGTTGATGTCTGTGTGGCATACTCCTTGAAGTCCTTCCTCATACGGAACAAGTATTTAGTGGATAATTCGTGACTTGTGTGTGTTAGCAAAGGATAATTACACGAGGGAGCAGCCTGAGTGTTATTATCCTTTTCTAACACACACAAGTCATGAATTATCCATTAACTACTTATGTTTTTTACACGATTAATCAAAATATAATCAAAAGAATATCAATGAATACAAGTTGAAAACAAAAATTATTCCCCTCCACCGGGAATTGAAGCCTGCCATAGTGTGTGTACACACAGCAAAAAAAGAAGGTTTGCCCAGACCGGGACTCATCCCGCCTACCTGTAGAAGCTGAGCGCAATGCGTTAACACTAGACCATTGGCACACACACCTCAGCGTCCGGCAGCAGTTGGCCATCAGGACAAAGGACCTTGGGGATTTTTTCCTTGGGGCTGAGCTGTCTGTAGTACAGGCGAAAAAGGAATGGCTGTTTTCAGTCTAGGGAAAACTTCATGGAAAATGCATACAAACTGTTAAGCCTCCAGTCAGGAGGCTTAACAGTTTGTATGCTTTTGGCCTTTGGATGAGTAGAAAGATGAATTATAGGATCAGAAAGATACTAGACCTCTAAGGACAAAGGGCCTCAGAGATTTAGTACTTACCATTACATTACATATCCTTTGGAAATGAAAGAAGGGAATGGCTGGTTTTGTAAAACCAGGAAAGACTTTATGAAATAAGAATACAACCTGCCAGGACAGTTGAGCCTTCAGTCAGGATTAGCTCTCTCTTTCTATAGATGTTCAAGGTTGGCATAGTCTAATAACATATTGACTTGACTGCCTATCTGGAAGTACGCTACAACTTGTGGCTATCACAGATTCTTGTCAAACAGCATGCAGTGCTGCAGCTTCTTGAAATGAGTATAGAACCATTCGCAACAGCTGTGTTCGGATTGGGTTAAGCTGTTGCCATAGATATTCTAGGTTAACATCGTTTGATAACATTTGTCTTCAGTACATATTTTCAAGTATAATTTGAAGTGCGGATTCTTGTGAAATAATATACAGTGCTGCAGCTGGTTTGTAAATTGTGAGTTGGCCCTAAAAAGCACTGAAATTACACTTAGCACCCTTGCATTGGCTATGACTTTAAGAACTAGGATTAATATAAACCATGGCAAAACAGCTGTTCCGCATCATCCAACAATGCCTGTAATCTCATGGCAGGGGGCTGAGACCACCTAACCCTTGATCAATAACATGCGTTGGTCGATGATAGGCCAAGTTCCCTATCTTGTAGGTGCCATATCATTATTTCTACCATCTAGTAACATATGTCAACTTCTTATGGATTTTAGACAGAAGAGCTGCTTCTCATTAGGACAGTTCACAGAAGATGATACCTAACTATACTGGTATTAGACAACTTTAATGCTAGCTGAGAACAGCTTTAGACTTTTTTTATGTAAACTTGTTCCATGTGACATGAGCATGAGGCATTGAAAGCTAATAGCACAGATTTAGTTTAAGCCAGATTTACAACTCCCCTCACAACTTGTTTTTGTTCAGAAATGTGTCTGGGGGATTTTTATTTTCTACCATCTTATGAGGTGCCAGCGATTTGTTACTGTTTTCTAAAGCCTTAGGAGGGGTAAGTGTTTGTCAATGGACCATTCTGGGTATTATTAATATTTTTCATATTTACTAATTTCTTCGCCATATAAAGCCTAAGCTCTGCTCACGATCCACACTCAACAATCTCCTGTATTCCCCAACAGGAACCAGGATCCATAAGTTATCACAAACCCACTTCCTCCATGGGACTCTGTGACATAAGGTACAAGGATGTAATAACATTCCAACCTTATCTACATCCACACAGTTCCACTGGAGGAAGTGCGATCCACCTGTGGTGCCATATTTGGAATGAGAGGATATTTCACAATCTCCTCTCAATTCTCATTAACATAATCTACCCACAGGTGGCACTCTCTCTTTATGACATGTGTCACTATTCTATTGAGCCACATGTACAGAACATTTCACAACACTGTGAGCTGATCAAGCCCTTAGTATAAAAGGCAGCTTGAGCAGCTCCCAATCTATCTTTTCTAAACTCATCTCTCCCAACTTACACCTTACACCTATACCTAGAACCTACGTCAGGTTGAGCTATAGGATCGGAGGCAGAGCTTGGGTATTGGCAAGTGTTATCATTGTTACCACCTTTATGAAACACTCATGTCAGCTATGCAATAAAAGGATCAAATGAACTTCTCTGGATTCCGTGTATATTCACTTCACCACTTGTAACGGTCCGTTGACATGTTTCACAAGGGGTTATTACATAGTGCAGAATACCATAGCAGTTTTAGATTGTCATCCATTTCATTAAAAGGAATTATGAAACCTGAAATGATAAATGGTACTTGATCTATAATTATTTTTGAGACCTTTTCCTCTTTTGTATTTCTCAACCAAAAATACAAATGATCATCCCATAGCGAAGAAAAGGTTGAGTTTGAAGAAAACAAATCCACGTTTGCTTTTCATATGCATGTATATATTTGAAGTGTTTTGACAGAAATTTATGCACACACTGAGGATATTGATTTCTTTCACTTACATGTCTTTCTTTAAAGGGTTATGGAAATTGGAGAATCCAAAGGTCATTTTTCAAATGCAAGTACAATCCGGGGAGTAGAACAAGTCCCATGAAAGACATTACGGCCCTAGTGATTAATGGGAGAAATATGTATTTGTATTATCAGTCTTATGAGGAATATATACATTGTAATAATTGTACAAAAAGCCTCATGTATGGGGATGAGGGTGCATTTGTGGCTCATTTTCCAGGCAAAAAAGAAAAAGTTTTCCAAGATACAGATTTGTTGTATGCAAAACTATTTTTAGTTCCCCTTTAATACTGACAATGTCTCAGGACATACACTTGTTGGAAATCTCAGCTTTGACCAATAAATAAGACATATTACATTTATAAGTGCATCATGTCATTAGTCATCAAGCATAAGGGTGACATCCTAATTGGACTGATACAATCCCACAGGTCCAGCATGAGGCATCAATCTCAAGGAAGTATGTAAAATTAACTCACTAGCACCTCACTGGTGCATCATACCAGGAGGCCATTGCGAAAAGATTTGGAATTGGTTCTGTAGGAGGTGCTATTCCCACTCACTCACCTCAAGGAATTGATTCCCTTGTGTGTTGCAAAAAAGGAATTGGTCAGAGGAGTGGTCCAGAGTCGGGGTGTAATTCTCAAGTAGGAACCAATTCTCTGGGGAAGTCGATTCTAATGGTGGGGAAGAGCCAAGAATTGGAAGATCAAATAGCTACAGTGAGAATTTAATTCCATTTCTTTTCGCAACAGCCTCCAGAATGGACAACTAGCACTAGAGCAAATGACCAAAGTTCCCTTACTCATGGTGCCTTTGTGGGCTATGCTATTAGGCTTTCCTATTGCTTGTGATTAGGGTTAAGTAGATAAGTGTTCCTGTGATCTCTGAACTTGGCCGTCTGCCTGGTTCTACCAGATTCCCCCTCCCTTTACTTTATTAACCCTTAAAGGCTATATGTCTAAATGTATTATCCCAAACATTAACTCAGCTCTTAGAGTGTATAATTATGGTCTAGCAAAAGAAAACCTTGCAAACATCATGCAGTCTTAAGCAGGTCTATAACATGTACCTAAAAGGTGCAGATGACAGTGAGGCATGACATGTGATGGTGTAAGCTATAATGGTTATGTTCTGGTTATGATGATTTTAACGTGCAATTTCTCTTTCGAGAATAACAGAATTTCTGATAGTTCTGGCATTTTGCCAATCTAGCACAAATGTAGAATTTCCAGCCTTTTTTAACGCTACATTTTTGTACCTTCAATGAAGTTACTTCACACAACGCCACCTGTGAACTATTGACTCAGTAAAGGAGATGCGCATCATTACAATTAACCTTTGTCCTAGATCAGGATTGCATGCTTAACATGTTAATCACACATATAATCACTCAAGCAGCATCATGATGTGATGCTGCCTTTGACCTTATTGGGGACGCTACACCCCGATTGTACAGATCACAACAGAAATGGCCATCTTTCTCAGGATGGTAGAACACCGATACTTATTGTATCATTGGCTCTGACCCCTTTCTTTTAATTTCGATTTTCCCTTTCTGCTTGGAAATAGAACCAGTCAGAGTCTGATATTGGAAAGTCGAGCTCTTGATCAGATTGACAGCAACCCAACCTGCAGTGCAGAAAGTTCTCAGTACTCAGTAGGCCTTCTGGTCATTCTGGTCTAGCAAATAATATTATGTTTTTGCTTACATAAAACTGTCCGATTCACAAAGAATTAACATCAATAGGGGATAGTTTCTGCTGATAAAGGAGATTTATTGCAAAGTACAGTGGAACTATTTTTTGTAGCAATAGTTTATCAGTGCAGTAGGGGCTGTGTTTTGGCACTATTTTTCTGTATGCCCCCTGGTCTGTGCCATATGCCCCCTCCTCTATCCATATGCCCCCTGTTCTGCATATTGGCCCCATATACCCCCATGGTCGGCCGGCATACCTGAATCCTATGCATTTACTTTACAGTATCGTATGGGGGGTATAATAATACCTCTAGAATATTAGTGACCATTGTTAGGAAATGCCTTTGAGTATGACATAAACATGCGTTAAATGTATTTACTCACCTAAAACACCTATGCTTATACTAGACTATTAACCTACTACCAGTCCTAAAAGACTCAAATATTAAACTCAAAATTACATACTTTATTTTAGTTGTCCTACAATTATTCGACCAAATCTGATTCTAAAGTCACCAACAATTTTATTTATAAGTTTTATATTGGCAGTAAACCTCCTAAATCAGACTCCACTTTGACACTTTTGTTTGTTCTTGTTGTTGGCAAAACTGTTCTCATTAGCCAGTTAGCCCCTCTCCTGTCCTTGATTTATTGGGTGGAGGGCGATTAAACTTTCTCTAAACATTGGTTAATTTCTATTGTTACAAATGACACTTGGCAGCTTCTTAAGTGAATATCATTACCAATTAAATTGTACATCATGTTAATCTTGAGCCTCAAGACCATATTGATACCCTAATTGCATTCTGGGAAATTACCAATTAAAGCTCTCTCCCGCATCATTTGGTGTTTCAATCTCATCTCACTGCAGGTGGTCCACTAAAAATATACCCAACCAGTACTGGTACTAAAATGTTCAAATCCAAAAAATTGATAAAATGAGGACCCTAATTGAAATTTTATGATACCTTAAACATTGGTTCCACTGCTGTCAGTCGGGCAAATTTTTGCTATTCCAAATAATTTATCTATACTATACTATATCTATATATTCACATGACTGACATCAGTGGAACTTGTGCTTTAAAGGCATTAATATAATTGAAATGTCAAACAGACAAATGATTATATTGCTTATTATCTCCAAAGGTTTTAAAATTGGAAAAGAAGAAAATCCTGCAAAATCAGCAAGGAAACTGATTAGTTATGATTTATATCTTCTTGCACTGGATGTTCAGGCTCCTATTGAAAAAATCACCACACAAGGAAATTTAGCGTAAATAGCGGAATACCACGTGAAGTAATCAGGGTAATTAGCACTGCTGCTGGACAATCGAGTTAAGTAAGTTGAGCCAAATTAGGTTGCTCAGTGTTTTATGGCGAAATGTTGGTGTGGTGCTCCAAAAACAGACCAATAATGTGCTGGCCAGCAGTTTCCCAGCACTTCATTGGTACATCATGATGACCAATAGTCACTCCTGTATAGAACCCTTTTAAAAGGGTTAACAGGCCTATACAGTATAAGCACAACAAGGTAACCAAGAGAGACAGAGCATGTGCGATGCCAATGTTAAACCTTTAATGGTATATTGATGAGACTGCTTGCCAGCACTTCCTTGGAGCATCGAGCCGACCCTCTGGGCATGTATCCCTTAGGGCAACCAGGCCAGAATGATGCTTGAATTGTAACTCGACACGGCTGCATTAATACATCGTGATGACCAATGGGTATGATCCATTAATGGATTAGTGGCATTTAAAGGATTAAAGAATTAACAGGCAAGTACAGTGGGCACAACAAGGTAACTGAGAAAGACAGAGCATGAGCCCTCCCAGGCACCATACCAATGTCAAACAAAGGGTAAATGAGCAGCTCAAATGCTCTGAACCTGTCATGGTCACATGACCAGCAGCAACTCATACATGTGGTACTGGCGCCATCTAGTGACAAGTAGGGTAATTGCGGTTGACCTCTCGCAGGCGGAGGTTGGCATAGTCTGCTGTTTCCTGGTCAGAGCATAGACAGAGCACTCAGGATGGATTAGATATTACAGGGGATCATGGTGACCAGCTGACGGCAGTGGTCATGTGACACAGGGTCATTTTATACATTTGTTACTGGCTAGTCAAATTAGCAACACAGTGAGCAATGCATGTGTGATTGTGTGAGTGTCTCATTGAGGGAGTGAGTGAGTGAGTGAGTGAGTAACATCATGTTCAAGACTTTTACCAGTTTAAATTTCTTCAAGTGACTGCAAGTCAAAGATAATAATGATAATAGATACAAAATTCTTTCACTAATGAAAGGGACACAGGCTCTATACCAGACCATAAAAAGAAGATACTGGGCACCTTTCTACCTAACCATAACATTGAATAAAAGTCTTGGACGTGACATCACATGGAAGTCTAGATGTACGGAGGTATGGTAAAAAAACTCTTAGTCTACCCCATGTTAGAATAGTATGGTAATGCTGCCTACGAGAATTGACTAAACAAAAATGACTTTTAGATACTCTTACATAAATTAACTCTACAAGGGTGCTGTAAAAAATGCAGAAAGTTATAGAAACAGCATTATTGTCCACTTTTTTAACTTGATGGATCATTGTAAATTTGCATTTCTCTGATAGCACTTATTGTTTTCTGTAGAATATCACCAGAAAGAATAATATCAATTAACAATATAATGCTACAGAACCATCAGAGCGCGAAATGGGCCTAAAACATAAATCTAATGGCTTCTGGTGTCCTGTCCCATTATAACCCTTCTATATATATATATATATATATATATATATATATATATATATATATATATATCCCAATGAAAATCTTCCTTCATGCACCCTTTATCAATGTGATATTTGGAAAGCTTGTCCCAGAAACGAAGGTTTCTGACTAGGTTTTTGAGTGAGTACCATTAAATCCCTTTTTTTCTACTAGCCATAGAACGGTATTACAAGTATTCAGTGAATAAATCATAAATTACAGTAAACTCCATCTATTTATTACCAGTGGCCAGAAGCCGGTCAGAGCCATTAATATTGAATTGGTCAGCGGAAAACGTTCTGGAGAAACTGGGACTCGAACCCAGGGCCCAACAACTTTAAAAAAGCTGCTCTACCTCTGAGCTACTTCCCCTGGCCAGACATTCTCTACCTTCCAACTACACCTGGATCGGTATGATACACACACTAGGGGGCAGTGGTTACCTGGTACCGAGCTCTCTAGAGATCCCCCTTGCAAGGTGGGACCACTCGGTATCTCCACCAAGTATGGGAAATTACTGCCCCTACAATATTCAGACTTGTGGTGAGACATAGCCTTCACATTACACCCAATAACCGTGCCTACACACCTCCCCCACTGTTGCGTGCTGCCCTTCATCTACAAGTACCTCCTTACTAGGGGAACACAGGAGACCGAGACACTCTCATAACATTACACGCCATCTGGTGACATTTTAAACACATGGAGGAGTGAGTGGTCATGGAAGGAGATACTCAAGGTATCAATAATGGAACAAGGCAGTCTCAGTTCGACCAAGAGTTTTTATGATAAGCATATGTAACAAGTACTGGGAGAAGGGGTCCTAGAAGCCCCTGCGCTAAGCCCCCTTTTTGCAGAACTTGTCACAATTATTTGGATTGTATGTCAGTCTCAGTAGACATTTTTGACACAGTAAAAGGAAGGTACTTTTGCTGTTTTATGTTTAAGTAGGGAAAGGGTTTTAGCTCATCAGTCATATCTTTTCACATGATTTAAGGTGTGTTGCATATTCTCAAAATATTGACCATCATTGAAGAAACAATCATTTAAGCACACATGGCTTAAAGTCCAGGACAAAAGCTAGGAGATGATGTTTCCAATTGGAACAATCATGGTTTCTGATAAAATAAGTCTTGCTATAGTGGAAGATTCCACTCTGAAGCAAGGATGGTGTCAGGGTTCACATTATATAGGGGAGGGTGTGGGAATAGTCAACTTAGACAAGGGGTTAGACATCATGCCCATGGGCACATGTCAAAAGTACTTTGGTCACCAATGACACCCGGGGCGATTTTGGATGCTGCATCACAAATGTCAGAAACACACTACTACAATTAGTCCCAAATGGGTTCTGTATGTAAGGGAGACTCAGATTGGTTGCTGTGTACAAACTATCTTGTGCACTATTGATATTGGTAGTGTTGGTCCTGAAAGTACTGTGTGGTTCAGGGCTGAGCAGATACAGCATACACCAACATTCTGGTCTAAATATCAAACAAAACAAATAAGGGGACATTTCACCTTTCGATTCAAATCATATTTTGGAATAATGCTCTGATGCATATTAACATGTACATAATTGATGCCAATTTTTTAGAACCATATCATTACTGGAAGATTCTACTCCGAGGCAAGGGTAGTGTCTGTATAGCTTATTTATGAAGTGAGTGGTATGTCATTGTTTGGACTGGGAAAGTATCAAGGAAGTGGTGGAGGTGGATGACCACTCACCCACTCATCACCAGAAGCCATTAAACCCCATGGGGCATGCACAGAAAGCTATCAATATACACCATTGACACCCAGGGTGATCTTTGATGTAGTATCATATATTGAACAAGTAACCAATGGATAACTCATGACGAGTGTGTGTTAGTGAAGGATAATGACACGAGGCCGTAGGCCAAGTGTTGTTAGCCTTTGCTAACACACACGAGTCATGAGTTATCCATTGACTACTTATTTTATACCACAAAACCAATAAATAATCAATATAATACCAATAAATTCAAGTTGAAAACAAAAATTATTCCCCCTCCCCGGGACTCGATGCCAGCCATTGTGTGTACACGATCGGTACATACACCTCCTCGCCCGGCAGCGGACAGCGACAGCCCCCGTCTTGGCTAGGCTTGGAAGTGGCACATGGCGAAAAATAGTGTACATACACCTCCTCCCCGGCAGCGGACAGCGACAGCGCACACGGCAAAAAAGAGATGCGTCTCGCTGTTATGTTTGTGTAGAATACACCTCGACGCCCGGCAGCGGACAGCGACAGCACACACGGCGAAAAAAGATGCTTCTCGCGGTTATGGTTGTGTAGAATACACCTCGTTGCCCGGCAGCGGACAGTGACAGCGCACACGGCGAAAAAAGACGCGTCCGGGCCGGGACCTCTCACGGCTGAGCGCAACGTGCTAACCGCTAGACCACCGCGTCTCCTCCTTCTGTGCCCGGCAGCGGACAGCGACAGCGCACATGGCGAAAAAAGAAACGTCTCGCTGTTATGTTTGTGTATAATACACCTCCTCGCCTGGCAGCAGACAGCGACAGCGCACACTGCGAAAAAAGATGCATCTCGCTGTTATGTTTGTGTAGAATACACCTTCTTGCCCGGCAGCGGACAGCGACAGTGCACACGGCGAAAAAAGACGCGTCTGGGCCGGGATTCGATCCGCGGACCTCTCATGGCTGAGCGCAATGCGCTAACCGCTTGACTACCGCGTCTCTTGACTAGGGATCTAAGGCTGCAGGTTTGACCCCTACCCTGGCAATGAAAATTATCATAGGTTTTAACATGTAACATATGACATGGAGGGACATGAGAGGCGTGCGGGTTATCCATGGATAACCGCACGCCTTACAAAATTGATGTTGCAGCCTACAGGGTGTGCAATATCGACAGATATGTGGATTGGAATATCCACCAAAAAGCACTGAGTAACCAAGAAATCGTGGTATAATTATACATGAAGGACCATTCACCTTAATGAAGGTGAGCAATGCAAGGATTAAATTACAACAGTCAGGATTTGAGAAATATTAGCCTCAGTAAAATGGTCATATCAAGCTACATGGCAATTTTATAGACAACAGATCCCCCTCTGTCACATGTTATCAATGAGGAAACAATATTAGCGCAATAAGGTGTATCCCTGAACCCTTCCCAAATTTTGGAGTTAATAATAACAAAAAAGAGTGATGCGATTCTGGACATGCTCACTTAGATTTTTTCAACCCTTTTAGAGGTGAAAATAAAAATCAAGTTTAGCTTTGACATGCAAGTAGGACTATTTTATATGCACTCCTTTTGAGAATATCCCTTTTAAATCTTTATAGGAGTCCCTATGCATGTCTTAAAGTACTATGCCCGAATATTATCATGTTATTCATATGAGAAATGTGTTATGAGAAGTTTACCAAAATGTATAGGATAGTCAAGATAAATTGTTGCTTTGACTTAATTCAAGGGCATATAACATGTCCAAGTCTACGCTACATGAATGTGAAATCCGACATATAAAATTAGCTTAAGTAGACTCACTAGGACAGCAGGTTTCGGCCATTAATAGTTTAAACATGTCAAATATGAAGTCTAGCTATCATGTTGTTGGATGATGTCCTACAGCTTAGCCCAATGTGGCTGGTCCAATGTAGCCAATTCAGTGCAGCTGGAGACACAATTTAGCTACATCATGAATCACATTTTTGTCACATAATATAACATGGGTAATATGGGGCGGCATATCTAGCAAATGAGCTGCTGAATACGGTACGGGCAATGCTAATACTCCTATTATAACGTTGCAATCACCTGAACAAAACAATTGAACACTACTGAAAATGTTGCCTTTTAAAAGCCATGATTTACGCGACTGCCAAGGATTTGAAAGTAATAACAGCCATGTCATATGCAACTACTATTTTCTGATTACATCAAACTCATGTAGTTCACATATTTCAAAATATCCCAATGATTTCTAAGACATCATTGTGATGGGATGTTACTGCTATCAAAAATGGCAGTTCACTAGCCTAATATATATCACGACCCCCTGCCACCATGCATGCTGGGAAGGCCTCATTCAGAGACCAATGGTCGCCTAGTTATTAGGATAGGAAGGATTGATTGGACAGTTAACAGTCAGTTATGGCAATAGTTAATATACTAGGTGAGTTAATCTATTATAATTCAGTGATCTTCTATGAGGTCTATTGAAACTATTGGAAAATGCAACGGTGAGTGTTAGATAAACCTCTAATTCAGTATTGCCATACATGAAAGACAACAAAATATAGATTATCATATTGAGAGGACTCCATTCACACTTCGATAAATAGATAGAACTAAACGACCGTGGTGTACAAGGTGGCCGATCCACCCCTATTTTGCCACCAATGGGTGCAGAAAATTGATATTCTTCTTAGCTTTTGTTATACTTGGAATATATGATGATGAGAGCTGGACTGGAGATGATGTCTCTGGGGTGGTTCTCTGGATACTGACTGGATGGAGGGTAGGGTTGAGCTTAAGTACCCTACCCTAGCTTTGTTCCCCCAGACTAGCTGGAGCCAGTGGCAACTGCCACTGCCATTGTTCATTAGTGCTGAGTCTTTGATGTCCCTGGTACATAGGACGCCAGTAGTATATACATGCAAACTGAGCGCAATGGATTAGCTACTAACTAGGTCATGACCTACTGGTAGACCGGAAGTGACCTAGTTTTAACCAATCAGAGGGCTGGATTTGACAGGAAGTGACGTCATAAGGTCATGACCTAGTTTTTTCGACCAATCAGAGAGCTGGATTCCATTTGACCTAGTGACCTGACCTAGATGCATAAATTAAAAGAATTGCGCAATACCTAGAGCTGACCTACTTACAAACCGGAAGTGACCTACTAACCTACTTGCAAAAACATATGACCTACGTATGAGGGTGCATTGCGCAATGCTTGTAAGAATTTACACAATGTTCTGATGCAATACTTTTATGGATTTACGCAATACTTATGACTCATTTTGTTATGTCTCTTCATTTCATGCATTAAAATAAAACACAACTCATTTATTTCACATAACAGATTATATTTTTTTATTAGACACAATATTTACAGATGAAGACAGATTTTCCATTTCCGGGGCGTGCACATATACTACAAAAACATTTGTTGTGTGTGAATTTACTTGCTTGATACCAGCTTTGGCCAGTGAGACTAGTTTTCCATGTGTTGTGGAAACAATAACTGTTAAGTTTGGCTATGTTAGATATAGCATGCTCGAACAAAGCCTGGGCCAGGAAGTAAGTTTGACTGTTTTTGGGTCCAGGTAAAAGACCAGATAAAAAACCATCCTTAAAGTTTACCTCAAAGGAGAAATGATTTTTCACTCCAGGTATACTTAAGGCATGAAGTTCCAGAGAGACCTGCAGACATGTGAAACAAATAGTTTTAGCAATAGCAGATACTTCCAGTTTACAATTACACTGACAAAACACTCCTACTATGGGATTACATTCTAACTCTTGGAGAGTAAGAGCAAACTTTCTTACACTTCCTAAAGTGTACCTTGTGTAGTGTCTTGGGCAGCCAGGTTCAGTGTGCAATTGATATACTCCTATACACCAATCATGCATTATCAAGTTAACTTTTTTCACTCGACAATAGTACATGCAGTTTCTGTAGGCGTCCCAAAAAGCTGAAGAGAAATATTTGTACATTTTAACACTAGTTATACAGTGGTCAACAGTGTCTGGTTCAGCTCCTCTAAAATAACCAATGTTTTCTGCAGGTATTATTTCCCAAAAGAAATTCTCTGAACATCCACATGCTACAGAACTTATATCATTGTCAGGTGTTATAGAAGAAGCTTGATTATATGAAGAAACACTTTGTAAAACTGGACGCATGTAATAGTCATAAGGTGGAGTTTCTGTGGTTTGCTCCACAAGCATAGCTTCTAAACTTTCCATGTTAAAATGGTTGCTTAAATCTAACCAGATACTAATAATCTGGTGAACGTGACGCTATGAGTTAAGAAATCTGGTACCACTTTTTTTCTGTTCCAACTTAATTTCTTCAGCGCCGGATTTTTTATTTTTTGTCGTGAACATGTACAGCGTTCACTTTTGTGAAAAGTTTTTTTTTATTTTTGGGTGATACAGTTCACTTTTCTTACTTTTTTATTAGTTTTTTTTCATGATACAGTACACATTTTTTTTACCTTTGTTTTTTATTTGAAAAATGTTCATTTGAACAAAAAATATTTTCCAGTTTAACTCTGTTTTCTATGGAAAAAAATGTTCATTTGAACAAATGTTCGTTTGAACAATTGTTCAAATGAACATTTTCCAGTTTAACACTGTTTTCTATGGGAAAAAATGTTCATTTGAACAAATGTTCGTTTGAACAATTGTTCAAATGAACATTTTCCATTTTAACACTGTTTTCTATGGGGAAAAATGTTCATTTGAACAAATGTTCGTTTGAACAATTGTTCAAATGAACATTTTCCATTTTAACACTGTTTTCTATGGGGAAAAATGTTCATTTGAACAAATGTTCGTTTGAACAATTGTTCAAATGAACATTTTCCATTTTAACACTGTTTTCTATGGGGAAAAATGTTCATTTGAACAAATGTTCGTTTGAACAATTTTTCAAATGAACATTTTCCATTTTAACACTGTTTTCTATGAAGGAAATTTGTTCATTTGAACAATTTGTTTAAAACTTTTTTTCTTTCAACGAAATGTACAACTGGAAGTGAAACTAGAAAAAGAAACCATTTTTTATATAGAAAGGGGTAGGGTGCTTACACCGTCTTCACATACTTGTCTCTTTATGTACTGATAGGTTAGACCTTGTTTCCTTTGAGAGTAAGTCGTAACGCTGTGGTTAACTACTTTAAATCCTTTGTTGACTACCGTGACAACATTTTCACTGTCCAGTACTTCTTTGTACTTGTCAGTGGTCAGGGGGTTTTGTTTTTGAATTACACCTTTGCAACTCATTTTAACGGGCACATTTACTCCTGTGCCTATGTAACATTTGGAGTTCAAGGCAGTCATTTCGTCACCTTCCCACTCCACTTTGAATAACCCGGGGGTTCTCTTGTCAAACGCCAGACGGCTCTTACAACATGGTTGAGGCAGCCACAGCTCACCCAATACTTTGGTCTGAACATAGGTCTCTCTGTGGTGACTGTTGTCACATGATTCAGAGGGCAACCATTTGTGACGTTCTCTGAAGAAAGCTTCACGTTTTTCAGGAATAATTACGTCTTCTATTTTCTCTGCACTTAAAGCAAAGTAAAAACTGTCAGTGTCCATTTCACACATTTCAAAATCTTTCTCGTCTATGTATTCAAGGAGAAAGTCGTAATAGAAAGCCAACATTTTAAGTTTGGCATATTGGTATACCATGAACCCTATTTGAACTGGGAGATCGTAGACGATGGAGGTGGGCAAACAGGACAGTTCTACCGTGTTGTCACTTATGTCTTGCACATCTTGCACTGACCAGTGCATGGCCAAACGTCTTGCCTTAGAGGGGTGAAGATACTTTGTTTGAACAAAGTTTTGTTTGTTGCATATGGTTTTTCCGTATGAACCATTTCCCAAAAGTTTGTACAGATCTGACAAAATCTTACAGTCTATATTTTCGTCGCCCTTCCTCCTAGCTTTGGTTACTTCGTCCATGAAGGGTAAAAAAGTCTGTTCTGGAGTGTATTCTACGAGAAGGTGTACTGTCGTAACTACCAAACCTTTCTCCAGGTACCACTTCAAGAGAGGAGTTCCCAACAAAATTCCCTCTGCGTGGTAGCTGCCTATAAGTTGGCGTTGCGGTTGTTTTAGCTTACCTGCTGCTTCCAGGTAACGTTTCATATGTTCACCTACGTCTTTTTTTCCTACTAAACAGTTTTTGAAAATAGGTGTCATTTCACTGAATTTTTCTTTCAAGTATTCAGGTGTTTCTATGTCTACCTGGATAAGTCCAAAAGTTGTTCCTTTAGAAACCCCTCTCAGTATTTCATCCTGACTTTTTCTGCCTTGGCACAACGGTCTTTTAATTTCCCATTCACTTTTTGTTTCTCTGCACAAGTTTTCAGTTTTTTCTTTCAACCACATACACTCATACTTTTCCTCTACTTGGTAACCTAACGATTGAAGATATAGGGTAGTCAAAATGGTATTTTGGTTTTTTTCTTCTAACCATGCCTTTCCATTGGGGTCTCTCAAAACTGATTTAGTGAGGTGACATATGTGACCATGCCAGTAGCACCCGTGAAACTGGTATACTTTTTTTGAAGCTGGATTATAGCCGTCCACTTTTATTTTCCTTGAACCCAATACTACTTCCCCGTAGTTGTATTGGTGTAATATCTTGACTTTGTCTGTCACAGTTTTGTATCGCAACCATTCTGTGGCTGAGTAGCTAATTTGTTGACTGCAAACAGCTTGAAAATCGTTTTCTTTCCTGCGCACCACATAATAACCTGTGCAGTGCTCTTCACCCATGCACTTGAGGTACAAGCTGTTAGCATCTACCCCTACTATGTGTCTGCATACTTTGCTTTGTGACCCGTATTTTTTTTATCTTATTCTTGTTTCTCCACTTTTGTGATGTCTGTGAAAAATAATAGAGGGACCCCCTACTAAGTTGCGTCTGAGCAAGGAGTGAACATCCTTTTCTTTCTCACCAAAAAGAATGTAAGGAGTGGCATTAGGTGCAGTGTTGTTGAAAAGAAACTTCAAGGTTAAACCTGGCAAAGTTAAACCGTCTTTGAACATGTCTACCCCACGATCTATAAAAAATTTTGTGTGCTCGTTTATGGCTAAAACAAAGGGTTTAACATCCAGGTTGTTGTAATATATCAAGTAGTCCTTCATAGTTTTCATTTTGTTTTCTTTCCAGACCTTTTTACATTCAAGATAATCTTCTTTGCTTATTCCACCACCCGACAAAGAACTGTAGAAGCAGTGGCGTGGAGGAAGAGCTTTGTTGTTCAGTTTTCTTATGTTGTCCATCCACTCGTAGGGAAAAAAACCTTTTTCAGCTTTCCCTTTTAGAAAGGCTTTCAGGTAGTTTGCGTAGGAATAACCTGGTGCCAAATAGTTAAACATGTCAAGGAAAAGAAGATGGTCTGTGTACACTGCTATGTACTTGTTGCATTTTTTTATGGTTTTCATTTCTGTTTTGTCTGTGTCTATAAAAAAAGAATGAAATTCCTTTTTTATCAAATTAATGTCATACTTTCCAGAGTTGAAACCTAGAACAGGGACTCTTTCTATGTAGGTAAGAAGTTTTTCCTTCACTTCAAGAACATGGGAGATTTTTTTTTTGGGATTTTTTTTGTTCTTTGCTGGAAAAACTTTGCTAGCTTTATGTTCTAGTTCCTTTTGTTTTTCTTCTAGAGAGTCTAGTTCGTCTAAAACATCTCTAAAATTCTCTTTCACCTGTTCTCCTATCAACTGCCCCAAGTTGTTTATGTGTTCCAACACATTTTTAACCAAAGGATCGTCGTCCCTGTTGGAATTTCTGACAAAACACACTGGTTCTGTATGCCCAGGAAAATCAGAAGCTACACTGGCAGAAAGGGGTATGTGAGTTTTTTCTATCACAGTGTTAGCATTTTCTGGGGACGAATTTTCAGGTTGGACGAAATAGCTTTCAAAGTCAAAAACAATTTTATAGGGGTATATTTTTTTCTCAGGTGAACAAACTATTCCCAGTTCCTCTAAAACTTGAAAAACTGTTTTGGATGGATTGTATGCTCCACCTTTGTACCTGAAGCTGACTTTGGTGCAATCTTTTTTCACCCCATTGTGTTGTTTCAAAAGGAAGCTACGAGTGAAAACTTTATGACACTTTTCACAGGGGTACATTTTACCATACAGTCCCATGTTAGTTATTAAACTTACATGGTTTCTGTGTAAGTTCAAGTTCATGATTTTTTTGGATGAACACATGTTTGACCTTATAATTTTAGGTCGCCCCTTTCTTTTACCAAAAGAGGGAAGGTAAAAGATTCTTATGTTAACTTCAAACATTTTTTCTAACCTGTCTAAATCTCTTATGTTAACACCCTCAAAAGTCTCCTTGTTCACCCCTGGATAGGCTTCAAGGAAAAGCTCTTGAGTTTTTTCTAAAGATTCATACAGGAAGAAAGACAAACATCTAAAGAAACACAAGTTGTCCTTGTACGCCCTTTTGGTTTTAGGGTCTCTGTGAAAGTGTTGCATTCCTCTTTGTCTTAAACCTGGTGGAACAGTTTTCATTTTACCTAAAAGATATTCTCCTCCCGTAGCCCTTATCAGTGTGATGTTGGCGTTCACGTTGCCTATTACACTCCATTTAGTAGAGGGTCTTTGAGTGTCTTCTTTAATGTTGTTTTCTATTAAATCTAAACACTCTGCAAAGTCTTTGTCGTCCCTTATAAAAATGTAAGGGTCTCTATGACTTTCACTGTCATAGAACAAAGACGAGTTGTTGGCAGAAGCATGAAAGTACATGACTTTCTCTTCTTCTTCTTCCTCCTTAGAGGAAGACAACAACCTTCCAAAAGAGACAGCCACTTTGTAAGCCATAACTTGATTTCTATGAATAGAGGTAAGCGCCTCTATTACCTGTTTGGCTCCCAAGTCTTTGTTGAAACTTGTCATTCTGACGTTGAAAATGGACTGAAGCTTACCAAGCACAGCCAAACCTGAAGCTATGGACTTGAAGTTGTCACGGTAACTGCTTTTATGCAAAGAATTTTTTTCTATTTCTTTTGGAAGTTCTAAGCTGTCGGAAAAAGTTTCTCTTCTACAAGAATCTGAGTTACATAAGGTTTTTCCACTGTTTTCTACAGTAACCAAACGTGGAGGTCTAGGGGTGTTACACATTGGACAGTTGACGGTGTAAAGTTGTTTTACCTTTTTGGGCGGCATTTTTTTTTTTTTTAAGGTTTCTTTTTCTTGTTTCACTTTATGTTCTATATACAAACTTATAACTAAAACCTAACCTAAGTATACATGGAGTACATATGGAACTTAAACCTACGCTGGGCTATGTTGACTAAAAACAGAGTACATCTAAATCTAACTACAAATTAGCTGATATACATGATAATGTAAAAGCACTGAAAAAGGAGCTGTTGACCAGACACTATACAAAGTTGACCACTTACCCAGAGTAGAAATCGGTCGTTTCGTCTAGGAAGGGACCAACTCGTGATTTTATGTCCTCCAGAATGAAGGGGGACACAGTGTGTCCGCAGTGTGTGGCTGAGGGGGGCATTCTGAAGCTGGAAGACACCGAGGCATTCATTTCCTCCACGTAGCTGGTTGTTCCTATGTGAACTTTAGGAGTTCCCTTGTACAAGTTTACCAGGACCATAGCCCGGCCTCCACTGGGGTCGGTGCAGTCTTGGTTCAAGGACAACAAAAGATTATCCACCTTCCTCTCTCCAAGGGCAGCTAGGCGGTGTAACTCCTTGTACTTTCCTAGGATGCACTCTATCTGGTCCACTAAGTTCCTGAATTCACGCGCCTCTAGGTTCAAGCACCGCTCGTAAGGTTTGTCCAGGTAGGTTCTCAAGCATACTCCCCTGATGCTAGGCTCCCTGTATATTTCTATGCAGGCGTTGTTATCCCCTTCCGGATAAAAAACTTGGTTGGGGGCAGGTGACTTTTCTTGGAAACCAAATCGAGCAGGCCACTTTTTTACCACCAAAGGCACTGACCTAAAGCCCACAAGCTTGCTGGAAGAACTGGGGGCAGTGCCCTCCCCAAACTTTTGCCTGTGTGACTTGTCTTTAGGAGAAGGAACACCTGGGACAGAACCAATTGGCTCGGCACCATAGGATGAAGTCGCTGAGGAAACTGAAGCAGGGGTAGAGACAGGGGTTTTCTTGTGGTAGGCGCGCTTCTGTCTTTTTTTCTTAGGCTCCCCTTCTCTCTCACTGGAACAGTTTCTTTTTTCCGGCGGGCTTTTAAGAAGCAGCTCCTCTACCGGAACCGGGAGAGAGTACAGAGGAGAAGGGCCGGTTAAATCTATAACCTCTACCTGCGAATACCCCCCGCGGTGAGCAGGTGAAGGTGTCCCTTGTGTTAAGTCCACCACTTCTATGGGTTTAACTGCCGGTGATGAGGTTGTAAGGTCTATAACCTTTATTGGACTGACCTGGGGAGAAGGTTCCTCCGGAGTGACGGGTGAGTAAGAGGCGGACGTAGGTGCTTCAGTGGGGGGTTGGTAGTTCAAAGGTGCCGGGGGATTGATGTATTCCCTGATGTCAAAATCGCCGTCGCCAGCTTCCTGAGGAGAGCGATCCCGGACGCGATCCAGGAAATCAGTGATTTCGCCATGAAGAGCTGCAAGAGCGGCTTCCTGTTCTCCTGCATCAGGCACTTCAGTTGGAAGTCGAGCAGGAGTTGCAGGTGGTTTATCAGGTGAGGCTGGAGAGGTAGGAGGAGGGGCGATGCCCGACGTCTTTTCCTCTGTCTGTTTAGAAGCAGTAAAAGTTAGTGGAGCCAGTTTTTTAGCTCCTCCTCTCCTGACACTAAGTCCCGTCTTCATGCGACCAGGCATTGTTCTCCTTGAAGATGAAAGGGTGGCAGGGCTGGAAGGTGCAGGAGCAGGACGGCGAACAGCAGACAAACGTCAGAAAAGGTTTGATGAAGATCGAGCAGCTCAAGTCTACTTTATAGTAACTATCCTGATACGATGCTGGGACGTTCCCTTGTCGTTCAGATAACGTACAACCACGTCCATGAGTCGTAGATAACCGTGCTTTTCCATTCATAGTATGTTTTACACTTAGTCAGTGTTGTTTTGGAAAAAAGTAAAAAAGCTTAACTCAAATAAAAAACGTGATAACGTTCAGTCAACATTCAGGGTGAGGCTTGTAAAACGAATCTTGTTGTTACCATTCTGTAATTAACGCAGACCATTCGTCATTTATCAGAACTAGCTTCTCTCAAGCAGACATGGCTAACTTTTGTCCTTTGCCTTTGTCTTTGACCGTAGGTCACAAAAGGCGTCAGGAGGTGTTTATTTCAGACATCAGGAGGGGCGTAGAAGAAGGTAAGGTGTGGGCTGTGTGGAAATTCTGTCCTGAAAATTTGAACAGGGATCTTTACATCCCTCCTAACTGTAACTTCAAACAATGCTTTCTGCACAACCAAACCACTGCATTGGTTCCTGGTGGACCCTCTGTGAAAAAACTTATCTCAGAAAATGGGGAAAGTTTTTTTTCAGGTGTTCTTTTGGGACATGGTGCCATGGTACACTTGATGTCTAGACATTCCATTTCCTCTGGAAGTTCAAAGAAATTCATTTCAGACAGACAAAAACCCTTTTTTCTAAGGGATCAACCTTTGGGGGGAGGGCCTGGTAATTCAGTTTTCATCGATTCTACTATGGTGAAGGCTTTAATTAAAGCCACTTTACTTCACCCAGACAAAATTACACACTCTTTAGGTTCAAAAATTTTCTATGAAAGAGGTTTCAGGACAGAAATTGGACACAATTACCATGGATGCTGTCATGTTGTGAGAGTTATAACTGAAATAACTACCTCCCATGAAAAAGGTCAGCTGAAGGTGGTAACAGCCTACCCCGTATCTAATTTTTGGTCCTCCTAATAAAACTGAACAAAAATAAACGATGATCCTCCGGGTAAGGCCCCTGGGCCAAACCCACCCTTCCACATGTTTTCCCCTCTTTTCAGAACGCTCAGGCACTGACCCTGACGTTTGTTTCGTCCTTGAGCAATAAATCATTTCAGGAAAGTACGATAAGGAAAGACTGACAGGTTTCCTATAAAGGTTAAACGGGGACTAAACCATCGTTATTTGACACGACAACCTTCGACCTACTATGTCGCGTTACTCCCTGCAGCGTGTATTAGAACAACGTCACCCCGACGACACTCAAGTTCTGACATACGTGAGGGAAAGAAATGAAATTATATGTTGCTCTTCAATTTGTTTCAGGTACGTGTGCAAATACTTGAAAGAATGTGTTCTTCACCGGAAAAAATTATACTTAGTTTTTTCTTCAGTGCAATCAAGTTTTACATCCAAAGACAGAAAAACCTTGAGGAAAATGGTTTTGAGTCATAACTTGTCGAAATTTTCAGCGGTGGAAACCTTGGGTTATGCCCTGAAGCATGGAAGAAAGGGAAAGGGCCCACTGAAAAACCCCTTCCATTTGGAAGCATTGAAAGCGGCAGAAGAGCATCACGCCAAAGAAAATCCCCGCCTACTTAACCAGCGTCTTCATTTCTTCATGTCTATTTTGGAACTTCTAGCTGAGTGCTTAGAAACCAAAACTTTGTTTTCCTCCTGCCCCATATTTCACATCCCATCATCGTCCCTGGATCGTTTCAGTGTAGAGGAGAAAGAAAAAGTTTGGTTTTATCTGGCTATGTGGTGCACCCAGCTTATCTCCCTTACTCACTGTTTTCACCACAATCAGCTCGCTTTACACTCAACGTCATAACAAATTTAAACGAACGAAGAACGATGTAACATGCTTACCTAAACAGGGGGAAGGGAATGGGAGAGATATATAGAATAGGATAGAATAGGGTAGGATAATATAGGGTAGGGTAGGGTAGGGTAGGGTAGGGTAGGGTAAAAAAGGGTGGGGTTGGGTTTAAAAAACTATGGGGTGGGGGGGTGGGGGCACCCCTCAAGTATGGGGGGTTTGGGGCTTGTTGGCCCGGGCTGGCCGCCCAAAATAACCCACCTAACCCACCCACCCACCCACCCACCTAAACCACCTACCCACCTACCCTACCCTACCCTACCCTACCCTACCCTACCCTACCCTACCCTACCCTACCCTATATAAGTCAACTGTATGCTTTCTAGCCTGTCATAACCTACCTGCCTTCCTACCTGCCTACCTTACTTGCTCAACACCTTTTATTTTGGACGCTATGGAGTTTCACCTTTCGGACGAGTTGTTATTCAAGGTCAGTGAAAAAATATCTGAAAAAGACTACCCTCGATTAGGGGTTTACTTAGGACTTAGACTAAGTTTAATGGATTACATGGAAAAAATACCGTCTCTTCGTTCTATGGGGAGAGAAATGCTTATTTCATGGAGCAGAAAGAACGTGCGTTGCAAGTGGATGGTATTGAGACATGCATTAAGTGACATAGGTCGTTACGATCTAACTGATTATTGTAGATGGTACATGGGATATTACAACGTAGTGGACCATTGTGAAATTCCTCCAGAACAGTGGAAAGTTGATACTTTGTTCGTCAACCTGGCAGACAAGTTCGAAATGCTTGACTGGAGGAAGCTGGGAACTCAACTTGGATTGAGCGACCACGAGCTTAACCTGATATCCACCCCTGTTCCAGGGAAAAAAGGTGTCACAAATCCTGTATTCGAAGTTCTGATGGTTTGGAAATATAGAGAAATATCTCATCCAAGCTGCCTAATAGCCAGTCTATACAACATGGGACTTTCTGATGTAGCTCTTTACGTGGAAGGGTTCTACTGGTTTAAAAGAGGACGAGGTTGCTCCTTTGGTCACTTTGGTTTAAGATATCGTCCAACATGGATTACAAGGAAAAGGAGATCATTTTTGACCCACGTCTACAAAGCCCCTTCACAATGATCATAGCTGGACCTACTTCTTGTGGGAAAAGTCAACTTGTTTTCAAGTTGATTAAAGGTGTAGACGAGCTTGTTACTCCAAAAATACACGACATATACTACTGCTACAGTCAATGGCAAGATGGATTCGACGAAATGGCGAAGTTGGGGGTTAAGTTTAACAAAGGTCTTCTTTCAGAAGACTTTTTGTTCGAGGATGAAAGAGATGTGACTAAACATGGACTGGTCGTAATAGACGATCTCATGGATCCCGAGTACGTTCCCACCATAATGAAACTTTTCACTGTGGGCTCTCACCATCGCAGTTTAAGTGTAATTTTTGTTACTCAAAACTTGTTTTTCAACAATCCTGCCTTCAGAACCTTGAGCTTAAATGCACACTACCTAGTTGTTTTTAAAAACCCTAGAGACATGAGTCAGATAGGGCACATAAGCAAACAGGCCTTTCCAGGACAGAAATCCTTTTTAACGGAGGTATATAACTCAGAAACCAAAGAGAAACATTCATACATCCTATTGGACTTTAAGCAGAGCACACCTAACGAGCTTAGGGTAAGAAACAGCATAACAACTCCTTGGAACACCTTGGTTTTCATTCCTTAAGCTTCAGCTTCGAAAAGAAAAAGATAGAATGGTGACCAAAAGATCTCCTTCTGGAGGAAAATTTAAAACAATTAGGAAACATTACCACTTGTTGAAACACATATCCAAGTGTTCCTCGGCAGAGTGTTCCCACATTATCAAAGGTCTCAGCGATGAGGTCATTAGGTTGATGAGTCAAATTTGCGTCAACGTAATGAACAAAAACCTGTTGCGTGACGAGTCCGACGCAGTCAAACGTTTATCACCCTACAAGAAAGAACTCAAGTCAGTCACAAGGCACAAGGCTACCGTTAAGCAGAAGAGGAAAACCTTTGAGCAAAAGGGTGGATTTTTGGGAACCATTTTGGGCCTCGCCTTACCCCTGATAACAGGTCTAATAGGAGCACGTCGATAAAAAATCATGTCTTATTCAAGGATGGCCCTCGTGAGGGCGGATCTTGTTCCCCGAGAAAAAAAACCTTCTTTTGTTAGTCCTTCCTCTCCTCCCCAGCCTGGACCTAGTGTTCAAGACCAGTACTACAGCACTCAACTTTTAAGAGAAGGTTTAACTCCTGATTCCAGCCTGGTTCAAGTCCTGAACCACCTTCAAAGTAAAGCACATGAGGTGCTTAACTCTCCTAACCTCAAACTGAAGGAAAAGTTAAGGCAGTACAATCAACTTATGATAAAGTCGGGAATTTTAACTAAAAAAGCCAAGGCCTTAGGACAACGTAGGGAAGGTCCCTATCCTGGTCGAGCAGTAGGACAAGGCCCTGCAGGAGCAGCAGCAGCAGCAGCAGCTGGGGGTGTAAACAATTCTTTAGAAGACACCGACGACGGCGACGACGATGATGACCACACTTTCACAGAGACTAGAGACGATCCACCACTTCCTGACGATTCAGACGGAGACAGTGTAGACGAGTTCAAAGGGGAGGAAGGCTTTAAACCTCGTGCAAGAGACAACACAGAGGGTATGGACGCCGACATAAAAGAAAGAATACCTGCAAGTTACAGAACGACTGCTAAAAATCTCTACAGAGAATTATCTCGTCACGGAAGTCAAATTTTGAATTGGAACAGAGACGGAGAAATATATGTTAACGGGGAACGTGTGCCTGGAACTGACATAACAGATTTGTTAGCTTTTGCTGCCCGACCAAAGTCTTTGAAAAAGGACCAACCTAAAGGAAGTCAGGTTTTCATGAGAGCAGTTAAAAGGCTGAACCCCACCTTAAAATTTGTCAAAAACAAGTCGGCTTTTGCAGGGCACAGTCCTTCCTTTGCTGCCAGTCCCTTGAAAAGAGCTTCCCCTATCAAGAAGAGGAAAGTAAGTCAAAAAGGAACTGGACGTAAGTTTATATGGCGCACAAGGCTTTGAAAAAAGATGTCCTCAGGTTTTACACAGATCCTAAACAACCTGGAAGTTTCACCAGCGTATCTAAACTTCAACGTCATCACTTCAAGAAAACAAAGAAAAAAAACATAGAACAAGCTTTGGAAGATGTAGACGCTTACACCAGACACAAACCTTACAAGAGAAGATTTCCAAGAAGAAAAACACAAACATGGGGGATAGACAAACAGTGGCAACTTGACCTCATAGACATGCGAGAACTTTCAAAGGAAAACAAAGGATACCAGTACATTCTAGCGGGAATAGATGTTTTTTCAAGGTATGGTTTTGGACAACCTGTGAAAAGTAAGAGAGCTGATGACGTGACAGAGGCTTTCAAAAAAATGAGCAAAGAAAGAAAACCTCAACAAATTCAAACTGACAAGGGCAAAGAGTTTGTCAACAAAATTTTCAAAAAACACTGTGAAGATCAAAAAATCAATTTTTTCACAGGAGAGAACGACGACGTGAAGTGTGCCTTAGCCGAAAGATTCAACTCTACTTTACAAGGAAAAATGTGGAGATGTTTCTCTCATTTCAATAACTACAAATGGGTTGACTTGCTGCCCGACTTGGTTAAGTCCTACAATTTGACTTACCACAAATCCTTAGGAGCTGCCCCTTCAGACATAAATAAAGACAACTCTGAAGTCTTGTTCTACAGGTTGTACGATCAACCTCAAAAGAAAAAAGTTCCTGTCCTTCAGTTGAAGAGAAAAAATCAAGTGCGAATGTTGAAAACAAAGAAAACATTTAACAGAGGGTACGAACCTAACTGGACTGAGGAAATATACACAGTCGACAACATTTCGCCCAAAGGGTACCACCTGAAAGATCTCCTTGGAGAAGAGATAAAAGGAAGCTTCTACGAACCTGAAGTTCAGAAGGTGCAAGTCCGTCACGGAAGACGCTACAACATAGACAAAATAGTAAAATACAGAGGAAAAGGCAAGAAAAGAGAAGCCTTGATCAAGTGGAAGGGTTATGGAGACAAGTTTAACTCTTGGGAACCTGTCAAGAACATAAGCAAATGGCGTTTACCTTAACTTTACCTAGTAACTCATCTATGAACGTTTTTCCTGACAACACTTTAACTAGTTACAATACAATTTTGGCAGAATACATTAACTCTCCTACTCAGTTAGAGTGTGCTCTTCAAGAAATAACCTGTCCTACCACGTGGTACAACGTCAAAGAAGAACCCATTCTCTTGGTACAGGGAGAAAACGACCTGACAAACAACCTCCGCTCTGTAGTAGCTTTATTGAACAAACGCAGAAGAGAATTTTTTCCTCTGGAAAAACCAGGAGCCCATAGTGTCTTCAGTAGAGCTTCAAGCTCTACATCAAATTTATCAGCCCAATCTGCTTTGAAGAGAGGAGTAAAAATAACAAAAAACCTACGTCATGTCAACCCTGTGGGATCGACTGAAACCATTCCTCCTGCTGGTCCTGCAAGTGAAAGTCCACCAACTCCTGCTGCTGCGACTGAGACGCCATCTGGAGGATTCACTTCTAACCAACCCACGCCAGAGAAGGAGGAAAAGGAAGAGGAGGAGGCTGAGGGGGAGCGTGACACGGCAGGCAGAGAGAAAAGGGAAATATCATCGGCTGTGGCTGAAGTGATGTCTATGGATGACAGGGAAAAAAGGTCTCTTTCTTTTTTTGAAGAAAAGGCCGTCTTCACAGACTCTGCTAATGTTTCTCCGCTCTCTCCCAGTCAGTTACAGGCTGTGAAAATATGTACACGCTTCAAGGAAATTAGCAGATACCTGTCTAAGTATTACTTCAAGGAAGGTAGTATCTACAATATGTTTGCCTTAGAAGGTGTGAACCTGGAAAGCAACTCAGAGTTGATAGGATACTTGAACAGGACCATAAATAAACTACAGAGCATGTTGGTGAGAAAACTAAGAAACTACAGGAAAAACAACAAAGCCACCGTGTTTCACTACAACAAATACACAATGAAAAGTGTAGTTTCCTTGCCTCCTGGTGTGGTCATGCAACTCCCAGAAAACTTAGGGAAACAATTAGGTTTTGAAGGAAGTGTTTTCCTAAGTGGAAAAACACAAAGCCCCTACGTGGTAGACCTTCAGTACAAAAGTCGATGTGCTTTCTTGTACTCTGACATAGTCAAGCACAGTCTTGTGGGTGATTCTAAAGCACCCCTTCTGAGGCAAATCAACATAAATCGCTACAACGGTGACATGCAGACCATAAGTTTCCAGAACTTGATATATCTGCCAGTCACTAAAACCACCTTCAGACAGATAGGGATATACTTAAGAGACAAGACTGGGGAACCTATACCATTTGAAAGCGGATCAGTGTCGGTGGTACTTGCCTTCAGGCCTCTTCAAGGATAGGAGTATATTACCATGCTTCACTACTATGGAACACCTCCATACCTGGCCCCTAGGGGTCAGTACGCTGAATACTACAGAAAATCACAGTTTGGGAACGGTGCTTTACCAGCGTACGGTGGCAGGGGCAGACAAAGAGGGCACGGACTTGGTTCGTTAATAGGTGGTTTACTGAGAGGAGCTGTTCCCCTCTTAAGTAAAATAGGACGCTCAGCTGCCAAATCTGCAGGCAAAGCCTTGCTTACTACAGGAGCTGGAGTCTTGTCCGACGTGGTAACAGGAAAAGGCTTCAAGAAAAGTGTAGTTAGGAGAAGTAAAGCTACAGGGAAGAACTTACTCAAAAGGGCTGCTTCTTCTGCTCAAGGATACATAAAAGGTACATCTGAACCTCCTCCAGTCAAACGACGAGCAACCGGCAAGCGCGGAGGACGTAAGGGGCAACGCGGCAGAGGCAGAGGACAAGCTAGAGGAAGGACCTTGTTCTAGTCATGAGTCTCCTTCATCCCAAGGGTCAGGTATGTGCAGTAGGTGAACTAGACCTACACGCCTTGCCTGTCACTCAAAAGGACATATTAAAATGTCAAAAAATAACCAAAACTACCAACAATGCCCTGACTCCACACACTGAATCATTTGACTTCACCTTCGAACCAAGCAACCTGTACACAGACCTCTCAGAAACTGAGCTGTACATGGAACTGGAAGCCGTGGCGGCAGACGGAACAACTCACCTTGCCGTAGGCATAGAAGCTGCTCCAGTCAACAACTTGGCACACGCTCTCTTTGCTTCCTGCCAGTTGCTGATAAATGGGGAGAAAGTCACCGGCAACAATGAAGACTATGGTCTCAAGGCCTACATTTTGGACACAATTTGTTGCAACAAAGAAGACAAAGAGACTCGGTTGAAAGGGTGTCAAAAGTACATGAAAGACACCTGTGGTCACATGGAAGCCAGAGCGGGCGAAAATGCTGGATGGACGGCACGGAGAGCAGAGTTCAGTGCCCGCAACAAGCATGCCTTAGTAATGAAGCCGCACCTGGATTTAATTAAACAGTGCAAGGTGCTGCCTCCGAACTGTGAAATCAAGTTCATATTCGAAAAAAATCAGCCCAATTACTACATGATGCAAGCAGCCGATCAAAACTACTGGGTCAAAATCACCAAAGCTGAAATGACACTTCTCCAAAAATGTGTCGACGACGAGGTGGTGAAAACTCACGTCAGCAGTGTCAGGAATCCACATTGGGGCCCTTTCAACTATCACATAGCCAGGTGTAAAGTAACTAAACACACTTTGGACGGTGGCTCACAAGACTACAGTTGGACTCAACCTGACACTACTCAGATCCCCACCAGGATAGTCTTGTGTATGATAAAGGAAACAGCAGCTGCTGGGACTAAGACAGAAAATCCTTTCAACTGCAGGCATTTCAACGTGAAGGAAATATGCGTGAGATATGACGATCAAAAGTTTGAGTTGAAGACCGACTTCGAAACAGGCAACTGCATCAGAGCCTACAGTCAAATGTTCATAGACAGTGGGCTGTCGGCTTTGGGGCAAGACTGTGGCATAACTTTGGAAGATTTCAAAGATGGATATTCCTTCTTTGTTTTCGACCTCACCCCAGACAGAGCACCTGAAGTATAAATCTCATCAAGCAAGGAAAGCTGGGCATTTCCCTTAGGTTTGCCGCCCCGACTACTCACGCCATATCTGCCGTCTTGTGTTCCTTCTACGACAACAACATCCAACTAACGGCTGACTGTCTTCCTGTCACAGACTACCACATGAACTGAGAAAAAAATGAGAACTTCAGACATAACAGGTGCACTGGGAAACCATCCACACACAAGACGTTTCTACCTGGGAACTTTTGCCAGTAATCAATGTCCTAAAAAACCAATTCCCTCTACATGTTTCGTCAGTAACACAGATCCAAGCTCTAAACCTGGTCAGCACTGGGTGGCATTTTACGTTTCTCATAACGGGAATGTATTCTACTTTGATCCCTATGGCTTACCTCCGTTTACTATATATCACCAGAGGTTCATGCAAAAGTCGTCAGATGGTCACGGGTCGTTCAGCAGAAAACAAGTGCAAAACTTTTACGCTAAAACGTGTGGAGCCCACTGCATTAACTTCCTCATAGAAACATGTCGGACCAAGGATCCACACCACACTGTGAAAAGGTTTTCTCAGGTCCCCTTCAACTTAATGGACAAAATAGTCAGGCCCTTCCTGAGAAAAAGAGAGAAGAAGAGGCAATGAATTTCGAGATGAGTCCAGAAGAAGTAGCAGTCAAAGCAGACGTGAGCAATCTTTTGGTGAAAGGAAAAGTTAAACGTGAACTGGACGTGATAGACGGGCTTCAGAGCACGGCGGAAGTAATAGACAAGATTCTCATTATCATGGCCGAGTTAATGGACAAAGTGGTAGCCCTGGAGGAGAACGACATAGGAAGAAAGGCCTTGAAGGATTTAATGGAGAGAATGCGGGCCTTAGAGGACCGTAGTCAAAGTCCTACTCCAGCCAAGACCGGGTGCAGTTGGTACTGCAACAAGAATTCATTTTCCATATAATATCCATGTACTCTGCTTGCAAAGCATATCTGATTATAATGATTCATACCTAGCATGTACTCTGATAGGAAGAAAAAAATAAAAAGATTAAATTAAAAAAAACCGAGTTGTGTCTTTGTTGCATTTAATCTCATATCAAAATAGTGAGTCATAAGTATTGCGTAAATTCATAGGAACATTGCATCAGAAAATGAGTCATGGTTATTGTGTAAATTCTTACAAGCATTGCGCAATGCACCCTCATACGTAGGTCATACGTTTTTGCAAGTAGGTTAGTAGGTCACTTCCGGTTTGTAAGTAGGTCAGCTCTAGGTATTGCACAATTCTTTTAATTTATGCATCTAGGTCAGGTCACTAGGTCAAATGGAATCCAGCTCTCTGATTGGTCGAAAAAACTAGGTCATGACCTTATGACGTCACTTCCTGTCAAATCCAGCCCTCTGATTGGCTGAAACTAGGTCACTTCCGGTCTACCAGTAGGTCATGACCTAGTTAGTAGCTAATCCATTGCGCTCAGTTTGCATGTATATACTACTGACGCCCCTATCACCAGTACGGCATCCCCACTGTCTCCGTCGGTTTGGCATGTTCAATGGCCCGTAACTCGGCCGTTTGTGTAGATGCGCACTTCTAATTGCCCATGTAGGGAGGGGTACCTGTCAGCTCCCCGTACCCTGTCACGCATGCACACAGATTGCGCTGGTTCGTCTGTGGCACACCGAGAGCTCAAAGTGGCCTAGGTCAGTGGACTGTGACGACGTTCAGAATTGTCCCTAACATTAATTATGGTCCCTTATATAGGGTTAGGGGACCGTGAAGTCGGTAAGAATTGTCCATAATATAATTATTGTCCCTTATATAGGGTCAGTGGACCATAAAGTCAGCCATCTTAGTCCTTAGGGTTAATATAACACATAGCTGGTGATCAGTGGAGCGTGAACGCTCATCTGGAGGTATATATGTATTCATGCCTCCTATTATATGCATTAATATAATCATATGTTACAATTTATGGCATTAATAAATACTTGGTAACACTTTCCAACGGTGAAATAATTTTTGGAGAATTCCAACTAGGATCAAAGTTATGAAGTGACTCCTAGAGGTCACCAGAATGCATATTTTGATTTTGAAATTTTCTAAATTTTCTCAGGAAGACAGCCATAACCCATAAGGTACATTCTTTGATTATGTGCATGGGAATATCCAGCAAAAAGCACTGAGTAACCCAGAAATCGTGGTATAATGTGAAGTAACATGCAGTGTTTTTCATGGTCAGCTGCTTCTATAAAGGATCAAAATTACAGTTAGCATCGTGGAATGGACTATAATGAGGAGTAAAAAATTACTGTAATCCATGGCAAAATAGCTGTTGGGCGTCACCTACACATCCCTGTAATCTGATCACAATGCCCTGAAGCCATGTAACGTTTGATCAATAACATGGGTTGGTAGGAGGGATACCAAGTTTGGTATACTACCCCTTGCTGCCTCCTTTTTCAGTTCATTTTGCTATTTTTTTTTTTTTTGAACAAATTTAACTTTATTGATTCCATAGGCACATATTACAAAGTATAAGGTTTATCAGCAGTTTCACAAAATAATATGTGGAAGGATCAGGATCTCAGTGAAGCAATTAAGTTCTGGTTGAGGTCTTATCTAAAGATATTGTTATGACCCCCACCAGTGAGAAATTGACATGAATTTCAGCTTAGACATTTCTTATAAATATATACATGGTAATAGCGGCTGAGAATTTCGAGACCATTTACAAGTAGTTTATACCATTTTTTTTTAATTATTGTAACTTTCTTGTGTTGAGATGTGTGTCACCAAGCGCCTAGAGATAATTAGTACATATTCCAAGGTAGTTTGCTATATGACAGTGGACATCATGTCCTGCTTCACTTTGTCTTTAAATTCTGAAATGGTTTTTTTATTACGATATTCAGCTGGTAGTCCATTCCACGCCTTAGCACAAACAACTTCTAGGCTTTTTTCATAAGCCACAGCATTAATGAGAGAGTATTCAAGAACAGGAGCTGTACACAGTCTAGTAATTCTAATTGGGTTTTTTACATTTAAGCCATTCTTAACCATATGGAAAGCATGTATTTTTTGATGATAATCTCTTCTGGTATAGAGTTTAGGAACTTTAGCCAGTTTGTGTATGAAATCAGTTGGGGTTAAAATATTTCTATTAAAACATGTTTTCAAACATCTATTTTGCAATCTTTGCAATTCTTCAAGAAGGGTATGATTTGCTGATCCATAAAAAATATCGGCATAGTCAATAATAGGAAGAACATAGGTTTTATACACTTTCAACATGACCCTGTTTGACAACATTTTGCGCAACTTATACAATAAGAATGATTTAAAGCGAATGTTTTTTAACAATAATTTCACATGGCTATTGAACGACATTTCTTGATCCAGAGTTACTCCTAGATATTTATAAGAGATAACTTGTTTAAGTTCTGTGCCATTCAGTACAATGTTAGTTTGTGGTAGCTTCTTCAAAGTAGGAGATGCTGCAAACACCATAACCTTGGTTTTGGTCTCATTTAACGTGAGTCTATTTACACTAGCCCAATTATAAAAATATAGTAGAGCTGTCTTCAGCCTATTTTGCACAATATCGAAATCAGTACCAGATACATATAGAACACTATCATCTGCATATAACATGGTTTTATGATCGTTATCGGTGCCAATGCAGTCGTTAATATACAGGAGAAAATATTGTGGGCCCAAAATGGATCCTTGAGGAACACCACAGGTAAGAGGTAAAAGGGATGATTTAACATTATTTGCTACGGTACATTGTATTCGGTTTGATAAATAATTTTTGATCAAATCTAGATTTTTTTTTCGAATTCCATAATATTCTAATTTTTTCAGCAATATTAAAAAATTAACAGAATCAAAAGCTTTTTTGATGTCTATAAAGGCTGCCATGGTGAATTTACCAACATTTCTTTCTTTTAAAACATTATTAACAAATTTACTAATACTATCTGATGTCGATTTACCTTTTTGATAGCCACCTTGCTGTTTAGTAAGAATATTATGGTTTTCTATATGTGAGCTGATGGATGTATGTATCAACCGCTCCAAAACTTTGCCAGGCACTGGTAATACACTTATGGGTCTAAAGTTTGATACGTTAGAGGAATCACCTCCCTTTGGTAGAGGAGTAACAATAGCAATTTTCCAAGTATCAGGTATACTGCTAGAATTAAGACACATATTTATAATTCTAATAAATCTATGGGACATTTGAAGAACTGCATGTTTAAATATATAGGTGGGTATGTAATTCAACGACGATGATTTAGACACATCTATATCTCGTAAAACTTTCAGTATTTCTTCATCGGTTACTTCAATGTCAGGCATATCATCATTACACCTATCACCATAAAATTCCCACTTTGTACATGATGAGAGGCTAGTTTTGGTCCAATATTTACAAAAAATTCATTGATATGATGAGCAGTGGCCTCAGTTTTTACAGGCTGACCTAATTCATCAACCAAATTTATGGTATTATTTTCATTGTTTTTTGAGGGTACAATTTTTCTGATGGTTCTCCAAAAGGCCTTGGCATTTTTAATATCATCATCACATTCTTGTTTATAAAAATTTTGTCTTGCAATTTCTCTTTCTAGGTTTACAGAATTTCGAAGTATTCTGGCATTATGCCAATCTAGTTCCGATTTTGAATTCCTTGCTTTTCTTAAAGCTTCATTTTTATCATTTGTGCGTTCTAATAAATAGTTTGACATCCAAGGGGCAGTTTTGTCAGCAATCTAAAATTCTCGAATTGGACACATATCATCTAAAATTATGTGATCCTCAAATATCGACCAACAGGTTGACACATTATTGCTGTTATCAAATACAGTCCAATCACATTGATCAAATTTACGCAAAAATTGATCCTTATTATAATTCACATATGAACGACCTGTAAAAAATCTATAGCCTTTTTTCACATTATCATGTTTTCTGAGGATATATACTGGTAAATGATCACTTAGGTGAATGTTCAAAGGACCATAGGACAAGATATTAACACAATTTGTAAATATTAAATCTATACATGTATTGAAACCAGAAGTAGTTGTAACACAATTTATCAACTGTCTAAGATGAAAATTATTCATAGTTTCATATAATAGACTAGGTTCATTATCATCTATTAGTGCATCGACATTAAAATCACCTATACATATAATATCAAAGTCGTCTATAGAGTCGATTTGCAAGAATAATGCAATAATAGTATTACAAAAATTGAGCAGATTGCCTTGGGGGGGTCTATACACATTACAGACAATAGTTTTTTTTGCTTTACCTTTCTGAATTATTAACCACTGAATCTCTATATCTGGATTTCCCCTGTTGAGATGTCATAAAATTTCAGCAGAACACATAACAGTATCTAAAGTATGGGCAATCAAACCTCCACCTCTAAATACACTTATTCTATCGTGTCTATACATGGAACAGCGATTTAGTTTATAGTGAAAATCAGCATCTGTATTATTCAAGAATGTTTCAGAAAACAGGAGTACATCAATGTTTTTATTTTCTAATTCTTCTTTAATTCCAGCTATCTTATTTCTTATGCTCCGGGCATTTAGATGGACTACGGAAAAACCGGTATCAAAAATGTGATTTACCACCATATTTCGATTTTATTAAAGAATGATAGTTTGACAAGGGTTCTTACAAAAAATGCACAGGCATGACACACAACCTCAACCTCAACACATGGAAAAGAAGAAACAAAGATAAGATAATACAAAAAAGAAAAAGAGAAATGTCTCTCGGAGGGCATACGGCTCTGCTGGCCACCCATCCTAACCAAAGGTATTTTCCAGGTTTAGAACAGCTCCATGAAAGTCCTTTAATTGTTCATATTAATTTTTTTCTGGGTTGATAATATTGTTTGCGCTAGATAAATCATACTGGTCTGTGTGGATCAGCCTATACATGTGTCTCTTTATTCAACAATGGCTTCAGCTACTACTGGTTGCTCTGGTAGATTACCATTTGGAGTAGCATTTTCTGGCCGGTTTTCTGGGGTCTGTAGTCGGTTTTTTGGTCGATTTCCATCATTTCCGTCATCTTCATAACTCCTGTCATCAGGATCTCGTGATAAGACTCGTCTCAGCCTCATCATTAGCTTGCCCTGAACATTGGCACCGTTTAAGTTGCCCTCTCTGCAGTGACGATATTGCCCTAGATGGTAGCCAACACCATACACAGGATGGAAACTTCCCTCATACAGGTTTCTTGCATTGACTGATAATAGATATTTTCTCAGATTTGGGTCTGAAAACTTGATCACATTCAATTTGTACATGACTATTTCTGCATGTTTCGCCCAAGAGGGAATTTCTTTGAGGATTTTTGTTGCATTCATCATTTGATATGGACATGATAGTTCTAAGATTCTTTGGGCAATGTCATCTCTGTCAAAGGTCTTTGCCTTATAGAACTGGAAACCCTGTTCCACACAGTTGCTATAATCCTGTAGGCACTGTATTCCCCAATGGAAAAAGGATGAAGAAGTGAAATGCTTCATACTAAATTATCTGTATGATTTACAAAAACAACCTTAATATACCATTATTTCCACCTCCTATAAATAGTATGTCAACCTGTTTTAGATTTGAGACAGGTCTCATCAGTAGACAGGACCTATCTTTACTGGTTCTAGAACGGGCTTCAGATTTCCATTTCCTATGTACACCTGAGCACGAGGCACCATGGGCATGAGCATGGGGCACCATGGGATGCTAATAGCGCAGACTTAGTTTAAGCTAGAATTACAACTCCTCTCACAGCTTGTATGTGTCCAGAGATGTGTCTAAGGGATTTTTAGAACCAGTGAATGAGTTGCTAACAATTAATTAGGGGTTTCCATGTGGATTTCTTTGATGTTTTTGGGCTATTCCCTCTGTGGTCCTCTGAGGATTCATTGTAGAAAGTTCACTGTATCACAAATATAGTGGTTAACTGCAGAGTTTATAATTATGTCTGTAAGATTCAGTAACCATTTCCTGGAGTGTATGTGGTCTTAATGGAATCAACAATGTCATGATGCCCGAACACACTTTTAGCAACAAAAGAATGCAAAATCATGTAGTCTGAGGAAGGTCATGTACCTGTAAGGGACAGATGATGGTGAGGTAAAACATGTTATGGTTGAAGATATACCAGACATGTCACATAACAGTGCCTCTATTGGGCACTTTGTGTACCCACAGACCTCTGTCACAGACCATACTGTATAAGCCTTGCATGATGGGCTACTCTGGCAAAATGGGCCTAGGAGCCAATACTATGATACAAACCATAAAGGGACTGTATGCTTTGCCATTACTCGACTGAGTGGATGCATTGGGACAAAGTGCACATTATAGTAGGTGTTAGAGTCCCCTGACCTGTGTTCATGTCTGCCCATCTAGACATTATCAATAGCTGAATATAGCTGCTTGTGCTGAAAGGTTGTGATAATCCCCTGGGAGTTATGGTAGGTTTTATCCTATTATACATCAGCTAACTAATCACCTTAGCAATTGCTGACTATGTCTGCCTTTGCTGAAAGCTTAAAAGGTTTTGCAATAAATTTAAGAAGATCTGACATACCATCCCGGCCAGGTAAATAATGCAGTAAGGTATTACAGTTAGGTAGACATATGAGCACTGCATTTATGTGTTATAGAGAAAAGAAGGAACATGGATCTAGAGGTGAAAAGCCTTGTTGAGAATAGGAGCTCCACATAGGAAACTGGTATGAAATCTTTATGGAGCTAACAATTGGTTGCAAAAATCAGTGTACTTACTTTGAATCAGCAACTACCATTTCGGTATTTAATTTTTGGGATTGGCCCTGTTCGTTCTTAACTTGTTGGTTCACCCTCCTATAGTAAATGCCAGTTATATTTGTATCCAGTTAGACCCTATAGCAACAGTATGCATTAGATATAGTCATTCAGACCCACCAGCTTCAAAACAATGGATGTGGGAAGAGGGTAAAGAGAGGATATGATATAAGGAGTATAGTACCTGCTCTTTTCACTTTTCAATTTTATTAGATAGTCATACACCCAAGAGCTATCCCCATTCCCCTTGGTTCCAGGGCTCTCTCAGAGTAAGCCAGTCACTGAGTTGCAAAAGGCTAACTGATTATTGAACCATTAGAGGGGCACATGATGCAACCTAGTGGTCACAAATGATCACATCGGTATGGTTGCCCTACCACACCCACTGTAACCACTACAGTAAGTGCTTATTATACCGAATAATAGTAGCACATAATCACCCGCTCTAATTATTTTGGCATCGTTTAGTCATACTTAGTTTGAGAAATGCTTTCCAGGTGGGTTGAGTTAGCAGCTCTGCACCATTATTGTGCCTTCAATGCAGATACACTCCTTGGATTCAGCATGATTCATGAATGTAGTTCTGAGGAACAGACTGGTCAGGGTGGTACAAATGATTCAAGATGACCAAAGGGCATGAGTAGTAGTAGGCCCTGTAGTGGCACTCTCTGCAGCCCTTTAAAGATTAAACTGTCCCTTAGGGGGGGGGACAGGACCCCAGTTAGAAAAGATCAACCCAACATTTTTGTTCCCTTAAGATTTGAACAGTGTTACCATATTGCATAATAATTCGATTACACTAACCCTCAATGGACCCCACCAGGTTTATGAGATTTGATTGCCTTTCTCTTTAACAGTAAATCAATTTGTGCAGCAGAGTGTCAATTCTTTTTATGCTTCAGGAGGGCATTTTTCAAGATGGTACAACTAGACACAACCAGTATGACTAGAAACCTTCAATATCAAAGTGGGTGACCGTAGGTAACACACTACGACTACTCTGTACAATCAGCACTTAAGGCAGCAATTACATAGGGTTTGGTAGGGCAGTCATACCAGTGCAATTATTAGCGACCACTAGATGCAGGGCTCTAATGGCATTTAACTAAGGGATTTCACTATGACTAGTTGGGGGTCTAGTCATACCATCTTGAGGAATGCATTCCAGATATAGGTAAAGGAATGCAAAGGGGGGATGTTTTATCCATTATTTTGGTCTAGATTTAAATAATTTCTTATCCTATTTTTCTGGTGAAATGTCAATTAACCATTAAAGTATGGGATTCAGTTGAAGTGAAGAATGGGTCTTCCCATGCAATTCTATGTAAAAACTCATTCTCAACATGAAATAGATATTTCCTACTTAACCTTGTGGATGGTGGCTCAGGTATTTAGCATGAAGAATTCCATGGTTCTTTATCATAATTTTGTGTGTCCTTGTACCTCACTGACAATGAATCAGACAAAACACTCTCAGTCTGAGACAAAAGACTAATGTTGGCATCTGAATAAAACAGTATGATTAGTGAGTCTCCACAATAATTAAATTAAATTTTAGGCTCAGGGTAAATCAATGTAGAGATTAAAATGTTCATAGTTCTAATGTATACGGCAAATTCTAAGCTAACATTTCCTATCTTTCTAAATGTACATGTTGCTATACACATTGTGATCCTAACCTCTCTATTAATCATGATGCAGCGGGGTTTCACAGGATACAACATAAAACCATCCTCTCAGTATTATACCTGTCTAAGTGCAGCAGGTGAAGGAGTAAGCCATTTCAGGGAGGCATTTCTCAATATGGTAAGACTATCTACCCCTTCATATCGTAGTTGGATCACTTACTCTAATGTCAATACAGCCCTGCATAATATGGTAGTCACTAATGATTACACTGGTACAACTGCCCTACCAAACCCTATGTAATTATTACATTAATTGTTGACCTTACAGAGCAGTCATAGTGCATTCCCTACGATCACCCACTCCTATTTTGTACTGGTTGTGTCTAGTTGTACCATCTTGAGAAATGCCTCCAGGGGTTCTCTAAATCACATATTTTACAACAGCTCCCATAGAGAAGCCTTTTAAAACAAGTGACTGTATCAAAATACTCTGCCTAGTCCAGGGTCCTGGGACAGAGTGACTTGGCCAAAGGCTAATCTAAAACGAGACATTGAATAAAATTTAATGATGAACAATATATGGAAAAGAAGAATATTAATTAGATAATCAAAACCCAACAGCCCAGCATCTTTTCATGAGTTGATGGTAGTATCCATGATTTAAACCTTATCGACATTTAGTCACGAATGTCCTTAAAGCTAACAACTTCTACTCGACCCGGGGTACAGCACAGCACCCCGCAGCTCTTCCTGTGTTGAGATCTCTGTTTCCGACAGCTGCTCATCTAGTGACCTACTTCAATATCTCCTGATATGATCTCTAGCTGGATAGGTTTCCCTACCTCACCTAAAAGAGTCCATATCTGCTCCTATTTGCTCGATGCATACAGTGTGGCCATGAATATGACATTTGGCGTCCAAACGGCATTGTACACTAACGCACTCTCTGTGATGGTTTTCTTAGATTTCTTATTTCTTTCCAACTTTTTTTTAGTCATGAGAGAACCTAGTTTATTACTAAGAGCTCTTTGAAATCTCCCTTTTTAAAAGGTGCTCATAATGTAGCTAGCTAAGATGCTTTTATATGTAAGCTAGAGGGGATGATAATGTACACTATGAAGGATATTGTCAAAAATAACAGGTAAATCCTTGTCCCAAAGTTGCCAGAGATTGATTGTTATTTTACTGAGATTCCTAGTACTGTGTACTGCCATCTGACCTTTGTTTAGGAAACTACACTGCTTCACTTAATGAAGCTATGGACGCTATTCCATAAAGGTACATATCCCGGTTCAATTAATCATGATCTACCAACAATATCTCTTAATTACTTGTAATTATTTTATTAAGAGTAATTATTTTATTTGGATGTATCTTGACAACAAAAATCGGTACTTTATAAACCTCATTTTTTTTGTTTATGGAATTCTAAAGAAAGAACATTTTAAACTATCGTTCTCTGAACCAAAACCCCCTATATTTCACGAGTTTTTATTCTTTCAAGAAAATGACCAGCTTTGAAGAGTTTCTTTACGAAGTGCGTATGCAGTGCTGCCATGTAGACTCCCCGGCAATGAGTCATTGTAACATGATGACCATGGGGCATGGCCATGGGGATACCAACTGATGGGATGTGAGGCTGAACAAGCAGATATGTATGTTGGGTAACAGTGAGAACTAATCCTACCTAAATACAGTTGTCATGTTCTGAAATTCCTGTAACACCTTTTACAAATCATTTATTATTTCAGACCTTTAGCATACTACATCATCTATATCGCTAGTACATTTTACCTCCTGTATAGTAGTTCTTGTCTTGTTGATTATTCCTATGTCTCATAATTAACACAGGCTATCAGAATGTGACACAGTAACTGCAACCGGATTTGTCCACACAGCAGACAGTCTCATGTTGACATGCAATGACACTTCTTTAATATGAACCTTATCGGATCTATTTTATGACAGATATCCTTCAGGCTGTACACATATCAGCTTCATCCCTTGTCACTAATAATAAATGTTATGTGTCTGGCTCAGTAGAAATCTGACTCTTTTTATCCCTTGACTTGTATTCAATGTTCAATGCCAATGCCATTGACAATTTTACTACAATTTAATGGTTTTTAAACACGATGGTATTGTCTGCGGGCCATACATGTGTATATAGATCTAAACAATGGCCTTGATGATTAAAGGTACCTGGGATTTCCACATCAAACCGAAGATTCCTAAACCAAGAAACCCAGGGAGGCCAATAGTATCTGGCATCAACAGCCCAACTGACAAGATCTCAGGCACCATTGAAAAAATACTTCAACCCTACTTGAAAAAAATACCAAGTTACCTGAAGGACACCAAACACTTCTCGAACATCATTGATGATTATCACATACTACATGAGGATAAATTCCTACTCACCATTGACGTCAGCTCACTATACACATCCATCCCACATAAGGAGGGCCTCGAAACTGTCCATATAGCACTGTCCTCCATGAACAGACCAGGCGTACCACCTGACGTTGGAACCAAACTAGTATCCTTAGTACTTAAAAACAAAACATTAAAATTCAATAACCGGTACTTCACTCAATGCAAGGGAACTGCAATGGGAACCAAAATGGCCCCTACATACGCAAACATATTTACAGATGTCTTAGGAAGGGACATTCTATCCAAATCAGAAATTAAGCCTACTGTGTGAAAAAGATACATCCATGACATCTTTGCCATCTTCCGATGCACTGAAGATGAACTGCTAAAGTTTCTCAATCAGCTCAATGACCATCATGCCACCATCAAATTCACATATGAATACAGTCCTTTTTCAATCAACTTTCTTGACACTACGGTATATGTGGACCAAGACAGAGTTCCTCAAACAAAATTCTACAAAAAACCTACTGAAGCTGACCTATACCTACACAACTCATCTTATCATCCCTCTCAACAGAGAAATGTTATCTTCTACGGACTGGCTACAAGATATAGAATGATCTGCAGTGATCACCTTGAGAGGATATCAGCACAGACAACTTCTTCAATCCATCCAAAGGGACAGGTCCCTGAACAGACAGGACCTCCTGAAAAAAAGAACAAAAACAACAGAAAAAAGTCATTCCATTTGTCATACAGTTCAACCCACAAAATCTCCGAGCAAAATCAATCTTGAACACAGCTCACAACTTACTGAGACCCCGTAGTGACAGAAAGAAATTCAGAAAGAACAAAATCTTGATTGCTTTCAAAAAATGCCCAAACCAAATTCTTCGTCCAAAATCCAAAATTGTCACTTTACCTACTCGTTGCAAAGAAGCCTCCATCACTCAGCATCGACAGCGAGAAGCCAATAGAAAGTCTCAAATGGGTTCAGTATGCAAGGGACACTCTGATTGGCTGCTGTGTACAAAATGGATCCTGTGCACTATTGATATCGGAAGTGTTGGTTCTGAAAGAACTGTGTGGTTTCTGGCTTGGCGGATACATCTGCCTCATTTATGACTGCCTTTATGGTTTATATTATGCTGAAGGCAAGAGGCACAGATGGAAGAATTATAGAGTGGTCAGGAACAGGGAATGAGAGGAGCCATATTATTGGAACAGCTGGCTTTGCTGCAATGGGGTAGATTAACCTAAATACGTCCATATAACTTGAGACATCCACACCACAGATTTGCTGTAGGAAATGGATTTATAATGGTATGTAATATGAGGCAACAATACTTACCACACTCAAATGACCACGTTCAATGAATCCGAATCCATGTGAATCCACTCAGTTTTGGCTTTGTTGTGTGCCAAGTTTTTTTTGTTTTCATTTTAGGAGAGAGACAACAATGATAAAACTGAAGAAATGGATTTACTGCTGAATCAACATTGTCCAATTGTTGATGAGCATTGAGACAACTAGCTGGTAATGTTGATTCAGTAGCAGATCCAATGTTATGGCTAATAACTGGGGGTGGACGTCTCAAGGTATACAGGTGTCTTTAGAATAACCTACCCTATAGCCCCAGTAAACGCAGACATGTGCATCAACCTTTAGAACAATTTCATGTGATTTCATGTGCAAGGAAGTATCAAAGAAACCTCTTGATACATCTATGCCAAACACATAATAAAACATAAAATTACATTAGGTTTGAACCTACCTTCTCCAATGAGAAAAATAGAATAGCCATTTTCAAAACTCCTGACACCAGGATTTTAACCCACGTTTTGGTTTCCTTAGGATATGAAGGCAGGAATTTAACCTATGTGGCCACCCATGGGCTGATGGTGTTAGGAGGCACTTGTTTGGCAAGTCATTATGACCTCTTTACCACCACTGATGTCTCAACAAGAAGATTATAAGTCTGCATCTAATAGAAATTCTAAAGAGAGGTATATATGTACAATTTTTTTCTACGTTGCACCATGTCAAACCACATAAATTTAATCTAAACCTTCACCCAACGTAACCAGGACATAACATTTTAAGTTGTTTAAACGTTTGATATCTACCAACTTGCTATGTTGGATAAAGTCTTGTGTTTACTAGGAGGATGCTAGAGTCTAAAGGCACAGACATGCCTCTTTTGTCCTTTTGTCGCTGGAAAAAAAAGGAAGATGAGTTTTGGGATCTGGAAGATACTACGGCTTCAGGACAAAGGACCACAGGGGTTTACTACTTGAGGCCACCTTAGTACAGGTGAGAAGGGAATCGTTGTTAGTGTAAACCTAGGTAAGACTTCATGAAATAAGCAAGAAAACTGCCAGTGCAGTTGAGCCTCCGGTCAGGATTATCTGTGGAGTTTTGAGGAGTAGAAAGATTAGATACAGGACCAGGACAATACTTGACCTTCAGGAACAAAGGACCTTGAAGGTGTAGTACTGAATGGAGCACTAATTCAAGGACCTACGTCTGCCGACGTTAGCACTGTATCGGATGTAGCCAACTCAGTGGGCCATTTCTTCACACACTACGACTGCTGTCCCTTAAGTCATAGTGAGAACCGAACAATTTGGCCTTAACAGTCAGTACCATGCACTATTAGTCCCTTATGTCTGCACCAGTATGACTGCCCTACTTAACCTTATGTAATTACTGCATTGCTGCTAATCATAGTGAGCAGTCGTAGGGCAGTTCCTACGATAGCCTGGCTTATTCTTGGCATTTTTAAATCGTAGTGGCTGTGTGCAGTCGTAGTACATTGAGAAATGGCCTCCAGAGCTCCTTTAAGGCTACATTAGCCATCTTTTGTACATGTGAGAAGGAAATGGCTGTATTTGTAAGCCCGGGGTAGACTTCATGAAATAAGCAATGAGCCGCTAGTAATGACCCACCAGTAAAGTTTGACCTTAGGTCAAAATATCTGTCTCTATATATGTTCAAGGTTGACTTCATCTAATGACATTTTAACTGAAATGCAAATCTTTAAATATAAGTTGAAGTGTGGCTTTTGCAGGTTATTGAACAAGTAATCAATGGATAATTCATGACGAGTGTGTGTTAGTGAAGGATAGTTACACAAGGCCGTAGGCCGAGTGTAATTAGCCTTTGCTAATTCCCCCTCCCCGGCCAGCCATAGTGTGTGTACACAAGTACATACACCTCCTCGTCACCCGGCAGCGGACAGTGACAGCGCCCGTCTTGGCTGTGCTTTGTTTGAATGCGTCTCGCGGTTATGTTTGTGTACAATCAATATATACACCTCGTCGCCTGGCAGTGGACAGCTAAAGCTTTGAATGCGTCTCGCGGTTATGTTTGTGTATAATACACCTCGTCGCCCAGCAGTGGACAGCGACAGTGCACACGGCGAAAAAAAGGTGCGCCCGGACCAGGACTCGACCCGCGTACCTCTAACGGCTGAGCGCAATGCGCTAACCGCTAGGCGACGGCGTCTCACCCCTCAGCGCCCGTCTCAGCTCGGCTATGTTTGAATGCGTCCTGCTGTTATGGTAGTGGACAGCCCGCAGTCGCTGCCTTCCCGGGCTTTGTATCATATCCAGACCTGGTTCTAGCCAGCCATCAGTCAGTCCCTGTGGCGCAATGCATAGGGAGTTGGACTAGGGATCTGAGGCTGCAGGTTTGACCCCTACCCTGGCAATGAAAATTATCATAGGTTTTAACATGTAACATATTACATGGAGGGACATGAGAGGTGTGCGGTTTATCCATCGATAACCACACGCCTTACAAAATTGATGTTGCAGCCTACAGGGTGTGCAATATCGACAGGTATGTGCATGGGAATATCCAGCAAAAAGCACTGAGTAACCCAGAAATCGTGGTATAATGTGAAATAACATGCAGTGCTTTTCATGGTCAGCTGCTTCTAGAAAGGATCAAAATTACAGTTAGCACCATGGAATGGACTATAATGAGGAGTAAAAAATTACAGTAATCCATGGCAAAATAGCTGTTGGGCGTCACCTATACATCCCTGTAATCTGATCGAAGGGCGCTGAAGCCATGTCATGTTTGATCAATAACATGGGTTGGTAGAAGGGATACCAAGTTTGTTATACTACCCCTTGCAGCCTCCTTTTTCAGTTCATTTTGCTATAATCCTGTAGGCACTGTATTCCCCAATGGAAAAAGGATGAAGAAGTGAAAGGCTTCATACTAAATTACACTTTAGAAAAAGATATCTATTCTGTATGATTTACAAAAACAACCATTATTTCCACCTCCTAAAAATAGTATGTCAACCTGTTTTAAATTTGAGACAGGTCTCATCAGTAGACAGTACCTATCTTTACTGGTGCTAGACAACTTTAGTGCTAGCTGAGAATGGGCTTCAGATTTCCATTTCCTATGTACACCTGAGCACGAGGCACCATGGGCATGAGCATGGGGCACCATGGGATGCTAATAGTGCAGACTTAGTTTAAGCTAGAATTACAACTCCTCTCACAGCTTGTATGTGTCCAGAGATGTGTCTAAGGGATTTTTAGAACCAGTGAATGAGTTGCTAGCAATTTATTAGGGGTTTAGATGTGGATTTCTTTGATGTTTTTGGGCTATTCCCTCTGTGGTCCTCTGAGGATTTATTGTAGAAAGTTCACTGCATCACAAATATAGTGGTTCATTGCAGAGTTTATAGTAATGCGTATAAGATTCAGTAACCATTTCCTGTAGTGTATGTGGTCTTAAGGGAATGTCATGATACCCAAACACAACTTAGCAACAAAAAATGAAAAACCATGTGGTCATGTACCTGTAAGGGACAGATGGTAGTGAGGTATAACATGTAATTGTTGAAGATATACCAGACATGCCACATAACAGTGCCTCTATTGGGCACTTTGTGTACCCACAGACCTCTGTCACAGACCATACTGTATAAGCCTTGCATGATGGGCTACTCTGGCAAAATGGGCCTAGGAGCCAATACTATGATACAAACCATAAAGGGACTGTATGGTTTGCCATTACTCGACTGAGTGGATGCATTAGGACAAAGTGCACATTATAGTAGGGTTAGAGTTCCCTGACCTGTGTTCATGTCTGCCCATCTAGACATTATCAATAGCTGAATATGACTGCTTGTGCTGAAAGGTTGTGATAATCCCCTGGGAGCTATACTAGGTTTTATCCTAACTACTTGCCTTAGCAATTAATGACTATGTCTGCCTTTGCAATGAATTTAAGCAGATCTGACATACCATCCCGGCCAGGTAGATAATGCAGTAGTGTATTACAGGTGTGTAGACATATGAGCACTGCATGTATGTGTTATAGGGAACAGAATGAACATACATCAAGAGGTGAAAAGCCTTGTTGAGAATAGAAGCTCCACATAGGAAACTGGTAAGGAATCTTTATGGAGCTAACAATTGGTTTCGAAAATCAGTGTACCTACTTCGAATCAGCAACTACCATTTTGGTATTGAATTTTTGGGATTGGCCCTGTTCGTTCTTATCTTGTTGGTTCACCCTCCTATAGAAATGCCAGTTATATTTGTATCCAGTGAGACCCTATAGCAACAGTATGCATTAGATATAGTCATTTAGACCCACCGGCTTCAAAACAATGAATGTGGGAAGAGGGTAAAGAGAGGGTATGATATAAGGAGTATAGTTTCTGCTCTTTTCACTTTGACGCTTTAGTAAATTTTATTAGATAGTCATACACCCCATTCCCCTTGGTTCCAGGGCTCTCTCAGAGTAAACCAGTCACTGAGTGGCAAAAGGCTAACTGATCATTGAACCATTAGAGGGGCACATGATGCAATCTAGTGGTCACAAATGATCACATCGGTATGGCTGTCCTACCACACCCACTGTAACCACTACAGTAAGTGCTAATTATACCGAATAATAGTAGCACATGATCACCCGCTCTAATTATTTTGGCTTCGTTTAGTCATACTTAGTTTGAGAAATGCTTTCCAGGTGGGTTGAGTTAGCAGCACTGCGCCATTATTGTGCCTTCAATGCAGATACAATCCTTGGATTCAGCATGATTCATGAATGTAGTTCTGAGGAACAGACTGGTCAAGGTGGTACAAATGATTCAAGATGACCAAAGGGCATGAGTAGTAGTAGGCCCTGTAGTGGCACTCTGCAGCCCTTTAAGGATTAAACTCTCCCTTAGGGGGAAGACAGGACCCCAGTTAGAAAAGACCAACCCGACATTTTTGTTCCCTTAAGATTTGAACAGTGTTACCATATTGCATAATAATTCCATTACACTAACCCTCAATGGACCCCACCAGGCTTATGAGATTTGATTGCCTTTCTCTTGAACAGTAAATCAATTTGTGCAGCAGAGTGTCAATTCTTGTTATGCTTCAGGAGGGCATTTTTCAAGATGGTACAACTAGACACAACCAGTATGACTAGAAACCTTCAATATCAAAGTGGGTGACCGTAGGTAACACACTACGACTACTCTGTACAATCAGCACTTAAGGTAGTAATTACATAGGGTTTGGTAGGGCAGTCATACCAGTGCAATTATTAGCGACCACTAGATGCAGGGCTGTAATGAGTCTCTACAATAATTAAATTTTAGGCTCAGGGTAAATCAATGTAGAGATTAAGATTTCCATAATTCTAATGTATACGGCAAAGTCTAAGCTAACATTTCCCATCTTTCTAAATCTACATGTTGCTATACACATTGTGATCCTAACCTCTCTGTTAATCTTGATGCAGCGGGGTTTCACAGGATACATAGATAGAACTAAACGACCGTGGTGTATGAGGTGGCCGATCCACCACGAGGGGGGAAACCCCCGAGGGGTGGATCGGCCACCGAGGACACCAGGGGAGTTTAGTTCTATATTTATTTTATGTTTTTAGAGGGTTTAAATAAGGAAGAATTATCAAAATCTGGTACCGTAGTTCCCCGTACGAGCGCCGGTCCGCCATTTTGAATGTTTACATGCGCCCAGATCGAGGCTGCAGTACTGGATTGGCGGCTGTGGTGGATCGAGACACATTACGCCACTGGGGGTGTGGCGATCGACCCTGCAATGCTATCTCTATGGGAAGAAGTTATTCACATAAAATAAAACATAAAACCATTCTCTCAGTACCATACTTGTCTAAGTGCAGCAGGTGAAGGAGTAAGCCATTTCAGGGAGGCGTTTCTCAATATGGTAAGACTATCTACACCTTCATATCGTAGTGGGATCACTTACTCTAATGTCCATACAGCCCTGCATATGGTGGTCACTAATGATTACACTGGTACAACTGCCCTACCAAACCCTATTTATTATTACATTAATTGTTGATCGTACAGAGCAGTCATAGTGCATTCCCTACGATCACCCACTCCTATTTTGTACTGGTTGTGTCTAATTGTACCATCTAAATGCCTCCAGGGGTTCTCTAAATCACATATTTTACAACAGCTCCCATAGAGAAGCCTTTTAAAACAAGTGACTGTATCAAAATACTCTGCCTAGTCTAGGGTCCTGGGACAGAGTGACTTGGCCAAAGGCTACTCTAAAACGAGACATTGAATAAAATTTAATGATGAACAATATATGGAAAAGAAGAATATTAATTAGATAATCAAAACCCAACAGCCCAGCATCTTTCCATAAGTTGATAGTAGTATCCATGATTTAAACCTTATCGACATTTGTAAGCTAGAGGGGATGATAATGTACACTATGAAGGATATTGTCAAAAATAACAGGTAAATCCTTGTCCCAAAGTTGCCAGAGATTGATTGTTATTTTACTGAGATTCCTAGTACCGTGTACTGCCATCTGACCTTTGTTTAGGAAACTACACTGCTTCACTTAATGAAGCTATGGATGCTATTCCATAAAGGTACATATCCCGGTTGAATTAATCATGATCTACCAACAATATCTCTTAATTACTCTTAATTATTTTATTTGGATGTATCTTGACAACAAAAATCGGTACTTTATAAACCTCATTTTTTTTGTTTATGGAATTCTAAAGAAAGAGCATCTTAAACTATCGTTCTCTGAACCAAAACCCCCTATATTTCAAGAGTTTTTATTCTTTCAAGAAAATGACCAGCTTTGAAGAGTTTCTTCACGATGTGCGTATGCAGTGCTGCCATGTAGACTCGGCGGCAATGAGTCATTGTAACATGATGACCATGGGGCATGGCCTTGGGGATACCAACTGATGGGATGCAAGGCTGAACAAGCAGATATGTATGTTGGGCAACAGTGAGAACTAATCCTACCTAAATACAGTTGTCATGTTCTGAAATTCCTGTAACACCTTTTATAAATCATTTATCATTTCAGACCTTTACCATACTATGTCATCTATATCGCTAGTACATTTTACCTCCTGTATAGTAGTTCTTGTCTTGTTGATTATTCGTATGTCTCATTATTAACACAGGCTATCAGAATGTGACACAGTAACTGCAACCGGATTCATCCACACAGCAGACAGTCTCATGTGGACATGCAATGAAACTTCTTTAATATGAACCTTATAGGATCTTTTTTACGACAGATATCCTTCAGGCTTTACACATATCAGCTTCATCCATTGTCACTAATAATAAATTTTATGTGTCTGGCTCAGTAGAAATCTGACTCTTTTTATCCCTTGACTTGTATTCACTGTTCAATGCCAATGCCATTGACAATTTTACTACAATTTAATGGTTTTTAAACACGATGGTATTGCCTGCGGGCCATACATGTGTATATAGATCTAAACAATGGCCTTGATGATTAAAGTTACCTGGCATTTCCACATCAAACCAAAGATTCATAAACCAAATAACCCAGGGAGGCCAATAGTCTCTGGCATCAACAGCCCAACTGACAAGTTCTCAGGCACCATTGAAAAAATACTTCAACCATACTTGAAAACAATACCAAGTTACCTGAAGGACACCAAACACTTCTTGAACATCATTGATGATTATCACGTACTACATGAGGATGAATTCCTACTCACCATTGACGTCAGCTCACTGTACACATCCATCCCACATGAAGAGGGCCTTGAAGCTGTCCAAATGGCACTGTCCTCCATGAACAGACCAGGCATACCACCTGACGTCGGAACCAAACTAGTATCCTTAGTACTAAAAAACAACACATTCAAATTCAATAACCGGTACTTCACTCAATGCAAGGGAACTGCAATGGGAACCAAAATGGCCCCTACATACGCAAACATATTTATGGATGTCTTAGGAAGAGACATTCTAGTACAATCAGAAATCAAGCATACTTTATGAAAAAGATACTTCCATGACATCTTTGTCATCTTCGGATGCACTGAAGATGAACTGCTAAAGTTTCTCAATCAGCTCAATGACCATCATGCCACTATCAAATTCACATATGAATACAGTCCTTCTTCAATCAACTGTCTTGACAGTACGGTGTATGTGGACCAAAACAGAGTTCCTCAAACAAAAGTCTACAAAAAACCTACTGATGCTGACCTATACCTACACAACTCATCTTACCATCCCTCTCAACAGAAAAATGCTATCTGCTACGGACTGGCTACAAGATATAGAATGATCTGCAGTGAGGACATTGTATTTGAAAAATCATGCACCCACACACTAAAAAACCTCACCTTGAGAGGAAATCAGCACAAACAACTTTTTCAATCCATCCAAAGTTCAACCCACAAAATCTCCGAGCCAAGTCAATCTTGAACACAGGTCCCAACTTACTGAGACCTCGTAGTGACAGAAAGAAATTCAGAGAGAACAAAATCTTGATTGCTTTAAAAAATGCCCAAACCAAATTCTTCTCGTTGCAGAGAAGCCTCCATCACAAGGCACCAACGGCGAGAAGCCAGAAGAAGGTCTGGTGGACGAGAAATTGAAATCAATAACATCTCAAATTGCGACCAACACAAAACCAAGCCATACTACTCTACCAACGGCTCCTGCTATGGACCTAACTGCCCGGAAGAATCCAAGGCATTCCCATCCACTCAACATAATTCTGAAGAATGGCCTCAAGAAAAAGAGAAAAGTGGCAAGTACTCCTAGATTTATTGACACTGACACTGACTCCGATGACGAAATCCCCAAACCACCAACTGATGTAAAACCAGCCAACCCAACTGCCACTACAACTACAACTGTACACTGAAAACATGGAAGATCTGAAACTAGTCAGCGGTGCCTACTTTAGGTCCTCAAGTTGACGATACCTAAAACTACAGCTTTAGGTAGTCAAAATGACGACTTTAGGTCATCATCCTGACGACCTGAGTCATCAGGATGACAATACTGACAGTACAGGGTCGTCATATTGATGACTCAGGTCGTCAGGATGACGACTTAAAGTTGTCATTTTGACTACCTAAAGTTGTAGTTTTAGGTATCGTCAACTTGAGGACCTAAAGTGGTCACCGCTGACTAGTTTCGGATCTTCCATGTTTTCAGTGTACCGATAGACATACCGGTAACCAAAACAACTAAACCCTTTCTACACATGCCAAACCTAACTGACCCAGTTCTGCAAAGTCTTCGAGCTGATCTAGCCACCACTGACAGTGAAGATGACGGAAACAAATCTGAACCTGAAGTGTTAAATCCTAACAACAACTCTGTGCCAGTAAAAGAAGAATCACCCTTCCAGAAGGAAGAGTCTGAACTTTTAGAAATCAACACCACCATGGAAAGCCATTCTGTCAACCCGAGCCTCAGTATCACAAGTACCAGCAGTATCGCAAGTAATAACAGTAAACGCAAACTAAGAGTCCATGATTATAACGACGCATACGAACCTCCCAAAAAGGTGAAATCCAAAGTTGTATGCCCTACATATGTACCCACCCCCATCTGTCATACCAAAGATGCCACCACCAAAACAGATTTTGACCCTAGATTCTATCATAGAGTTGTGCTAGCTAAAGATGTCTTAAAAGAAATGTACTATTCAATAAACAATATTGATCAAAATATGGGAACACATCTTCGCCAGCAGATGGAAAGCGTTGAAATCCTGAGACCCAAGTAATCCAATATTTAACTCTCATACTTGTATGCTTTTTTTTTTGTATACCGGTAATTCATAATTTTTGTCACATTCCAATAATATCGTATAACTCTATATAACACTCATGAACATGGAAGACTATCAATCCTGACCCCATGACCTTGGGATTATAATGTGACCTTGAACTCATGACATGGCCGTATTGTTGTTACCATAGTAACCAGCTCAAATGCCTGCTCATAGCCCTAGCTAATACTATAAGAATCTAGGGATTATACCACCTGATGAAAGGCTACTTCAAGCTGAAACTTTGTGGTCATATAATAATTATGGTTTAATAAAATTGAACTACAAATCAAGTTCTGTTGTGATAGTTGTGTCTATTATATAATTATAATTTACAAAACTTATTATTTTACATCTCAAGCCTGGCCATTGCCATTTCATGCAGATTGATAGAGGTCAAAATATTTCACCTCTCTCTCCCCAGCCCGGGCCGTTTTCATGCACCCTTCCGTTTTAATGAAAAATGATGGTTCCCTCACATGTTATTGACATTGTCTTGACACAAACCATTCATTCACAGGGAGGGGTAGTTGTACCGGGGCCACTGTAAAACATACAAGACACTGTAAGGCCAGGGAGGCTCTTTCTGCTCGGCTTCAGTCCCCAGGTACCCTTAACCCTTATGTGCCCAGATTAGCAAAAGTGCGGTCTTAAGCATGTACATAAGTTCAACAGACCCCCATGAGTTTATTATTAATCAGATTAGGATGACTTTAACACCAGAAGTCTCATGATGTCAAGGGGTTTCCAGCGATACCAAATCTGTCATAGTACATTAGGAATATAATTATTAATAGATCCTATTACAGAAAATAATGAATTGAAAATATGATTAAAATAAAAAAAAAGTGTGCGCTCATGCCATGAGAATAAAGGGAAAATGCCCCCAAAAAGCAAGGAATCCAATTATAATATATATTTGTTTTCAAATTCTATCAATTTGGCTTATTTGAAACATCAAAATAACACTTTGTGAATTGAAAATAGCCTATTCCCCACCAAAATAGAATAAAAATAAAATAAAAATGCATTATGGGCACCTTCATCCAAATCAGCTCATTTCAACTTTTTGCGATATCATCATTCCCTACTAACTCATAATCATTATACTCTAGACAATGCTTCATATACTAATTCTGGAAGCTATTCTACTGTCCTCTTTGTTACCATTTGAATCAGTACTTTAATCTGGGCATGACTTATGTGATAGCCTCTACACTGAAAATATGGAAGATCCGAAACTAGTCAGCAGTGACCACTTTAGGTCCTCAAGTTGACAATACCTAAAACTACAACTTTAGGTAGTCAAAATGACGACTTTAGGTCGTCATCCTGATGACCTGAGTTGTCAACGAAGAAGGAATGGCCGTGTGGTGATGGATCGCTATGTAAAATCATAGGATTATTATGTATTTTTTTGTGTATTCAGCAAACATTATATAACTATCCCTTTAAGGGCCGCTGTTGCCCTCAGGCAGCATCTAAAATGCCCCTGAACTGATGCTGCTGCCTCAGGGCTGTATCATTGGGCTGCCCAAGGTTAGCACTAGCATATGGCTGACATCCCTTATCTAAATTAATTCGTTCTTCTTTTAACAATATAACATGAATACACATGTATCCTTGTCAGAAAAGTTCAGAATCCCAGAGTCATTGATTATTTCAAACTCTTAAACTACTCATTAGGAGCAGCATAACATGCCAATTCTGCTGACCTAGGGCATAGTACCGGCAGTTAAGGGTCAAACAACATTTTTGAGGGCCGGCAGTTAAAGGGATAATGATGAGGTCCATTCCTATTTCATGGCTGGGATTTTACTGGAATCATGATCCATATGCAGGCATTAGCAGTTATCATTGTAGATCTGTATAGGCATGCATGTCACTTTATTCCCATGGACCTGGTTTTATTTTTTTAGCGACCTTTTTTGGTCGTAGCACAAGTATAGTAACAAAATCATGACAACACATTATAGCTTGTCTCCACAACAATAGGAAATAAGTCTAATCACTTCTTTCATATTGCAAATTAAGCTTTAAGCTCATAACCCCTACCTGTCCGTGTCATGTTGTGCCTCCTGGGTGTTACTTACTCTTGCCACAAGGTTTCTCATAAGCTCATCCAAGAATCAAGCAAACAGCTTATTTATCTGGGGTTTCCTCCCTGCTTACATCTACCATCGGCCTTTAGGCTGTGAATGATGACCACAGCAGGGTGATGCTGAGAAAAGTGAGAGTTAATCGGGATGTGAGCAATATTAGGAGTATGTGTGGAAGGAGGACGTGGGAATACAATCAGTGTGGGTGATAAGGTATTAAGAGGGAGAGCAGCTGTCAATTACTGCTGGCCAGTTAATTAGTCCCCAGCTAAGGGGGGGGGGGGAGAGCCCCATTCTATGGCTGGTAATTGTTGCCATGGACCAGCAACTCCATGGTAATACAAGTAGAGAGAATGGCCATAAGTTCCTGTCAACACCTTTGAATGTTCCATAACTATAAGAAGCATAATGACTATTATCCAGGCTGAAGTAACCGTTTGGAGTCACCTACTTTTTCCTGTAATCTTAATGTGTTGGCCTGAAACCTGCTAATATTTGATCAATAACATGAGTTGGTGGATGATAGAGATCCCAAGTTCTTCATCTTACACCCCATGGCCTACTTTTGTAACCTTTTGTGGTCATTTGCTGTAAGCCAGTAGGCACTGCATCGCCCACAGGGGTGAATTTATACCACTGTGGGCAAAAATAGTATGTATATGAGTTGGTGTTGAGTATTAGCTGGCTGGATTGTATTTGGGCCTATCATCCAGCTTTACAGAGTATGCCTTTGCTAGATACTGCTATCGTTGGTATAACATTGTAGTTTTCGTGGTCCCTTGTAAGCGGTTGGGCACCACTCTACCCACTTGCATAAATGAGCAACATTGTAACAGAAATTCAAAAAACATACAATGTGTTGTTGAATATATATCTTTATACTTCTATTCGCTGGATGTTGCTTATCATTTAATTTTACAGACCAAGCCTTGCTAGATGCTACTTTAGTAGGTATATTGTTGATATGGTAGGTGAGTAAATCTAGATTTCTTTTACATTGCTTCTGAAATACCCTACATGTATTTCTTATGAAGTGCTTAGCTTTTATGTGTGGAAATATTATCTTACCTTTAATCCATAATCATTAGCTAAGGCAATAACCTTTACTATGCCTACTTTATATCAGTATGAAAAAATAAAGAAGTAAATAAGCTGAATTGCAGTCATACAGAAATATCTTCTTTACCTAAAGATAGATAAAACAGCCAGAGGATGTATGTCAGCTGTACTCCTAGAAGCTTTTCCTTATACCCATAAAAATGATTCATCCTAAAGCTTACTTGTTGGACACTGACACTTGTCTTTTATCCTGATCACGGAAAATCTTCTGCTGATGTTATAGAATTAGTAAATTAGTAGTTTTTTGGATCAGGATGATACTATGCCATCGAGACAAAAGGACCTTGAAGATCTTTAGTACAGGTTTAAAAAAGGAATGGCTGTTTTTGAAAATCTAAACTGTTGAGCCTCCAGTCAGGATTATGTGTGGCCTAAGGAGGAGTAGTAGAAAGACAGATTATAGGATCAGTAACATACTAGGTCTCCAAGGACAAAAGGCCTTGGGGATTTAGTGCATAAGGTGACATTAGCCACCCTTTGTACATGTAAGAAGGGGATAGCTGTTTTTGTAAAACCAGGGAAGACTTCATGAGATAAGAGTACAACCTGCAAGGACAGTTGAGCCTCCAGTCAGGATTAGCTCTCTGTATGGATGTTCAAGGTTGGCATACTCGAATAACATTTTGACTTGACTGCATATATGCAAGTACGATACAAATTATGGCTATTGCCGGTTCCTGTTAAACTACATGCAGTGCTGCAGCTTCTTGAAATAAGTATACAATCATTGAGCACAGCTGAGTTCTGATTGGATTAAGCTGTTGTTCATAGATGTTTAAGGTTGGCATCTTTTGATAACATTTGTCTTCAATACATATTTTCAAGTCTAATTTGAAGAGTGGGTGTTGCAGATTCTTGTGAAAATACATGCAGAGCTGCAGCAGATTTGTAAATCTGACGTTGGCTGTAAAAGCACTGGAATCACATTTAGCTCCCTGGGAGGGGCTATAACTATAAGAACTATGAATACTATAAACTATAGCAAAATAACAACCCATGTAATATCATGGCAGGGGTTGAAACCACCAAACCCTTGATAACAAGCTATTAATCTATGTTTAACCAGACGAGGTGGGCTTTGCTGAGAATAACCAGCTAACCCTACCGAGTTTTGGGATATAACATGGATTGATGCATTTATTACACAAATTCACCCATATTTGATTAAATTGTTACCTTATAAACCTTTATTTAATGTAGGAGAAGTCATTTTGTAAATGCAAGCGGTGAACCGCTCAATATGCCATGTTGTTCAGCAGAAGTTACCTTGCAGCCTCGTTTTGGGTGATGGACGCAAAGGGAGCATTTATTGTTTTAAATCTGACTTAAGCACTTTCCCGCCTGTACTTTTCTTTACTATGACATTGATACATTAAAGAACAAGTATGACACAAAATTGCAAAACTCAACAAATTTAATTAAATATATGAAAAATAAATGACTATTCATAGAAATTTTGTCATACAATACGAGGGGTGGTTAAACTGTAACCACCTATAGAATCAAAGTACTTCAATTCATTTCATATGAATATTTACGTTGCAGTTGCTAAACTGCACATTAGAGAACACAGTAGTGTTTTGGTGTACATCTTTGAGATTGATTTCTTGGTTGGTAGTATTCAAAGGCCCCGGAAGCCCCTTGGCACCAGCCAGCACCATGACCATCTGAAGCCTTAAGGCATCTGGGGTCTTCAAATAATAATCTATACTGGCTTCGGATTTGTGCCCGGTTACATTTATTGTTTTAAATCACTTAACCACTTTCCCGGCTGTACTTTTCTATACTATGACATCGATACATTAAAGAACAAGGAAATGTGTTCAGGTTTCTGAAAGTGCAAAGTATGATCATGGCCATAACTCAACCAACCTTTCTATACGCTATAATTTTAATAGCTGAACAATGATCATCATGCTGCATTGATCAGTGCAGGTAAGTCAATATAGCAAAGATTGTAGATCTTGAATTGGCAAAGGGCATTGTTAGTCAGTGCTATGTGCTAGAGAGCTTATTGTACACTATTGTCGCTATATACATAATTTTGTATTGAATTCGATTCTCACAAATGAACATCCAGAAACACACACACATATATATATATATATATATATGGTCAGCATGGTACACCATTTTCTTGCAAGCAGACTCATCAGTACTTCATTGGTGCATCATACCTATCAGTGGCCTTACAGGCAGTTTATTTGTCTCTATTTTATCCTTTGATGTCAAGACCATTTCAGATGTAGTAGTTCCACACTGGATGTTGTCCTTCTGGCCCCTGCAGGTCACAAGGCCCCCTACATCCACTGAAACATAGAAAAACAAGAAGAACTCTATCAGGACCAATCGACTAAAGTACACAAACTGCTGTTTGCGGGAATTGTTTGGCCCATTGTGAGGGAAATGGTCTTTAACTGTTTAAGGGCTGCTATGCTTTAGGCTGATAATGGATGCCATGCTTCAGCCCATGCATATGCAAGCCCATTCAAGGGTGCACATGGAAGCAATGACGAGAGACAAGCATAGCCTTACCATGTTGGATTGTATATGGCTGTGTGTTTGAATGAGAGTCAGATTTAAATATATGTTGAATGTCACCTATTATGGAAATTGAAAAGGTATGTGTATTCTGTTTTTCTCTTGTAGTCTGAAACAGGGTTGACTATGACTAGACTTATTCTGCAAATAATTTCGAAATTCATGTCTTCGCCAGCTGGCTTTTTTTTGGATCTGTATTGTGTTAAGAACACATCTATCCATGAAACAACATTGAGAATCATGTGACAAAATAGCAAGAGATCCATCATAAGTTTGACAAGAAAAACTTTTCAAAGTGTTGAGTATGCATGGGCTCTGCAGACATCATGGCTGAGAAGATTAATCAGCAGAAATGGTCGAAATGATTTATTAATGTAGCCCTGGTGAGCCCTGGTTTCCAATCCTACAGGATTGATACTCTCTTGAAAGGCCACCATGATGCTGAAATATAGCCAGCTTGATTAAAAGGCATGATACAATAATACATTAGAGGCCTTTAAAAGGATTGATGCATATTCAAGTTCATCTGCCTTGTCCATTATAGTGCATTTATTCTGTACTATTCGTGAAACACTCCTAAAGAGGCTTCATTGTGCACCGATGAAGGACCTGCAAGCAGACTCACAGCCACTTGTACAATGTAAATTAATGGACATATTGCGCTCTACATCAGTGGTCTGGAAAGGTCTTTAAAAATCCAGTATCCTATAACTTGTACTTTCCCACAGAGAGTAGTTTAATTAAGCCTAAGATGTCCACATCCCTTGAAATGGAAATGAACCCCCATTGCCAAATTAAGGATGACCATTGAAACAACCAGTTGGTAATATTTATTCAGCCGCAAATAAAATGTTATGGCTATTTTTTATTTCTGGGGTGGACGTCTGAAGGGATGAGGACGTCTTAGGTTAATCCACCAAAATACTGTACAGCCAGCTGTTCCCGTATATGGCTCTCCCTCATTTCCACCTGCCATTCTTACTTCCTCCTTAATATACACCATAAAGACAGTCTTTTGTGAGGCAGATGTATCCGCCTGGAGCCTGGAGCCTGGAACCTCTCAGTACATCCAGGACCAACACGTCAGAAATCAATAGTGCACCAGATACATTGGTTAAAAAGCAGCCAATCAAAGTTTCCCTTACATACTGAACCCATCAGAGACACATGGTAATAGCGTGATTCTCTCATATGCCATGCTGCATCAAAGATCAGCCCAGGTGACAAAAGTGCACAGACTGATTGTCACACAGGACCATGGGGGTGACTGACTTTGGGTGGTGAGTTGTGTGAACTGAGACCTGTTTCACAAGCATTCTTTATTTAAGATCGATCTTTCCACTCTATGAGTGACCACTTAAGATCAGTCATTTGAGAATGACTACAAGTGTTTCAGAACAAGCTGTCACTAGTATTGGAACTTAAGACCGGTCCTTTAGAAACAGCTGTCAATTGGACATAGGGGCAGTAATCAAGATCAGTCCTTAGGCCACTCATAGACCAATCATTCAGCTAGTAAGATCAATAACCCAGGTACAGAACATGCCTCTACTTTGTAATTTCACAATAGAAAAAGGTATTATAAAAGGATATTTCATTTTGATATATTCCTGACATCATGGATTTAAAGATATGTGGAATTCCACTAATAGATATGATTTTTCCCATTTATGTGTACCCTCAACCTTCCACATAAATCAGCTACTTTATGTTGGTCATATGTCACTCTTACAATGACTTTTTACTCATAAGCTTCACTCCCCATTTCCTTTTGAAACACCTCCTACTAAGAGTGAGCTATAGAGATATGACCAATGAACCTAATGATTGATCTTAACACCACCTTACTAGTATCTTGCTCATAAGTCTATGTCACTCGTATATGGCCCTTGTGAAACAGGTCTCAGGTCATGCACTGTTGCCACTTCAGTGACCCTTTCCCTGGTCCTATGAATCATATCCAATCTATCTCAGCCCCCCTCTCCCTAACCATGTCCAGATCCCCTCTTTTCAGAAACAACAAACCCAAGAAAAGTCATGTCTTGGATTGACTTTTTCAGCCATTTAATCTTCGATGATTGTCATGGCGATAGAGAATATACAATGCACAATGAATCATGTGAAAAGATGTGAGGGGACATGAGTCTATGCTCTACTCACTGAATCTTCAAAACTACCCTTTTACTACTGATGTACCAATATCGTTCTAGTGAGACTGACATATATGGTTCTGTTGAACATTGTTATCTTAGAATCCAATAGTCCAACTGATACTGTGAGAAGCTTCATTCCATAATAATTGATACCTTTGAGTGTGTCCTGTCACTATTATTCTCTCCTCCGTGTGTCTAAAGTCTCGCCACCTGGCATGTAACATCTTTAGAGTGCCGCAGTCTCCTATGTTTGGTTTGTAATGAAGTGTTAGTTGATGCCACACAGCACCCAGCATAGGTGGAGGTGTGTAGTTAGGGCCATCTATAGGATGTAAGGTTTACCATATTGGCTTTGAACAAACAATATAGATAAGTGAAGTCTGTAAGTGACTGTGAATTCATATAGTCACTGACACAATTTCCCATCACACTTACTTACTCATTGACACACTAACCAAAGCTCTCTTTATTTCATGCACCAACTCTCTCACTCACCCACTAACCCATTCCTACACACCTGTACACTTACTCATACTCTCACTCACTTACACCAGAATTCATTTGCAAACTCCCATGCTGGTTTACCTAGCCAAAAGAAAATGCATAATATGACACTGTGTCACATGACCACTGACCTTCACTGGTTCCAGTGATCTCTGGTAACATCTATTCCATCCTGAGTGCTCTGTCTATGCTCTGACCTGGGAACAGCAAACTATTCCCGCCTCAGCTGGTGAGAGGTCCACTACAGCTACCCTACTTATCACTCGATTGTGCCTGTGCCAGGACCAGATGTATGATTTGCTCATGGTCATTTGACTGGGACATACACAGATAAATTGAGCTGCTCATTTAGCCTTTGTTTGAAATTGGTATCATCCTGGGGGGGCACTTATAAAGTTGTTTATTGGGCAATAGACGATTACATAATAAAATGTAAAAGCTTTAACCTAGTACCTACGCATTGTAGTGCTTATGCTAGAACCCCTTAGATGACTTGAAATTAATATAGACATTTGTGAAAATAAGCAGTCATTTATTGTAGTTCTTACAATTTCACATACAGGGTTTGCTTTAATAAAGAAAAACTACCCTAAGTATCACAATTTTGGTACAACCAATGCATGTGATGATGATGAGATGAGGTGTTGAAAAAAACAACATCACAGAGTCTCTTACACACCATTTACATTTACATGAAGCAATTTGGATACACTTTCCACACACTAGTTTAAACATATCAATATCTTCAATTTGTGTATATTCAGCTTTCAGCTGATTCCACCTCTAGAGACATCTCTATAAAAAGCGCTTCATAATACAATTGGTTTGAGACTATGTGGAACAATTAATCATTTACCCTGGTGGAAACAAATAGCTATGTCCCTTCTATCCACCAAATGATCATTCTGTGATAACATGTGAGTGATAATAGACGTAAGTCCCTTCTATCACATAGATCCGAGCAATTACCCCGATCTTGTATTTGTTTAGTTGTCATTATAGGGTTTTCTTCTAGTTTCACCTTGTATAGCATTCTTAAAGCCCTATTTTGTAGTAACTGTAGTTTTTCGGTTTCTCCCCTATAATCCCTATTCCAGATATAGTCACAGTAATCAAAGGTTGGTAGAATCATTGATTTGAACACATATGTGTTTCTATGTCAGTGCAACCCTAGTGTTTAAATATGAGATAAAGTCTTAAATGACTCCTTCACTAAATTCCTTAGTGTCTGTACAATGCTAATGATTTGTCGACAAAGAATTTTAGATGTTCATTAGAAGGCCCCTGTAATGCGACACTGTTTGTAAGACACTTCTGCTTTTTTCACCACAGAGCATTTAAATTTGCCCTTACTATATTCCCAGCAGATGATTATTGCATGGTCCAGGGAGTAGCTATTCTATCACAGTACTTTACAGTGTCTGGCTGACACTTTGCAATGTCTTCTATCCTCCTTAATACTTCTACATATATAGCAGACATGTGGGTGCAGGTATCGGATTAAAGGTTGCTAAACGAAAAGAGATTGTGAGTTGTCTGTACCTCAGAAGTGGAAAGATCAATAGAATAGGGAAATGTCTCAATGGAAGAGGTAAATAATATAGAGTGATCCACAAGGAAACAAGCACAGTTGGAAAAGGACTGATCTAACTGAGGGAGTGAGATAGAGAGCCTTATTGCCTGAAGGGCCCAAAGACAATCCCATGGTGGATTTCTATGCCATTGATAAGACAAAATGACTGCTTTATCAATTGACTTTGCTGAAAGATGTCTTCTGCAATAGTTGATCACTAGTTGTGGTAATATATTTCCTTTACATCTATGGCCTAGAAGGATTTCCTTAGGCATTGAATATTACAGGTCACTGGATATCAGATATGACTGACTTATGTGGTGCCTCTTACGTGTTTATGGACCATATAGCTAGAGACACTTAAAATGATCGTTAGTGAGGTTCAGTATTTGCTACCTTCAAATGTGAACTATGCCACAGGCAGGGTGAAATGACTTTGGTGCTAGAACATGAGTACATAGGAATAGACATTCCAAAAATGGGACATGAAGTCTTCAATTCTAATTCTTCATCTATTGCAACCAATTGAGATCTGACTGGTTCCCAGGTAACAAAGATCCACAATTAGCGGTCGAAGGTCTACAGGAGGACCTAAATCAAGTGGTTAATAGCTGTAACAAGCTATGTTTGACAATCAATACAAAGAAAACTAAATATATGCTAAGCGGAAGTAAAGAGAAGATGAAGATAGCTGTACGCAAACCACCACTTGTTAAAGGGGTACCACTGGAGAGGGTCACATCGTATCAATATCTAGATGTAAAAATTGATGAGAGCATGAGTCTTGAACCAGCCATAAATGACCTAAAAAGGAAAGTTAACCATCAGCTCTTCAAATTTGCCAAACTCAGATCTGACCTGACCAAAAAGTGCTACTATCCTTGTCTATAAGACCATCATTAAGAGTCTATTTGATTATGCAAGTTTCTTGCATTCTGGTGTGAATCACCCGTTAACGGCAAAACTACAACGACTACCAAATAGCGGTCTAAGAATTTGCTGCTGTTCTGATGCAATGAGTAAATCTGTTGATAAGTTACATGAAGAATGTAGTGCTGACAAACTCGAAAAGAAACGTGATGATGTAACCTTGGTGTACATGTTCAAAGTGGTGGTTATGTCAAAAATACCGATAATGATAGGCTCACCAGAACCAAAGGCAAGGTAAAATTTGCAGTAAAAAGGCCAAGGTGTGACTTCTTCAAGAGATCACCCCTCTACACAGGAGCCCAATTATGGAACAACCTCGATGTATGGTACCAGGAGTCTGAGCAGAAATCCCAATTGAAGGCCCGCATCAAGAGAATTGAGGACCTGCACAAGCAAAGCAAGAAACTTAAGGAAGCTTCAATCCTAGATGGCAGTGTCCTAATCTGCGAGACTTCTGACAAAGATGAAGACCCCAATTTGTTTCTATGACATCAAATGAGTAATTCAATTCAATCTGTGGGGAGATCCCAATTGGGGCACTTCCTGGGACAGGTAAACTAAATTGGTGCTCCTTCTAAATACATCTTGTGTTGATCTCAGACCTGAAATGTGCTGATGGATCAGATTTGTGTACTAAGCCTCTGTTTAAGTTCTAACTTATCTCTACTACATCTCGTAACATTATATGGCTAATTCTGTAACTACTCATATTTTGAATTATACAATGTGCAATACTTCCAAATACAAATGAGTCTTAGCAACCGTTTGGGTAAGTGCTAGTCTATCCTATTTACTGTATTTTCTTACCCTTCTTTATGTCTTTTTTAGCTTGAATGTGGTCAATTCTTCTTGTTATGTTTATTATTACTCACCAGATTAACAAAGTCACTTTTTTTATGCCAAGTTGATAGGGACAATTTGTCACCTATATTGAACAACAAGCCAGATTACAAATCTTAAGATTAGTAATAATTTTTATTTATTTGTTTGTATGTGTTTGTGTTGAACTTGATTCTCTTGTTTATTTGTGTCTTTGTTCTCATCTTATACCACCCATATCAAACTAGTATGCGCCAATGAAATCTGTATCCAAATTAGTTAACTGCATCATTATCACCTCTTTGTGTAGTAGAGCGATTAATAAACACTTCAGTAAAAAATCAAAAAAAAATCAAAGATTTCTGTCTATGTTCAAGCATATTGGAAGCATGGGACCCATATGAATAAATGGACATGACCAGAGGGGAACCTTCAGCTCTCCCCACTGATAGTTACAACTATCGCTAACCTCACTAAGGGCTTTGACAATACTCGTCTTCCTCCTGATTTATTATCTTTCACACTGTACTTCCGGTCCACCTGTCCAATAGGAAACCATGCTCCTTCCATGTCCGGTCTGTTTTGGAGCACCACACCAACATTTCCCCATAAAAAAATCCTCAACCTAATTTGGCTTAGCACTTAACTCAATTGTCCAGCAGCAGTGTTAATTACCCTGATTACTTCATGTAGTATTCCGCTAATTACACTCACTGATTTCCTTAATGCCTCACTCAGTCATTTCTCCAACAGACCCCTGAGCACCACGTCCTAGCAGGCATAAACAGGGAAATTAGGTGTACCACCCTACCAAAATACTGACATTGTTATTTTTATGTAGGTGCATTTGGATAAATGCATTGCCTGCCATGGTTTTTAACTAACCTCATGACTAATCAATGTTCTTTCTGATTTTGTAGGATATGCTCATTTTCTGATTTTGAAACTTTTGGAGATAATAAACAATATAATCACTTGTCTGTGTGATGACATTTTAATTGTAATGTTGTATTTAAAGCACTGGTTCCACTACTATCAGTAATCTTTTGCTTATCCAGGTATAAATAAATCATTTGGATTGGCAAAATATTGTGGTAGGATGAACTTTTATTGAACCACATACAGTGGGACTTCTAATGGAATTGAAACATGGAGTGATGAGAGAAAGAGAGCCTTAATTTCCAAGAATGCAATTAGGGTATCAATATTGTCTTGAGACTCAAGATAGATGTGAAGTCCAATTTAATTGGTAATGATATTGACTTAAGGGGCTGTCATGTGTCATTTTTAAGAATAGAAATTAGCTGAAAAAGATGACTTAAAAGATAAGAGAAGGTTTAATTGCCCTCCACCCAATAAATCAAGGACAGGAGAGGGCTTACTGAGAAGATCCTAATTTTGCGAAGAACAAACAAAGTTGTTGAAGTGGATCCCAATTGAGGAGGCTAGTTCATACCAATATAAATCAAAGTTTTGGTGACTCGGGAATGAGATTTGTTTGAATAATTGTAGTAATACCAAAATATAGTATAAAATTATAAATTTGTACATTGAAAATGCTTCAATCAGGCATTATGCAAAGCCATATTGAATTAAACCACATTGCATTGACTGAGTCTCAGTGTACTTCTTGTGGGTACTCTGGCACCATTAACGAAGAAAAGAATACTACCTTCATACAAAGGCCATACTAGCAGATCCCCCATGAAAATCTTCAGTTGGATGATTTAACTTTTAAATATAAATCACTAAGTGTTGCTAGAACCCTAATTACCTCAAAATAACTTATGGGAATGATTGAAAAAAATGGGAAAAATAAATCAAGGACAGGAGAGGGGCTTACTGGGAAACTTTTAATGTAATAACATGAGGAAAGCATTGTAATTAAGTCATAAATCAAACACCTAGGCAAGGTGGGGGAGAGTCTGAGAACATATGTCGACCAATAACCCTTCAGGGGCCTTATCATGTCTTTTGTTCTGACAATGCATCAATGTAGTTCTGGTGGAAATTCTTAATTTTCCTACTTTGATGCATCATGCCAACCATTTGGTAGCCATGGCTTGTTGATTGCAAGTGCTATTCATATATATATATATATTTATTTATATATATATATATATATATATATATATATATAGAGAGAGAGAGAGAGAGAGAGAGAGAGAGAGAGAGAGAGAGAGAGAGAGGTGAAAAGATGGTAAGACATCACACGCTCCTTAACTCTTCCTTTACCAGAGTATTTTAGAGCAAATTTAGGGTTTAAGCTTGTGGCATAAACTCTCAAAAACCGTTGGAATTGTCTAAATATATATTCCAATTATAAGAGGAATGGTGATGGGTTAAGCTAGGCTAGTTGATGAGAAAGAGCGATACCCATGTGTTCTCTACATAGCATAGTTACTGAGATACATCATCCTAAAAGTGGTATTCTGTTGAGAAAAATAGATCTTAGAACCTAACTTCAAATTGCAATATCTCAGCAATATCCCCGATTAGCTCAAGAATTGCTCTAACAAATCCTCATTATGTCTAGTTTTGGGAAAATGAAACAGTAGAGGCCTCACTAAAATCAATTTTGTACCCTTGAGTGTTGAATGTCTGCTGAGATGGAAAATAATGAGGAAAAGGTAAAGGCGCCCCGAAAAGGTTTCTTTCAGCAATTGCAAAGCTTCTCTGTACCAAAATGGACTTAGGCTAGGGGCATCTTGTGATGAAGTATTAGTTGGTTATATGGACTGAAAATATTTTTGGGGGGCGGGGGAAATGTTGAAATGAGGCGTCTCTGACGAAAACTAAAAATGCAATAAATTTAGATAAATATGCTGGAAATGTAATTATTTTAGGTCAGGACATAGTAATGTATCTTAGTCTACCAAGAATAAATATTGTATAGATGATGCTTTGCAAGATTACAAAACCAGAATTTCATTTCCGTCAGAGGCGTCTGTGATGAAAACTCATTTCTGCACTTTGGTGCTTGTTGTGGATTCTAATTATAACACACACAATTGATAAATAGGGGTACAAAGCATCATATCAAACACAGAAAAGTCAATTGAATACCCTCATTTTATGTACAGGTGGGAATTTCTGGAGCAATTTGAGGCAATTTTACATCAAACACAATTGTAGACCCACCAACTCTTGAATAAAATCAACAGAACATGTAGCAAATGCCCTAAAATAATTGGGGCACATCATTTCTGCACATTTCAATCCTTTTTTTTTACCTTAGGGGAGCATATGGTGCTCTCCAGAGAGAATTTTGTTCAACAGGATTTTTCATCACATACGCCTCACGAATATAAGTCTGTATCCAATATCACCTAAAATCAACATGGCAGGCACCTGCCCAGTTCAAAAGGCTTGCTGATTCAATCAAGCTATACTGTTTCCATCGAAATGAGGTCAACTTTTAAACCAAATCCAACCACATCAGCAAGTAATAGGGGGTATAATCTTTGGACTGCAAAAGAAATTTGATCGGATTCCTAAACTTCAGACGATTCTGACTTTGCAACAAAGAAAATCGTGAGGCGTCTGTGACGAAAAACCCGTATATGAGAAATGGTACTCAAAATGCTACACTGCAGGCCCACAGCCTACCAATGCTTGTCAGAATTGATAAGCAGGCTGTGTTGGTTGATATGACATTCAAAAAACGCAAATGGATACTTAAATAAATTAACAACATTATAACAAGTAGTTGAGGCGCCCGTGATGAAAACCCAGTCCACATTGACATTCTGACCCACAAATCAGGGACCATTTGACCGATGGCTAAAATCTTTATACCAACTTCACCCCCTTATAAGTTCTTTATGTGACAGGGATTAGAGACATTATATCACTATTATTCTATGGAGTTATTCTGACCGAAGAGTTATTGTCACAGACGCCTCTTAGAGTAAAATTCCACACACGAGTGACAAAAGTAATATATGCCTAATACCACAGGCAAATTTGGATGAGGTTCTAATCTTTGGGTGGACAATAAGACATGTGCAAAATGACCTAAAAGGCAAAAAAACCAGGATTTTTAGTGATTTTGGGACTTTGGGACTCCTTAACTCAAAGAATTTCTACCTGACAGACACAAATTGATATTTTTCTGAAAGGCTAGAATGTCTTCTGTAAGATGAAACCATGGGAGACAAGATTGGATAAGCATAATTTATTCTATGGCTGCATAAAGGCCAAAAAACATTGTTTTCCAGGTTTTGTACATTTATTCTGACATTGACCCATCTATGGAAAACTTTCATAACCATTTAAGATTTTATCCGAGGGCTACACAAATGCCATATAAAAAGTAGAAGAGGTAAAGACTATGTTCAAAATATGTGGCCATCATAGGTAAATAATGGAAAAATATCTGTCCCATGTCTCCTCGGACCCGTCTGCTCACTTCAGACCTGCATCACTTTCGTTGGACCTGGTCTTGTATGAAATTCCCCTTAGTCCTGGTATAGTAAAATCCATTTCCTATTTTTTTGTTGAATTTCCTAATAAATTTTATATGAACCCACAATATTAAAGAATAGATAAATGCCTACAGATTGATATTTTCATTTTAGCTAAGTTATGTACAATAAGGCAGTAAAGGTATCATTGAGAGAAATGGCAGCAATCACGGAGTAGCCGTCTGCGAGAGGGTCCCTTATATTTGCCAGATATTAGGTGTCAACCTAACGACGGGAGATTTATTATAATATAATAAATCTCTCTCTCTTATCTTAACCTGCACTATAAAGGTATTTAGTATCAACATGACTAGAGGAAGAGGACAAACCAGAGGAGGGGGCAGAAATATAAGGAGAAATGATATCCTACCACCCGACGATGGACTAGCGGCCATTATAAATGCTGTCAACTACTTGGGACATTGAGTAACACAAACCGAGGAAAAAACCAATGGCATTCTAACCACATTGGAAAAGGTACAGTCTACCATGGTTAAACTTGAAAAACTGTGTAAAGGTTCTACCAAGACACTTAAAAACATTGACTCTCGTCTAAAAGACACAGAAGGTACTCTTGCCGGCATGACGACAGCCCTGTCAGAGACTGAAAAAAACAATGAAACACTTGACAGTGGTAGCCCAGGCACAAACTCGTGTTATTACAGATCATGCCACCAAGTTTGAAAAAATGCAGGCTGACTATAATAAAAAAGTACTCATAATCAAGGGTGTCGATGAGAGGCATACTGATTTAAGTCAAGTTATAGCTCAGTCATTCATCGACATTAAAGCTAACTTTGGTGTTGACACTGTAGACTCAGCATACAGAGAGGGTACTGCCCCTAAAGAGGGTCAAGAAGGTGCTGCCAGAAAACCCACAATTCGACCTATCAAAGTGATATTTCATAAGGTAACTACCAAGCCTAAGGTGTTAGCACTTCTGAAAAATCTGAAGAATAATGACACTTGGAGATCAGTCTCTATTGGGGATGAACTTACCCCTGAGGAACAAAGAAATTTCAATGACCTGAGGGCTCGATCTCTCAATTATAACAGTCAGCTTCGTCCAAGATATGTTATAATTGAAGGAAAATCATACACACATAATATGCTGGATAGAATACCCTTGCCTGATATCAATCTTGAAAATGCCACTACTGAGTACACCGATGACGGCATCATGTTCCGGTCGCAGCACAACCGTCTCTCCAACTTATATCCTGTGGACTTTAGAGTTGAGGGCGTTGATTACAACTCTGCTGAGCAAGCCTTTCCGGCCACATAAGCTAGATTACATGACAGGAAAGACATAGAGGAGTTAATAATGAGCACTTCATGTCCATATGTAATGATGGAACTTGGTAAACAGGTTCAAACAGGGGCCGACTGGTCCAGAAATGCTGAAGGAATAATGTATTGTATCAATAAGGCAAAATTCAGTATACCGGTATGTCGAGATGCACTCCAGAAAACTGACGGCTACCTGTATGAGGCTTCCTTCCACCCCATGTGGTCCAGTGGATATCATTTAGGACAAGCTAGGCATTGCTACCAAGGAAACTTGAAAGCAAAAAATCTGTTAGGAAAAATCCTGGAAAGAATTAGATCTGAGCAACGCGCAACCTATGACAGACAAGGTCGCTGGGAAGACATGAATGAGTATCCTGATGAGAATAGCTCTGAGAATGCCGAGTATGGTGATGATGAAAATGTAGATGAAGAAGGATCACTCGATGAACATGACCTGGAGGACGAAGGGAATAGCACTGAAAACAGTCTACTTGCCACACCTGTCTAGGCCTTACCAATTGAGGATAGATGACCTTTCTTTGAAATGTAGTAGTAAAATCCCATAGCACCCAAGCACGTCCAAAGCAATCATGACGCTGTTGACTTATCATTGTGTTTGCTCTATTTTTGGCACGGTAGACGGCTATGGTTAAGCTGACTGGGTCAATTCTATTATTACAAACAGCTGTTCTCCCATACATCAGAGCCTAAGGGGGGACCTCCTCTCTTTTCTTTTGCAGACCCTACAATTAACTAGCATGGGTGGCCATAGTAGCCGCATACCCAAGCTAAGAGGGTGGGATTGGGTATTTTCTCTTTGTATTTTTTCTATCTCAATTTTTTTTTGGTTATTTATTGTATCATATTATTCATGTAATGCCATCACCTGTTTAGACATATCTCATATAACTGATCACTGGTAGAAACTCTTGTAGTCTTGTTCCAGAAGTGCGCCCACACATGATTGAAGAGTTTCCAGCACTTGAGGTGCGATGGTGTGCCCACAGTGTGAGGGGCAGATGGGCTGCCGTATGCCAGAAGGCACGACATTTATGTAGGACTGAGTGCCAATGTGGATTTTGTCAATGGACCATTCTGGGTATTATTATTATTTTTCATATTTACTAAATTCTTCGCCATATAAAGCCTAAGCTCTGCCCATGATCCACACTCAATAATCTCCTGTATCCCTCAATAGGAACCAGGATCCTTTAGTCATCACAAACACACTTCCTCTAGTAGACTCTGTGACATAAGGAACAAGGATGTAATAACATTCCAACCTTATCTACTCAGTCCAACTGGAGGAAGTGTGATCCACCTGTGGTGCCATATTTGGAATGAGAGGATATTTCACAATCTCCTCTCAATCCTCATTAACATAATCTACCCACAGGTGGCACTCTCTCCTTATGACATGTGTCACTATTCTATTGAGCTACATGTACAGAACATTTCACAACACTGTGAGCTGCTCAGGCTCTTAGTATATAAGGTAGCTTGAGCAGCTCCCAATCATCTATTCTAAGCTATCTATTCTAAGATCATCTCTCCCAACTTACACCTTACACCTATACCTAGAACCTATGACAGGTTGAGCTATAGGATCGGAGGCAGAGCTTAGATCTTGGCGAGTGTTTTCATTGTTACCACCTTTATGAAACACTCACGTCAGCTATGCAATAAAAGGATCAAATGAACTTCCCTGGATTCCGTGTACATTCACTTCACCACATGTAACCGTCCGTTGACACGATGGTGGATGAACCCTCCAAGAATATCCCACTACCAACCTCTCATTAAACATGAGCAATAGTGAGACATCACCTAAGGAGCCAGCTTCAGAACAAAGCACCTTTACATCACCTGGGCTAGACGCGCCCAACCATTCCACAAGTGATACTACACACCACTTCCAGAGGCAAACTTCATCACCTGACGCCTTCAAAATGACCCAGCTATACCCACCCGACACCCCAAGGAACACCACCCCTGGTAGGAGCTATACAGCGCCACAATCTGACGCCGACAGCGACAGCCCCAGGAACAGTCACAATAATTAGGATTCAGGGAACGGAACTACAGCACCTATAGCCCCCTACCCCGACCCCACAGGACCCGACCACACGACCGCCCACCACTACTCCTACTCCTACTACTGAAGCAGAAGTTAACTCTCAATTGACTCTCACACCTCCAGGACTCTTGCACTGACGATGAAAATCACAGCCAGGATACCTCGATTCTGGAGCCTAAAAGCAAGTCTGGTCAATGTGGACGGCAAGGTAAGGCCATTTTTGTTGATACAGAATTGACTAAGGGTGCAGTATCTGTTAACATGGACAAGCACTTGTATAGAGCTCTCGTTGATTATGGCGCCTCCTTGTTTTTATTAACCAGAAATGGTTGATAGAATAGCAAGCACACATTTCGAAATATGTTAGGAACCTTAGACTCACAGTGTTATTGGCTGATAAAACCCTTTTCCTCCAAAAACATCCTACAATGTCTATAGTCAGAGTATAGACATTGCCCCCCCCCCAGCCCTACACCCCAATCTATTATTCCTAACAAACCCACCCATGGAAACCTTCTTACCACCCTTGAAACAGACATACAATAGAATCACCCAGACACTATAGGTAAATTTCTTCGTGTAATAGATGTTCCCTCTCCATTTCCCATATACTATTTCAATGGAGAGTACTCATTAGAACCACCAAATTCAATTTTTTTTATGTTTTATTTTTCCACAAATTCCATTTATCCTCTCCAAAATATCAAACCTTAGTACCACAACTACGTGGGTGACATTGCCAAAAATTTTATTTAATTCTCTGAAGGCTCAGGCAGCCGTAAACTGGATGATCTGGTTGGCATGCCACATAATTTACCCACGGTCACAGCGTACGCTCGGTTTGTGTCCCATTAAATTGGGGCATGCTTGCGCCGGTTTGTTACAAGCTCAGGGCTCCTTTATATCCTAAGGTATTACCAAATGACGGCCTACTGTAGGAGAGCAGCTCTCTTGCATCCTGATCCGTGTTTATACCTCTGTTTACCATTGGTACTGGATGTTTGGTGGGACACTCAATCTAATAACTCAGCACGTTTCCATACTGTGTTATCACAACAGGAACAAGTGCGCCCCTGGTAAGCTGACTAATCTCAGCAGCACAGCCATTACTCCCCTCTTAATTATATTCAATATTCAGATCATCCAATGATCATCCGTACCGAGCATGCAAGGTACCCCTCCTCAATTTGCATATCACAGGCATGTCATATGCAAAACAACCAATAGCTAGGCCTCGTGCCATATATGGGTGAGACATACCTCATCGGGAGGCATGTAATGAGGAATTAGCCAACCTCATGAAGTGCTTATTAGCCTTACCCTACCCCCATCTTTCCCATTTCCCAAACAATATACCAAACTTACCAAACCCAGTCACCATATGGAGCAAGTATCCGGAGACCACAGGGCCAAATGCCGAGGCTGCCATGCAACCAGCCCAGGTAGGTTTTTGTCTTATGTGTCCATTAGTAGCGTCATCAATCGTTCTAGCATGACAATGATGGATTATGCCATCATGTGACCCAGATACCCATTACATGCCAATGGTAGTGTGCGCCCAGAGTGCTTTGTAAAATGTGATAGTTGAATTCACAGTCCACTTCATGCCTTTCTACGACGACCTGACCACTTTAGATCTTACTTATCAACCTTTTGGCAACACCCCAACCACCCCACACACAACCCATCCTACCTCAGATCACCCATTTATTTCATACTAATTTTTAGGCCTTAAGGCACCAAAGTCATATGGACTCAATCCAGGGTGGACCATCCATAGCCTTCTAGGCCCACATGGCAAATAGGAGCAAGGCCATGGATCTGTTTGGCAAGCTGTTCACTGTTATCAAGCCAAACGCCCCCACCACTGTATTGAACCATCTTAGCTCACTAGTCACTAAACCTCTTACAAAGTCAGGGTAAAAACACATCAATTACTAGCCATAGATTAACCTAACAAGCTAGTCTATTTTAGAAATCATGCCTACCAGTGTCCTATTAGCAACACACCCCAAACAACAGACCCCCCGAAATTTTGTATAAAACCTTTCATTTTTCCAACCCAAAATTCCCAAAATTCACTGCGCCCCACACCCCACCTTTTTCTCTCACACAAAACCAAGCCCCCCCCCACTCAACCACCCAAGCCCTATTTTCCGCCAAGTCAAAATTCGTATGGGTCACTATTGCAGTAGAGTACATGTGCACTGGCAAAATCAAAACAAAACCGTTTTTGTCAGTATTTGCTGTAATAGTGAATGCCCGGCGAGTGTAGCCACGGCATCGTCCCCCGATCCAGAAGATCATACCAGATAGAAGGCTCGGGCCCAAACGGCGGCAAAGCAAATTGGGCTATGCTAAACCCCAAGAAGCTCAGTGCCCCAACTATCTATATATGTTTAAACTCAACCTGGCTGAGAGGGCCACATACACAGTCTATGGTAGGTAAAATTTCGACTCACCATTCCAACATGGCCGGCTTCGGTTCATGATGGAAACCACCGTCCCGCCCCACTAACTACCAGCCACCCCCACAATCATATAACTTGGGACCGTCCCGAGGTTATACCCAAATGTCAGTAGCGTTTGGAAGATACCATCACACTTATGTGGGGATGGCAGGTAGCCCTTACACATACGCCGCAAAGACGCTTATGTGGGGATCGCCCCCCCCTATCTAGCCTTCACCCCCGCCCCCCACCCCACATTGAACCCCCAGCCCACGCAAGACGCCCAAAACACATCCATACACAGCCATCATCAAACATTATGAGCTAAACAACTTCATAGCCACAGCTAAGGCTAACTAACACAATACATCTGCCTACACTAATGTTCATCAATGTTGGCACCGGCTGCAACGTCTGGCCAAATCGATGTAATCAGGCAGACAACTTTCGCGCCATACGCGGCAGCCTGGCGCCATCTTGGTTTCGTTTTAATTACCGAAACCGACGGACGTCAAGGCCGTCACCATGACTACCATCGGTCATGTGACACCCGGATGTGGCATCCCGACAACAACAACAACATTAGCACATGTTCCATTTGACTTGTTCAGATCAAACTTACCTTAATAACCATTAATCATCCCACCAGGAGGGATGATGATCCACTGGATCTGTGTGATGCTGAAATACAATCCAAGAAGTGGATTAGACCAAAATGCCCCATGTCTCGACCCTCAAAATTGTCAAAAATTCAAGTATCACCCCTTTGTGAACCAAAATATACTTACAATCCACCCGTCATGGTGATCACTACGTGTAGGATCATGCCGTTAGGCAGAACGATGTCCACCTCGTAGACCTCCATGATTATGTAACATTATGACATCGCGTACCCCCCCTTTTATAGCAGCCCGGATCAAAATTTTGGCGACGCAGGAAAGAAATTTTTTTTTCTCTCGCCCCCCCCATTTCGGCCCAAAAATTTAAGTTTCGCTTCAATCAGCATCAACAGAGTTCTTTTCAGGATATTTGAGACAGGTAGGAGTCGACCTGAGCAGGTCATACCTGTATTAATCCCCATAACTTATCTGATTTTTTCGCCATTACGGTGCAGCGCCAGCTCGCTACCACCACCTGGTGGAATTTTAGATAAACTAACCATAGCGTCCCTGGATACAGGACCCGCGCTAAGCCAAATAAATCAATTGAGCTCTGTACTTAGGTTTTGTACGTTGACAAAATGATATTGATCTCACGTCCTTTTTCTGTATTGACCATGGCCTGTCTGCAACCCATAACAGACAAACTATAGGTCGATGAATTTCTCCTCTTCCTGTCGTTTCCTCAACAGACCTACCACTAACACAGCATCGTTTCCTTCAGTGCCAGAAGCCAAACCCAAGGAGAAAGGACCAGTACCATCAAGTTCAGAAACAAGCAACACCGAAACAACATGGCAACTTATAACCAATAGCTTCCTCGCCATAGAACTTTTCAGGCCACAAAAAGACAATATCACCATAAGGAACATCAGAACCTACTTCCCAGCAGTATACATCCAAATTGACACTTCAGGAAAACAAACAGACACTTCAAAACGAATTTTTGTATAACCATATTTTATATCCAAATCGCTGAGACACAATTGTGACGTTAATTTATGATTTTTGATGAATTTTATGAGACACACCAAAATACCTTTCTGGCTTGCCTCTCTAGGTGTTATAAAATTCATCACCCTTACTAATGTTTTTCAAGCTCAACTATGACATGTATTTATGAGTTTTAGTCAAATTAGTTATCCATAATCAACAGGTTGTATACATCCCATTTTTGTATATTTTCATGAAAATTACCATGTTTCTAGTCAACAGTAATACTGAATACCACCTTGACTTATACCTTATAACCGACCGTGTAGCAGACCCTACACAACTTCAGTTATGAGCCTTGGTGATGTGGAGCCAAAAACTCATCACCCTTGTGTTGATTATTGACCCCACAATACCAAGAATCACCAAAGTTGGTTAATTTTCATCTGGATACATTTCATTGCGCATTATTGTATAAAACCAACATGTTATCAAATCAGAAAAATTCTCATTTTTCCACGATAACATACCGGTACATACATATTTTAAGCATTGTACATATCCCGGCATTTAAAACCTGTATTTATACATTAAGTCACTTGATCCACACAAAAACTTTATTTTTGTAATTCCATAAAGGAACCCTTTTTTTTAAAATGCATATAATGCCACACCCATCAGGTTTTTCATAAAACCCAGTATTTGAATCATAATACCCATAATTGTCAATGGACTTGGCAAGGCCTCATCTTTTCTACTTATTTTTCTCCCTTTACACTCGTGCAGAGACGAGTAGGAATGTGGGGATTTGTCAATGGACCATTGTGGGTATTATTATTATTTTTCATATTTACTAAATTCTTCGCCATATAAAGCCTAAGCTCTGCCCATGATCCACACTCAATAATCTCCTGTATCCCTCAATAGGAACCAGGATCCTTTAGTCATCACAAACACACTTCCTCTATTAGACTCTGTGACATAAGGAACAAGGATGTAATAACATTCCAACCTTATCTACTCAGTCCAACTGGAGGAAGTGTGATCCACCTGTGGTGTCATATTTGGAATGAGAGGATATTTCACAATGTCCTCTCAATCCTCATTAACATAATCTACCCACAGGTGGCACTCTCTCCTTATGACATGTGTCACTATTCTATTGAGCCACATGTACAGAACATTTCACAACACTGTGAGCTGCTCAGGCTCTTAGTATATAAGGTAGCTTGAGCAGCTCCCAATCATCTATTCTAAGCTATCTATTCTAAGATCATCTCTCCCAACATACACCTTACACCTATACCTATAACCTACGACAGGTTGAGCTATAGGATCAGAGGCAGAGCTTAGATCTTGGCGAGTGTTATCATTGTTACCACCTTTATGAAACACTCACGTCAGCTATGCAATAAAAGGATCAAATGAACTTCCCTGGATTCCGTGTACATTCACTTCACCACATGTAACCGTCCGTTGACAATTTTACCTACACCCTTGTAAAGGTTTACCAGAACCGAAACGTGGTGTGAAGAAGCCACATCAGTGGAGATGTCTAAACTCTCTACGAGGTTAGAAACAGCCCAATGTATGTAGGAGCGAATCGCCAAACCTTTCACCATGGCCTTCGTATACACCTCTAGGCATGTGTTCTTGTTACCTTCGGGGTAGAAAATTTGGTTAGGAGGGTTTGTGACATTTTGCCCCCTCACTTTTTCCACAGGCCAGTTCTTGGAATTTTATTCGAGAATCTCATTTCTGCTTTAAGACCCAAGGTATAGCGACCCTGCCACCGGCACCGGTAGTGGTGGTGGTGGTGACAGTGGTGGTGGTAGTGGTGCTGCTGCTGTTGCTGATTTAGAGGTTCTCTGCCTTTTCTTTTTTTCACCAGTTCACAACCGGTCCCTGACCCTTTTCGAGTTGACTTTTTCACTAGTCAATAGCGGGGATGAAACGTCCAAAGGGCAGCTAACACCTGCCCCTACCACCACCGGCACTGGCTTCTTTTCACCCGCCTTATCGACTCCTCCTCCTCAACGACCTCAGGTTGAGGCATGACATTGTAAGTGTACAACGTGTCAACAACCCTTCAGGTGAAGGTGGTGGTGGTGGTGCCGACGGCGTTAGCGCTGATGCTGCTGCTGCTGACACAACTTAAGTTTGTGGGGGTTGTAAGGTCATTGTCGAAGCATGCCAATGGCCCACTACTACGTTATAACAAGGTGCAGAGGGAGAACCCTCTGTAGAAGAGCACTGCAGTTGAAGGGGTGGTAGCTTCTTAGCTCTCGTTTTCTATCTGCTTGGCATGATGACTGTGGATATGGTGGTGACGGTGTAGTGAAACTGTGATAGGTGCGGTTGCAGCATCAGCGGTAGCAGTAAAAGTGTTTGTGTGACGATCAGTAAGCCGCTCACCACTCCTTATAAACCCTGCTTTTCCGCCATTCCTCCAGTAGCAGCCTAATGAGCCTGTATATGCAACCCTGTTTGTGTTAAGGTTAGACCCGACGCCAAGTTGCCATAGTGTGCAGTGCATTGAGCAGCTCCCACCCCCAGTATGTTTTACCCCCCTTCCCCCTTTTTCCCTCACCGCCCACTTAAACTGACCACCGAGTTGCCATTGTGAGTATTGACAGTGCAAGACTCTTACTTCACTACCTCTGAGCTTATCCACTTCTCAGAAAAGACAAACGGAGGTTTTTATTTCAGACATAAGGGGTTGTATGTAACAAGGTAAGCTTTTTTAACTGTGGCGGTATTGCCCTGAACAACATCCTTTGGACACGTTTGCACCTCCCAATTTAAATTTTAGAGAATGTTTCCTTCAAAACATCACAGCATCTTTGATAAAGAACGACAAACACTCCTTTTTTCCTTCCATAAAAAAGAATTGACCACAAAAATGTTAAAAGAAATTGGCAGATAGCAGGGATTGAGCATACTCACAATGTTGTAATGCACATTATGAGACCTGAAATTGATCAGGGATTAAGCTCACTCACAATGTTGTAATGCACATTATGAGACGTCAAACCATACGCTGTGCATCCTCAATCTCTTTCACAAGTATGAATGGGCGAAATTGACCACTCCTCACTAGACTGATGTCCTATAGTGACTGTCCAATAAGTTTCCATGTGCTCCAGGGCTTTTTTTTAAAAGAAAAGAAAAATTACTTTTTTCCACGTTGCTGTAAAGTACTTTTCCACAGGTTAAAATTTTACCTTTTTTTTTCACTCATCATTTTACATGGCACACAATTAAAAATGTTCCCATACAGCATGTTAAAAACTAGTAGTTTACATCCCACCTTGTTTGCATGCTGCATCATTACCATTGGCATCTGTCCTCCAGGATCAAAAGGATTTCAGCCTCCAGTCACACTCATTCATAACATTCCACCACAACAACAACAACAAACCGCTTCACACTGGTCCGTGCTTGTATAATAAACAATGTTTGAGCTAACATGAAGGGTAGTCAAAGCAGGCATGTGCCTGACCAGTCATGACATAGAATGTGCTAGATTGACTCTCTTTGCCATAGCATTAAAAAAATAAACCCCTGCATTTTGTATATCGTCATGTGCAAATTAGCAGTTAACAGGCTGTTTACATGTTACAAACTGTTCACTACCAGCTGTGCTACACGCTCCAAAAAGATCAAAAGGCAACAGCACCACACCTAATGGTACCTGTGTTCCAATACAAAAGCCACTTGTCGATTTAACACCTAGCCTATCTTTTTTGTCCTACTCAATCATAAGATTTTTCACCACAACCTCTTTGTAATGTTATGTCATATTTTTTCCATATGTTAACTCTATGGTGAGCGCCAACTTTACACCATCCAATTCGTGCTGCACGCTATGGTTATGGTAAGGCTATTAAAAAAAAAATAGTTAATTTTCACCCTGTATGCACGTTGCACCACAGCAACCAGCATAAAAATTATACTTGTGCTCTAAGTGATCAAAAGGCAAACGTTTGATTTTACCCCCTCCCCATACACCTTCTATCCCACTCGTCATAACATTCTCTGTCATTGATGCGTGTGTGCTCCAGGATTAAAAAAGAGACAGATGTAAGATTTACCCATGTAGGATGATAGGTAATCCTCCCAAACTTATGAATTTACACCATGTTTGCATAGTAATCAATTCCATGTTTAAGCTGAAAAAAAACTGGCAAGCCATGCCTAGGCCTATGGCGCATGCCCCCGGTTCATTTATTATAACATTCTCCAATTCTCCAAACATGTTCCAATTAGCCTTTTAAATGGTACACCCTGCCATGCCTAAAAGGTTGTCCTACCAGAACCTGGTGAGGTCGACAAAGAACCTTAGTAATGTGGTTTCTCAGCGGAATTTTCATAGGTGTGAGGGTCAGTGGTTTTCAAACGAATGACCCTTCTGACACTCTGACATCCTTCCTCCAGGGTTGCTAATTTCAAACGTACAAGGAAACCACACACTCCAGGTCTAAAAAGTTTTTTAGGTATATAATGTCACTTTCAAGGGGTTGAAAATAACATCCTCCAGTGTCCACTTGTAGGTGTAAAATGTCTCACTAATAAATATGTTAATCATGCGCAGTCAGGGGACCCACCAGGTTTTTTCAGACAACATTTTATCAACATGTTCCAAATTATAACCTTTTACATGTTGCACCCTACCATGAGACGCATACCCTCGTCATAACATTTTCCCACCACCACCACCACCACCCCCTCTGCAGCCTCGGTCACCGTCTATTGAAAGCAGTTCAATAGCCTGGCATTGATTCTACACTCAACTGCGTGTGTAAAAGGTTGACCACCAGAACTGCTGGGAAAACTAGGTCGCCACCTGGGACATGGCGTTTAAAGGGTTGGGGAGGGCAAGCCTGCCACCACCACCACAAGTGCAAAAACCCATTGGTGCTCACTGGTTCACGGACGAATAACAAACAATTTTCTTTTGATGTTCAACCTAGAGTAAAGTAGGGGGGAAAAATTAGGTAGGGTAGGTAGGTGTCAAAGGGGTAGGGTAGGGTAGGGTAGGGTAGGGTGGGGTAGGGTTAAAGTATGGGGTGGGGGGCACCCCTTAAGAAATAGGGGGGAGGGGAAAAATCATCCCACACACGTGTATCTATAACATACGCACACCCCCTACCCTACTGTCATACTAGTAATTGTGCATGATCAAGTTGTCATATGAGAAATATCATATGACTAGTGGTATATAGAGAGTAGGAATATCAAGCTCTTATTAGTGCTATTCCAGTTATCACTGGTTTATTCAGCTTAGGCAGAACATGTTATGTATCAGTAATACAAATGTTAATATACAGGTAATTTCCACACACAGTAATTATACAATTGGTTAAAAGTATAAAGTTATGTTCCACTCCACCTGTGTAATAATAATAATAATAATAATAACAACAACAACAACAATAATACCGTAATCTCCCGCGTATAAGGTGCGTCTTATACGCGGGGTTTTAGTTCGACCTAGATCTGCAAGGGGGACACCAAGACCATACCCATATGGCCACATATGCTGCATATGGGGTCCAGTGGCGTCCTGGGGGTCCAAGCAACACATAGCTTTTTGAATTTTGAGAATCCATTCAGTAGAAGAGAAGTTATGAATTTTTTATTTTTTTGACCATATTCTAAAACTCTAGGTGCGCCTTATACGCGGGGTGCGCCTTATACGCGGGAGATTACGGTAATAACAATAATAATAATAATATTAATAATACACTGTCCAGTATGGTCCTAGGTGGGTTCCCACACCTAGCTCCTGACCTGCTGCTTAGAGGGATAATATAAATGTGTAACTTTACCCTCTGGTAGTTGACTGGTAGAAGATAGCCTCTGGCCACTAGAGGGGTGTAGACCTATGCCTGTCTGGCATAGTCTAACCCAGCATAGTGCAGAGCTATAGCAGGTAGCAGGAGAGCTGGACTGGAGATGTTACTTCAGTGGTGGTTCTGGAGATTCTGATTTCTAGAGGTGCCCACCAGGGGTATAAGTACCCCCTCCTGGCTTGGCCACTCAGACTGACTGGAGCCAGTAGCATCAGCCCCAGTCTCTGGTTGTTAGTGGGGAGTTATTCAGGTCTTAGTGGGTGCACAAAGGACCCCCATACACGCCGCCGCGTCCCCCATTGTCTTGGCCGGTTTGGCATGTTCAGACCCTCATAACTTGGCCGTTTCTGCGTCTACAACCCCCATATTGCGCATGCGCAGAGTTAAACATGTCAGGTTTCCAGTTCCTGCTTTCCGGGTGCATACCTTGCGCCAGTTTGTCTGTGGTGCACTCAGAGGTCAAAAAAGTCCCAGTTACAAAACTTCCCTAATAATGAGAGTTAGACCTTGATCTTGGGCTCATTTTGACCGTCTTATTATGGCAATTACATAACTGTTTTCATATTTGACCTGGGTTGCTCTGGAACGACGCTAGAGTGACCGGAAGGTTATGGCGTTGTTACTTATGTAACCTATTGGTGCTCAGACACCCGTGACAGCGTCAGTGGTGCTCAGCCACCCGTGACAGTCAGTTGCATTGACTTTAGAACATTATATACACTATTGTTTGTGCTCAGTGAACCATTAGGTCGGTATGCCTTGACCATTAAATAATTATATTGTGCAGTGGATCATGAGGTAGGTTCCTTTGGTCTTATAACTTATGTATATTTTAATATAGATGGTGTTCAGTGGAGCATGAACGCTCATATGAACATTCAGTGTATTAAAGCTTCATATTTTCATGCATTAATACAATCATATGTTAAGATTATTGGAATAATAAAATGGTATGTCATAGAATACTCCCCATTGCCGTATGTAAGAGGATTTGAAGTAATAGGGAGTGCATCAAATACAATTTTTGTGGTAGAGCTTTGTCAGTATGTATAACATCCTTTTTTTTTCTTTCTTTTGGGTAAAAATACATTTCCTTAATTCTAGTTATTTGACCATAAATTGTGCAACTTTCTGGTTTGGATGCCAAAAAGACTTAAGTATGCTTGACTTTCAACATGGCTTTGAAGTTGCCTTGTTCCTTACGTAAATTGGTGTATCGCCTATACATTTTCAATTTTGGGGTACAAAAATACAAATTTGTGTACAACATACAATTTTGGTGAATAATATATAAATTTGGCATACAATTTTGGTAATAACGTACAATCTAGTGTGCAAACATACAATTTAGTGTGCAATTGAGTACAATTTCTCCTGTACTTGAGTACAAATGTACAATTTTGGTACACAAAATACAATTTTTGGGATTTTCTTGAGACAAATTTTTCCGAGGGCCGGAAAAACAGAGTACTTTATGTACAATAGACTTGTTTGTCTCTGAGTTACTCTGTAATTTTGCTATATGGGTGTATTAATTGGCAATTTCGACAGTGGGCCGCTGTTTAATTGACTTTTCCCTAGCATTTAAGGAGCATACCGCTGGTATGCTTCTTGAGTACATGTCTCTGAAAAAGATTATTTGGTGAGTATCTTAAGTAATTACTTTACATCTCAACATTTTTCGCGAGTCATTTTGAATATATTCTTTTTTTTGTGTATAATTTTTTTCTTATACATTTCTACATTTCATACATTTCATACATTTCATTTTCAACAATTCTTGGTTACCTAAAGTGTGTTGCTTTAAGTAAACCTTGGTATAGTATACAAGTGCTAATGTGGTACAAAAACTGTCTTAGTTATCTACCTTGCATTCATATATTACTTTAGATTTTTACAATTTCTAATTGTTCGTACAATTTGTGCGCGTATATGCACGTATTAATCATCAAGATTTTGTGAGAATACCATAGATTTTCATAATATACATCAACAAGTGGCTGTGTATTTTCTTTCTTCTGAAATCAATTTTCAATACTTAGATAAAATTCATTGACAGTGGAGGTGTGTGTCAGGTGTGAGATGTGTCATCTCAGTATCTCCTGGTGGTGGACTGGGGGCAGTCTAGGCTGTGGGCAGTCTAGGCTGTTTCCACAGTCACCGGGGAGGGTTGGTGGTTTAGAAAATTAGCAATAGTCTGCATGTTTGACTTTGTGGTCTTCTCTTGGTGTTCATCAATAATTATATCTGTTGTATTTTCCAGTGCTGTCATGGTCACCAGGCTGGTGCCACAATCATTCTGGAGAAGCATGGAGTAGTAGAAGTCCTTTGTTTTTAAGGGCTGGTATGGTGCTGAACCTAGTGCGCCAAGGTAGGTGTATCACCTGAGGGAGGTGATAAGCAAATTCTCCTCTCTGTGTTGTTATAACTGCTGGTCCATTCCAGGTAAATATAGCCTTAGGTAGTGGGAAGGTTTTAACCACTATATCCTTATAAGTCGGGGCAGCTGCTGATTTAATCTCATCAAATTCATGTGGTATTGGCCTCAAGGGTAGCGCGAAGTTTGAGTCTCCACAATATATTTTAAAATATATTGTGGGATTTGTGCGCTTGGCCACGTTTTTCTTACCACAGTGTGTCTGTGTAAATTTCTTAAGGTACTTCATTATTCTGTAGGCTGAGTAGATGGTCAGGGTGAATGATATAGCAATTATCAGGGTGTGGGTTTCCTGAATTGTGAGGTAAGGGGTGTGGGTTTCCTCTGTAGGGGTCAATTTGGTAGGATTCTTATCTGGGAGCAATTTGTGTAGGGGCAGCTCGGTGACTAGTCTGAATGCTTTGGCTGTAGGCAGGTAGGCTACAGTCCCTCCTAGTCTGTATAGTTTGAGGAGTATGTATACTATCAAAATCTGAGCTGATATCCCTAAGATCAGTCCTAAGCTTTGGAAAATTGGATGCTCTGTAACTCTACGTAGGTGTGATCCTACGTAGCGTGTTTCCATTGCCTGATCAAGGTTGGAAGCATCATTTAATAGTGATTTGGCAAAGGGTTCTAGATTTAGTTGAGTAATATCATCCATGATTAGATTTTCCTGTAGTTTGTCTAAGGTCCTAGAAAGGTTTACTACTGGGAAATTTGGAAGATTCTCTCTTTCATCTGGCTTGGTTTCAGAAATTTGGTTTAAGTGCTGCCATGAATGGTAAATCAATTGTCTGGAGAATGTAATGGAATAATAAGGTTGAGTTACAGGGCAACCTTGTGTTTGGAAGAGAAAATTCTCCTACACTGATTGTGCACCCACAGGGTACACCTATGATTGAGTAGGACTGGGCTTTCTGAGTTTCTGACGTTTTACCATGGCAGTTAATAAAGTAATGGGGTTCATTAGTAGTGACCAGATACTCATCTTCAGAAATGGAAATAGCATGGGTGGTAGGTGCTTGCAGTGGTGAAACAGTAAACTTGCAATGTTCCTTAATCTGTTGAGCCTGGTTAGTGAAAATGGCTACAGGGCATGTAGGCCTGTGCTTATAAATTCTACCATTTACATCTCTGCATACCTTTACTGTAGTACCTTCACATGCCTGCATATCGGCTGAGTCCAATTCGATGAATAATGATTTGTCGAAAGATACTGCTAGGAACTCAGTTGTGGTTTGCAATCTGGTGACTCCTCTGGTGGGGGTCTCCTGTGTGTCTATAGGCATGGGTGATGTGATCATTTGGTATAGTTTGAAGGTAGAGATGGTAGATTGAATTATAATGTCCAGATGAATATATATATATATATATATGGTGAGCTGAGTAGGTGTATGAGGTCAGCTTCTGAGAATAATAGAAATCTAAGTCATTAATTGCAACTTGTGCTCCAGGGTGTGTAATCCTAAGTTTGTTGTTAATGTCAATTAAGTATCTAGCAAGGTCTGAGGGTGGTACTATATCAGGGGTTAGGATTCCTGATGATAGCATCCTCAGGGCTGCATTGGTTTTTTTGCAGTGATTGCACTGTATTCATTCTTGCTGCTATGATAATTATTCGTGCCTTGAATATGAGTCAAGAGACCTTGACATGTTAGAGGCCCATAGGTTGACGGTGTCACCTATGGTGTTGATGGTACTGTCCAGTACCTTCTTATCTTGGATGTATGCTTTAACAAACTTATCTTGTCTGTCTGTGATCTTTACAATGAGATTAGCTGCTTCCTAATCTTGTTTAGCAAATTTCCTTAATATGTCATCTATGTTCTTAAGCTGTCCCATAACTTGGTTTACATCTTCTACTGTGGCTAGACCTAGTACACCGCGAAAATAGGGGTGCTAGAAAACCCAGTATGGCCTCACTTTTGGCCTTGTCCAATGTGTTTATTGGGTTGGATAAAAACAATTTGATGGAGACTAAGGTTTCATTTATCTCCTTGTCTGCAATTTCCAGCAAGGTATCAAGCTCCTTGGCTTGTTGGATAATTTGACCAGAGGTGTGATCTTGTAGAGGAGGAGTGGTCAACTGGAGTATTCTATCCCTTATGGATCCTTGGGTAACGGGTGCCCGAGGTATCTTGTAGGGAATAGCTAGCAACAGTGTTGTGGTGGTATGTCCATTGACCAAACAGACTTAAGTATGCTTGACTTTCAACATGGCTTTGAAGTTGCCTTGTTCCTTACGTAAATTGGTGTATCGCCTATACATTTTCAATTTTGGGGTAAAAAAATACAAATTTGTGTACAACATACAATTTTGGTGAATAATATATAAATTTGGCATACAATTTTGGTACTAACATACAATCTAGTGTGCAAACTTACAATTTAGCGTGCAATTGGGTACAAACGTACAATTTAGTATGCAAACATACAATTTAGCGTGCAATTGGGTACAAGCGTACAATCTAGTGTGCAAACATACAATTTAGTGTGCAATTGAGTACAAATCTATAATTTAGTCTATAAACATACAATTTCTCATGTACTTGAGTACAAATGTACAATTTTGGTACAAAAAATACAATTTTTGGGATTTTCTTGAGACAAATTTTGGCCTTGTCCAATGTGTTTATTTGGTTGGATAAAAACAATTTGATGGAGACTAAGGTTTCATTTATCTCCTTGTCTGTAATTTCCAGCAAGGTATCAAGCTCCTTGGCTTGTTGGATAATTTGACCAGAGGTGTGATCTTGTAGAGTAGGAGTGGTCAACTGGAGTATTCTATCCCTTATGGATCCTTGGGTAACGGATGCCCGAGGTATCTTGTAGGGAATAGCTAGCAACAGTGTTGTGGTGGTATGGCCATTGACCAAAGGTTGAGGGCTAGGTTTGAATACTACTCCTATGTTTTGTCTCACCACAGGGCTATAACCTGCAGCAAGTGGTTCTATAATATATAATAACAGCATAGTTAGCAATATGGGTGCAACTCTCAGTCTCCCCATGGTGCTTGTGTAAAGCAATAATAAATTTGCTGTTTAAAGTCTTGTCAAATTTGTAGTATTTTGGTGCTGGTAAAGTCTAGGTGTATGGTGTAACACTTAAATGAAGTGGTTCAAACTGTACCTTTGCAAGATTGAGCTGTCTTGGCAATATGTCTGGTTAGTCTATAGAGATTGACCAATAAATGGTAAGGTCAGGTTGAAGGTGAAGTAGGTGTGTTCTTTATCCTAGTGCAGTCTCTCCTAATGGAGAAGTGGGCTGGCTAGTTCCCAAGTGGGGTCCTGTGGACTTGTGTTCCAGACTGCAGCTGGATGAAGACTGATGGTGGGCTATAGTCCACAGTGCTTCTTATGTAGCCTACCCTACCCACATCCATTGTGGGCTTGGTATTGTTTCTCTGGAGTCAGTGCACCTAATCTCCAGTGTCTGCTACTGTGGGGGTTTATTGTGTACTCTGTGTACTGGTAATTAGCTCCTCCTGTCATCCAGGACAGCCATTCATGACAGTCTAGACAGTTGTCTGAGGGTAGCTTATAAGGTCAATTGATCTCTATAGACTGCTATGTTGGCATAGTGCGCTCTTTCATGTGTGGATTAGGCTTTAGACAATCCATTGTGTTACCCTTACTCTTCTTAGACTTTATGTCTGCTTTACTTGGAGGGTCCCAGTCTTTGACCTTTCAGTGGTAATAACCTACTGATATTTCTACAAATTTGATGGCTTTATATATATATATATATATATATATATATATATATATATATATATATATATATATATATATATATATAATTAATCCAGTTTCAGTCACACATGCTTATGTGTGGTTGAAAAGAATTTTGTAATAAATTTGAAAATCTAATGTTCTTTAGGTATCTCAATATGTTTCTAATTTCTTGAAACTGCACCACATTTAGATGTTTTTCTTAACATGTGGTGTGCAGGCCAAGGCTTAATAGGGCCTTTACCTGTGGTTTCTCTTGTAAGGGTGATATCATTCTTGTTCCTTACAATTTTGTTGTAGTATTTGGCTTCATGTGGAATAAGCCTGTGTGCAAATTCACTGACAGCTACAACCTTTTTCAGTCTGTCTATGTGTATAGGTCTGGCCACCAGTAAGTTGGTGTCCAAGTTTTTGAGTTTGGCGCTTGTCAAACTAGGTCTATCTACTACAACATATGGTCCCATAAAAAGGGGTTGAAGCTTCTTACACTCTGTGTTGGTCAGGATTCTTGGTATGTTGAGGTACACCATGTCGGTGACCCTGATTTCCTGTGGTGTAAGTTTCTTATCATATCTATCCTTCCTTTCCTTTTGTAGCTTGGCGACCCCTTGTATAGCTTTCCTCCTAGAGGTATCTTGATTTGTTATCATGTTAGCTACATGGTCTGCTACAGTGGATATGTCTTCCTGTATTCCAAGCCCTAAGTCCATTGGGGTGGCTGGGTTTCTCCCATGGAGTAGGAAGAAAGGGGTGAATCCTGTGGTTTGAGATTCGGTGTTGTTTAATGCAAAGGTTATGGGTTCAATGAATGAGTCCCAATTGTTTTGATGCTTTGAGCAGAATGCTCTGAGCGCTGTGCCGATGCTAGCATTGAATCTCTCTACGAGGCCATTGCTTTGAGGCCTGTACGGTGAGGAGAATTTATGCTTGATCTTGAGGTGTTTAGTTAACTTTGTGAACTTTGCACCTGTATAACACGTTCCATTGTCTGTTTGGAGAGTGGCTGGTTTTCCATGATGACAAATTATATTCTTGTAGAACTCTGCTGCTGTTGTTTCAGCTTTTAAGTCAGTAGTAGCCCAGGCTGTTGCATACCTGGTAGCATAGTCTATGCAGACTTGTATATGTTTGTTTCCCCTGGCAGTTGTGGGAAGTGGTCCCACTGCATCAAGATTCAGGAACTTCATTGGTGAAGCCATGTAATCTCTCACCGTCATTGGTGTTTTGTGTGAGTGTACTTGCCTTTTTCCTGTGAGGCAAGTGTGGGAGGTGGAAACATATTTGGTTGTGTCTGCTAGCATAAACTTCCAATATACCCTAGGTCGGAGTGCTGGCATCATCCTACTTGAGCCAAGATGGCCACCATTAGGTGAGTCATGGAAATACTGTAGTGTACTTGTTACCTGTTGCTGTGGTATAACAATTTGAAGTGGTACAGTATTGGTTTTCCTCCAATTTATTGGGCATATAAGGACTAATGTACTATTTACCAAGGTGTATGTCTGGCCTTGGTTGATGATTCTATTTCCTTGTGCTTTTGGTGCAGGCAAGGTCCCATCCTCAAGATATTGTATGAGGGGCAATAGTTCCTTGTCCTTCCTTTGCTCCAACTCAAGGTTTGTACCTGAGATGGATGTGTTGGGAATCTGATCCAGCAATTGATTTATATCTAGCACATGTTGTTTTATTCTGTCTCTTTCTTTTTCATCGACTATTGGCCTGTCTTGTGCCTTTTGTTGAGGTGTGTCACTCTTGTTTTGGTGTGTAGGCTCCTTTGGAGGACCTATTCTCGCCTTGGTCGGAGTGACAACCTTTTTCTTTAAAGGCACATTTTGCTTATTGTCATTCCTCGTCTCTCAGAGTTCTTTGATTTATTAGATGCAGTGTCTTTTGTGACATTTTTCCTGGCAGGTGGGGTTTTGGTAGGTTTGTTTCCTGTGACCTTTTTCCCATTTAGAATAGTTTGTGATTGTGTGGGGGGCTTTGGTGTGCCCTCCTGAATCATTTCTCTAGTCTTTGAGCGTGTGGTCATAGGACACAAATGGTTTGATGTTTCCTATTCCTGCATTGGTTCAAAGAATCTGATTGTTTTGGAAGTTGCTTGAGTAATAGCATATAATGTGTCTTCTGAATCTTCATCATCTGAGAGAGGTGGGGTGAAGGGTGGCTCCTTAGGAGTTGCCTTCAACATCTGATTGAGTGATGAGAATTCAATAGGCTCAAGTCATTATCTGGAAAGAGTTGTGAGTATTCTCTCTCACAATGGCAATGGTCTGTCAATCGTGTTGGTTGGATCATCCCTTTTGAATGGTACTTTCTTTGTTACTTTTGCAAACTTGGTTCTACTGGCTGCTCTAACTCTCCTTGGTTGGGGTGGAGGGTTAGTCATGGGTCCAGAATCTGGGTATTCTCTTCTAGACATAGCATATGGTGGTGTGTTATCATCACCTTTCACATGTTGAATGGTGAATGAAAATTGCTCTAGAGCCCATCTCGCCCATCTATGTGTGAGTCCTGTGTTGGTTAATAGTGGAGGGCTGCATGGTCTGTGTATAATTGGAAGTGTCTAGTCTCTAGGTAGTGTCTGAACAATCATCGCCAAAGCCTAAACACACAATAGACATGAAAGATCTTCAAGCTGCTCATGGACCAACTACACCAACTAGAAATACTACCAATACGACCAATACTGCCTCTGCCGACCGAACCAAGAGGAGAAAGTATCAACGTGGAAGGAAAACCGAGACACCCAGAGTAGAGAGGAGCCAAGAGTCCACTGCCATGCAAAAGATGATGGGCTTTTTCTCCCCAAAAAAGAAATAATGGTATAAAGAAAAAGATTATTATAATTTATGTCAGTTGATAAAACATATGTACCTTTTTTTCTTGCTAATAACATTATAATAATATCCTTCTCCACCTCATGTGATAGATCAAACACGGTATTGTTGGTTTGTCTATACACGCCATGTTATGCTGGTAGGGCATGCCTGGGAGGTTATTGGATACTGGATATACATATCTTTTCACGGTAACAACTTGACATGCATCATTTACTCTACCGCGTCCAAATTTAGCAAACACTACTGTATAATCTACAGCGACTCCTACCCTCAGGACGCTGTATATAACTATAGCAATAAGTGACCTATAAAAATAGGCCTGATCAGCTGATTACTGTTTTCAACCCATAACGGGACCTTTTCCTTTTCCTCCTTATGTCTATATTTATCTATTATTATATCATCATCTTATGTATATACACCATACATTGGAATACACGAATAATCCTTGTTAGCACTGGAAATATATATATATCATGTCAAATGATACGGTGAAAAAGGTCTTTATGGCTGTAACATACCGGGAGAGCGCCAGCTACCCCCTTCTTTTCCTACCATGATGACTGCCATGCTTGTGAATCAACATACATGCTTTTCTCATACTAGGGATCATTCATTTTCATCCTCATTCTCACCTGCATTTACCTGGTCAATCGTGCACAATATCCATGATTTTCCTACATGAACTAACCCCTATGAAGGGACTGAAAATAATTTGTATTAACACTAGATCAATGTATAAGAAAAGAACTGATGTATTTAAACTTGTTACAGGAGCTGATATAATTGGTTTAGTGGAAACATGGCTTACCCCATCTGTGTTGGAAACTGACTTATATGTACCGGGCTATCAATATGTTCGCTTAGATAGATATCCTCTTAGAAAAAAGACGGCGGGTGGACTAATGCTATATCTAAAAGACTACTATATTGCTAGCCATGATACAAACTCCTCCCACATAACAGAAAATTGTGAAATTCTCTGTGTCGACGTTGAGATCAGCGTGGTAAAATACAAAGTTTTCGTATGTTATAGACCGCCAGACAGTAATGACCTTAAGGCAATATATACTAAACTTAGTGAATTAATTGATATGTTACTAAGAATAGGAAACTAATTATCATAGGCGACTTTAATGTGAACCTTCTTAACAAAAAGGATGTAAATGACTCCTCTGTTGATGATTTTTGCACTGGAAATAATCTTTTTCAACTAATTAGTGTAGTTACTCGTCCAAAATCAGGGACACTACTAGACCATATTTATACTAATGTTCATAATGCTTCGACCTATGGTACACTAGATTATCACATTTCTGATCACACTCCCATATACTTAGTAATTAAATGTGAAAGACATAAGATAAAAAAGAAAAGGGTCAAAGTTAGATCATACAGAAATTATGATTTCTTATCCCTAAAAAATACCCTAGCCAACTATAATTGGGATGAAACATTGACACTGGAAAACCCAAATGATATATGGAGAAGTATTCAAATGGTGATAAAGGACTATCTAGATGTTATATGTCCTATTAGAACAATTATCATACCAGAACACACCCCCTTGTGGCTGACGGAGGATATATTGGATTTAATGAAGGTCAGAGATAGCTTATATAGGACAGCGAAGAACACTATGAAAGAAGATGACTGGAGAATAGCAAATTTTTACAAACATAGGGTCCAAATAGAAATTTTTAATAACAAGAAAAAAGAAATGGCAAATTTATTAGAGCACAGGAAAGATGACCCTGCAAAGTATTGGGAAGCAATTAAGAAGGTATTACCTAACAGAACCTGTACTTCTCTAATTAAACTTAGAAATAATACAACGAACTTAGTAATTCCTCCCGAAGGCTGTGCTGAATATATAAATAGCTTTTTTACCGGTATTGGAGAAAAATTAGCAAATGCACTCCCACCCGGAGACAGAGATGAAAATGTAATCCCCCCATATGGTACTATTGTAGAAAATACTGATCTTCTGTTTGAACTGTCCTACATAGACTTTATTAAGCTAGTCAAGGCAATAGATATAAAGAAACCATCTGCTATTGCACATTGTAAATCTTTTATCATTAAGGACTCCATGTTTGCTATTCCTGATATTTTCAGATTATTATTTAATAGATGTCTAGCTACAGCTACTTTCCCTGATGATTGGAAAATTGCTACCGTTATACCCCTTCCTAAAAAGGCTAACTCTATGAATGTTGAAGATCTTAGACCTATTAGCTTATTGCCTATAACAGGTAAATTGCTTGAGAGAATCGTTTGTAAAAGGCTACAACATTATATGGAAAATCAAAATTTATTATGCCCGACCCAACATGGCTATAGAAAGGGACATTCTACGCAGACGGCTATCACTGACCACCTTGCTACAATTATCAACAATTATTTATCTAATAAACCAACTTATTGTCTATATATTGATTTCAAAAAGGCTTTTGACACGGTTTCACACCCTAAATTATTTAGAAAATTACAGGCTTTAGGTCTCAGTTATAATACATGTAAATTTTTCAAAAATTATCTAGCAGAACGTTCACAATGTACTTTGGCAAATGATAGCGCCTCATCCTTGAAACCCATCACGTATGGGGTTCCTCAAGGATCAGTTTTAGGTCCTGTTCTGTTTTCCATATATATTAATTCCCTAGCCAAAGCAGTTGATTGTAATATTACGTTATACGCGGATGAGGCAGTGGTATCTGTTGACTCCCCACATAAAATGAACCAAGTTATCCAGAAAATAGTATTATGGTGTATAAATAACTCTCTTACTATCAATGTACAAAAAACTAAATGGATGTCTTTTAACACTAACTTTAATGATAATACCAGGTTTACTATGAATAATATGAATCTTGAGAAAGTGGATGAATTTGTTTACTTAGGCTTAAGAATGGATACAGAGATGAAATTTGTAAAACATAGGGAAAACACTATGCGAATTATTAGACAAAAGATTTTTCAAATGGGGAGAGTGAGAGCTTTACTTGATGAAGATGCCTCTTTAACTGTTTTCAAATCTATGATATTACCCATATTTGACTACTGTGATTTTATTTGGGATAGGGACTACAGAGGGGAAAACAGAGATCTACAAATGTTACAGAACAGAGCATTAAGGATGGTATATAAGGTGAAGTTAGAAGAAAATCCTGTTATGACAACCAAGCAAATACAAGAAAGAAGTAATTGTACAGAGCTATATGTTAGGAGAGATCTACACCTACTGTCTTATGGTTTTACACTTGCCCAAAATATGATTTTTGTTGATAGAAGGAATATAGCTACACGATATCATCAAGGAAAGAGACTGACCGTACCACACAGTTTAAAACCAATTGTTCTACAAAGTGCTTTATACAGAGCCATTACAAGATGGAATCAGTTAAAACCAGAATATACAGTTATAGACAATATGTATAATTTCAAAAATAGTGTTAGAAAGGTCTATCCAAACTGTTTTGTATGATCAAGTATCTATAATACACCTATGATATTTCTTTCTGTTAATATCTTCATCTCATCTCATTATCATTACAGCCAAAAGGCATCTAACTTTTGACATCTGTATTGATACTTAGGGCAGTGTATTATCTCTATTAAACCCTAGTAAGCTAATTTAAACAAAGAAAGCTATGTGACTGCTACTATCGTTATATACAATATGTATTATTTTTTCAAACTATGACATATAATGGGTCCTAGCGTAAGCACTACAATGCGTAGGTGCTAGGTCAAACAATTTACATTTTATTATGTACCTTGTTTTTGCCCAATAAACGACTTCAAAAAAGTGTAATACTCCATACACTACTCCCAGTAGTTCTCTCTCTGTGGTATTGTAATTTCTCTCATGTTTGGAGAGGGTTCTACCTGCAAAGGCTACTGGTCTGAGCACTCCTTCATTATCTCTCTGTGAGAGTACAGCTCCTAAACTCACATTGGAAGCATCAGTTGCCAAACTGAACTCCTTTTCATAGTTTGGATATCTGAGAAGAGCATTGGTACAGAGGGCATGCTTTAATGCTTTGAAAGCATTATCTGCATCCTCTGTCCAGACAAATGCTTTGAGATGTGTTTGTAGATCGTACAATGGCCTAGCAATTTGGGCATAACCTTTGATAATCTTCTTGAAGTATTGGCATAGTCCTGGGAAAGTTTTGATTGATTCCACCTTTGTGGGAGATGGTTTTAGTCCCATGGGTGTGACTCTCATTCCCAAGAAGTCTATTCTGTGTATGAAGTATTCACATTTTGATTTCTTCAATTTGAGTTTACCAACTCTTAAGCTGTTGAAAACATCTTCCAGGTCATGGAAGTGTTGTTGGATGGATGGTGATAATACCAATATGTCATCTAGGTATGGTAGGGCACATTTGTATTTAAGTTTGTTCAGAATTAATGTTACTAGATGGCAAAATCCCGCAGGGGCTGTAGCAAGTCCCATCGGCATCCTTTGGTAGACATATTTTTTGTCATTTGCTATGAATGCGGTTTTGTGCTGGTCCTCCTCTCTGATAGGAATTTGAAAAAATCCCTGTTGGTTCATCTAGCTTACTGAATACTCTTGGTCTGAGTGACCCTATCATGTCTAGAGTGTCATCGGCCCGGGGTGTAGATAAGGCTTGATTGATTGTATTCTGGTTCAGATGACGAAATATCTGTTACGAGCCTATGGCCTTCCGATGCCTTTTGTACTAAAAAGGATCTGGATGCCCAGGGGCCCTCAGCACATTCTCTGAGAATGCCCTGCTGTACTAGCCTTTCACATTCTTCCCCTATTGCGGCCTGTTTTTCTGGTGTTTGTCTATACAGTAGGAAATGACATGGTACTGCTTCAGGTTTTACATGTATAGAGTGGGTATACAGGTGTGTAGCACCAAGGTCTCCATCTCTTCCTACAAATATATCATCATATTTGGTCAGCAGTGATTCTTACCTATTATGCTGATCTTTTGAGGTGAGCACAGATTTTGGTGAAAGGTTTTCTTCCAATTCTGGCTCGAGGTCATGTGCCTCACTATGTATAGCTGCTATTTCAGAGTCTGATTGAGTTAGGTTCACGGTCAGCATATGTAGACTCACAGTCTGAGTCTGTGTCACTAAATGGAGGTTCATCCTCAGGCCGTATGGCTGAGATGGATTGATCAGTGTGTGGGGTAGTGTCCGACACCTGTTGGGGTTTTTCTAAATCAGATTCTTTGACTTCCTGAAATAGAGCTATGATGTCACCCTTTTTGATTTTATGTGGGTGCCTGCTGGTGTTGAGTAACACTAGGAGGTGTTTGTTATTTTCCCTGGGGGTTACTGCTGCCCTTTGAACTAGATATGGGGTATTTTTATTTCTCTGGAGGTTATCTACTACTCCAGTTTTTCCTTGCAGTGACTGAGTAGATGTGACTTTACCCAATACTGCAAGTTCAGAGAATAGAGGGATGGTAAAATCCCTCACTGCCCTAATGGGTTTGAGAATTTGTTCAGGATCATCATTGAATTCAATATGGGATTTTGTAGTGCTTAAGAAATCTGTGCCAAGAACAATGGGCTGTGTGAGGTTGGGTATTACAGCAAATTGGTGTTGGAATCTGACACCTTGGATTCTGAAATTCAGCATAGCTGAATGTCTAACATGATACACTGATCCATCTGCCAAATGGATGTTGATTTTTTACTTCCTTAGTTGGATATGGAATCTCTTTTGGAGATCCATGAGGAATGCTTGTCTGACACAGGTGATAGTAGCACCTGTGTCAACCAAACATTGTACATCTGAAACATCATAAAGATTTGCATTGATACAGCCATTTTAAAGAAGTACAATAGAAAGCTTGGTACTCTCACCTGTATCCTTTGATGATGAATCTGGTGGGGTGATGTGTGTCACTGATGGACGTCTCTGTCTGTTAGATGGTAGATTGGCACTAGCAATTGTCTCTGGTTGAATGTTTGTTAATCCTGAGTGATTGTTTGTATTTGGGGTGTCACAGTGCACTGGCCCATCGGCCACTGTGACATCCTAGTTTTCCTGGTTCTGTGGGGTGGCTGTGATGTTTGCCACCAGAAGCTTGGAGATTTGATCCATCACATCAGGTGGTATGTGGGGGTTACTCTGCTGGTTCCCCTGGTAACCTCTTGTGTTGGGCTTGTAATCCTCCTGATGTGAGTTGGAACCCTGGTTGTATTGACCAGAGTTGCTGTAGTGACCAGAGTTGTAGGAACCATTGTTGTTGTAGTTCCTATGTGGACTATGGTTCCTGCTGTTGGATCCTTGGTTATACATCTGCCATTACTTGGAGTTCTATCTCTCCTATCACTGTATGAAGAGTTACCATTGTTGGAGTTGGATGAGCTGTTGTTTTTTCTACTGTTGTGACCCCCGGTTGTTGCTGTTACCCCCCCCTACCTCTACCTCTATTGGAGCATAGTTGGGGTCATAGTTATTTCCTCTATATCTACCGGTAGGATCTTTAGAGACAACCTTAGCTTCCTGTTGCCTTACATGGGCACTAGACATTAGGTTAACGTCTTCTTCCTCTGAACTAGTGGTGACTTCCTGGACCTTTCTCTGTGGGTTAGACTCCCCATCCCTTAATTTCCTAGATTTATCTTGGGTTTCAACCTCTAAGCCTAGTTCTAGGGCTTGGTCAAAAGAGTCTATTTTCTTGTTTTCAAGAGCTACAGAGATCCAGTGCCTCATGCCTTGGATAAATGTTCTGAGTAAGGTTTCATCCTTTAGGCGTTGGGCATTACACACTTTTCTGAGATGGCATGCATAGTCTAGGATAGGTTCATCTGCCTTTTGTGCACGGAGTGCAGTCCTGGAGATGATATTGTCTCGTGTAGCAAAATACTCCTTTAGTTCATGTACTACATTGGTCCATGTCAACTTATCAGGTGTGGCACTTTCCTTGAAGGATTCAAACCAAGCCAATGCTTGCCCTTCAAGGTACTTCGGTAGATATATAACCATGGTGTCATTGTCTGTTACTTTGCCTGTCTGGCATAGTCTAACCCAGCATAGTGCAGAGCTATAGCAGGTAGCAGGAGAGCTGGACTGGAGATGTTACTTCAGTGGTGGTTCTGGAGATTCTGATTTCTAGAGTTGCCCAACAGGGGTATAAGTACCCCCTTCTGGCTTGGCCACTCAGACTGACTGGAGCCAGTAGCATCAGCCCCAGTCTCTGGTTGTTAGTGGGGAGTTATTCAGGTCTTAGTGGGTGCACAAAGGACCCCCATAGATGCCCCCGCGTCCCCCATTGTCTTGGCCAGTTTGGCATGTTCAGACCCTCATAACTCAGTCGTTTCTGCATCTACAACCTTCATATTGCGCATGCTTAGATTTGAATATATCAGGTTTCCAGTTCCAGCTTTCCGGGTGCATACCTTGCGCTGGTTTGTCTGTGGTGCACTCAAAAGTCAAAACAGTCCTGGTTACATAACTTCCTTAACAATGAAAGTTAGACCTTGATCTTGGGCTCATTTTGACCGTCTAATCATGGCAATTACATAACTGCTTTCATATTTGACTTGGGTTGCTCTGGAGCGGCGCTAGAGCTACTGGAAGTTTATGTTGTTGTTACTTATGTAACCTATTGTTCAGTCTTTGGTGCTCAGACACCCGTGACGGCATCAGCGGTGCTCAGCCACCCATGACAGTCGGTTGCATTGACTTTAGAACAATTTATACATTATTGTTTGTGCTCAGTGAACCATTAGGTCGGTATGCCTTGACCATTAAATAATTATATTTTGCAGTGGACCATGAGGTCGGTTCCTTATAACTTATGTATATTTGATACAGCTGGTGTTCAGTGGAGCATGAATGCTCATATGAACATTCAGTGTATTAAAGCCTCATATTTTCATGCATTAATACAATCAGATGTTAAGATTATTGGAATAATAAAATGGTACATCATACTACCCTACCCTACCGTATATAACCCATATCTACCTTTACCTACCCACTCACTCTACCTATCTACCTACTTAGCCCACCACCACAACAATGGCAAATGGAAAATATCCAACAGATTTCTCACTGCTTAAAATCAGTGAAATGATTGGAATCGATTGTTCGAATTCACATGAACGTACTACACTATCTTACATGTAAAGACAGTCCTCCGAGAATTATGGGAGGTTCATGCTGTGGAAATACTTGGACCAAATCAACCCTAAGGTCTGTTTTAAAAAACATCGGTCAAGATTGAAAATTTTACGATTTCAACTTAGTGGAGAACACCAGAGAGAAAAGGATTTTGTCAACGTGACAGCCGCTCACGTAGGACCACACTGGAGGGTGTTGGGAAAGCAGCTTTCTTTGACTGACACGGAACTCACCACTTTGACCACATTGATTAGAAAAATAGTTATGATATCTTTTTTTTTCTCACATCTGCAAAGTCTGGGTGCGCCCTACATGAGGGTGTGCCCTATATGTGAGGTATTACAGTAGTTTAGCTATAAACAGTTCTAATAATATCCGCTAGGTGTCAGGTGTGAATATAACACTAGCAAAAACCCAGCTAATATCCGCTAGGGGCATCACTATATATTTCAACCTCCACTAAACCAAGCTATAAGTAGTTCCAATATTATGCAATAGGTGTCAGGTTGCTGTCAAGGTCAAGGTCACCTCATTGTTCCATCGTTGGAATAACATCAACACATTTGTTTATGTTTATTTACCTCCTTTTAAACTAGATCTCTCAGCCTATCAGAGCTGAAGAAACTAGGTCATGAAGCCACTTCCGGTCTCTCAACCAACAAAAGCTTGAGATTTCAAATTCCCAGCCTTCAAAACTAGGTCACTTCCGGTTTGTATGTAGGTCAAACGGATTTCAGTAGCTGTAGTTATGCGCTAGGTTTACCCCTATATGCTACTCAACTAAACGGTGAACCACAGTGTTTCTATTGCAATAAAGCATTTTGTTTTCCACAGGAAGACCCAGGTGGTGGTTCATGCTAAATCAATCAAATTCAAGAATTTTAATAATTGTATAACATGAAATAGATACAGAACTAAAATCCCAGCCAAACATTGTCTATGTACGCCATAGTCATCTAGTTCTGACTTTGCGTGCTGTATTCTGGAAGTACCTCTCTATAATTAATGATTCCTACTAAGGCTAATCCTTGACTCATTGTCACTAAGACTTCCTGATTGTCAGACACGGACATGCCTCTTTTGTCTTGGTCTCTTGTGGCTCTTAGAGGATTGGGAAGATACTACACCAGCAGGGACAAAGGACCTTTGAGATTTAGTACTTAATGCTACCTGAGGCATCTTCAGTACAGTATGGAAGGGAATAACTTTTGCTAAGCCCTCTTTTGTCCTGGCCTCAGACTTTTTTCCAATGTCCTTTGGAGGAGTAGAAAGATAGGATATAGGATCAGGAAGATACTACACCTAAGCCACCTTTAGTACAGATGAGAACGGAATGACTATTTTTGATAGCCAAGTAGAGACCTCATAGAATAAGTATACTTGTAACCCACTAGTACATTTGAGACTACGATCTGAATCAGTTGTCTCCATTCAAGTTCTCTGTTAGCATCTTCTAATAACATTGACTTGACTACATATCTTCGAGTATGATTTGAAGTAAGGCTGTTGAAGATTCTTGTGAAATGATGTGTAGCGCAGCAGCTGATTTGTTAATGGTCAGTTGTTTCTAAAACGTTCCCACAGTGAGCACCTAGGAATAGGCTATAACTATCCAAAATATGATCACTCTACTCCATATTGAAAAGGCTATTGGGTGGCACCCACCCACCTCTGTATTCTGTAGCCTGAAATCAGCTAACATTCAATTGATAACACGTGTTGGTGGATGAGAGACCGATTTCCTCATCTTACGCCTCATGGCCACCTTTTTCGGGGTTTTGTGTTCCTTTGCTGTCAGCCTGTAGGCATCCTACCAGCCAGTGGGAAGAATAAGCATTATTGTGAAGGGAAATGGCAGGCAATGTGGTATTGAATGAAGTGTTGCTGGTTCGCCTTTGGCTTATAATTCAATTATATGACACATGCCTACTAAACTCTACATATCTATCTTTATCATTGATTTAAGTTAGTACATCCCAAAATGGGATTTTATAATTGATACTTAAATGTGTCCATAATACTGTGATAATTTCATATCAAAACATCAAGTATTGATCAAATGTGATTGACGGGCTGTATTTGACCCCGTGTAAGGGAACCATTATACTGATGTAATGATTTACTTTAGTGTATTTCTATTAGGTGCAACTTAATTCATGCTCTCCAAAATGTGCACCTTGGGCCTAAATATAGCAATTACATTCAAATACAAGTGGAATAAATCGAAATAACGTGGATTAAATTATAGAGTATAGTACTTTATGACCCATTTAAACATTCTGGCACATTTTGGAGACGTTTTATTTTTTAGACTCAATCATTTGATATACTAACCTTAAATTACACAAATAACCTTAAGTTTATCTTAATTTCTACCTTCAAGAATTAATTGTCAACCTCTTATAAATGTGAGACCGAAGAGCCGTGGTTCACAGAGGATGGTAGCTACTTTACTGCTACTAGATAGAAGTAGTGCTAGCTGAGACCAGGAGGGTGTTGCTCCTATTGTAAAAAGAGCTGTGAGTATGTGCCTTCTTTTCTAAACAAGTCGTGCACTGCTTCACCTAAGTACTTGCACTCACCACATTAGTCTGAAAAGTCACCTGCCTTGTTTAAAATAGAGAGAGCTGCACTACCAGGTACCTACTCATGTCACAAGCTCTATAGTTTATTATACTGACTGACTTTTCCTAACTAGTTACCTACTCAAATCCCCCTTTTTTAGCACCGTACTTGAATGACCACTTGTGAGCAACAAAAGGGACAAGTTATAGCTACATGAAAAGAAAGGACTGGAAATGAGGGCATTTTTAGCCAGCTCTTCCTTTTACTAAAGGAGCAACACCCTCCTGGCTTCACACTTCCTATTACTAACATGAGCACGAGGCACCATGCGATGCTAATGGCACAGACTTAGTTTAAGCTAGATTTACAACCTGTATGTGGCCAGGAATGTGTCTGGGGGATTTCGGTTTTCTACCAGCTTATGAGTTGCTGGCAGTTTATTAGAAGTTAAGCTGTGAGAAGGGGTGTGTGTTCGACCTGTGATTATTCCAGCTGTAGTACAGAATACCCTATATTTTAAAAGGAAAAGGACAGCATTGTAAAACTTGTAAATGATAATAGTGGTTCTATTATGTTTTAGACTTTCTCCTCTGTTGTTACATATACTAGCTAAAAATACAAATGCCCTTCCGAATGAATAGAAGAGGCTAAGTCTGAAGAAAAAATTGAAGCCAATTTTGCTTTTCATATTTATTTACATGCGAAAGTTTTTGAGAGAAATTCAAATTTAATCAGTTGTATGGAATAGAAGAGGTTTGTTGTTAAGAAAGACAAATCTAAGTTTGCTTTTCATATCCATTCATATGTGAGGTGCATTGAGAGGAATCCAAATTTAATCAGTTGTGCTCATAGTTATTGTCCATAGAAATTTTATCTGCACACATCAGGGATATCAATATCTGTATTAAATCCCATTGTCTCTTTTTTGCCCTTTCTATATATATGTATTGAGGTAATAGAATTGTTTTACCATCCCATTAAGTGCAGTGGGGGATTATGCCTGTTATTAAATCTGCATGATAAAAATAAATTTAGCATCACAATATACCAGTCATGCCTTACCAACAGCTCTGTAGCATTTGTGCTGGTTCAGCCCCAAAAGGTCAGAATACATGCATATAATGGTAAAGGCGAATGATGATCAGTTTGAGCTGACCGTTTCTTCACATGTGTGTCCAGCCTATTCCACCCTCGGGCTACCAGCCTCATGTGGAGCGGGCTGGACATGCGATTGAAGAAACAGGAGGCTTAAACTGGTCAGAGTACATCTTTACATTTCCCGCCATAGATGTTTGATTTCTTTCAAAATATACTCACATTTCATTGTAGTACACACAAAATACCTTGTGACGCCATATTGAATGTTTACGTTTCAAAAAGGCTGCGCATGCGTGATGGACCTGTGACGTAATCGTGCCGATTTGGCGCTGGTTATTCAACGCTGGTGTGCAATAGTAGGTTCTATAAACAGATTGGGGATGGGGATATCTTGTTGGGGCACACCAGGATCATAGTACAACAGTCTGATTTTAGTCTGTACTGAGATTCTGATACCATGCACAGTCTTAGGATGTACTGGGATCTTAGTACTCTTGTGTGTGCACTTGACCATGACACTCACCTCTACAGGTGTATGAACTAATCAGAGCCCTGGTCACTGGACCATGAGACCTACCTGTGCATACATTATTGGGGTCAAAGGTGGGATGATGAAACCACTCCACCATTTGGTACTTATATTTACATTAAATGATACATTTATTCCCTCATTAAACAGCACTTAGCTAAAATGAAAACGTCAGTTTGTAGGCATTTATCTATTTTGTAATGTTGTGGGTTTATATTTATTAGCAAATTAAACAAAAAATTAGCAAATCAATTTTAGTATAGCATGACTAGGGGGAAGATTGTAAATATAGCCATTTCTCAGAAAATATTCCGATTTTAGTTCTGTAAAAAGTATATATGTAAAATATAGACTCTTGCTACCTATGGTGACATCAGAATTATGTATTTTGATAAGAAAGTAAGAAGAATTTGAAGATAAACAAGGGTACTAAGTTCTTAGTACACACCATGATCCAGGGACTATCATTCAATTTTAGGGCGTACTAAGAAACAGGTTAGTCCTGAACCTGATAAAAAAAGTACAGTGCATTGTCAATGGGGCATCGATATTCACCTTGACATAAATGACTTGTATATGTGAACTATACTTCTGTAAAGAGTTGAATACATGTGGTCAAGACAAGTTACTCATCAAGATTACATTCCTGCATTATGATGACATAAGCATGATAGAATTATGCTAATTCGGCATTTAAAAGGTTAAGGAAACTGGAAATTGGACAAAACCATGCAATTTGCAATGAGTTAAGGAGATATGAATGACAGCATTATTGCAAATATCACCAGGGAATGATGAACAAGAATCCCATTTCAGTACCTCTCTTCCTTTGATCATGATTCAGGCCAATGATACCCAGGTCTTAATGACACCGTTAAGGTTAAGGGGCTAGACCATTTGAAGGCACAGAGTGCACTGGTACATAATCCCCATTGGTAATTCTGATGTATGAAGGGACCCTTCATAAAGCTTCTTGTCAGAATTTCCTATAAGCATAAGGGTGACATCTTAATTGGACTTATACACTCTCAAAGGTACAGTATGAGGCATCAAGGAAGTGTGCATGAGTAGACTCACTAGCAATTCATTGGTGCATCATGCCAACTGGAATTCCGATTCACTAAAGCATAATGAGATAGGGCACTAACTCTGACAGAAAAAGAAACAAAATAAAACAAGTTGACAGTACTTTCTATGTGAAACCCAAATGGACAACCACCACTACAGCCCATTACAGCAAATAACCAAGCCCAAAGCTCTATCACTCATGGCAGCCCTGTGGGCTATGCTATTGAGGCATCCCTGATGGTTGGCATTAGGGTTAACTAGATAAGTGTTCCTCTGGTGATCTCTGAACTTGGCCTTCTGCCTTGTTCTACCAGATTTCGACCTTTACTTTATTAACCCTTAAATGCTAAATGCATAAATGTGTTATGCCAAGCTGTGACTCAGCTCCTAGAGTGTATAATTATGGTCTTCAGGGACATATCATGATGCCCCAATGCACGCCTAGCAAAAAAAAAAGGGTTGCAAAAATCATGGAGTCTTAAGCGGGTCTATAAAATGTACCTAAAAGGTGGAGATGACAGTGAGGCATGACATGTAATGGTGTAAGCTATAATGGTTATGTCATACAATGGTGCCTCTATAGGTCAGTTTGCAAACTAATCACATACCTCTGTCACTGACCATATCCCTGGATGGGCTACTCTGGCAGAATGGGCCTAGGAGCCATTACTGTGATACTAACCATAAAGGGGGCCGTCTCTATGCAACAGTTATTATTTGGCTGAGTGGATACATTAAGGGACATTGAAGATAATAGTAGGTGTCAGAGTACAATAAACAAACTTCATGTTTCCCCCTCTACCTTTTACGAATAACTAACTATGTCTGCTTGTGCTGATAGGTTTTAGTGATAGGTGATAGTGGCCCAGGAGCTATACTGGATTTGAGAACTTTATCATATTACACATCCAAGAAGTGAATGTACAGGCTACAACTACTTACCTCATCAATGCCTGACTACACCTACCTCGGCTGAAAGATTATATTATGTTTTTTTGTGCAGTGAACCTAATAAGATCGACACTTTTTTAATACAGCCCTGGACCAGCCGCGTACATTGGATGACTCTCTGGAATGTATTTCTTTTGTCTGGAGGTCAATAGCCTCTTTAATGATTAGTGCCCTACGTCAGAGACTCATAAGAAATCTTTCTGGGGCTAACAATGGATTGCGAAATACTGAGTAGACCTACTTGGCTTCAGCTGGCACAGCCAGCAAGATAAAATACCACTTGAATTCGGGTCCACATAGACTCAAAAGCCACAGTATGCAGTTGGTACAGCCATTCAGGGCCACTGCCTTTAAAGCCATGGATGGGGGTAGAGGTTAAACATGCAATGTGCTAAAAGGAGTAAAGTTGCTTTTCTTTTTCAATTTGACCCTCGAGTCAATATTGTCAGATAATACAGATAGTCACCTAGAGTTATCGCCATTCCCCAGGGTTTCGGGTTTCTGTCATAGCATGCCAGGCACCAAGATCAAAAGGCTAACAGATAATTAACCATAAAAGTGACAAATGATTCAAGATGACTGAAGGCCAGGAGCTATGCAGGAATAATACTAACCTTAGTATTAGCATCTGAAGCCCTTCAAGGATCAAACTCTCCCTCAGGTGAGACAAGACCCCATATATGAAAGAACAAGGCAACACTTTCATACCCTCAAGATGTCAAAAGCACTACCATATTGCATGATAATTCCATTATGCTAACCTTTAATAGACCCAACCAGGTTTATGAGATTTGATTGGCTTTCTCTTTAACAATAAATCAATATGTGTACCAGCGTGTGTGTTTCTAAGGCTGTAAATGAAGCATAGGCAGGTGCCTATAGTGAGGGAAAAATAGCTCTGGTGAAGCTTATGTCCAGTAATAGCTTTGAATATTGTATGCCATATTGGAATCCATAAGACTGTGCCTAAAATGCACCTTATGCATGGGATATTGTAGTAGTATAGGGGGGCTGGAATCATGATGGACAACATGAAGCACTGTCAGGGGTTTCAAACCACCATAACTATAACACAAGCCATTTACAAATCGAAAACCAGCAGGACAAATAGTGGAAAGGGCCATTTAAACATCAAGAATAAAAATGGGATACCACACATTTGTAAAAATCAACATACTAAAATGTTGTTATGCGTGCAGAGCCACATCTCATATTGGTGAACTACAAAACCGCTGTGGTACCACTGCCGTAACGATTTGAGCTGAACCCCAAATACATGCCACATTATGAGTTGATGCCAGATCTTAGGCACACTGCAGGCTTGATTCTACAGGTCATTTATTAACACACTATGACTCATCAATTTCAAATTATAGTGAAATTGCAGCCTAATAGATTTCACCATTAAGAGAAAAATGCTATAACTACCTCTGCAGACCACTTTCATTTGGGTAAGATTTGTAAGATTTGCTTTCTCTTTCAGTTCAGATTTTGGCATAAATTTCGGGCGCTACAAGTTGCTGCACTATCAGTTATCTATGCATTATAACCATTATCTGATAACTTTGGGACAGATTCATCCATTGTGAAGTATCTCATTTGGAGATTACACACAAAATTTTCCAATCTTCATCCTGAGTATTTATAAGTATTGAAGTAGTGATATAAAAAGCAAATCTTGTTGAGGGGCAAAAAGGCATTGAAAGTAAAACTGGTTGGGAAAGTAGTTTGAAAAGGTGTATTGTCATGATATACCTGCAATCTGTGAACAATAATTGTATGGAATAGGCAGAAGCTGTTGTATCTAACCCAAAGGCAAAGCTGATGATACCCAGTCTGTCAGTGCTAGTTGGTGCTTTTGGTTATGCAGTGCCCCTCGGGCACCGTCCACTCTAGCTGTAAATAGTCATTGCTTGAGCTGCTTCCAGGGTCACTCTGCTATATTATGTGTGACTCTGGAGCTTAATTCAAAACATCCTGGGATCACGACCACAGCGATCTTAGGAATAAATCAGCCTTATCCTATTAAGTGCTCTTAAGAGTTGACTGGGTTCACATATATCCTAGCCAGCACTAAGATCGCATTGATCTTAGCCTCAGCCCTCCTACACTATTCCAAGAAGAACTAACTAGGCACAGGGGTAAGAGTCCCAAAATAAAGGAATAGCTGTGGAGTCACTCTTCTTCACAAGAGTGTTTATACCATCGTTCCCCGTCCCCATATGGGCTAACAAAAAAGCACAGGGTGCAGTTGATCCCAGTACAGTATTCAAGAGTTGTTCCCATGAATGTGATTTATGCTTGCATATTAGAAGCATTGTGCCCTCCCCCCAGGACAAAGAGAGAGAAGGGAAGAATTAACTTACAGTGCACTTTACGCATAAGTAGCCCTAAGAGCCCTCAAGGACACTCAGCAAACGTCCTCCCTCCCGTCTTTATGTATGCAGCAGGCTATTCACTCTTTTGATCAGGAGTGTTCCCTGTTAGTAATCTTGTACTCAGGTGAAACCACTATGCATTTCTTTCACTAAGATCGCAGTGATCTTAGTGGTGGAAATGGAATAATGAAGTAATCCCAGGACTAGCTCAGGCCTGCAACCACTGCATTACATAGGGTAGACCAGCCAGGTCTTATGATATGTGCCTACACTAAGATCGCTGGGGTTGGGATCCCAGGATGTTTTGAATTAAGCTCCAGATCAAGCAGTCAATCCTACATGTACTGTTGCTACTATATTTGAGGGCTCTGCAACCTGTAGCTATGCAAGACATTTATTAACAGGCCTACCCAGTCTGACATACGTATATGATTATCAGTAGATAGACATAATCAATAGGACAATACCTCGTATTCTGTCAGTTAGCAGTAAAGGTGTTTTTTCCCAGCATATTGTACAGCCATAACAACTACAATTGAAACAAAGGAAGCTACTCAACATCTGAGGGTGTCTTGGAACCATTTTTATTCTCATAAACCATCATGACATACAATGTACACACATAAAGTCAGCCGCTGCAATTACATGTCTCGAACTGTTGATACTGAACAACATAAAAGGGCGTAGGGAAGGGGTCCTACAATCTCATTGACATCTTTTTGTAACTTAAACATTTAAGGACCGCTGATGTGATAATGCATCATGCTCATTAGTTGTCATGATGCATAAATGCAGCCCTGAACTTTAACTCAACAGGGCTGCAGTCAAGGGTCATGCTTACTCTATAAGATCAATCCATGCCGACCAATGGGCATGATGCACTACTTCATCAGTGGCCCCTGAAGGTACAAGAACGATGTATTTACACTGCAGTGAGTGTTAGTCTATTTATGCTTATCTTTACTCCATCACTACAATTTGGTTGCCATGGTAACATAGGGGTGAGACTAGAAGGGTTAGTAACACCTTTTTTACATCATTAACACATACTCTACGATAGCGTCCAATGAGTATTACAGGGTACTATGCGTGTTTAATTTTCACCATTTTTCGCCATTTTGTATGTGTTTTTAGATGGTGAGTGGATGCTTTCAGTAGGTTTACATGACAGCCCTTTGGGAATATCCCACAATTACCTGACTGTTTATAATAATACTCATCGCTGAAACTCACCATGACAATATGTATGCCAATTTAGGGTGAACATGCAATGTCTAGATTTCCACATATTTGAAATATGTGCACATCTTGGCTTTAAAAGGGCCTGTCCAAGCAGGTACACCTCTGCAATGGGGTTCCCCCTCTTATTCTAAGAACGGGTTTGGGATCTTGTACATGTCTAGATGTTTGCAATTGGATGACCAATCTCCATGCTTTACAGGTGTAAACCTACTAGTAGACAGCTTCAAAATACTGAACGGGAAAATTCTTTATGAGCTATTTCAAAAAAAGAAATTGAGAGAATTTTTAAATGTATCACATTGCACATATTTCTGATTCATATTATTCATATTATTTTACATGAGTTTTGGCTATTGTGTTTATGATCCACTAATGTGATCATTCTCAAATCCAATTGAATCCTGTCCTCCCTTTCTTCCGACTGTAATGCTCTAACTGTGCCCCTGGACTATTGATTTAGTATCATGATATTTACATTGCTTTTAGGAAACAACTTCTCTCAAATATCTCATATTTGTAGCATACAATGCCATTGAAATGTTCAAACAGCGCTTTTGTACTTCTCGCATGGGAAATCTAACACCCCTTCCATTTTATTTAGAATACATCCAATCTTTAACTGCTTGATCTATTCAGCCAGATATTTGTGCAGAAATAGTTAATACTTATACTTTGACTTTTCGGACAGTAATGCTCCAATGCATAATGGTCGTTAGTCATCATGATGCTTGAATGTAGTTTTTGGGAGTAACCCATAAGGACTAAACCCTCATCCGCAATGCAATCAATACCGTAAATCCCCGGTCATAAGCCGTTTTTTTTTTTATTTTGGGCCCAAACCAGCTTCTATTTTTTTCCCAAACTCCCCCCCGGCTTATGACCGGTTTTTTTTTACTATAGATTAAAGAGAAAATGGTAAAAATTTGACCCAAAAACCGGCTTTTAATTTTTTTCCTGAACTCACCCCCCGGCTTATGACCGGGGCCGGCTTGTGACCGGGAATTTACGGTACATCATGCAAACCTATATATATGATACACTCCTGCATTGGTGGCTTCTGATTGAATCAAATATGTTAACCGACCATTCTGACAAACTTTGGATAGTCAAACTTTACTAATGAATACAAATAAACAAAAGTAACACTCAGGGTGCTCATCAAGGTGCAGCAATGAGATGCCGCCCCAACAGGAGGATCGACATGATCCATAAATGTAGCCCTGGCACATTGCATGCCATGGCTGGATTCCTGCATTGAGACTGCATCTAGGCCACATAAAGCCTGAGACATAAGAATCCGATCTAGCACAGAGATGCTTTTGGGAGGTCTTGCATACAAACACCAATTACTTTAGTATCATGATCATTTCCACTAATTTAATCCTCATCTGATTATCATGTACCCGTATGAGAACTTGCAAAGCTCTGAATACTTGTAAGTCATGGTTTCCGTCCTCTAGCAAGCACACATACACACAAACCAAAGGTTTAATTTACTGTTTAAGGGGTGATAGTGCATTGATTCAACATGCCTGACCACTGAAAAAAAACATGAGGTCTTCAAAGTAAGTAGCATAGAATAAAGAATTAGACTTAGTACAGGCTTCTGTAGTTGACAACTTCTAAACCTATGTTGACAACCTCGGGGCAGACTACTGTAAATTCTTTCGTATAAGCTGCATCCCTATATAGATTTCCTCCTGAGAATGTGGAAAAATCTAAAAAATTCAAACTTATATAACCATTTTTCTTTGTAAATGAATCTTCAAAATTCAAAAACCTTTATAGCACCCAGTACCCCCTGTAAAGCTGAAACAGGTGGCAATATAGGGTACATTTCATATCTGACCCTGTAACCCTAACCTTCTGGTTTGGCTTCTCTTAGCTGTGTCTTATACGAGGGAATTTACAGTAGTTGAATTTGAGGGATTTTGACTCATTTATTTGAGGGATTTTTTGACTCATTTATTTCAAGTCCACTTTGGACTATAATAATTATTTGTTACCAATTGTAGATATCTAATTTAGGTATAATAGTACCAAATCACTTCTCTCTAAGGTATGCTTAGTTAACATAATGCCTTGTAAAAACCAGAGCACTTTCGCATGGGTGTTCAGAACATAGTACAGTTTTTTTTTTTCATCCACACTGGAAGTCACAAGACACAAAATATCTAAGACTAGAAACCTAATATGAAGATCAAATGTATCTTTGAACTCCACACATATATTGTATGATTTAATTTCGCAATTAATAGCTCAGTAGAGAATTGTAGATTGTAGATAATTTTCACTGTTACAATTAGTTGTATTTGGCTGCACCATTCATATTTCATTTCAATTTGTACTCAGGTGACAGGTCAACTAAAAACAGTAAATCTTGCTTTACAATAAATCCCATGTTTCCCCAATATAATACTTAATTTGATATACATCCCTTGTCACTGCTACAGAACCTTAAAAAAAAAGAGTCAGCCCAGGTTTATATTCATGTATATATTTAGGAGACTTGTGGTACAATAATCTATCATACATATTGGCTGTCATAATGCATGAATATGTCTGAATCATACATGGTTGAATCTCTGTCATCTATATTCCCCGGCATTGCATTTCTGTATCATAATCACTGTATAGACAGGATTCAGGACAATTTATGTTCACGGCCATGATAGCTCTGATCTCTGACTGCCCTACATGAAAAGAACGAAGTTGGTCGGAGATCAAAACTGGATATTGTTGATGTCAGCATTCACATAGTAATGCAGGAACCAAAACTGTCCTGTAAGGTCTCTATATCAGGAATGAAGCCTCATTCTGGTCCTTAAAGATTCATGCTTATGATCATAATGACCAAGTAGACTAAATCAAAGACAATGAATGACATCACAAGTATTAAATGCAAGTCTTACCCTACATGCCAACTCCAATCTAGGCAGATACATACTGACTTCTAAAGACAAAAGGTAACTAACACATATTAATTCAATATATGTACATAATTAAATGTGTTACAATGATACAAGTTTATATACATGCATTATATTATATCATCATAACCATATGTGCACAAGCCATAGGCATTTTTTGCAGTTCAATTGGAAAGCTTTGGCGAGACCAAAGTTGTTCCATCTTCTTGAGGCACCGTGACATTCTGTGATTTAACCCTTTAAGGGTCAAGCATGCATTTATGCATTTATAGGAGTCATGACCCACTAAACAAAAAAAAAACGTTATTTTATGTCAGAAACCCTTTTTAGCGTTTTAAAATTTTTTCCCATAATAAGGAGCCATAAGGAAACGTTCTGAAACGTTTTGCAACATTTTTTGTTGATTGGGAATGCATGGGTGTAGCCATGGTGAGAAACCCACCAGGCCTACATTCATGTATTCCATTGACCTTCCTGAATGGACACACTCACAGGTGGTCAACATGACATACAAGTAAAGTGCTGGCAAACAGACCCACCAAAAGGGCATTTCTCAAGATAGTATGACTAGGCACAGCCACTAAAGTATGAAACCCTGAAAATTGGAGTGTGTGATCATAGGTGATGAACTAGGACTGTTTTATATGATCAGCACCTATGTAGTAATAATACAGGGCTTGATAGTTTAGTCATACATAGATAGAACTAAACGACCGTGGTGTACGAGGTGGTCGATCCACCACGAGGGAGTTGTCTCCCTCGGATCAGTGGACGATCCGAGGGGTGGATCGTCCACCGAGGACACTAGGGGAGGTTAGTTCTATATTTATTTTATGTTTTAAGAGGGTTTAAATAAGGAAAAATGATCAAAATCCGGTACCGTAGTTCACCGCACGAGCGCCCATGGCTATTTTGAATGTTTACATGCACCCAGAACGAGGCTGCAGTGGTGGATCGACCGCTGTGGTGGATCGGCACACGTTACGCCACTGGGGGTGTGGCGATTGGCCGCGCAATGCTATCTCTACGGGAAGAAGTTATTCACATAAAATAACAGTGCAATTCCTAGGGACCACTAGATGAAGGGCTGTAATCAGAATGAGAGATCGCACTACGGTTTGACGGTGTCTAATATCATGAGAAATGCCTTCTGGTACCTCAATGGTGCATTGTAGTGTTACATGACCAAGAAACACTTTTGAATTAGTGGCCCTTAAGGGGTAGTGTACCAGGCACGTAAACCGGTTTTACTATAGTATAAGTGCTTACGTCAATGTGATACGACTGGCTTATCTCACTGTCCAGGCATTCAGTGTGGGGAAGAGGGATATCATACAGGGCAAAACATAATAATACAAACAAATCTATCTGCCTGTATATCCTGAAACATCCCTTGATAGTTACAAACTGGCTAAATTTATGAGTCTTAATCATTTAAACACAGTAGATTATAAGTGGTCTGAAATTGGCTCACACGTGTTGTTTTTTGATACTTTGTGTCTCTCTTGGTAGCCTTCTGAACTAATACACTACATCATTTATATAATCATGAAGTCAAATTAATACTCCATGATATACAACTCATGGTCTTCTGTTGCTTCTAATTATCTTATAAATATATCTGTTAATACATTAGGAAATCTCAGAAGAGAGAAGACAGTGTAGGGTGGTCCCTCACCAATATATATGATTTACCAGAGCATATACTGATGCAGTTATTACTGATATTACATCCAATCCCCTGACAATAATGCATACTCTGCATCTGTCAAACCAATCACTAAGATACAAGACACTGCCCACTTTAAACCATACTGTTCTTATTTACATGATGTAACAAACTATTTCATTCACTACCAGGTGGGGTATATATACTATTTGGTCTGTTTTACGCTACAAATCATTTTGGACCATGTTACAGCAAAAGTCAGACACAGTTTTCGTTATTGTTGATAACGCTAGTCCGTGTCAAGGGGTCTAATGCCTTTGCATTTGTCCGTTCAAAGTCAAGGCGAACCGGCTGCAGTTTATCCATGCACAACACCTTGCGGAAACTTTTCCTGAAGTTCTCAGACAGGAAGGCGTACAGAATGGGATTGACGCAACTGTTCATGTATGCAAGACAGTTGGAGGCGATCTGAACGACGACAAAGGATGTGGACTCAGGGTAGTATCCAAAGTTGGTCAGCATGAAGATCACTTGTATTGGCAGCCAGCAGATAGCAAAGATGAGAACTACAATGACCACCATTCTAGTGACTCGCCTCTTGGAGCGCATTGACTCAGAGCTTTGGTTACCTCGTGGCACCACCCCATAGAGTAGACGCTTTATCATTGCACCATACAAGATACTGACTAGCGTTAGAGGGATCACATAACCAAAAGCAAAGAAGCAACCATAGAGAAGCCTCCCCTGCTTTGGGTCACGGTAGATGCGCATGTTCATGCAGGCAGAACGCTCCTCCCCCATAAAGTTGTAGTCGATCTTCTCATACTGCAGCAGTATCGGGATGTTGCACAAGAAGATCATGGCCCAGGTTATAATGATCGCAATATAGGTATTCCTTTCATTCCTTAATCCCATAGTGGTAATTGGGTGAACCACGGCTAAGTAGCGGTCCAACGACATTAAAACCAAGGTATAGACACTAGCATAAGCTGTCACGTTGATCATATATTGGTAGATCTTACACCAAGCATCACCAAAAGGCCAAATGGGCATGGCATACATGGTGGCTGTGAATGGCACACAGATGACGATAAAGAAAAGGTCAGCGAGTGCCAGACTGATAATGAGAAGGTTGGTGCTGTTCCGCATTTGTCTGTTCCCAACCACAACAATGATCACCAGCAGGTTTCCCGCAAAACCTAGAACCGCAATCATCCCAAATATGATTGGTACAATGATGCTGACGAGTCTTTCGAACCCCTCAACAGGACCACTTCCGGATGAAGGTTCACAGGCAGTATTATTGGCAGAGACAGTAACCCCTCCCGGACCACATGCTGGAGCCACTGTGGCATTCTGTCCTGTAAGATTTTGTATGATTTGAATGGAGTCTGTTGTGGTGCTCTCCAGCAGATGGCGCCCAACCGCCAGAGACCAGGCAATTCCCTGCCCTGAAGGAGCCATATTGATTTCGTTTGTTTTATATAAAATCCTGATAGAAGGTTAGAGAGGAATACTTGGAGAGGTCAGTGCTGTAGAAGATCTGCAGCTAATCTGAAAATACAGAATAGAGACAATATTAGAATGTGATTTTTATTTTTTTTTTATTCTTTTGTTCGTTTTGCAGAATCAAAATAGAAAACAAAACCTAATTCTGTCTTCTTTTACCTTGAATACCATTCAAAATAGAACATTTGTTTATTTCTAAGCTCTGATGAATTGAAAGGGAAAAAGAAACCCCCAGAGTTCTTTTAATTTCCAAAGTTACCTAAAGCCTGTCATGATTTGTAATGTTTTAGACTTTTGGAAATGATGGAAATTCAAATGGCATTGGAGAATTAATAATAATCAATTATTGGAGTGTCATACAAAAATAGGATTCAATTTAGACTTATTAAAACTGAGAAATGTATCTTTGCGTTCAAAGCAGACCAGCGACCATTAAAGAGTTAACGGTATCAAGTACAGCTGGATATGACATTTTGCCGGGCAGCCTTTTTTGGTTATAGGTATGGTGTCCGGTTTCTTTGTGTACATGTAGGGATACATTTTCTTTGGTTCATGTCATCGCCAATAGGCTGAGCATAATGTGTGGAAGGGCACTGTGTCCTATTTTAGTGGACATGTCCAAGGTCATATATGTCATATTAGGATAGATTACATGGTGGCCAGTGGGAAGTTTCATTACATATTATGAGTCATAAGGCTATATATGTTTTCCCTATATGCCTACAGGTTTTTCATATCACATTTGATATATTAGTGGATATCATATATCAATGATACTATCCTGAAACATACATCTTTTTTGTTATATAGTAATTCAAAATGGTTGTATTTGTCATTTCTCATCCCACCTTAAACTGATCTGAATATGCATTATCTCACAGAGTCAGACCAGTTCTTGGAAACCATTGCATTTGAATTTTACTCCTGCCATCATACAATATGCAGATATGAATCAGGTTTCTGGAAGAGCAAAGTATGATCATGGCCATAATGCAACCAACCTTTTAATATGCTATATTTTAATAGCTGAACGATGATCGTCATGCTGCATTGATCAAGTGCAGGTAAGTCAATATAGCAAAAGTTGTAGATCTTAGATTGGCAAAGGGCAATGTTAGTCAGTGCTATGTGCTAGAGAGCTTATTGTACACTATTGTCTCTATATACATAATTTGCTATTGAATTCAGTTTTCACTAATGAACATATATATGCATTATGACATACCCCCACATGGTCAGCATGATACACCATTTTCTTGCAAGCGGACTCATCAGTACTTCATTGGTGCATCATACCGATCAGTGGCATGATGAATTAGTGACCCTTAAAGTGTTAAAGGAAAGAAAACAACAACTTACAGGAAGTTTATTTGTCTCTATTTCATCCTTTGATGTCAAGACCATTTCAGATGCAGTAGTTCAACACTGGATGTTGTCCTTCTGGCCCCTGCAGGTCACAAGGCCCCCTACATCTACTGAAACAAGAAGACAAGAAGAACTCTATCAGGACCAATCGGCTAAAGTACAAAAAGTGCTGTTTGGGGGAATCGTTCGGCCCATTGTGAGTGAAATGGTCTGGGAGGTCCAGATGATGGACAGTCTTTAACTGTTTAAGGGCTGCTATGTTATAGGCTGATAATGGATGCTATGCTTCGGCCCCTGCAAGACCATTCAAGGCTGATAATTGGCAGGCTTAATGAATAAAGTCCCACACTGCACATGGAAGCAATGATGAGAGGCAAGCATAGCTTTACCACATTGGTATGTATACGGTTGGGTGTTTGAATGAGAGTCAGATTTAAATATATATTGAATGTCACTGATTATGGAAATTGAAAAGGTATGTGTATTCTGTTTTCATCTTGTAGTCTGAAACAGGGTTGACTATGACTGTAATTATTCTGCAAATAATTCCAAAATTCATATCTTCACCATGAATGTTCCAGGTGAGAGTGGACATTTTATTTTGAGAATGCTGCATTTGGTATCACATGACCAGCAGCCAGCCTGAGGGCTGCAATCTGCACAGGTTATTCGGAGTGTAGTGTTGGGACTGTCAACATACCTCATTCCTCAATCCAAGGTATCTGTATTTTCCGTGAAACCAAATTGAAACCAATGTGGCAAATTGCATACAACAAAACCATGATAGACATGGAGGTTATATAGCTGCCTGTTTTTAGGATCTGTATTGTGTTAAAAATCAAACCATCACATGGTGGAGGCGATAATTTCAATTCATTTCATTGTAAAATATTGACAAAAAAATAAGCAGAGCATCTGATAACAACAAGAGAGTGTAATAAGATCAAGTTATTGAACAACAGTAATGCAAACAGGCTTCATAGTTTAATAAAGAAAGCAGAGGAAATAAATGGCAGCATCAGGTGAAGTCCTGATATTACCTTTTGGATTAAAAGGTTCACAAACTGTTTATCTCTTTTCACTCCACACCCCCAATAACTGTAGCACAATTATAAGTGGTAAGGTATCAAGACAGGAAAACTTCTTTCCAAAGATACCATAGTATAGGATTACACAGACATTAGTCAGATCACATGATCCTTCCCCACTTCTACCTTCACTCTAAAATTGACTGATAAATCTACCGTCTATTCCCAAAGAAAACATCTATCCATGAAAACAACATTGATAATCATGATTGTGACAAAGTAGCCAGAGATCCATCATTAGTTTGACAAAAAACCTTATCACAGTGTTTAGTATGCATGGTCTCTGCAGAAATCATGGCTGAGAAGATTAAGCAGCAGATTATTTTTAACCTTGAGAGGTTCTTTATAGTGTGTCACATAATTAAAATATCAGGTTGCACTTGCCTCTGTGCAAACAACCCATCTTGACTTTCAAGGGATACTAAACCAATAATGCAGCATCCCCATTGGTCGAAATGATTTATTAATGTAGCCCTGGTGAGTAACTCAACAGGGCCACATTCATGTATCATGTCCAATCCTACAGGGTTGATACTCTCTCGAAAGGTCACCATGATGCTGAAATATAGCCAGCTTGATCAAAATGCATGATACAATAAAGCATTAAAGGTCATTAAAGGACTGATGCATATTGAAGTTCATCTGCCTTGTCCATTATAGTGCATTTATTGTGTTGTATTCGTGAAACACTCCTGAAGAGTGTTCCTTGTGCACCGATCAAGGACATGCAAGCAGACTCATCGCCACTTGTACAATTTAAGTTAATGGACATATTGCGCTCTAATATCAGTGGTCCTGAAAGGTCTTAAAAAATCCAGTATCCTAGAAGTCGTACCTTCCCACAGAGAGGTCAATTAAGCATAAGATGTCCAAATGGAAATGAATCACCATTGCCAAATCAAGGATGACCATTGAAACAACCAGTTGGTAGTATTGATTTAGCTGCAAATAAAATGTTATGTCTATTTTTGATGTCTGAAGGGATGTGGACGTCTTTAGGTTAATCCACCGAAAGACTGTAAAGCCAGCTGTTCCCATATATGGCTCTCCCTGATTTCCACCATTCTTACTTCCTCCCTAATATACACCATAAAGGCAGTCATTTGTGAGGCAGGTGTATCCACCCAGCCTGGAACCTTTCAGTACATCCAGGACCAACACCTCCAAAATCAATAGTGCACCAGATACCTTTGATAAAAAGCAGCCAATCAATGTCTCCCTTACATACTGAACCCATTTGGGACACATGGTAATAGCTTCTGTCATATGCCATGCTGCCTCAAAGGTCGGCCCAGGTGTCAAAAGTGCACATAATGATTTTAATGCAGGCCCAATGGGAGTGACTGACTTCCGGTGGTGAGTGGTGTAAACAGGTCATGCACTGCTGCGACTTCCATGACCCCTTCCCTGGTCCAATGAATCATATCTCATCTGTCTCAGCCCTCTCCCTGACCATGTTTATTTGTGGGTACACCAAACCCAAGAAAAGTCATTTCTCTGATGGACTTTTTCAGCCATGTATGCTTAGATGATTCAGCCATTCTCTTAAAAAATATTGTTCTATTAAAATCCATTTTCTTCTTTAACCTTATCTTCAAATCTACTTTTTTTCTACTAATGTACCAATATCGTTTTAGTGAGACTGACATATGTTGTTCTGTTGAATATGCTTAGTATCCAATAGTCCAACTGATACTGTGAGAAGCTTCATTCCATAATAATTGATACCTTTGAGTGTGTCATGTCACTATTATTCTCTCCTCCGTGTGTCTAAAGTCTCACCACCTGGCATGTAACATCATTAGAGTGACTTGGCCTCCTATGTTCAGTTTGTAATGAAGTGCTAGTTGATGCCACATAGCACCCAGCATAGTTGGAGGTGTGTAGTTAGGGCCATCTATAGGATGTAAGGTTTACCGTACTAGCTTTGAACAAACGATATAGAAGTGAAGTTTGTATATGACTGTAAATTCCTATAGTCACTGACACAATTTCCCATCACACTTACTTACTCACTGACACACTTATTTCATGCACCAACTCTCTCACTCACCCACTCACCCATTTCTACACGCCTATACACTCACTCACTTACAGCAGAATTCATTTGCAAATTCCCATGCTGGTTTATCTAGCCATTAGAAAATGCATAATATGACACTGTGTCACATGACCACTGACCTTCGCTGGTCTCTGTGATCCCTGGTAACACCTAATCCATCCTGAGTGCTCTGTCTATGCTTTGACCTTTGGAACAGTGAACTATTCCCACCTCAGCTGGTGAGAGGTCCACTACACTTACCCTACTTACCACTCGATTGTGCCAGAACCAGATGTATGATTTGCTCATGATCAAGTGACCGGGACATGCACACAGGAATCGAGCTGCTTCATTAGCATTTGTTTAACATTGATATCATGCCGAGGGGGGGCAATATCATTAAAACTCTAGATTGGTTACCTTGCTCTGCCTGTATTGGCCTGTTAACGCTTTTGAACACAGCAGTGACTATTGATCATCATGATGCACCATGGCCAGCATTTTATTTCATGATGACCATTTGAAGCAGAATTGATGCATTATGCTTACTAATGGGCATAATGGATGCTCGAATAAGTAAGCACAAAGTGTTAACGAGTGTTAAAACATATGTGTTTCCATGTCAGTGCAAAGTCTTAAATGACTCCTTCACTAAATTCTTTAGTGTCTGTACAATGCTGATGCTTCATTGACGAAAAGTTTTAGCTGTTGATTAGAAGGCCCCTGTAATGCGTCACTTTTTGTAGGACACTCCTGCTTTTTTCACTACAGAGCATTTAATATGCCCTAACTATATTCCCAGTAGATGATTATTGAATGGTTCAGGGAGAAGCTATTCTATCACAGTACTTTACAGTGTCTGGCTGACACTTTGTCTTCTTTCCTCCTTAATATTACACTATATATAGCAGACATGTGGCCGCATACATCAGATTAATGTTGCTAAATGAAAAGAGATTGTGAGTTGCCTGTATCTCAGAAGTGAAAAGATCGATATAATAGGGAAATGTCACAATGGAAGAGGTAAAGAATGTAGAGTGATCCACAAGGAAACAAGCACAAGTGGAAAAAGACTGATCTAACTGAGGGAGTGAGATAGAGAGCTGTATTGCCTGAAGGGTCCAAAGACAATCCCATGGTGAATTTCTATGGCATTGATGAGACAGAGTGACTGCTTTATCAATTGACTTTGCTGATAGATGTCTTCTGCAATAGTTGATTACTAGTTATGGTAATATATTTCCTTTACATCTATGTCCTAGAAGGATTTCCTTAGGCAATGAATATTACAGGTCACTGGATATCAGATATGACTGACTTATGTGGTGCCTCTAACGTGTTTATGGACCATGTAGTTAGAGACACTTTAAATGGTTGTTAGTGAAGTTCAGTATTTGCTACCATGATTAGGCCTAACAAATGTGAACTATGCAACAAGCAGAGTGAAGTGACTATGGTGCAAGAGCATGAATACATGGGAATAGGCATTCCAAAAATGGGACATCAAGTCCTACATATATCATTGTCTCAAATTCTAATTCTTCATCTATTGCAACCAATTGAGATCTGACTGGTTCCCAGGTGCACCACATGTATGCTGACATCAGAGATTTCTGTCTATGTTCAAGCACATTAGAAGCATGGGACCCATATTAATAAATGGACATAACCAGAGCGTGACACTTCAGGCCGGAACCTTCAACTCTCCCCACTGATAGTTACAACCACGCTAACCTCACTCAGGGCTTCGATTTATTATCTTTCACACTGTACTTCCGGTCCACTGGTCTAATAGGAAACCATGTACTTTCCATGTCCGGTCTGTTTTGGAGCCGCACACCAACATTTGCCCATAACTCAATTGTCCAGCAGCGGTGTGAATTACCCTGATTACTTCATGTTGTATTCCACTAATTACACATAACTACCTCACTGCCTCATCCAGTCATTTCACCAATAGACACCTGAGCATCAGGTGCTAGCAGGAATAAACAGGGAAATTAGGTCTACCAAAATACTGGTATAGTTATTTTTATGTAGGTGAATTTGGATGAATGCATCGCCTGCCATGGTTTTTAACCAACCTTATAACTAATCAATTTTCTTGCTGATTTTGCAGGGTATCCCCATTTTCCTATTTTAAAGTGTTTGCAGACAATAAACAATATACTCATTTGTCTCTGACATTGACATTTCAATTGTAATAATGTATTTAAAAGCACTGGTTCCAGTGATGAGACAGCCTTAATTGACCATTTCCAAGGATGCAGTTAGGGTATCAATATGGTCTGGATATTCACTAAAGGGGTTGTCATGTGTCATTTTTAACAATAGATATTAGCCGAAGAAGATGACTTAAAAGAGAAGAGGATGTTTAATTGCCCTCCACCCAATAAATCAAGGACAGGAGAGGGCTTACTGGGAAGATCCTACATTTGCCAACAACGAGAACAAACAAAGTTGTTGAAGTGGATCCAAATTGAGGAGGCTAGTTCATGCCAATATAAATAAAAGTTTTGGTGACTTTGGAATGAGATTTGGTTGAATAATTGTAGGAATACCAAAATATAGTATAAAATTATGTGTACATTGAAAACGCTTCAATCAGGCATTATGCAAAGCCATATTGAATTAAACCACATTGCATCGATCGAGTCTCAGCTTACTTCTTGTTGGTACACTTGCACCATGATTAACAAAGAAAGAATACTACCTTCATAATAAGGCCATACTAGCAGATCTAGTGGATGATTTAACTTTTAAATATAAATCATTAAGTGTTGCTAGAACCTTAATTACCTCAAAATAACTCATGGGAATGATTGAACAAGTATGGGAAGAATTAGAACAGAATGCACTGCTCATCCTGATGTGTTTTGCTAGAGTAATAAGTATGTCAATTCTGATCTCTTGAAAAGTTGTTTTTAGTTCCCGAGCACCAGCTGCCTCTTCAAATTTACTCAAGAGCAATAAAACATATTGAAGTCACTTTAATCTGCAGTAGTGGCTATAAGATAAAGATGTCATGAGTTACATTAGGAACACTTCTGTCTAAATTCTAATTAAGAAGAGACCTTCAACGATGTTAATGGGTTTCGGTAACGTAATAAGTGTGTAATTTGTGGAATTTCGAGAAGTTTGCAAGTGCCAGCAGACTTTTCCTATTTACTCAAGAGTAATGATCCTTATCAAAGCTGCTTTGATCTACAGTAGTCACTACATGTATTACCACTGAGATTAAGAATCAGAAGTTTTCACTCTGGAGGGCTTCTGCCTGAAGCTCCATTCTCCAATCAAGGAAAAAACTTGTATCTGTGGGATCTCCAAGAGGAAATCTAGATTTACATAGAATATATTGGACTTACCTTTTCCTCATTTACTCCATGGGTGGATCGAGAAGGATTTCCAGTGGTGGTTATTGCGTTTGTGTTTTATATGGATGGATTGAGGCTGGAAGAAATTGAAAAAACAAATTAAGTGTTTGCCAAACAAACTATTTGATGAATAACCATTCAAGGTGTTTCAGGTTCATTGGTCAGCATAATGCTATGTTGAATCACTTTTGCCAGTGAATTTACTCTGTAGTAGATGACGAATAGGTAATATGTATTACTGTATCAACACCTTTGAATAAAGAACAGAAGAAATAGATACATTTCAAAATGTCATCTGAATATATAATCTATTCTACTTGAATGTAGTGCTAACGAGTTAGCCTGAATTGTAATTATGAGATTTAATCTGGTTGCGAGGAATATCTTCAAGCTTTGAATAAAGAACAGAAGAAATAGATACATTTCAAAATGTCATCTGAATATATAATCTATTCTACTTGAATGTAGTGCTAACGAGTTAGCCTGAATTGTAATTATGAGATTTAATCTGGTTGCGAGGAATATCTTCAAGCTGAATAAACCTTTTCTTCTGTAATCAGTATAATATAAAATAAACGGGCTGGTGCATATACATCATTACCCATACTCAAAAAGAAGTAGTGTATTTGATAATTTCACCAGAGCCCATTTGTGCTGAGGGTATAAACACAGAAATTACTATCATGAGCATGCCTAGTTTGTATTGGGTTGTCACAGCAATGATATTGCATACCCTAGATAAAACCCTTGTTATAACAATCAATGATACACTAAATTAGATTTTATTAACATATAAGGCATTCAGTCAAAGGAAAATTATTATAAAATACTTGCATTACCTCTTAGTTTAGAACATCAAGCCTTGTAGAAAAAAGAAACTTTTGATGTATGTTTTTGCCTTGATAGCGCTTCTTTTGCTACTCACTACATCCTACATCCTTCATGCAATAGATAAAGTGGCATGATTCACTTGTTACTTGTAGATATCAGGATGAAAGCATTATAATGAAATCATAAATCAAAGACCTAGGCAAGGTCTGGGCGAGTCTGAAAACATATGTTGACCAATAACCCTTTAGTGGCTTTATCATGTCTTTTGTTGTGATAATGGATCAATGTAGTTCTGGTGGAAATTCTCTTTTTTCCCTACATTGATGCATCATGCCAGCCATTTGGGAGCCCTGGCTTGTGGATTGCTGGTGCTACGTTCATGTATTGAGGTGAGAAAAAAAAAGGTAAACCATTACACGGTCCTTCAAGGGTTCTGGCAACATAGATTGAATTAGATAAGCCTGGCGCCTTGGGGCTAATTTATCTGCTAGCAGTGTTTACTTGGGTGCATAGCATATATGCTACAGTACTCTCTTAACTCATATCAGGCAAATGCTTATGGCAGGAAAATGGCACTGTTTTAATGTGCATAGCTCTTGTCAAGAAGAATTAATACTGAGTAAAGCAGGGCAAACCTGTGACATGTATAAATAAACTGCATGTAGAAGACCCCTCCATTATGTAAATGCAGAACTGCATGAGGCATGAACTACCGGTTGTTCTGGGTCACCAAGAACATGGCAAAATGACCCTGTAATGTCCCAGTTTGGGTGGTGGCAGGCAGGGACTGTATTATGCCAACTGGCACAAACAGACTGGGAGTCCTCAACTTTGCTTTTTCCCCAACTTGTGCAAATGTCACCAGTGTCTCTGACTTCCAAATTGTACTGACGAGAGTTACAGCTGAGGAATCATCAGCTGTTCAAAACTTTGTTGTGTAGGCCCCAAGGCTCTCTTAATTTTCACAAACTAGGATCTTACAATGTTCCCTAGGGAATAATACTGCAATGTATGGGTGAATATCAACCCAATTGACACAACATTGGCTTTTACTTTCGGACCTGGTCTCGGAATCACACTTATTACTGGTAAGCTATGCAGTTTGATAGTATGGATCCAGTCTGAATTATGTGAGAAATTGCGAGGTTAGGTCCATCATGGCCAAGCACACTGTAACAATAAGTGTCATGGCTATGGCTCATTTACATGAATGAGGCCAGCTGGTTTATTATAATGTCAGGACTAGTGTAATTTCATTTATATCTACTCTGTCAGTTCAGTGTACTTCCTGTATGTAGCTATGACAAACAATGTCTATGATGCAAAACTGTAGAAGGAGGCATGGAAGAGTTTCATAGCACATTAGGATAGATACACAAATTCCTATTTCTTTACACTGCTTACATTGGGAGTGGGAACAAAACAACTTCAGGTGTAGTACAGGGATAGAGCAGGCTTCTCTACTGATTGAATTAAAGTACATCTGTTTGGAAGTGATGGCTTGTAAATGTGAAGAGGTACACAGTTTTAGTTTCTTCCAATGAGTATCTTCTAACGAGTTTTATGGTCGAAGTTGTGAAAGATTATCTAGGGCTTTCTCCCACTTGGTTGGGGACATTAACATGCATGATGTTATTAATAAGCATGCTAGCCTAGAGCAAGTCGGTCCTGATGAGCTAGTAAGTATGTCAATTTAATTGAACGCTATAAATCCTTAGGGATTATGTATACTCCAATGTCCTGAGGGATTATCTACTACAATCAATACCACCACTGAAATTTTAAAAGAAAATAGCCTTACCAAAGGTATTTTTCACCATAATTGGGCAATTGGCACCATTGTGCACATTCCCAAAAAAGGATGATTTATGCAAACTTACTAATTACCGTCTGATCACACAGCTTCCTGTACTGTGTAAATTAAGGGAGAGGGTTGTTCATAAAGAACCCAGCAAATTGTTGTGACTCCTCGTCAACCTGTGTGAAGTGGCTCACAAATGTCACTAGATAGAACGTCGCTATAGCACAAGATCACCAGGAATAGCAATGGTGGTGATCACATGGCCTCACCTCAGATGGCGAGGATGGTGATCACTCAGACTCACCAGAGATGGCAAGGCGGTTGATCACTCACCTCGCTAGATGAAACGTGCACCACGTCACCATGGATGGCGAGAATGGTGATCACTCAGACTCACCAGTGATGGCGACACTGGTGATCACTAACTTTGTTAGATGAAAAGCTCATGATCATCGACATTGGTAATCATGCAGCCTCACATCTGCCAGATCAAAGTATGTTTTGCAAGAGAAGATATTGCCATATGTATGTTCCCTCTTACCACAGACAAGGTGTTCATGTAGATATTTCCCTGTGTATTTTTCCTGTAACCAGAGAAAAGGTATTTATGGATAGTTGCTTTCATTTTAGAGATACCTCTATCTAAATCTTGTTTGATTCAACTCTGAAGTATTACATAGAAATCAGTGTGAAACAAAGCACATTTGATAAGTATGGGACTTATACTTCATGCCCACACTGCCTTGATAGGCTACATGTTGAACAGTGGTGCTGTCTCAACAACTTTGGCAATGGTGGTGATAAGTTGTCTTTCTGAGTGAGAGTGAGTGACAGATGATGCAATCCTCAGAGAGCATTGACTTGGAGTGACACAAATTCACGCATTGAGTGAGACCAATGTTGGCAATGGTGGTGATAAGTCACCATTTTGTGTGAGAGTTGATGACAGTGGAACACACTCACACAGCGAGTGACAGCCATGTCAGCGATGATGGTGATGAGTTGCCATTTTGAGAGAAGATTAACTAGGAGTGACACAAACTCATGCAGTGAGTGAGAGCCATGTGGCAATGCAGGTGAAAAGTCACCATTCTGAGTGAGAATTTACAGACAGTGGCACATGTTGATGGAGTGAGTAAGATCCATGTTGGCGATGGTGGTGATAAGCTGCCATTCTGAGTGAGAGTTGACTGGGCATGGCGCATATTCACGCAGGGAGTGATATCCATAGTAGTGATGTTGGTGATAAGTCGCCATTCTGAGTGAGAACTGACTGGGAGTGGCAAAGAATTACACAGTGAGTCAGATCCATGTTTGCGATGGTTGTGATAAGCCGCCATTCTGAGTGAGAGTTGACAGGCAGTGGCACTTACTCAAGCAGTGAGTTAGATCCATATATTGGCGATGGTGGTGATAAATCACCATGTTTTGTGGGGGATGACAAGGGGTGGCACATACTCACGCAGTGAGTGAGTTATCACTCAAAAAGGAGTCATCACTGATGACCAATCATGGCAACAGATAACGACAATTTGCTAGGAATTGATTGATCATATGCTTGAAAATTATCTCTCTACAACTATCAGTTTGGATTGACCCTGGGTTAATTTTACTGCAGACGCAGTCTATGAACTGACAGAATTTATTTACACAGCCATCAATAGAGGTAAACTGCCTTCATATCTATATATCAAATATGATTTGAACTATGGTTGTTGCAGATTCTTGTTAATGATCAGTTGTTTCTAAAAGGTTCCCTCAGCTAGCACCCAGGAATGGTCTATAACTATCCAATATTTAATATACTGACTATAATCCATAGCAAAATAGCTGTTCGGCAGCATCCACCCACCCCTGTATTCTTGATGTGTTGGCCTGAAAGCGGCTAACATTCGATAAATAACATGGGTTTGTGGATGAGAGACCGATTTCCTCATCTTATGCCTCATGGCCACCTTTTTTGGGTTTTGTGTTCCTTTGCTGTCAGCCTGTAGGCATCCTACCAGCCAGTGGGATGAATGAGCAGCATTCTCGAGGAAAATAGCAGGCAAGGTGGTATTGGATGTAGGGTGGCTGGATTGCCTTTGCAATTTCCAGTAGCACACGCAAATGTGACACATGCCTACTTAACACTAAATATATCTATTTTTATCTTTCGTTAAATTATAAAAATCACCTTCATATATCATTATTTCTACCTTCAAGAAATGATTATTAACCTCTTATAAATGTGAGATGGAAGAACCATGGTTCCCTGTGGATGGCACCTAACCTTACTGGTACTAGATATCTGTATTGCTAGACAATAACCAGCTTCAGACTTACTATTATTATACACTCCCCTCACAGCTTGTATGTGGCTAGGGATGTGTCTGGGGGATTTTGGTTTTCTACCAGCTTATGAGGTACTAGCAGTTTATTACTGATTTAGCCGTAAGGTGGGGTGCATGTTTGACCTGTGATTATTCCAGCTGTTGCACAGAATACCCTTGACGTTAGCTGAAATGGAAAGCATTGTAAAACTTTAAATGAGAATGGGTTCTATTATTTTTCAGACTTTCTACTCTATTTTTACATTTACTAGCAAAGAATACAAATGCCCATCCTATGGTGTAGAAGAGGTTTAGTGAGAAGAAACAAAATGAAGCCTAATTTGCTTTTCATATCTATCTATCTATCTATCTATCTATCTATCTATCTATCTATCTATCTATCTATCTATCTATCTATCTATATATCTATCTATATATATATATATATATATATATATATATGAAGTTTATTGAGAGAAATTCAAATTTAATCAGTTGTCTCTTATTTATGGAGGGGAAGAGGTTTGGTATCAAGAAAGACAAATCCTTTTCATATTCATTCATATATGACTCAAAATGTATTTCTGTTGTTTGGAGGTCAATAGCCTTTTTTTAATGATGGGTGCCCTGGCTCCCATAATAAATTTGCAAGGAATCTTTCTGGAGCAAAGAATCGAGTGCAAAATATTCAACAGACTTACTTAGATTCAGCAGCTACGCATTTAATGTTGCATTGTCTTTTATTTTGTGTTTGGCCATGTCCCTTTTGGTTCAGCCTCCTATATAAAGTGTTATTGGGTAGATATAGACCCGTATATTAACAGTAGACATTAGGTACAGTGCTTTCAAACTCATGACCTGGGGTACAGGGTAAACATACATTATGCTAAATGCAGTACCGTTCCTTGTCTTTTCACTCTGCCCCTTTGGTCAACACCATCAGAAAGGCATACACCCTAGAGCTATCCCCATGAGCCAGGGTCCCAGGATGCTTTCAGAATAAACCAGGAACCCAGAGCATAAGGCCAACATACTATTAACCCTTAATGGGGCACATTATGCCTCACTATTAACCTTGGTATATTTGTGCATCATTCCAATTGGTTGGCATGTTGTATACATGCAGCCCTGGCAATCCAGTCAGCATGATGAGTGCTGCTGGTCCCATATTCACCCAACTAATGCATTTCAGAGAAACTCAAATATTTACTAAACAGTAATCAGACTAAAACATATTGAAGAAGAAGACTAATTAATTTAGTCGAAACGTCGAATCATACATATGATCTACGAAATTCCACATATTCCACTGTTTTGTATTTACAAGAAAATAAATGCCAACTTTTAATTGTATTTGACTGTGTCCGGTTTTTTGTGCATCTTCCAAACTTTAGTACATATTATATTGTCTCTGAACATACCATCTTGATGAATACGTCATATTACATTTTCTGAAACTTTTGTAGTGGTTTATATAATACTTGTCTGAAGAAAATTCCGAATTTGGCAATCTGAGACATTTGGTGTCATCAGTGTATATCCCCATTTCAGTATGCTAATAAAGTCCAGTAGAATATGATGTCATATACATAATACTATTACTAACATAGCACTATTCATAGTGGAAATCTACTTAAAAACGTTTCATTTCATTTTTTTGACAAAACAGCATTTTCCTCTTTTGTCCTGTTTCTATGTTCTCAAAAATGTGAAATATCCCTCATCTTGTTAGGATGGGTCACATGTATGAATATTTCAATATATCATACCAGTATAACTGACTGCTATCACTCAGTCCAGAGATGCACTTTTAATTGCTAAATGAAAGCAAGCCAAAGCAAAAGCAGCATTTTCCTCAAATGGGGTATAAATCTTCTTTTTTCCCCCTTACAAAGACTGCAGCTTATTTCACAAAAGCTTTTACTACAAATGTGGGTTCATTCATTAGAAATGCAATTCTAACGAAACAAACCTATATTGGTACATAATTACAGAGAAAAACATAGAACTCAGAAGGGATTCGACAGCCCATACAGTTAATATTAATGGTGATTGACTAATTACAATAGTCAATTGTGAACAATTGGAGTGACTTTGATTCATTCCCTCAACAATGACAGTTAAAGCCTCCCCCCGGTTGTGTCTAATTAAAAGTTTAATCTTTTTGAAAGTTAATAATCAGTTTTGTAATGTAAAAGTTAACCTTACTGTGACTGAAAAATAATTGCCTTTATCGGTGACTATCAGATCTAATTGATATGACCTTGCAGAGGGACATGGTCTAAGCACATAAAGGATTTCCAGAATATCAGGTACAGGCCTGGTGTCTTCATTCAGAATGGAATAAACTCTTAATGAATGACCCTTTCAATGCTGCATGATACCCTGGGATTGATGATACTCTTTCCCAATTTCCTAAATTGTGATCCTTTAAATGTGTATTGACCAAAGCTTTAATAGAGTTAGCCTGCCTCACCAACATGATACCTGTTTGTGAGCATACATCAAAGTACATTGGTTCCCTCAATGGGTTACTTATTGGCTATTACAGTAGTTTGTCATGCAAGAAATGTGACCTCCAAACTGCAGTGTATCGTATTTACCCTTCAGTCTACTCCAGTTTCCAGCTAGGACAGGTCGTGATAAGATTTACGCCTACTACGACTACCTAGAGGCTTTATACCCAGCTGTGGTTATGCTCCCTGGAAACGAGATAGCATGTCTAGACAGCCAAGATAATTCTGTCTGATTTCTAGGTCATAAAGGTCTCACTGATCATATCAGTTTGTAGTTCAACTTCACAGATAAAAGCAATAGTGAAACACCTGAGTAAGATACAGAACATCCATGCAAATAATTCATCTAAATTCATATTATACTATCGTTACATGTTAAAAACTCGTAGCCTTTAGGGGATACGCCATGTTCAAGGTACATTAGTTTTTCTTATTTTCGCAATTGTTTAAACTATGTGTTGTAAAGATTATTTTTTTTCAATTATGTAATGATGCTGTCTCGTCTGTCCAAAATTTGTTTGGCTTGATGATATTCTACCATTAGCTGGGTGCCCAATAAGACAGTAATTTCGACACCTGTGGTCCTTGGGTCTATATCCATGCCCGTCGCATAAGATTTGCGTATATTGAATTATGCTTAACATCTGCCTTTTTCAGTATTCATTTAAGGAAGTGGAGTCAGTGAGAATTATGGAAATTCCTTGACTCATCGGAAATAAAAATCTGTTCAAACTAGGGTAATGGCAGAGAAAGGCTAATGTGATAATTGTGCAACCATTGCCTTAGGGTTATCATTCAGCCATGCAACACAGTCTGCACCCAATTTGAAACTGCCAGTACATTCCCAGCAAATTGTCGTGAGTCCTCGTCAACCTGTGTGAAGTGGCTCACACATGTCGCTAGATGGAACACGATGTCGTTATAGCACAAGATCACCAGGAATAGCAATTGCTATGCCACGTGAGTCTAACACACAGTGGTGAAAGATGACGGAATGAGTTATCACTCAAAAAGGAGTCACCATTGGCGCCAGATGACGACAATTTGCTGGGTTATGCCACGCCTATCAGATATCTACTCTAATATGGTGTTGTTAGAAGCCTTTAAGGACTATGTATTGTCTTACCATTTTTTTCATTCAACTAAATACATGAACATAGCACTGGCAATCAACAAGCCATGGCTACTTTCATGTATCATACCAATCCACAGGTTGATGCACTGGATGATGCACCAATGCAGTGATTATGAGATTTTTGTCAGAGTTCAATAGATGCATCATGGCGACAAAAGAGATGATAGGGTTATAGATCTTAGACCCAACCCTTGGCTAGGTCTTTGACTTATGATTTAAATAAAATTCTTCATTCATAATATCTACAAGTAATTACCCAGTCAGGCATGCCGCTGTATCTATTACACGAGAAATTACTCCCTGTACAATGTAGCGAGTAGCAAAAAAGCAGCATCAAGGCAAATAACATACATCATTATCTTTGTAAAACTTCATATCCCAGCAAATCAGGGTCAGGGTTCAGGAAGTACAGATATTAGAAATATTACAAATATGTACAAATTTTACATAAAGGCATCCTATGCCTCTTGGAAAAACAAAATGTCGTCATATACATGAGTGACTGCAAGTTGAAAAATGTATGACAAATAAATATAGATATGATTCCCTGTCCAATGTAGCTATGGTTGGATAGTAGTGGGATATTATAACATGGTAGGAGAGTCTAATGTAACAGTCTGATAATCCTACCTAAACCTGGCATCCTCATGATATTACTTTTAGTTATACATCAGAGCACAGATTGGGTTCCAGTGTAATTATCAAATACACAATTTGTTTCTGAGCGGTGCTTCATTGCTGCATATACAGACGATGGTGCATCTAAACTGTTGGTTTGGCAAACAATTAATTTCTTTTTCAATTTCTTCCAGGCTCAAGCCATCCATATAGCCTACAAATGGTGCAATAACCGCCACTGGAAATCCTTCTGAATCCACTCATGGAGTAAATAAGGAAAAGGGTAAGTCCATTATATTCTTATGCAAACCCAGATTTCCTCTTGGAGATCACATAGATACAGGTTCTCTTCTTAAGTGAAGTAGACAGCATTAGTCAGAAGTCCTCCTAAGTGCAAACTATGGCTTTTTAATCTTAGTGGTATTACATGTAGGGGGCACTGAAGATCAAAGTGGATTTAATATGTGTTGTTGCCCTCCAATAAATTGGAAAAGCCAAACGTGCTTGCAAACATGGGAAAACCTTTTGAGAGTTCAGAAATGACATGCTTACTACTCTACCAAAACATCATTATGATCATTGAAGATCTCTTTAGCTTCAGACATAAGTGTTCCTAAATGCAATTTATATCTTCCTAATCTCATTGCTACTGCTGCAGATAAAAGCGGCTTTGATATGTCTTAATGCTCTTGGGTAAATTGGACAGGAGGCCATTTCTCAATGTACTACGACTACACACAGCCACTATGATTTAAAAATACAATGAATAAGCCAGGCTATCGTAGGAACTGCCCTACGACTGCTCACTACGATTAGCAGCTATGCAGTAATTGCATAAGGTTTAGTAGGGCAGTCGTACTGGTGCAGACATTAGGGACTACTAGTGCATGGTACTGTTAGGGCCAAATTATTAGGTTCTCTCTACGATTTAAAGGGCAGCAGTCATAGTGTGTTAAGAAATGGCCTCCAGCACAGCTGGCACTCACTAACTAAGGACAGTGCTGCACAAGCTCACGAATTAGGTGCTTATAACTTTAGCAAAACACATCAGGACCATTGACTCGTTCTGTTCTTATTTTTCCCTACGATGACTTTGAATCAGTTTGATTTCAATAAGGTTCTAGCAACCTTATTGAAAAGTCAAGCAGATTTCTCTAAATAGAGATCTTGGTGATGTCTGCAGCACTACAACTGCCCTGCCAAACACAGATCATAGTTCCTGTGTGCACTTGTAGTGCCTCAAGAAATAACTTTCTGAATCTAGGCATAGTTCCCTTCTTTGTGCACTGTAAAAAAACACTTTTGAATCTACCAGGGATCCTTGTAAATCTAAGGAGTTAAATACTGTTATTATTTAGTAGGGAACCAATGTAGTTCTTACAAGAATGTGGAAAGTATGGTTGTACAAGGAATCTCTGTGAAAATAAGGACATTTCTGTAAAAGTAATGATGGATCTCTTGCAACTTTTGGGATGAGAAACCCATTGCTATTTGGAGTTGCAAGCCGCGTCAGTGGCCAGGAGCACAGCAACTGTAGCAACTCCATAATGTTTACGGTTTTCTCCCTGTCACCTATGACGTAATTGGTGACGTCATGCTGCCTCAGTAACGTAACCCGCAGTGGCTAGCGACGGAATGGCAACTCCTATTCGTGGTCCTTGCCACATTTTTCTGGTTGACAACATTGTTTTTAGAGTGTGTGTCAAGGTTTATCAATAGCAGCAAGAAGTTTGCTCACACTAAATCAAATTTCATGCATTTGGTTCAAACTATGTTTAATTTATTGTGATGTTCTTATTAGGGATTTTTTTTTTTTCTTTTAATGTCAAAGGGACCTATGTCTTTACTGCCATATTGCAAAGTTAGGTATCCTTTAGATGGCAGTGGAATTTAGACTTAATTAAAGAGAGCTTGCATTGTAGTAGCCAGGGCACCTCCCTATAATGTTAGTGACCATTGTAAGGAAATGGTCTCTGGTAAGACCCCTAGAACATACCCAGCAAATTGTCTTCATCTGTTGCCATGATTGGTAATCAATGGTGACTCCTGTTTGAGTGATAACTCATTCCGTCATCTTTCGCCAAAGTGTGTTAGACTCACATGGCATAGCAATTCCTATTCCTGGTGATCTTGTGCTATAACGACGTCATGTTCCATCTAACGACATGTGTGAGACACTTCACACAGGTTGACAAGGACTCACGACAATTTGCTGGGTAGTAGAATAAAATACAGAGTTTCACTGATATAGAACACTAACTGGAATTTGACCTGCAATAGGATATTGTTCGTTGAAGCACTTGCCAACTATAAAGGGTTTAGACACACGTAACCAGCAACAATACCACCCCAGACCACCTGTAACAATCCTAAACAGACCCCAATATCAAAAACATATAATAGATTTTTGAAACTCATCTGTTGGTGGTCCAAATATTAATAAAATACATTCAATTATAAAATCACTTACATTAAACTGGTATTGGCCTTAATTTGCCTTTTAAACCATGCTCGACTTCCACACCGTTGTTTGCTCTCATTGTTGGTAGAATTGTTCTCATTAGGATCTTTCCATTAATCCCCTCTCTGGTCCTGGATTTGTTGGTCGAAGGGCAAATAAATATTCTCAGGTCATTCATCTCATATTTATTGTTAAGACAACATGTGCCAGCCCCTTTAGTCAATATCATTACTGATCAAATTGGACCTCACATTAATCTTGAGTTCTCAAGACCATATTGAAACCCTAATTCCATTCTGGGTAATTACCAATTAAAGCTCGCACCCTCATCACTTAATGTTTTTCAATGTCTCATTTGAAACATTTTATTAATCACTGCAGAAGGTGGTCAATGAGCCATGAGCAGTGAGTCTTACAATGAGCCATGAGCAGTGAGTCTAACAATGCTTTATATTTCTATATGTCTGGGGAGTGCACATCTCTTTACCTATTATAAAAGCGATCCAAAAAGTATAGCTACACTGAAAAAAGTCTTCCTGACAAAGTGACATGTATACCCATGTCAACTTGATTTGACACAGATAGCACACGTCATTGGGACATGTGCACATATGTCACCATGACAACTGTAGCACACAGTAATCCTCATATGATTTGACATGCCTTAAAATGCCATGTCATCTGTGAGTTGACTAGGGTCACGGCCATGTCAAAGGCACTTGACATGTGATGGTTTGACATACATAATTGTTCTAGGATATTCCACTAGATGGGGCAAACAACCATTTTGGTACCAGGATTAATCAGTATCAAGAAGTACTACCAACACTTGAGACATTTGATGTATCTGTGTCATTTTGTTTTCATGAAAAATAGATCACTAAGGTCTGTAAATACTATCAATGAATGGTAGTGAATTCTATGTCATTGTTAAATTTGCATTTGTTATTGAATATCAAAATAGCCACCCACCATCCTGAATACTTCAACTGGAGAGGTTAGACACCATATGTGTGGGTCAGTGAAAATACCATAGGGCTGTATTCTCACCCACAATCTATAATCTCAGTATCTACAGTACAGGGAGACATATGGCATTGCCATGCACCTCCATGCCTTGTCTTATGGAGTGCATAGAGGGCCTCAGTCAAGTAGAAGTTCTGTAGATAGGAAAATGTGCCTTAGTGTTGCAGGTCTGTGGGACTATGATATCCCCTGCCTTCTATTATAGGCCTGCCTTGATTAAACCATTGGTACATAGTTATTGACTGCTCTTGACCCTTACATAATTGTCTCACAGTATTACCTAGCACTCAGGTGAATGGATCCGAAATATGTGACGTGTCTTCATTACACATGTCAAGTGGAGTTGACGAACCAAATATGAGAGGGTCAACCTCATTCGACATGCCTTCATGCATGTCATGTGGGAGACAAATTGTGACCTGTGCAGTATGCGTCAAAGCGATCAGGGTTCTTCTCTCTGTGTAGATCTAAGCACAAAATTGGCACTAATACGGGTTGAACTACATTGACAACCCACCCTACAAATGCTAAAATCTCAGTGTGATTGTAAAACCTTGATTGATTGAAAAAGAAAAAAAAAAAAGATGAAAATGAGAACACTTTTGTGACAACTTAAAGCTGGTTCAACTGCCGTCAGTCAGGCAATTATATGCTAATAAGACCAAGCTTTCTATACTTGTTATGAATACTTGGATTAGCAAAATTTCGCCTGACTGATAGCTGAACCAGTGCTTTGAACACATTATTTCAGCTTTTCTCTATTTAGACCACAGGTTTGCCTCATGACATCTAGTTCAACTCAGGGTGCATATATGTGAGGTGCACCTGATACCACAGGTGCCACATGATGTAGTTTCAATTTGCGCATTTGGTGCTGTCACTTCAATGCTTTCATAGGTCTTCGGCAGGAATGACTTTTAGACTGTCCATGGCTTTTCAGTTTGTTTGTTGATATAATTTACACCTGAATTGAAGCAAATAAGGTACATTTATAGATCTATTTTTTCGTTGTATGGCTATATATTTTAAGCCATTAATGGAGAGTTGACACGTGTGTTCAATGCTTTGTTAGAATCAGAATGTCACCACACAGACAAATGATAATATTGTTTATTATCTCCAAACTTGTAAAATCAGAAAATGAGAAAATCCTACAAAGTCAGCAAGAAAACTGATTAGTTATCTGGTTTATTTAAAACTATTGCATGTGATGCATTTATCTAAATGGGCCTTCATAAAAATGACAATGTCATTATTTTGGTAGGTTGTTAGACCTAATTTAGCCCCTGTTTATAACTTCGTGCACATGATGCTCAGGCCCCTATTGGAAAGATCACCATGCAAGGAAGCTTTGACTAATTTGCAGAATACCATGCGAAGTAATCAGGGTAATTCACACCACAGCTGGACAATCGAGTTAAATGCTGAGCCAAATTAGGTTGCTCAGTGTTTTATGCCAGAATGTAGGTGTGGTGCTCCAAAACTGAGCGGACATGGAAGGCACATGGCTTCCAATTGGACCGGAAGTACAAAAATGTCAGAAATTGGGAGGAAGAGCCATGAGGGGACTTACCATATTATCCTGAATAAGTAATAGGTATTGGATAAGCCCTGGTCTTGAATAAGCCCTGGGAGAAGAGGGAAGTTGAAATTTTAAAACACACTTTTATCTGGGTTTTGAATAAACAGCAGTCTTGAATAGGCACCAGCGGCAGATCCTACTTGAAATAAATGAGCGTATACAGGCCCATACTGTAGCTACAGCGGTAACTGTGATTGGGGCAGGCTGTAAGGTATGCCCTGAAGTGTCAATTTCCCTGTGGTTTATGTGCAGTTCAATGATTATAGTCTGCTATTGATAGGTCTGTACAGGGAATGAGTGGCTACTGATTCTATATTGGCTGAGGTGAAATTGACAAGTGGGTAATTATAGTAAAGGCATAAATAACAAATAGAGGTTCACGAGTTGATTCTAGGGGGAGATAAGAAGCACGAGGCTGTAGGCCGAGTGTCTTCTTATTTAGCCCCCTAGAATCAACGAGAGAACCTCTATTTGTTATGTATGGTGTTTATACCAGGGTTTCCTCCATTTTCTTAAGTAATTACCTTATTAAATGAAGAAATTTACAACCAAGCGATACGTCTTGTTGAAGCTTCTCCGCCATTTTGGTTTCTCGGCGAGACGACAAAGCCGCTTGGACGCAAAGTGTTACGTTGGCGTGTGTCCGAGGGGTATTTTCATAGTAGAACCGCTGGTAAGGACTGCGCGCGGCAGCCAGAATACCCTTAGAGCATATGCCAACGTGACAACTTGTGTCTCGCCACGGTAAATAATCCGTGCGCTACGCAGTCAACATAACCGAGAAATTGTCGCTCGATTCGATTTTTATTTCTTCAATCCTGTTGAAAATACACTTTAAATCATGGCGAATTAAAGGTAGGTGATAGATTATAATATCTAGATTCATCCTCTATACGCATTAAGCTTCTAATCGTATAGTTTTTTTATTATTGAATTAAATTCTTCGCTGTCAACTTGCTGTCACGTCGTCTGGTCTCCAGTTTCAATATCCATTCAATTAGCGCATACTATTCGAACGTCATTATCCGCTCCAGGCATTGTAAAATCATTCAAGAACGTGATAACCATGGTATAACTATGCCTAGACCAACAGGTTCTCTGAATGGGGCACAAGATATACCTGCCCCTAACCATTACCTGATCTTTATCTTAACACACCCATTTAGGTAATTTAGAATGAAGCACATAGACTACCAGGTTTATAAGGTTCTTTGTTTCAGATTGAATGATCATGTCAGCCATATTGAATATCCATAGACTTGTTTCACTTTCTCAGAGAATCATTCTAGGCCATAGTCGTACACTATCCCTTATAGTGCAAGGAAACTATTACAGAAGACATTTATCAGTAAAGAGAATTGATAAATGTCATCAATGTTGTAAAACCCACAATGGGAGTGTCTTTGGGCCCTTCAGGCAAAACAGCTCTCAATCTCACTCCCTCACTTAGATCAGTGCTTTTTCCTATTGCACTTCTTTCTTAGTGGATCTACCGACACTCTTTACCTCTTCTATCTTGACATTTCCCTCTACTATCCATCCCTCCACTTCTGAGGTACAGGCTCGATCTCTTATCATTTAGCACACATTAATCCCTTGCATGTACATATGTCTGCTATTTGTTGAAATATTAAGGAGGGAAGAAGCCAGAGGTTCACCCGGACACTGTAAAGTATCATGATAAAATTGGAAAACCCTCATGGCTCTGTGCCAAAAACACTCAGTAGGGTGTTGCTCCTATTGTAAAAAGAGCTGTGAGTATGTGCCCTCTTTTCTAAACAAGTCGTGCACTGCTTCACCTAAGTACTTGCACTCACCACATTCATCTGAAAAGTCACCTGCCTTGTTTAAAATAGAGAGAGCTGCACTACCAGGTACCTTCGCATGTCACACACTCTATAGTTTATTATACTGACTGACTTCTCCCAACTAGGTACCTACTCAAGTCCCCTTTTTAGCACTGTACTTGAATGACCACTTGTGAGCAACAAAAGGGACAAGTTATAGCTACATGAAAAGAAAGGACTGGAAACAAGGGCATTTTTAGCCAGCTCTTCCTTTTACTATAGGAGCAACACCCTCCAGGAATAGGACAACTTCCGAGACAATGCAACAGCTTCTTCCTAGGAATACCGTAAGGTTTAGATGCTAGGTATTTGGAAATGGGCACCTCAAAGGTGCTGGCATTTCTCAGGGTGCTTGTAATTAATATCAGACAACTTAAACCTTTCATCAAATAAGTATCGACATTGAAAAAAACACTCAGGAATAAAGTGAATATCATCAGACAACTTAAACCTTTCATCAAATAAGTATCGACATTAAAAAAAAACACTCAGAAACAAAGTGAATGTCCTCAGTCATTTACCTCATATGAAAGCCAGTCCTATATGAACACCAGGGTTGTACTGACATAGGAAATCATAATTGTCTGAAATACTTTGACCCTTTATGGACTACTTATTCATGCATTATGGATAGTTGGCATAATATTTGAACTTAATCGTAGGAGGTTACTTGCCAGGGCTACATTCATGCATTACAGAGCCCCTATGGGGTTAATACTGTGCTGAAGTGTTGTCATGAAGGACCAATAATGTGCTGGCCAACAGTGTCACAGCACTATTGGTTACCATAGTCATTTTCAGGTGGTCAACAGGCCTATACAATATAAGCACAACAAGGTAACCAAGAGAGACAGAGCATGTGTGATACCAATTTTAAACCTTGAACTGGCTTCTGATGAGACTGCTTGCCAGCACTTCCTTGGAGCATCAAGCTGACCCTCTAGGCATGTACCCCTTAGGGCAACCAGGACAGAATGATGCTTGCATTGTAACTACCACGGCTGCATTAATACATCATGATGACCAATGGGTATGATCCATTAATGGATAAGTGGCCTGTAAAGGATTAAAGAATTAACAGGCTAGTACAGTGGGCACAACAAGGTAACTTAGAAAGACAGAGCATGAGCGATGGTGCCCTCCCAGGCACCATACCAATGTCAAACAAAGGCTAAATGAGCAGCTCAAATGCTCTGAACCTGTCATGGTTACGTGACCAGGAGCAACTCATACATGTGGTACTGGCGCCATCCAGTGACAAGTAGTTGACCTCTTGCAGGTGGAGGCAGGCACAGTTCGCTGTTCCCTGGTCAGAGCATAGACAGAGCACTCAGGATGGATTATATGTTACCGAGGGTCATGCGGATCAGCAAAAGTCAGTGGTCACATGACACAGTGTCATACTATACGTTTGCTATTGGCTTGATAAATAAATGAGTGGACGAGCAAATGACTGAATGATTGTTTGAGTGAGTGATAAGATTCCATTTTTTTTTGTATTAGCCATAGCATATTGTTACAGGGTTTCAGTGAAGAAAAGATAAATGACAGTTACCTGCTTGTAATTTCATGGACAAATAGTAAAACTAGGGCAGCAGTATTTTTTTTACAGATTTATCTGTACCTTTCAGACACCTCCAGTCAGAAATCTTAGACAGATAATAGCCAATGATCTGTGTGACAATTGTATTGGTGGCATGGTGTATATACACTTGGCTGCCTACCTGCCTGAATATAGAAGGAACCATGTCCACAATACCTGCACGGTACCAGCGTATATACACCTATATTCTATATAGTCCTTATGGAATTCTGCTTTTTCCTTGAGCTTCATGTGCAGTCAGATACCTTTCGTTCAGAAACCTTCACATCAGACTTCACATCACAGTGTTAGGACATATCCTACACCTAACATCCAATAATCCTGGCTACACACCTCTCCCAGTGTTGCATGCTGCTCTACATCTACTAGCACTTCATTACTAGGGGAACATAGGAGGTCGTGGCACTCCAATAGCATTACACACCATCCGGTTAGAGTTGAGAGAATGATCGTGGCATAAACATGCAAAGGTATCAATTATGGAATAAGGCTTCTGGGGGTCTTAGTTGGACAACGGTCAACTGTTCTGGCTCCACAAATCCACTGTTAGTTGAGCATTCCACTCTCAGACAGGGATGGTGTCTGGACAAGCTTTGTGAAAGGCGGGTGGGGGGAAGAGTGAGGAGTCAAGTTAGATAGGATATGATTCAGAGTTACAGGGGAAGGATCACGGAAGTGGTGTTGGTGCATGACCTGTTTACACCACTCACCACCGGAAGTCAGTCATCCTTAAGGGGCTGGTGAATATTGACACCAAAGGCAATCTTTGGTGCAGCATCAAATTTGTCAGAATCACACAACTAACATGTGTCCCAAATGGATTCAGTATGTGAGAGGAACTTTAGCCGGCTACACTGTATCTATGTGCACTATTGATGTAGGAAGTGCTGGTCCCAAAGTGACTGTGAGCTGTTGGGCATTACCTACCCATCCCTGTAATCTGATCTTAGGGGGCTGAATCCATGTAATGTCTGATCAATAACATGGCTTGGTGGATGCGATACCAAGTTCCTCATATTACACCTCGCGGCCTCCTTTTTCAGTTTTTTTTTGTCATTTGCTTTAATCCTGCAGGCACTGTATTCCCCATTTGGGTCCTAGGTTTCAAACTAAATAACACTAGAGAAAAAGATACCTATTCTGAATGATATACCAACTAGATATACCATTATTTCCACCTCCTAGAAATAGTATGTCAACCTGTTTTAGATTTGAGACAGGTTCACTGAGGATGGTATCTAACTTTACTGGTGCTAGACAATTTTAGTACAAGCAGAGAACCAGCTTTAGACACCCTATTACTATGTACACCTGTTCCATCTGACATGAGGGTTAGGCACCATGGGATGCTAATAGCGCAGACTTAGTTTAAGCCCCCTCACAGCTTGTATGTGTCCATCGTTATGTCTGGAGGCTATTTCTTAACAGACTATGACTGCACCCTCCTGGTCGTACCAAAATTCCCATAGGAATAGCATTGACATTTTGTAGTCGTAGTGCTGTGGGCGATCGTAGTGCCTTAAGAAATGACCTCCAGGAGATTCTGATTTTCTACCAGCTTTTGAGGTGCTAGCAATTTATTTGGGTTTTAGCTCTGGATTTCTTTGACATTGTTGGGCTGTTCCCTCTGTGGTCCTAAATATCTTAGATCTTAACGATTTTAGCTGAAGGCATTATAAAGCTTGACATGAGAAATATTTCCATATTTTTTTTTAGATTTATTCCTCCCCTATTATTGGTATTATGATTCCCCTACAGACACAGTGAGGTGATGAAAAACAATATCAATTTCGCTTTTCATATCCATTCAAATTAGAAGAGAGAAATTCAGATCTAATCAGTTGTGCTCATGGTCATTGCTCATCGAAATTTGATATGTACACTCTGGGGATATAAACATCTTTGGGTAAGGTTCCCTGTGTGCTTATGAATCTTATTTATTATGAAACCCCGTTGTCTCCATTCTTTATGGAAATACAATATACCCTTTCTATATGAATACAGATAATGAAATCCTTTCCCATCCCATTAAGTGGGGAGGAAATGTTGCACATTTATTATTAAATCTGCATATAAAAATGACATCACAATGTACAAATTGTGCCTTGCACCAACACTGCAGCATTCACGGATCCATTGGGACTGGTTCAACTCCAAAGAATCAGTATTCATGCATATATCCCCTGTATAAATGCCCTCTATGCCGCCTTAAGGCAACCACAGGCAATGCCTATTCAGTAGATAGGTATGCTAAGTTGTGCCAATATGATTGGGGAAATCAAACATGTTTGATATTTTCAGACTTAATCTGACTTATGCACGGACATACCCAATCCTGCCAGTCAGCCAACCCAGTGGAGCCCATCAGGGGTTGCCTTGAGGGTTAAGGCTACATCATGGATGTTTTCCAGTAAGTGTACTCACCAAGTCTGCATCCATGCATCTCGGCAACCAATTAGCATGATACATAGCCAGTAAAGGGTTGGGGAAACTGGAAACATGACAAACCCAAGGCCATTTTGCAATAATGCAAACAGTAATGAATGCCATTGTTGTTGCAAGTGTCATTGGATGAGGAGAACAGGTCCCGTATAGAGCAATTAAGGCCCTGGTGATGGGAGAAATATGTATTTGTATTATGAGTCTTATGAGTATTATGTCCCCATTAATAATACAATTTGCATCATGTATGAGTATGAGGAACGGTTCCATCCCAAAGAATCCCATTTCAGTACCCCTCCTCCACTGATCATGATTCAGGACAATTGTGAGAGTACCCAGCTCCTAATGACGCCATAATGGTGAACGGGATATGGACATTTAAAGGCATGTACTGAAGATTTCAAATTGGAAGTTTTATGGTGAAAAATACCCTTGTATAAACTTTGGACTGTTCTTGAAAGCCATATTTTTATTTGGGTTCTGGCACGAGCCACAGCTAGTAAAACAGATTTTACAATTGATGCATTCTCAGAGGGCCGTTCAGGTGGCATAAGACAAGTGTGTGCAAATAGCACTTCATTGGTGTAGCACACCAACCAATGAATGTGATACACAAATGCATCACTTGGTAAGACACTAACACTGACAGAGAAAGAAAGGAAATAAACATAGAAGCTAACTCCATGAAACCTGATTGGGCAACTGGCACTATGCACACAATAGCGAACAACCAGGCCCAAAGTTCCATTACTTATGGTGCCACTGTAGGCTATGCTATTGAATCATCCCTAGCCATCGTCAACTGGATACGTGTTTATCTGTCGATATCTGAACTTGGCTTTCCATTGGTAATAACAGATAAATTTCCTACTCTATCTACCCTCAAAGGGCTATTTGCCTAAATGTGCTATTCCAACTCTGATCACATTCTGTTTGTGTACTGCTATATTGCAATCTTACTTACTCCATAAACTCTAGAAATAAAAGTTATTCTGTGGCAACTTTGGTTTCACTGCTATCTTCTTTGGGGATCCTTGCAACACAGTGTTCATTGCACTGTTTTTGGGGACTCATTCTTGAAATTGTACTGATTCACTATATTACAAATACACTGGCTCACTGTACAATATATAGGGATGTCTATAGGATTCAAGAATAATTACTTAGGGTGTATAGATATGGTCTTTAGGAACTCAGAATTATACCCAAATACACTTCTAACAACAAAAAAGGGAAAAGCTTGCAACTTCATACAGTCTGAAGAGGGTATATAGTGTGTATCTGAAAGGCACAGATGTAAATAGAGCATGACATGTGATGGTGTAAGGTATAATGGTTATGTCATAAAACAGTGCCTCTATAGGGCAGTTTCTGTACTAATCAGACCTCTGACACAGAAGATACACCCATATGACCCTGGGTGGGCTACTCGAACAGAATTGGCCTAGGAGTCGTTACTATGATACTTATCATAAAGGGAGTCTATGTGACAGCCATTGTTTAGCTGAATAGATGCTTCAGGGAGCATGTGTGTAAAGTATAGCCGGCATTACAGTGCAATAACCTGTGTTCGTGTCTGCCCCTCAAGACCTTATCAATGGCTGACCATGACGGCTTGGGGAGCTGAAACGCCCTGGAATCTATACTAATGCCCTGTAAGCTATACCAGATTCAGGAACTCTTTTATCCTATTGCCAATAGCCCAATCCTTAAATGAAGAGGTACCACTCACCCTATCAATGGCTGACTATGTCTGCCTTGGCTGAAAGCTTATGGTTTTGTGTAGTTAACTAAAAAAGACCTGACATTAATTTTTGAAGTGATTTCTCACCCACTGCCTTTTTACAGATAGGAGCCATGTCCCACATAAGTGACCCATCCTGACAAAATGGTTCGGAAGTCGCACATACAGAATGTTTAGTTATTGGCATATCCATTTACAGCTCATCAAGAGCTTTCATTTGGTATATGACACTTGTATATTTGAACCAGGTGGTCTTCTGCAGATCTTCTGCCAGTAAATTCAGTTGGATCAATTAAAAATTGATTAAATTGAAATAATTGACTTATAAAACATATAATGATTTATGATTCCTATATAATCCCTATGTAATTCTTTATAACCATGACAACTATAGCCATAGTCTTTTAGGTATTTGGGGCTTAAATTCAGTTTAGTAAGCAAAGATTCTGAAAGATATCTACCCATATTTTAGAAAAATTCAAAAATCTGAAATTCTTGACACTATACCACTTGAAAAGGCCATATCTAGGCTTCTAAATGTGCGACTTCAGTACCACTTTGTTAGGATGGGTCACAATTAAGAAACTGGTATGAGCCCTCTCTAGAGGTAACAATGGGTTACTTCAATTCAGAAACTACCAATGTGACACTTTTGGATATGGCCCATCCTTCTATAGAAATGCCCGTTGTTGTATTTGGGTCCAAGTATATGGTAACAGTACATAGTAGGTATAGTCATTCAGGGCAACTGCCTTCAAAGTCATGGATAGGGGTAGATAATAAACATGCAATAAAATACTATAATGAGTATATAGTTCCTGCCCTTTTCACTTTCATCCTTGAGTCAACATTGTCAAATAACCCTACACCCAAGAGCTATCCCCATTCCCCAGTTTGTGAGGTTCTTTCAAAGTAAGCCAAGCAGCAAGGATCAAAAGGCCCTTAAATGGACACATGATGCCTCTCTATCAACCCTTTAAGGACCACTGATGCATTCATTCATCGTTTCCAATATGTCGTCACGATGCATATAAATGCAGCCCTGGCATGTTGACTCACCAGCAATGCCTCGGTGTACCCTAATGAATGCATCTTTGTGCCGTGGAGTCAGCATGATGCATGTATACATAAATGTAGTCCTCACAAGTGGACTGGTCAGGGTGGTACAAATGATTCAAGATGACCAAAGGGCATGAGTATAGTAGTAGGCCCTGTAGTGGCACTCTACAGCCCTTTAAGGATTAAACTCTCCCTTAGAAGGGAGACAGGACACCATTTAGAAAAGACCAACCCGACATTTTGATTCGCTTAAGATCGGAACAGCATTAACATATTTTATAATAATTCCATTATATCAACCCTCAATGGACCTCACCTGTGTTGTGAGATTTGATTACCTTTATCTTTTACTCTTAAAGAATTTTGTGCAGCAGAATGTCAGTTCTCTTTATGTTTCAGATATAGGTAAAGGAATGCAAAGGGGAGGATGTTTTATCCATTATTTTGTCTATTTCTTATCTCATTCTTCTGGTGAAAAGTCAGCCATAATAGGATGGGATTCAGTTTCCCATGCTCTGTGAAGAATGGGTCTTCCCATGCAATTCTATGTTAAAACTCGTCCTCAAAATTAAATAGATATGTTTCCTACTTACCCCTGTGGATGGTGGCTCAGGTATATAGCATGAGGTACTTAACGGTTCTTTATCCTAATTTTCTTTCTCCTCGCTCCTCACCTACAATGAAACAGACAAAACACTCTCAGTCTGAGATAAAAGACTAATGTTGGCATCTGAATAAAACATTATAATTAGTGTGTCTCTACAATAATAAAATTATATATCAGGCTCAGGGTAAATCAAGGTAGAGGTTAAGGTTTTCCTCCTTCTAATGTGTATAGCAACGTCTAAGTTACCGCTTCCTTTTTTTCCCCCGGTTTCACTTGATACAACATAAAACCAGCCTCTCATTACTATACTTGTCTAAGTGCAGCAGGTGAAGGAGTAAGCCATTTCACTAGGGCTACATCTTTTTATCACAGATCCTGTAGAACTTTGTCTTAGGACCCTAGTGAAGGCAGAGTCTGTTGATTAAATGGAGAATCAAACAGAAATAACTTGCATAACAACTAAGTGTATTCAAGTCATGGCCCTGACTCTCTAAGCGCTACAACATGTCTTACCTCCATCTACGTATTGACACTGGGAATAAAATCACAACCCAACATCCCTGACTCTTTTCTAGTTGTTGGTAGAGTACATGATAAAACATTTGTACTCTTCAGTCATGGATGCCCTTATGCTAAAGACTCCTACTTAGCCCCAGGTGCAGCACAGTGACCATCTGATCATCCCACCCGTTATGCCCCGAGCAAGCATAAAAGAAGCGAGGAACCCTTAAACCCTCTGAAGGACAACCCTCAAAAAGGTCATTTGGGACCTAACTACCAGTCCTAATAGTACTTCTATGCCTCTGGGCAGCAGAGTTTGATTATCGTGACCTAGATTAGCACCTAAGTATTGAAAGACCTTTGGATTTCGTACTTTTCTGACGATGTAATAACCCTTCTTATTATGCATGAATGAATGCAGTCCTAGTGAGTATACATGCCAGGGGTTCTTTCATGCTTCATACTAGCCACAGGGCTTTGAAAGGTATTTGGGTAATCATACATACACATATCATGCAGTGCTAAGCATTAATACTTTGATTTACTTTTTAACCTCTGCACTTTTAAAGGCCATTAATTTAGGAATGCATCATGCCCAAAAGTCAGCATGATGCACCGATAAAGTGCTGACACTTCTGCTTGCCAGCACTTCATTGGTGCATCCTCCCAAACATTGCGCATGTAAGAATTTCATAGGTTCAGCATGATGCACGAATTTAGCAATGGCAACTTACTTGCCAGGGCGGCTTTACTGTATTCTACCTGGAAGTAAAAGGCCTGATTTTCATAATTTTGTTAGTGATTAAAAATAGGTACAAAAATTATCATAGATACTTATTAGTTAAAAGAAGCTACTTGATTAATGGCCTTGATCATGAACTGCTAAAGCACTATCCAGTCCTCCGAGCTAAGGAGCACGGGTTTACCTGCAGGCTTAAGGGGTGCATCCACTGGGTCGGATGTACCATCCATCTCCCTTCATCCATTTTTTTTCTCCATAGAAATCAATGATAAATGAAACGGACGAAACCAACAGATGGTCCATCCGTCGGCAGTGGACGCACCCCTTAAGGTAGGCATGCAGAAAAAGGAGGCAGCTGATGAATAGTGTACTGCTGCAGGGTCATCTCTTTCCCCATAAGGTGAGGCTCCACTACGCGATTTCTTGGTACAGTCTCACCTAATTTTATCCCTATAGTGCCTAAGGTATAGGGTGTTGACATTCCTATATTGTAAATGTTAGGGGGAGGCTGAAATGTTAAGGGGAAAGGACTTGATTCCACCCCTAATCTAAATTTATCCGGAGTGGGTGGTTTCAACCTCCCCCTAACATTTATATTACTCTTTATACTATATTCCAGTTACTAATAACTATCAAAATTCTCAGAATTTAAATTGCATATCAAAAGGGAGCTAGAATGTGGTTTCATAATACATTTATTTGTGTTATTCGAGAGATATCTTTATCAATATGTCAAAAATTATTCTCAACAGTTTTAATTATGTACAACTCTCAATTTACATCTCAAATGGCAAACAATAGCTCCATAGCACATAGCTATATCACTCAGATTATAACAATCTGCACCTACAACACCATTAGCACAGTGGATGTACAAGTACAACTGTTCCAACACTATAGAACAAGGATACAATACACAGCAGAATCAAAGTAAAGATCACAATACCTTATTAGGCAAAATGCCTTCCTAGCACCTCACCCACCCGAGACAGTCCAGGCTGGCCTCCACAGTTCCAAGGTGTAACTCAACCTCATACCTGCCTAAGGTCCTTTCGTTGGGACTACTGCACCTATGATACTGCTCCTGGCCCAGGACAGAGCCACACCCAAACCTCAACCATGCCTCCTCCATGGTGCTCTTGGCTGCTGTGTGCCCGTCCTGTTCTCCTGTCCTGACTCTGGTAAGGGGTGTGTCTCTCCACTGAGAAGTCAACTCTTTATATACTCCTCCTCTAGGAGATTTCACACATTGCTATTGCACCTTCCATCATACCTAGCTTCCCACACCCTGGAGTAAGTCCTAGCTTGCACCACTACAGCCTGTATGCATTATGGCTAAATCTGACAAGTTTTCACACCTTTTCCTAACTCCACCTACAAGTAGTCTGTAGTAACCACAGGCTACCACAAACATTTCAAGGTAAGCAAACAAATGTGCATTAAAATACAGTATTCTTACAATATCATAGATGATTCCACATATATTAGTTTCAATTTATATAATGTTACATCATTATAATGAATCCACACACATATATCCCAATATAAACATGAGATTCAAAATTGTCAACATGAGATTTCAGGGGTTAATTTATGGGTGATCTCTGATCCTTGTGTGCCATATTTACCAACTAACCTGCACCTGCATAGACTCTGTGATTGGGTGGGAGTTCATATAATCATCAACACAGCAAAATATAAATAACAACACAGCAGTCACACAGATCGCAGGGTCGTGTACTGTAAAAATCAAACCTGTCTGATATTGAGTTGCAGAGAGTCATCAGTGTGAAAGTCTGCAATATTTACATTAGGGCAACTTGATTTAGTAAACAAAAACATCTTTTGGCAACAAAAATGTGCCTGAGATTGTACACAAAGCCTTCCCCACATAAACAGAAAGCTCTCTCAATCTTCTATTTACACCTTGAACTGATAACAAATACCACTCTATAATATGTGTTTGTGTCTGCTTTTGTGAGAATAGCTCCGATTTTCAGCAAAAATCACGTAGTGAAGCCTCATCTATTGTTGCCCCTCTATACCGAGATCTCTGTTTATGACAGCTGCTCATGTAGTGACCTACTTCAATATCTATAATAAGATCTCTCCCTCTCTCTCTCTTTCCCTCTCTCTCTCTCTCTCTCTCTCTCTCTCTCTCTCTCTCTCTCTGAAAGCATTTTGAGATCTTGAGACCAAAGCTCCCAAAATCTCTAGTACAGTAGTTGTTGAGAATGTGGGTTACCATCGTAGCCTAATGATATATCTCTCTCTGTAACAGCTGGTGAGACAGAGATGACGAGTTCTATGGGCCCCTGAAAGTTGTATTTTGGTTTGTCATATATATTAGTCATCTCAGTTTTGTTGCAAGAAAAGAATAGGGTACGTTCACCAGTTCCGGACGTTCGTTTTCAAAGTGAAGGTGACGATTTTCTATTAAGCTATAAGTATGAGTATATTTCACACAGAATTTACCTATAGGTCCCTATGGGAAGGGGAGTGTTGGCATTTTGATACAAATTATATACATAGCATTTCTAATGGGCTGTTGATAAAAGATTGGGGACATTGAAAGGTTGTATTTAACCTGGAGTCGGACAGTGTTCTTTTTTTGTTTCACCTGGAGTCGGACACTTTGATTTCCATGTGGTAGTGATGGATAATCAATCTTGATATATTTGGGGAGTTAAAAGAACACGGCCTATGACACACCCTATCCCACGGGTTAAAGTCAAGTGACATAGGGTGGTATAGATTTTAGATTTTAGCATTCTAGTCGGATTTGCCTTAGGTAGGGCTATGGTGGAAACCATTGAGCTGCGTTTCATGAATACATATAGTACCTATTTTTATATGGGGGAATCAACAGAAGTTACTTAAGTGAGATCAAAGATTGAAATGGACTTGGGAAACTATATTGATATCTGAGTGCTAGTAGGATGTACTCTAGCACAGAATTGGGTGAATATGAGCATATACCCTTTTGAATAACATTGTACAGCTTATATATCATATAATTACATTAGGATGAGCCAATATGGATGTCCGAATCTGGTGAAATTGGTGTCCCACTCCAGGTGTAATTTTATGGTCTCGTTTTCTTGCCTATGAATAATTTACTGTGCACCCCATTTGCATGTACAAGCCATTTCATCCAAACAGCCGTATCTTTTTCTACCTAATTCATTCATTAGACAGGTCTATCCCTTATGCCTGTCCCACACCTGGTGTTGTTGTGAGAACCTGCTCCAACTCTTACTGCCCTTATAAGCAGAATAGGTGAATGTGACTTTGTTCCAGTGATTAAAAAGGTTTTTTACTTCAATCACTCTGTTTGCTTGGTTACTCAGGCTCCCCTTTCAATGGTTGGATTGATTCTTGACACTTTGCCAAATCCTCTTAACCCCTCATGGGCAGAGGGTCCATCCATGTTCTTTTTGTACCATGATGCACTGAAGCAGTGTTGGTGAGTATGTCCTATGACGAGCACTGCACACTGTCCAGTTGGTAGGGAATTGAATATATAAACATTAGCATTGGCATAAAGCCTGAATGCAAAAGTGGCAGGTTGCATGCCAGGGTGCATTCACAAATTATGATAATGCATTCGGGAATGTATTTCAATGTCTTTTTAAACTCATCTCAATGACTCCTACAGATTTCCATCATAGACATTGTTTGTCACTATGCATAGATGCATCCCTGACTATGTCCCTATCCAGAACTGCCTTCAAAAAGTGCAATGACCTGACAGGGTTGATATAAATCAATTGTATTACACTAGCCCTAGCATCATAATGGTTATCATTATGACAACAGATTCGAATGATGCAACAACACATCAGTGACCTTTAAGGGGTTTAAGGGCTAAAACACCACCTTCATCAACATTTATTTGTCTGAGGTAAAAGCCTGTCGTGGAGTCAAAGAGCATTAGAACTGGCAAAGCTTGGTTTTAAACCATTGTACTGTGAAACCTTTTTATTCACCCAGGCGAGGTCTGTGAGGCTGATGATTGGCTAGGACTTTTTACTAAGGGTTGTTTGGGTATTTGATCAAAGGTTAATACATTATAAAACATTGCCTATAGACCAAGTTACCTTTCTGTTGGTTTTTTTTTCTAAATATTGCTGGGAATGCACTCCCTCAAACAAATAAAACTTATAAAACCGAAAATAGTAAGCAAGGAATAGGGGATGAATTAATCTTCTTTTGAACCATGCAGGGTATCTCCCCCTCCCCTTTCATCAACCATTTTGTGTCTATGCTGATAATAAATAGGTGTTAATATATCTCAAGGGCACTAGAAATATCAATCTAGAATCTGCATTTTTCAAAATGGCTGATAACATTTATATCACTAAATGTTGTAACTTGTGGCATCACTAGGGTTGCAGCACAGACAGTTCATTGTAAGTCAGAGTGACATTCATATGGCCATCTGACAAATTACATTCTGCATTAAAATAAAATCAAAGCCCTTAGGGAACAGTCATAAATTGACAAATGGAGATGGCGAGCTTACCCTGCTGAATAGCTGTGGTTCTCTTTTTGATGAAGCTGTTTAATATTTTAGTATCGTGTCTCCATGAACCGCAGAAAACCGGAATACTTTTCGCACTCAGGAGGTAATTTTGAAATAATGTTTATTGCTCAATATTGTGACAAAGTATCCAGAACGGCCTTTAGTGTCCCACTCTTTGCCTTTGATCTTTATATGATTTTTTTTATACTTCTGTGGCAAAGTAAGGTCTTGATGGTGCAGCGGGTAGTTTGCCCACTCACTCGGCCAAGATTCTACTTTTTCAATTTATGTACATATATTTTTGCATCAAAACTTATTTTTCACACCTCAAACCTGGCCATTTTTGTTTCATGCAGCTTGATAGAGGTTTAAACATTTCATCTAACTCCCTCCCCCCATCCCAGGCCTGCCTCTCTTCCCTTTTGATGGAAAAGGATGGGTTCGCTTACATGGTATAGGCATTGTCCGGACACAAGCCATTGATTCACAGAGAGGAGTAGGCACTCCGGGACAATAGTAAAACATACAAGACAGTGTAAGGCCAATGGGGCTCACCATTCTCCACTAAAGACTCCCAGTAACCGTCTAGGGGCTGCCTACCGCTTAAATGCATCATGTCCAGTGGCCGTCATGATGAATGAACACAACTACATGTAGATCTGTGAAAAAACTAACAAGGCCTTTATTTAGACACTATGCCAACCCTAGGGATCTGATAAAGGCAACAATAATGCACTTGCCGGTAAATATCACTGTCTTTGAGAATTATAAGGACAAAGGGATATGAACTAAGAAGCATTATGTTTGCCCTATAAAGGTTTAAAAGAGGGACCCCTCTGGTGGCTTTGGAAGAAAATGCTGTAGACTATATGGGACCTGCCAAGGGGGAAACGGTTTGGGAGCACAAAGGACGGTTGCAGCGGTTGAGATATCCTTAGTATGAGGGATATACGTTACCCTATAGTATGGTGTCAGTGAGGAAGTGCTATGTATGAGCACCTGCAGCTGGCCATATTAATACTTGTAGGGAGTCTGTTACTGACAGGACCGCCATCTTTCACATTGCCCCAAGTCACCATCTTGGGACACCCTTTTCCACTTAGTTTAACATCTCTGCACACTGCTGCACTATATATCCATCGGGCGTCATGATGCATGAACTCAGTCATGAAATTTCTCTTTTCCAGACTATTTCGAGAGTGGGCCTAATTTTGTTTTTTAAATATAATCCATGAATGCTGGTAACTCTTACTATTATAGATTTATTTTATTCGGAAGCAGGCATGGGAATAGGTAACATAATGCCAACAGAGAACTGGAGAAAAAATAGTCACTAATAAACCCCCACTTTTGGAGACTGACCCCAATGAGTGTTCTCCTGGTTGCCATAGTGATGACTGATGAAAGATTACTGCAGGTGTTGGACCATCCCCCAACAGTAGGAGTAATGCAGGTGGGGAGGTGAGAGAAGGGGTATGGAGTCAGAAAATGCATAATTTGAAATCATTTGGATAGTGTAAATGGAGCATATCTCATCATACACAACTTTGTTCTGAATCAGTTAGTACATATACCTTAAAATCTTACAAGGTCAACCACTATACAGGTCAACCTTTTTTGCAGAAATTATTATCGCATTGCACAAATAACCTTACATAATATGAAATCCAACCAGAAATTTTAAGGGATGGGCCAACAGAGGAGGCTTACCAATGTTATCCGAGCCTGAGATGAGGTTGGGCAGTGTGGGAAATGATGTCACATGACCTGTTCCAGTCAAGAATATTGCATCTAATATCAACCGCATGTAGCACCTAATTCATTATTTTATGTGAATAACTTCTTCCAATAGAGATAGCATTGCAGGGCCGATCTGCACACCCCCAGTGGCATAATGTGTGCCGATCTACCGCAGCGGCCGATCCACCACTGCAGCCTCGTTCTGGGTGCATGTAAACATTCAAAATGGCGGACCGGCGCTCGTACGGGGAACTACGATACCGGATTTTGATAATATTTCCTTATTTAAACCCTCTAAAAACATAAAATAAATATAGAACTAAACTCCCCTGGTGTCCTCGGTGGCCGATCCACCCCTCGTGGTGGATCGGCCACCTCGTACACCACGGTCGTTTAGTTCTATCTATGACTGACTTACTGACTTATCATCATAATCAATTCTGCCAAGTGACTTGTGATGACTTGTCTCCTACTAACCTGACAGGCTTGATACAGTTTTTTAAGGATCAGCATGATGCACCGATGAGTTCCTCACCCGGTGTATCATGCCTGTAACAAGTGGCTTCCTATAGATAGTGGCTCAGGTACCTGATGTTATTCAGATCAAAATGGTACATTGGATATATACTCACCATACTCTGGCAGTTAAATAATGATTTACATTTAAAAACTGTCTACATCATGGTGCAAACTATTGGCCATGTATAATACACACATTTATATTTTGTTCGGAATGATGTATGATACACATTTTCATGTTGGGGAAATGGCACATTAGATTGTACTTACAGATTCTATATGGATTTAAATATGTAATGCGTAGTTATGGCTATACAACTCTGCTGTCTCTCTCTCTCCCTCTCTCTCTCTCTCTCTCTCTCTCTCTCTCTATATATATATATATATATATATATATATATATATGGAACTATATACACTTGTGTGTATATATATATATATAATTAGCCGCGGAGGGTTAGGGGACTACTTGCAGAGTGCAGTAATTTCTATGATGTCATAGTAATATGTCATGGTAAACGGTCCTCCAGGATTTAAAATTGGAAAGAGTTCTTAATGCAGGGTGATAGGACAAATTAAAAGAAAAAGATGTTAGATCATATGAAGTTCACTGCCAAGGCAGATGTAGTCAGTCATTGAAAAGGTGAATAGTTATAGCCTATATACCTATATATTCACTGCTTGGCTGATGTGTCATAGAATAAAAGAGTTCCCAAATCTAAAGTAGATCCATGGTCTCTATCACCTAATACTACAACCTTTCAGCACATGCAGTCATAGGTAGCCATTCATAAGAGGTAGAGAGGGAGACATGAAGGCTGGTTTATTGTACTCTAACACCTACTATACTCTACACTGTTCCCTAAAGCATCCACTCAGCCATATAATGGCTGTTGCATGGAGACTGTTGCATGGAGACTAACTTTATGATTAGCATTATAGTAATGGCTCCTAGGCCCATTGAGTCAGAGTCAAAGAGTAAGGAACCCCACTGCACTTAACGGGACAGAAAAAGAGTTCCATTATCTCAACGCATACATAGAAGGGGCAAAAAAGAGACAATGGGATTTCATTGTAAATAGGATGTATAGGCACATAGGGAACCTCAGCAGAAGATGATGATATTCCGAATTTGTGCGGATAGACTTTCCATTGGCAAAAATTTTGAACACAACTGATTAAATTTGGATTCCTCTCAATGCACTTCATATATGAATGGATATGAAAAGCAAGCTTGGATTTGTCTTTCTTGATACCAAACCTCTTCCCCTCCATACATAAGAGACAACTGATTAAATTTGAATTTCTCTCAAAAGACTTCATATAAAATAAAACCGTCACTTGGCAAATCTCTCCAGGTAACAGGTAACACCGAGCCAGGTGTTTCCTTGATTTTAAAATTTTACTATTGTTATATTTCGTTCAATTTTACTGACTTATGCTTATTGTCAACTAATTATTATGGTTGTCCTATTAATAAAGGCATGTATGGTGCTGGTAGCCCCAATGTTAGTAACCCACCAAACTCATGTGTCTTGTAATGAGATCATTAATTATAATATTTTCATTATAATATTCATTATACCGTACCATTCCATATTACATGTATTCATTATTACCGGTATATTCTCCCTTGGTAGTAAGATGACTAAATCAGCTGTTTCTATGAAACAAAATCACAAAAGAATGACATATTTCAACATCAAAGGTCTTTTCACTGTCAGCTTTGAACTTTTCTAATTTGATCAATGGTCAGGATTTTGCCATTGGACTCTCGATCGATCCTTATACAGACATCGGCCACTGCATCAGCATAGACCGGTATAGATGTACATGCCATCATGGTCCCATGACCTTGATTTCTTTTACCAAGCAACATATATTGCTAACAACAACAAGGCAATAGCAACCCATGACATGACACATTAAAGCTGTTCTCCACAATGAGAAATAAAACTAGTAGACCATGACAAGAGGTAAATTCCCGGGGTAAATTCCCATGTTATTCATACTTAAGCACACTACTATGACCCACATGTGGCATTCAGTGTATCTTGGGTGCTACTACACCCTGTGTGAGGCATTTGGTGTCCCTGGGGTGTAGGTAACTGCTGCCACAAGCATCTTGAACTCTCTCACAAACTCCACCAAGAAGCATCCTTACTCCGTGTTTATCTGGGATTTACTGCTTGCTTCCAACCAGCATAGGCCTTTAGGCTGTGAATAATGACCACAGGAGGGTGATAATAAGGAATGTGAGCATTATTAGGGATGTGAGCAATATTAGGGGTGTGTGTAGGATGGAGGAAGCTCGGCTTGCAGTCAGTGTTAATGAGCAGGTATTGAGGGAGAACGGCTCTCAATTTAAGCTGGGCCCAAGTTAATTGCTCTACCAGTAAGGGGTGAGAACCCCAATTCTGTGCTGGATAATTGTCACAATGGACCAGCAACTCCATACAAGTTGGGTGTAGGGATAGGTATCTTAACAGATTGAGGTTTAATGCATGTAAATGTACAGATATTCAAGGATTAAATTTCAAAGTTGACAGGCCCTCTAATGGCACTGCGCCACCCACTTCTACCAAAGATTCCGCCAAATGAGAGTTATTATATTTGGTTGATGTGAATACATTTACACAGTCTGGTGGACAAAATGTAAGTTTTGATATTTTTAATGAACCAGTTACTTTGTCTCCAAGCTAGGTTAATTCATTTACTTTTCTAGTTCCAAGAAAAATACCATTATGCACGCGCTATTTCATCCAGCTGAGTTTACTTCTCTCCTGAACCACTTCAGTTACGAGACATACCCCCACTCTTACCCACACCTGGTGTTGTTATGGCAACTGTTACCCCCACTTCAGCTGTGTGTCTAGGTATAGGCAAATGAGGTTCGTTCCAGCAATCAAGTTTAAAACTCGAATCACTCTGTCTGTTGGTTCACTGGCGTCCCTCTTGATTGATCCTTTAATATCCTACCAAATCCCTTTGAACAAGGTTAGCATTCATCGGGTAAAGTGGTGAAATGCTTTGCACAAAGGTTGCAATAATGCAGGAATGTAGGTCCAGTGAGTCAAGTTATGACAAGCAATTCGCACAATAAAGTATTAAAGGTCATTAAAGGGTTAAAAAGCAAACAAGTCAGCTCCATCAACTCATTAAGCCTGTCAGGGAGTCAAAGAGCTGCATTAGCACAGACAAAGCAGGATTTTAAACCTTTGTTATGAGACCTTTATAATAGGTCCAGGAGGCTGTTGATGATCTACTGCTATTTACATAGGTCCTTTCGAGCACGAGAATAAAGGTTAACATACTTTAAAACAGTGTCTGTCAACCAGCGATCTTAAGTACTTTTTTCCCTTTTATATATTGTATAATGGTTGACAGTTTGTATTAAGTTAACACCCCGTAGTGGTAGGGACTGTATGGTATGCACTCCCAAGTACATCAGTGCCTCCTCCAACCCCAATAGATAGAGGATGTATCTTTTTTTGTCCAATGCAGAAGGGTCCCCCTTGCATCATCTGTTTTATATAAACTAATTTTTCACACGCCTCAAACACACCTTCCATTTCTATTCCATGCAGCTGCTTAGGAGGGATGGACATGTTTCACCTGTCCCATTCCGTCCCCAACCCAAAAAAAACATTCATAGTCACTGTATTTGTGTATCATGGATACAAAGGAATATAACCTTGGACGCATCACTTGGTCCTTCAATGGTTTATGCGAATCTACTGGGACATCCTCTGGTGTCCCTGCACTCTCAACCTCAACTGTTGATCAGGGCTAACTACCCCTGTAAGTAGGCAGTCAGACCACCCATACTACAGCAAAATATACATCCAGTATAGGCCTTCATGCCTATACTGAACAAGTAACCAATGGATAACTCATGACGAGTGGGTGTTAACAAGGGTCCCCTGGCCTGGAAAATTTCGTGGGTTTTAACATGTGACATGTGACATGGGAGAGGCGTGCTGTTATCCTGGATAACAGCACGCCTTAGATGGATAACAGCACACCTTAGATGGATAACAGCACGCCTTCCAAAAATGATGGTAAAGTATACAGGGTGTGCAATATCGACAGATATGTGTATGGGAATAGCCACGAAAAAGCACTGTGTACCCCAGAAATCGTGGTATAAAAGGTAATACTGTAAGGCACAATAAAAAGCGTTGCACTGTTTATTTACGTGGGTGGGCTGACAGTGTGGAAGTAAATGCTTAGTACCTGCCAAGTGCTTGGGACCTACCAAGAGGGAAGAGCACACGATTACACAGAACTTTACAGCCATTGAGAAGTGTGGAGTGTTGAATATGTATGTTCAAATATGAACCATAATCAGGCGTAGATATACAGAGAACTACAACAGATATCCTTCAGGGTATACACATATCAGCTTCAACCCTGGTCACATAAAATGGTTATTTCATGGCTGGCTCAATTTTTTATGTCTCTTTACCCTTAGGTGTGTATATAAACAATCAATTCCCATGGCGCTAACAATTTTACTACAATGTAATGGCCCTCAACCATGATAGTACTATCTCTAGGCCATATGCTGGTGTCTACAAAACAATAGCTATAATAATTAAAGTTACATGTATTTCCCACAGAAAACCAAACTTTAAATGATTTACATGAACATGGAAAACTGGCAAGCCATCACTATAATTGTACATCTTGGGGAAGAGATGAAAATTAGGATGACCTGCGCCAACCAATTGATGTGAAGATCCCTATTCCTACAAGCCTATGGTGATTCTATTCTCATGGGTTGCCTTTAAGGCGTCAAACTGACCCAAAAGGGTTGATTGGTCCACCCAAATGGTTGCTATAATTACATGAATGCCTTATTTGTGAGAAATAGAATCATTTGGTTTGTATCCAAGCACTATGCTAAAAAACACTCACGGGGATGGTGCATAAGAAAGCCTTAAAGGGTTAAAAGGCAAAAACATCAGCTCCAGTAACTCTTAAAAGCCTGTCGGGGAGTCAAAGAGGCAGGATTAGCACTGACAACGCAGCATTTTTAACCTTTGTGATGAGACTCGGTTTGGCTTAATGAAACTAATGATTGGCTAGGTATTTATATATAGAGTGTTTTGAGTGGTGGATTACAGGTCAGTACTCTGTAAAAAGGTCCCTCTGGACCAAGTTTCGCTTTTTTAAATATTGATATTAAGTAAGCAACAAGTAGTGGGAGGGATTGCAGGGTAGGCACTCGCTCAAAATTTTGCATGGAGTTAAACCTGATAAGCCTCTAATAATCCTTATATTTAGCCATGAATTGAAGATGAAATCATCATCTGATTTCCCAGGCAGAAGTTTACCCCCTGTTTTGTGTCTATTTGCTCAGTAAATATGTGTTAAAATATTTCAAAGGCACTAAGTAATAAAGCTGGATAAAAAAAACAAGTGTGTATTTCAAATTGAACAATGACATCAATCTACCATATTAATCCATCCAGCTCTTATGACTCTTTAACCCTTAGAGACCTGTCATCACCTAACAGAGAGGGAAATGTATATCAAAGTACAAAGACATTTTATTGGTTTGATACTTTTCCTCTACAGACTAAAGAACCAAAGAACCATTTCGATCAAAACTCATTTTCACAGAGTTTCATGGAGCTCCTTAACAGAGGCTCAGATTATTTGACCTATCCCACCATTGCCCAAACCAATGGCCAGAACTTGATCTGGAAATTTGGTAGGAGAATGAAGCTATATATAGTATAGGGTACGTCATTCCTGGAGCCACTATATTGGTACATACTGCTTGACAGTAGGCTAAAAGCAGACATGGAACACTGCAGACACAGTGCAATCCCTATGGGTTCAAAGCAGACATAGGACTATGTAGTGGAGAGTGACTGACACTTCTCTACCCTTCTCTCCACAATATCTGCATTCAGAATGACTCAAGTTGTCATGCATGGCCCAGCCCACATCTCTCTCATTTGATGACAAAGGATGGTTTGTTCACATGTTATGGCCATTATCCTGACCCAAACCATCCATTCACAGGAAGGTGTAGGCGTAGTCATACGTGGACAACTGTGTAACATACAAGTTAGTGTAAGGCCAATATGGCTCATCGTTCTCCACTAAGGAATCATACATACCGTGCAAGGCCTGCATATTGCCTTAAAGCAAGCCTAGCAAGCAACTTGCCAGACCTAAATCTATGCACATTTTGACACCAGAGAGGTGCTATGTTCCTGAATGTAGAGCATGATGCCCTAAAATGTTGCTGATACATTTTTGCCTGACCAGTTCTTATACCTTGGCAACAACACTTATAACCATAGAGGAACATTAACCCTTAGGCATCATGCTGCATTGACAGTTTAAGTGTTTATAAAATAAAAACACCACTTGAGATTGCTGTATGTCATCATATCAATGATATGAAGGGACTGGTCTTACACCGTGTGTGCCTGCTCAAGTACTTTGTGATACTGAAGCATTTTTTTTTCTCACTTTTTGCTACTTTTCAAGTTCTTTACCACTGAACTCAGACTAATCAAGTTCTCCTTCTATATTACTAAAGCCTTTTTTTTTACTTTTCAACACAAGTAATTTGTGATATTGAAGTATTTTTCTTTTAGCAATTACTACTGACTCATACTTTGCAAGTCCTCCTTATATATTACAACTGCCATTATCATCCTTCTCAAGAAAAAGTTCAACATCAGATGACTTATGATTTGGCCTTCCCACAATCAAGAGCAATCGAAAATAATGAGCCAGCAGGTTGTCTTAAGCTACCAAAAAGGACACACCATAGAATTCCCTCTGCCTCTCAAAAAGGATCATTTTAAACTCAGATGACATTTGATATTCAGATTCTGTGTATGTCTTTAAGGGATGCACCATTTTCTTTGCAACATGCAGTTTACCGCCTGGGCATACATCTTAAAGTGGAGGCCTCAGGAGGGAAAGCGAGAAAGACAGATTGGACTATCCTTCAACCATAAAGCCTATAGACATGGCTTAAGGCTACAAGGAAATCCCTCATAGCCCTTCCTTAACCCTGCCAAAGTATATAAAAGGGTGAATAAAAGGACTGGGATCGAACTAAATTGATGTATGACTTCCCAAAGGGACTGTGGGTCCCTGGGCTAGGGATGGGGGGGGACTTCTCTTTTGCTCCTTATAGGAAAGCACTATACATATGACACTATGTTACTTGCTGTGCATGACATTAAATGTCGGTAATTTTACTCTTTGCACATGCATGAGTGCACATGCAATCAGTTGAATCATTTGTGATAATATGACTTTGTAATGTCAGGAAAATGCCTGAAAATGACATGCGGATTTAGCGTCTTGGTTTACTTTTTGGCACTTGAAGTGTTAGCTATAAATTAGTATGAGTGTCATCCCTATTTTATCTACCAGATGCCTGTGGGTGGCACACACAACGCTGCTAGTGATTTGCTGGTATCTATATTTACAGGTTTTCCAAAAGGTCACCATGATGCATCAAGGCAGTCCTGGCAAGCCTTACTCACAGTTAATAAGCTGTTTGAGTCCAGACAATCTGTGAGTATATCTACCACAAATGATAAACATGTACCTAAACTTGTAATAAAATATATAGATACACCCAAAGAATTTATTTGTGGTAGTGTACCCCTATTTTGCATTGGTTTTGACTGGACTATATTGTACTCACCAATACAGAAAATGCCTTAGGTAGCATAAAGGTAAGTGAACATCTAGTATCTCCTCGCACCTCACCTACAAAGAGTCAGAAAAAAACACGGTCAGACTGATACAAACGACCAGTGTTGGCATCTGAACAATGATTCTGCAAACAGGACATCTTACTGACAAATACACTAGGAATCAGAAAGAATAATGAGTTCTGAGGATGGTTTACCATAAGTACAGCACACAAAACCTCTCAGTGTTATTGCTAGACTAAATGGCCAATTGGAATGTGAGTGTATAGGTGGCAGAAGTTATTTATGTTAGATCGTCTTAAACAGGCCATTGAACAATTTCAGAAACCACACATTGCCAGCAGCAACCCTTACCACTCAGCAGCCTTAAACCTATAAAACTACACTTCATCTGGACGTGTTTACTTCTGTCCAGAGCCACTTTAGTTAATAGACAGCCTCCACTGTCTATTACCAACACCTATTATTTTATGACAACCGCTACTCACTTAAATTTCCTGTGTAATCAGTAAAGACAAATGGGTTTTGTTCCACCAATAAGAAAGATTAAAACTCCAACAACTCTTTTTGATGGATTACCCCGGATCTTCTTTCTATGGTTGGATTGATCCTCTATGTATTTATCCTCTTTACACTTTAAGAGCAGCATGATGCTTAAAGGTAGGTGATCATTGGGTAAGGTACTTTAATACAGTAGTGAGCACTAAAGGCTTCTGTAAAGTTAATAACTAAAGGCGACCGCAGACGGGTTAGATTCGATTGGTTACCAGGAAGTACTGATCCGATCCGATCCGATCGGGAGAATCAAACTTGTTTGATATTGACCGACTTGATCGGACGTCCACGCAGACCTTGCCGATCGTCAGGATCAGCCGACCCAGTCGGGCCCGTCTGCGGTTGCCTTAAGGATATGACGAGGCCAAATACTGGGTGATCGCCTTACTGCCTGATACCATCTGACTACATCATAACCCACAGAATTTCGCAAGGACTTTACAAAGAGTAGCTCTGTATAAATTTGATAAGTGGCTATTTATGACCTCTTTGACTGTGTACAACCTCTAATGACTCCCCGCTGGTTTCCTTTGATGGCAGAGCCAAATCCTTAGGTATCAATTTTAGCTCTTATGTTTCTTATCATTGGTTTCCATAAATACACAAACGCCACATTCGTGAGAAATAGAATCATTTGGTTTGTATCCAAGCACTTCGATAAATAAGACTCACATGGATGATGCATTAGAAAGCCTTAAAGGGTTGGGGGGGGGGGGCAAATACATCCGCTCCATTAACTCTTAAAAGCCTGTCAGGGAGTCAAATAGGCAGGATTAGCACTGACAAAGCAGGAGTTTAAACCTTTGTGGTGAGGCACTTTGTTTTCAATCAGGTTGGCTCCATGAAGCTGCTGATTTACTATTTTTTTTTGAGTTTTGAGTGTTTGAGTTTCTTTTTTTTAATATTAAGTAAACACCAAGTTGTTGGATGGACAGCAGGGTGTGTGCTCACTCAAAACTTAACATGGAGTTAAAACTTTAGAAGCCTCTATCAACCCTAATATTCAGCCATGACTTGAAGATGATTTCATTTGATTTCATTTGATTTCCCATGCAGATGTTTTCCCCTGGCTTTACCTGATGTGTGCCTGTTATCTCGGGAAATGGGTGTTGAAATACCTCAAAGACACTGAGTTGGAATAAAAACATGTGTGTCTTTCAAATTGGCCAATGAATTTAACTACCATATTAATCCCTCCAAATCTTATGAGGCAAAGAACTTTTTTCACTAAAACACTGTTTAAGCCTTAGGGAGCTGTCGTCAACTAACGGAAAGGGAAATGTTGAATGGAAGTACAAGGACATTTTATGGTTTTGATCCGTGGTAAAGATTTTACTTTTCCTGCATAGACTAAAGAGTCATTTCGATCAAAACTCATTTTCACAGACCTCACCTATCCCACCTCTGCCCCAACCCACCTCTCTTCCCTTTGATGACAAAGGATGGTTCATTTACGTGTTATGGCCGTTGTCCTGACCCAAACCATCCATTCACAGGAAGGCGTAGGTGTAGGCATACCGGGACCACAGTGTTAGGCCAATGGAGCTCATCATTCTCCACCGAAGACTCCTAGACACAATTTCAAGGCTGTATATTTCATTTAGGCAGAACTGGGAAGTAGTCTGCCGGGCCTGGAGCGTGTTGCTCCTATGATAAAAAGAGCTGTCAGTAGGTACCCTCTTTTCAAAGGAAGTCACACTCTGCTTCACCATTCAACTTGCACTCACCACATTAGTCTGAAAAGTCACATGCCTTGTTTAAAACAGAGAGAGCTGCACTATCAGGTACCTACTCGTGTCACACACTCTATAGTATATTATACTGACTGACTTCTCCTAACTAGGTACTTACTCAAATCTCTAGCACCGTACTTGAATGACCACTTGTGAGCAACAAAAGGGACAAGTTATAGCTACATGAAAAGAAAGGACTGGAAACAAGGGCATTTTTAACCAGCTCTTCCTTTTACTGTAGGAGCAACACCCTCCAGAACTCATGCCAGGGTTATAGTCAGCCGGCCCAATGATACTGCTTAAGATCATTGACTTTAAGGTTTAAGGAAAGTCTTCTGGGACTCCTTCTGGTTTCCCTAGAAGCAAATGTTAAGTACACTATATGGGACCTGCCAAGGAGGAAATAGCTTAAAAGCACAGCAAACCTTTGCACCGGTTGAGGTGCCCCATGTAGCGTGTTAAAGATATATATGATACCCTACATAGTATAGTGTGTGTGAAGAAGTGATATTCATGTTTACCTAAGCTATGAAAATCCTAAAAGGACCGTGCAATGCAGTGCTTTTGAGTTACCACTGCACCAATGAATAATCTGATAGTTTATAGTTTACACACAGCATAACCATACATTTATATGTTGACCCTATTCTAAACGCAATGTTATCAAATTTTCTTACAAGTTTGATAAATGTATTGGTTTCTTGTACATGTATATCTTTTTAACAATATATTCTCTGTTGCAGTTCAATTATTTGAGGGGTTTCGCCTAGATCCCTGACAATGGGCACTTGTTTATGGTAGAGGGTGATTTTTGAAAACTCAGAACTAGATCATGAAACTTAATTTTATTGATAGCCCTATATCTTGGCTCTTTGGAAAGGTTCATTCAAGTCACTAACTCCCAAGCGATCAGTTTTTATTACAAATATTCAAAATTATATAAATGTAATGGGCATGAGTAAAAGGAATTCTTCTCTAAATCACAGAAATATTGGTCGGAACTACATGATTTTCAGTTAGGATATTTGATAAAAGGTCCCATAGAAACACAATGAAGAAAAAAAAATGAAAAACATATTGATATTGACATTACATAAGGAAATGATATGACAGGGGAGTAGGAAGCAAATTTTTATTGGGGGACCCAGGGGTCTAGGTTGGCGGGCCTGCTTTATTTTTTATATAGGCTTATATAGGGAACCTCCTCGTTATTGGAGGGGGACCCAGGCTCCCCTGCCCCCCCCCCTTTTCCTATGCCCATGTATGAATGTAATGGGATTGAGCATAATGGGCATGTAATTTGGTTACAAAATGAACAGGGGAAAAAGAATGCCAGCCAGGAGGATGTTGCTCCTATAGTAAAAAGAAAGAGCTGGCTAAAAATGCTCTTATTTCCAGTCCTTTCTTTTCATGTAGCTATAACTTGTCCCTTTTGTTGCTCACAAGTGGTCATTCAAGTACAGTGCTAAAAAAGCCGCCTTTGAGTAGGTACCTAGTTGGGAGAAGTCAGTCAGTATAATATACTATAGAGTGTGTGACATGAGTAGGTACCTGATAGTGCAGCTCTCTCTGTTCTAAACAAGGCAGGCGACTTCTGAGACTGATGTGGTGAGTGCAAGTATTTGCAGTGCATGACTTGTTTAGAAAAGAGGGCACATACTCACAGCTCTTTTTACAATAGGAGCAACACCCTCCTGAGCACCTCTAAGAAGCAAGAAGTCAGTGTATCAAGCTGGTCAGTTTCGCCGAATGCACTTTAATCCAGTATCAAGCCTCAAAGGTTTAATCAGCTTTTAGGTGAGTAAAAGAATAATTTCCAGATTATAAATAATAGAAGTTTTAGTCTGTGACTGTCATTGAAATTGCACTACATTTAGCAACCTATTTATGACCGTACCACCTTTCATTCTCCTTCCACTATGGCTCATTTAAACTTTTCAGGGCTGGATGATGCCTGCGAGCTCATATCCCATAGTGCTCATGGTGAACAGATGTAGTGCTGGTTAGTCAACAAAGCTGCACTGAGTTGCTCATTGATGCATCAAGTAAACCCTTCAGGAGTGCATCAACCCTGTTGTATTAGGATGATGCGCCTAGGCTGTTTGCTGGGCACTATACACCCCGTCATGCCGATTGATTTGCAGAATGCAGCCTTGGCGAATATCTCGCATTAATGCGTCATGCGGACCCTATGGGCTTGATGCAGACCCCAAAGGTCAGCATGATGCTCCAATGAAGTGGTGACAAGCAGACTCAATAGCAAGTGATTGGTGCATCATGAAAACCAAGAGGCATGATGCATCATCACACTACCTACTCCTAGAACGGTTAACTCTCCATTTGATTTAAGTCATTCCACTGTGTATTGTTTTCCAACTTTTCATGCTTTCAGAGTATTTTCCCAGGTTCATTAAGATAGACGGTTTCATTAGTGAACAAATGTACTTCTTTGTTTGCAGATTGAGTTTTTTTCCAGAGTCATATTAAAATGAAAATGCTGTTTGAATAGAGATAAAACAATGGAAATCAAACGTAATTTTAGTAGGATGCCAGTCCAAAGCCCAAAGAAGAGTAATGGAGATTTGATGTCATGTCAAACAGTTTACAAATGTACAGAGCCTCACCTTTTTCTTCAATTAATGTGTCAATTAGTGAACTGGTATTAAATAGCAATTACACAAAATTATTCCAAATTATTTCTAAAACACTAATGAATGCTTGGTTGGATACTCACAATCTTCGACCTATGTCATAAATTATAATGCTGTTAATGCATTCCTGTATAATGACTTTCTGGAGTCCTGATGCATAGATGCAGCAAACTCATCAGCGCTGCATTTATGCATCATGATGACCAAACAGGGTAGATTTATTTACTTCTGAAGGGTCAGCATGATGAATCAATGCAAATGTTGCCCAACAAACTAGCCAGATATGATGGCATTTTAGCATCAGAGTTTAAAGGAACATATAAACAATATGAACAAGATCTCGAGAATTTCCTAGGAATTTCTCAAGTCCCGACTTGTGAATACAACAAGAATAGAGAATGTGAATTTGGACACACCATGACATCTTATATTCGAGAAAGTTCTCTAGTCTAGATCTCGAAAATGGCTCGGGAATTTCTCAGGATATTCCCAGGAAATGGACATTTTTTTCCCCCGAGTATAAGATGTTCTGGTGTGTCCAAATTTCCAGGAAAGTCATGTTCTCCTTGCCCAATTTGTGAACATTTCCAACTCAAGTCCTGTTCAGTGGGACGTGTATCAGCACTATGGATTATGCTGATCTTACAGTATTGGTATTTTCCGAAGAAATAAGATAATCTGTTGTATTGTTTCATCAAGAAAAGAAAAGAAAGAAAATGAGACAATGAAGCCTGCAGCCTCATGTGGCCTTCTCTGGGGGTTCTGGTGTCAGCCAATAGGATGCCTTGTACCAAATTGCACAGCACTTGGTGCCTCCATCTGAACACCGACTCCAACAATAACAGTGATTGTGATTGGAAAAGGAGTGGCCTCAAAGTAGATGGTCTGGTTATTTTGATGCATGAATACAGCTCTGGTGAGTAGCTCTCCATGCTGACAATAGGGGTTGATACAAGTAACTCAACAGGGCTGTATTTATAAATCCAGGCACCTAATAGGCATGATGCCCTAACGCGCGCCTGGCCTTCACATGGTTAACCTAGTGAGAGCCGCTGATGCATCATGCCCTTTGGTCATCACCATGTCACTCGCCAGGACTGCATTCATACATCATGGCAACCATACCGGGTTGATACGTTCCAAGAAACTCGGCATGATGCTCCAATGAAGTACAGGCAAGGAGTCTTGCCAGTGCTTCATTGGTGTATCATGACAACAAATGAGCATAAAGGACCTTAAAGTGTTAAGCAGCTAGGCATCCTAAGGAGTCCTCCCTACTACAACCCCTGCCCAGTGGGCACACAATGTTGCATCAACATTGAAAACCAGTTGATGTTATGTTGATGGTGTTGATCAACCTGTTTTCAACACTTTTTCAATATTTGTATTTCAACGTTGTCAACCATTACCATTTCAACATCCAGTCAACAGTTGACATATCAATGTTGAAATATTGTTGTCAACTCAACGTTGATTCAACATTGATTTGTCAATGTTGAATCAACAATATTGATTTCAATGTTGATACAATGTTGATTCAACATTGATATGTCAACAAAACAACTGTCAACATTGTTTCAACATTGTTGAAACAATGTTGAGTCAACATAGAAACACAAACATTGAATCAGCGCTGATGGTTAGATTTTGAATCACAGTTGATTTTGAGTATGTTGTTTCAACTTTCAATTTCAACTCTATTTCAACCCTAAATCAATGTTGATATGCAAACATTGCAAACATTGTTTCAACGCTGAATCAACATTGATGTGCCCAGTGGGTGCCCGTCCCCTTCCCTGTCATTTCCAGACAATCAATAAACACCCAGGGCTGTTTCTACTGATTACACCTCACACGGATCATGTCCAACAAGTACGGACAACACCGTACTCTGGCTTCAGATTACTTTGGAAAGTATGATGCATTTATGCATCACGATAAGTATGAGATTTGAGGAAATAATCCTTCCATTATGGATCCTAGGGAGTCTGTTGAATAGGTTGCTAGGCGACAGTTTTTATCGCAAGACTTAGCCTTCCGATGATGCATACACTATCTACTCCCGCTCCTAAAACCCTCTTGTCAAGGCGAAACTGACACTTCCAAACCTCCTGACAAAGACTATAACTCTTGCGAGGCCACATCATGGCTCCACTCTACACCTCAATGCCTAAAACCCAGTCCTTAATCCTCTAAGGACCGATGATGCATTAAGTGATCATACCAATTGGTTTTCATGAATACAGTCCATGCCAAACATATGATGCTCCAATGAAGGGCTGGCGAGCAGAGCATTTCATTGGTGCATCATGACGACCTTAGGCCATGATGCCCTCTGCATCAGTGACCCTGAAAGGGTCAGGGTGTCATTGACACCTTCAGTCCTCCCGGCAATACAATTATCCATCAAAAGCCTGCCAGACAAGAACAACCTTCCAAAGGGCATCTGATGTCTCCAGGTTTTTGGTGATTTGTCAGCTTGCTACGCAAACACAGTGCTGGTGATTCAATTCGCCAGAAGTGCATTGATGCATCATGGTACCATTGTGGGAGTGTATCAGCCCATTTAGTATGATGCATTAATGCAGCACTGGTGGGTTTATCAAAACAACTGCATTCATGCATCATTACAACATACACTAATGTGTGACGCAACCCTTGATAGGCGGTGGCGAACTTTCTGCAAACCACTGAGAGATTGCTGTGAGATAAAAAAGAAGAAGGGAAGGCTCAGTTTTAGAATGACCTCACAAAAACAGGATTACCTGCTTGAGTTTCAGTGTCCTGAGACCACACCAGACAGTGCTTTGTCTCTCTTGAGGAGTTGTTTTGACATTGTTTATTAAGAAGCATGAATGTGGACATTCACCAAAGCTGCATTAATGTCTTCTCTTGATTCCTAATGATGCATTAATGTGCTTCTTGTGGTCACCATAGCAGCCCGTTCAACCCTTTAAAGGCTGTTGATGCAGGAGTGCATCATGCCCATTAGTCATCATGACGCACCAATGAAGTGCTGGCTAGACTGCTCACCAGCACTTCATTGGTGCATCATGCCGACCCTACAGTGTCGATACATAAACTCCCAGAAGTTCATCATGATGCTCCAATGAAGTGCTGGTGAGACTGTTTGCCAGCACTTCTTTGGTTCATCACGACAACCAATGGGTATGATGCATTTATCTGCAGCTGTCAAAGGGTCGAGCACCAGCACTCAATCCCCCTGTACTTCCCCTATTGAAGGCCAGCACTCAATTCAATACTGTTTTCAATGGTTAAGACAAATATCATCAGTTACCTCTGTGCTTCTGGAACCGATTCGAGACATGCAGATACCTTGTTTCACCATACTGTCATCTGTGGCTTCATTAAAAAAAAAAAAGATTTTACGCAATATAACTATTGTGGTTGAGGTTCAGTTTTACTAGGATCCCTGAAATATTCAACAGTTATTATTTAGTATAGTCAAGTGCATTAAATCACCCAAACGCATTGCACACAAGTTAACAATCCCATGATTCATTCCAAAAGATAGAAAGGATAATTAAAATGATCTCCCCCAAGACATGTCCTTTCTTTTCTACTTCGGTGACAAAAGACTTTTAAATCATGCAATATTAAACACATGCTTTTCTTTGCCATGCATATATGCATTTTTACCAGATTGGTATATGACAGTGATGGTCTTAGGAGGGAAATGAGTATGATAGATGAGAATATCCTTCAAGTATACGAAGCATAACATTGCTTAAGGCTTTCAGGAAATCCCTCATAGTCCTCCCTTAACCATCCCAAAGTATAAAAGAGGGTGAATAAAATGGGCTGGGATCGAACTAAATTGATGTATGGCAACCCCTGGCAGAAGAGAACTTCTCTTTTAGTCCTTACATGAATTCACGATAGGTGTGGGACCACATGTAAGCTAGTAAGTGTACTCTCCAACACATGCATAGGTGTATCAGCGGGTCAATCCTTCATGATTATATAACCCGGTAATTTCAGGAAAATGCATGATTGGAGCTAGTGGACTCGACACGACTGCATTCAGGTTCAGTGTTTTAATTTGGTTCTTGGCACATGAAGTGTTAGGTTTGAATTAGTATGTACCTCATCCTTGTTTTACCTTCAGATGCCGCCGGTAGGGGGCTCGCACGTCACCAGCTGGTCACTGGTAGTGCTTTGCTGGTTCCTCGCCTGTCCCCAGGATCTGGGAGGGTCGTGAAGCCTGCAGACTAGCGATAAGTGCCCAAATCAGGGCCCATTCATCGACGTTTGGCCAGCACATAGAGTTGTGGAAATTCCATTTGTATCGCCCATTCCCCCTGGCCTGCCCCAGGGTTTCCTCTACCACCTACCCCAACTAGGGGGCATTTCTCAACATACTAAGACTAGACACAACCAATATATGACTATGAAGGCCTCCAGTAACCTACAAGGAGTTGTACCAAATAGCCTTTACATTGCATAGGGCAGATGAAGACATAAAGAGCATATTCCACTTCTAGGACTATACACAACCAGTTTGGCGAATTCTCAGTAATCTGACCATTTTTTTTTCCGATGGCAGTGGAATGCTCACTTTGCAGTGAGCCTCAAGGGGACCACAGATGGTGTCGACTGATTCAGCAACCAGGAATGCCCAACCTGATCCAATCAGTAATATCAAACATGTTTGATATTGGCCAAGTTGGGCTCATCTGCAGTCACCTTCATGGAGGCACAAGGGGAGACAATACAGCTGCCTTGTAATACAGGGCTGTAATCTATAATCCATACCTTTAGATGGGTAAACAGTGATAGGGTGATGCACAGGTTTTAAAAATTTGATGCTGATGAGTAAGGGAGTTTAAAGAAGGATTGACAGGTAAAAATAGTTTCGAAACTATTCTTTTGTGCATGAGAAGTCAAGCCCCATCCTTCCTAAATGGTGACAGAGTGACGGCCGGAACATTTTGAGCGCCAATGTGTAGGCACTAATTTGGCTTGTGGCTCAACTTGAAAATCACAGGTTGTAAAATGTTAAGAAATACCCTCCAGGCTCATCCGATCACCTGCCACCAGGCGGGGACACTGTGCTGATCGGGACAGCAGGAAAACAGCATTTAACCCTTTAAGGCCCACTGATTCATCGATGCCTTTGGGTGTCATAATGCATGAATGCAAATCTTATGAGTAACTCGCGCTGGCGAGTAACTCACCCTGGTGAGTAACTCGCCCTTGTGAGTAACTTGCTGTGGTGAGTAACACGCCCTGGTGAGTAACTCGCCCTGGTGAGTAACTCGCCCTGGTGAGTAACTTGCCGTGGTGAGTAACTCGCCCTGGTGAGTAACTCGCCCTGGCAAGTAACTCGCCCTGGTGAGTAACTCGCCCTGGCAAGTAACTCACCCTGGTGAGTAACTCACCCTGGTGAGTAACTTGCCCTGGCGAGTAACTCGCCAGGGCTACATGTTTGCACCATTATGATCCTACAGGTTCGGTGCATTTGTGATGGGTCGCTATAATGGTCCAATAAAGTGCTGGTGAGCAGTCTTGCTACAGTCTTGCAGCACCAGTTTGTGGAACCTTTGTCTGACAGGGCTTACTCTCTCCATTACTCTACCTCCTCCTGGCCCACTCAGTTCTATCCCTCCTTCCCAGCCACAGTTCAACTTACCTCTCCTGAAATCTGTGAAAGACCCTCCATGTGTACCATCATTTATCAAGGGACTGATCATTTTTTAACAGGCGTTGATTGTTTGGTTTTGAAAATCTTTGCCTATGGAAATGAGAACACACCATTCCCCCCCCCCCTGCAAGGTTTGGCATGAGGTGCCAATGCACCGCTGGCGAGCATCGGCACTGCATTGGTGCATCATGACAATTAAGGAATGTATCCGAGAGGCATCATCTGACCTTTAAAGGGTTGAATGAGTATGTGTTTTACAGATGGGATATAAATTGGTACAATCATGTCGGACTAGCGTGGGTTTCTTTTCTATGGGAAGTAATCTACCAAATACATTTACTAATGGCAAAGTCCCGGAAGAGCAAGCGGCAAAAAACTCTGCACCATAAAACCTTGTATATAACCCACATCCCAGTAGTTGCTGGCTTCACATTAGCGTCATTTTGAGGCTGGACATGCCATTCCCAAGTACAGTGTATACTTCTGTGAAATCCTGCAAATAAGCCACATCCTGAGACATATATATATATATATATATATATATATATATATATATATATATATATATATATATATACTTATGTGCTGAATAATTCGTTTAAAATGGAACATATATATGTTATTTTCACTTATCTCACGATTTTGGCTTGGACAGTGCTTTTTTGCTCATAACCCCCATGCATTATCAAGCCATAACCCTACTCTCAGACCTTTTCTTCGTCTTCAAGAAGCTGCTGGTTTTAATCTGGACATGTTAATAAATTGGAGAAGTATACAAAGTCAACTCCTCCATACATTTCCTGTTAAAACCGTTTAGGTTCAACGGGGAATCGATCCCCGGCCGCTGGGGCAGGAGGAGAGCTCGCTGTCCACTATACCAAGCCGACCGGTGATAGAAGGCAAAGTACATCCAGTATTTGAAAATTTTTTCCCACATACCTGATGTTTGCAGACCTCGTTAGCATAGATTTCAATGGAGCCTGGTGGAGTTATTAACAGAGAACCATCCTTACATATCCTAGATGAACATGCCATGCCAAATTCCTCCATTTTCTTCGAAATAAATAAGAATCCATTGATTTTCCACATCGATACGTGTCGGCACCCACCTTGTACGGCCATTCCTTGTTTGACACGTGCCTGACCTAGTTCTTACATCCGGGCACCTACCCGCTCTGTCAACAAGAAGCGATGGCCGTGTACCAGGCCGTGTGCGTTGGATCGGTATGGAAAATCAATGGATTCTTATTTATTTTGAAGAAAATGGAGACAAAATGTATGCGAACACCAACTAGAGATCGTATATTTGGCGCTGCTAGAAGTATGGGACTTGACACGCTTGGATTAAACCCAAAAAGTGTTTAGAAAGACGAGGGTTTGACGGGTGGAGTAACAACAATGGCTACGCTGGCTTGGCAAACTGTGCGGATTGGATGCACTTACAAAATGTCTTCTCCTGGATTAATTCTTGGGTTATAAGGTAAGGAATTAATACAAAATGGAGGAATCTATGAGACAAATGCCTTAATGTATGTTATGGGAACACACTCGTGGATTTACGGGTTAATAATCCACGACCCCGAAGGGGGAGTGGATTATTAACCCGTAAATCCACGATCGCATTCCCATAACATACATTAAACGCATATTATCTTGATTGCCTGGCGCTAGAACTACATGGGGAATCCAGGGTTTACCTATCTCTGAGGCATATTATGGCAGTGAGGGACTTCAAATCACCGCAAAAGACGGAAATATGCACCTATGAAGACCAATAGAAAAAGAAAAGAAAGGTAAGAGGATAGACATACATTTTTAGCTATGTTGCATACTAGAGAAGGAATTTTTTAAGCCCACTTGGAGATGTATATAGACTGATTTATAATCATCATGCTGTAACTAAAACGTGTTTGTGTAATTTTTGAGGAGATTCTTCTCATGCCCTAAGATGGGACTCTAGTTTTAATATAAATGCACTGCATGGACCAATGAAATATGGCATCTTCATCCTTAATTCCACCTATATATGCATAAAATAATTGGAAGCCTGGGTCTCACATAGAGCAGCTGAGATGGATGGACGTATGATGGGGTAGTCTTAGAGGGAGATTCATCTCACGCCCTATCTACACATGAAAGTCCATGATACTGTTAGGCATTTTATATTTAACCATCTCTCTTATCATCCCTAAGTACCTACATAGGACAGAAATAAGACATGTGAATGATGTTTTCCTACTATCATCCTGGCCAGAGATATACCATGAATAATGGGAGGGAGAATCTCCTCACGGCCAGGAGATTCGTCTCACGCCTGGGAGATTCATCTCACGCCCACCAGTATATGACTGAACTACTCCATGTGCTGCTTGCTCACACTCCAATGTGAACTAGTATTCAACATACCTGTTTCCCTTGACTGTCACTAGATATTCACGTCATTAATAATATAAAATTTGTGTCTTAAATTTTAAATCCATTTTCCCATAAGATCTTGCAGGGTTAAAGCCTCCTTAGGGGGTGTGTGGGGAGAATCGCCTCACACCCTCTTTCAACAGTTCCTAAGGCCATGTGCTTGCAGGCATCCCTGGTAATGATATATCAGGCTGAACCTATACTCATGCCTGACTTATTCATTGTTATACCACGATTTCTCATGTCCTTCCATGTCATATGTTACATATTAAAACCAACAGACTATTTGATTGCCATGGTAGGGGTCGAACCTGCAGTCTCAGGTCCTTAGTCCAACTCCCTGTGCACTACGCCACAGGGACTGACGAGATACACTCGGTTCGAACCACGTCTGGATATGATACAAAGCCGTGTGCGCTGTTGCTGTCCGCTGCCGGGCGAGGAGGTGTATTCTACACAAACATAACCGCGAGAAGTACTTTTTTCGCCGTGTGCGCTGTCGCTGTCCACTGCTGGGCGAGGAGGTGTATTCTACACAAACATAACAGCGAGACGCATCTTTTTTCGCCATGTGCGCTGTCGCTGTCCGCTGCCGGGCGAGGAAGTGTATTCTACACAAACATAACAGCGAGAGGCATTGAATGGAGGAAACGCGGTGGTCTAGCGGTTAGCGCCTTGCGCTCAGCCGTGTGAGGTACGCCGTTCGAGCCCTGGCCCGAAGGCGTCTTTTTTTGCCGTGTGCGCTGTCGCTGTCCGCTGCCGGGCGAGGAGGTGTATGTACACTATTTTTCCCCGTCTGCCGCTGCCAAGCCTAGCCGAGACGGCCGCTGTCGCTGTCCGCTGCCGGGCGATGAGGTGTATGTACCTGTGTACACACACTATGGCTGGCATCGAGTCCCGGGGAGGGGGAATAATTTTTGTTTTCAAATTGAATTTATTGGTATTCTATTGATTATTTATTGGTTTCGTGGTATAAAATAAGTAGACAATGGATAAGTCATGACTCGTGTGTGTTATCCCTTGCTAACACACACTCGTCATGACTTATCCATTGATTACTTGTTCAATATATAGTTAGGGTAACACACATTTATATACATCCAAGTATGTAGAAAACGTAGGGATTTTTTAGTGCTGCACAAAATCAAACCATTCTCTCTTGGATTTGAAAATGAAGGAGATCAGACAGAAAGTAGGTGTTCTGTGGGTCATATTAAATGGTCTACTTTGATTACCATTTACTAAAACGGAAGTTAATTTAATGTTGCATAATGTAAAGGGATGCCATTGTATGCAGGAGTAGGGCGTGAGACAAATCTCCCCCTCTTTTTGAAGACTATGACACCCTATCTTTGCCACTACGCTGTAGACTTAGTTTTCATATTTAACCTAGACGTTATGGCTCAATACCTGTAGCATACACCTGTAAAATCTTTTCCATATGCTATTATATTTATTTGGGGCTCCAGTCAGCCCAAATCATGACAAGTCGTGCCCATTGACCATAAGCTGCAGTAAACCTGTCAAATTGTCGACAAGCGGCATCTTATGTGCATGGGTTTTATGGTGGTAAAACCTTTTGGTCCTATAGATTATCACTAAGAAGCATAAAAGACCATTAAGAGACATCCTGTGGAACATCAGAAGTTGTCCAAAGCCTGCAGCGTATATAGTTTTCACCTCATGTAGTAGTATCAGTACACACCCGATAAGCCTATTTTATACCGAGCCCGGATGTGGAGATTACACGGCCCGGCGCCATTTTAATATCCTCCTACTGATTTGTGTGTGGGCTCTGGCACTCAATACCCCAGACATATTACTACTATGTATAGACAACCTGATGTCTTTACTTTGAGGCCTGTTTAAGCATGGTGCCATGAAATTATGAGCACCCATCTGGAAAAATAACTGCGATAAAGTGGTACTGAAATATAGATCTATTACAGAGTAGAGACTGTCTGAAAGAGTGCCGGTCTTTTATAATTGCCGGGTATCGAGTGGTTTCAAACTCATTATGTCTCAGGTTGCATTAAAAACAGGCCAGTAGCTACCGTGTTGTCACGATACAATGATTTAGTGAGGGTGAACAGAATTGCATTGGTGTCAAGAGCTCAGCAGGATGCTTATATGTTGCAAGTCGCTGTGGCTGCATTCATGCATCATGACAACCAATGGGCATGATGCATTCACACACTAAGCAGTATGTCCTTAAAGGGTTGTTAATAGCTACTCATCCCCTCCGACAAGCTCGCTGTTCACAATGGATAGTGCTCTTGTGGCGGACGCCGTAGGGCCTCGGCTTATGTCAGTAGACAGAACTCTAAAGGCATTCACAGCCTGCATAGAATATATAAGCAAATGTCCACGACCATGGAGTATTTTTGCATCGTATTCCCAGAGGTGGTGCCGCCGTATTCCATGAAGCAATTATGGCTGGAATGCAGGCAGCACCACTGAGGGGAATACGATGCAAAAATACTCTATGGAAGTGGACATTTGCATTTATTTAATGGCTACACAGGTTTGAAATGCTTTAGATAAAGAAATTCAACAATATCTAGCTGTTCTTATTGCAGCAGGTCACATGACCATCAGCCATTGAATACAGGCATATTGTATTCCATCCCCCCGCTGAATATGGCGTGTCCAGTGCTGTTCTATAGTAACATTCGTATCTGCCATGACATAAAAATGCAACAGTCACAATGCATCCCTGGTGAGTATAATAAGCCTATTATGACTACATCGGTGCATCAAAGTGGTGGATTTAGGTTTATGAAAAGGAGGTGGTGCAGCCTCGTAGAGCCCATATTTCTGGCTAAACTTCAAGCTTAAATGAGCCAAATAAACTCTACGCTACAGGAAAATCTGGCACTGCATTATGATAACCAAGGAACAAGGGAGGCATCCTGCAGCATAAATGGGTAACTTCTATTGGTTGTCATGATACATAAATACAGCCCTGGTGAGTAACTAGCCAGGGCTGTATTCATCTGTCAGTCCGACCATACTTGGTTACACTCACAAATAATATGGAAAATGCACCAATGCAGTGCTGACTAGTAGACACACACCAGCACAGCATTGCTGCATAATTTTGACCAAGGACCAAAAGCATAGCCACCCCATATGGCCCTTCAAAGACTAAGTCAATAGACAAACTCCTATGGCCCTTCTAGATGTATTTACAGCTGCTGTCGGGTTGTCTGTAGATATGGAAATACAATTCATGCCTGCAAACATCCAGGGTGTGTGCAGCCTGAGTAGGTGCTGGCTGAACAGTATCTGAGGAGTCATTGATTATGGCTATCTACCAATAGTAATAGTCATAACAATGGGGGATAAACCTACCCCTACATCGCCGATCAATCCCAAATTTCTATCCCACCAAAGCAAACATGTCCTAAGGGTATATCAATATGGGGTATCGTAATTTAGCAATCTTCTGGAATGTATGTTGTCAATTCCTAGGAGTGCCAAGTTTGGGCTGAAACCAGCACTCAAATCTCGGAATCTTACTTTTTCCTGGAGTATCTTAGCAGTGCTTGTCTTCAATACCTGCATAATTCTCGAGATGGTAACTGTATAAGTTGAGCACCAAGTTCATCTCTAAAAAAGGTGCACCGTAAAATCAAACCTTTGACAAGGGTGAAAAACAAGTCCAAATCTAAATATTGGCTATTTTAGAACTTGATCAATATTGACTTGATATTGCGGTAGCTGTAGAGGATCGGAAAAAGTGGTGGTAGTATATGATCGAGAATATTGAGATTAAAAAGGATCCCCCTAGCAATACATGTAGAGCAGATGGATTTAAAAGATAAGGCTGGAGTCCATCAACAACATTCCATTCCATTTTTGCTTCCCAGTTTCCTAATGCTGTAACCAATACAACCTACTCTTAGGGAATGTTGATTTTGAGCCTTAACCCTAATGCCGGAGTTCAATGTGCCCATGGGTCGGTATGGTGCTCCAACAAAGTGGTGGCACTCCTGCATCAGCGTCCCTTAAAGGGTTAGATACACCTTTATGGTGAGAAAAGGGTAAGAATAGACAAGTTGTGGAACCTTTGCCTGGAGCTTAATTCAAAACATCCTGGGATCGCAACCCCAGCAATCTTAGTGTAGGCATATGTCATAAGACCTGGCCAGCCTACCCTAACTAATGCAGTGGTTGCAGGCCTGCCAGGAATAGTAAGTCCTGGAATCACTTCACTATTCCTTTTCCAGCGCTAAGATCACTGCAATCTTAGTGAAAGAGCACTTATAGGGAACACTCCTGATCGAAAGAGTAAATAGCCTGCTGCATACATATAGAGGGGAGGGAGGATGTTTGCTGAGTGTCCTTGAGGGCTCTTAGGGCTACTCATATGTTAAGTGCACTTTAAGGTAATTCTTCCCTTCTCTCTCTTTGTCTTGGGGAGGGGCACAATGCTTCTAATAGGCAAACATAATAAATCATACATTAATCGGAACATCTCTTGAATACTGTACTGGGTCAACTGCACCCTGTGCTCTTTTGTTAGCCCATATGGGTATGGGGAACGATGGTATAAACACTGTTGTGAAGAAGAGTAACTCCACAGCTATTCCTTTATTTTGGGACTCTTACCCCTGTGCCCAGTGAGTACTTCTTGGAATGGTGTAGGAGGGCTGAGGCTAAGATTGATGCGATCTTAGTGCTGGCTAGGAAATGTGAACGCAGTCTGATCTTAAGATTGCTTTATAGAATAATTCCTAAGATTGCTGGGATTGTGATCCCAGGATGTTTTTAACCTCCTACCTTATCCTATTAAGCGATGTTAAGATTAGACTGCGTTCACATTTCCTAGCCAGCAATAAGATCGCATCGATCTTAGCCTCAGCCCTCATACACTATTCCAAGAAGTACTGACTGGGCACAGGGGTAAGAGTCCTAAAATAAAGGATTAGCTGTGGAGCCACTCTTCTTCACAACAGTGTTTATACTATCGTTCCCCATCCCCATATGGGCTAACAAAAGAGCACAGGGTGCAGTTGACCCAGTACAGTATTCAAGAGATGTTCCCATGAATGTATGATTTATGCTTGCCTATTAGAAGCATTGTGCCCTCCCCCCAGGACAAAGAGAGAGACGGGAAGAATTACCTTACAGTGCACTTAACGCATGAGTAGCCCTAAGAGCCCTCAAGGACACTCAGCAAACGTCCTCCCTCCCCTCTATATGTATACAGCAGGCTATTCACTCTTTCGATCAGGAGGGTTCCATGTAAGTTGCTCTTGTACTCAGGTGAACCAAATATGCAATTCTTTCACTAAGATCGCAGTGATCTTAGTGCTGGAAAAGGAATAGTGAAGTGATCCCAGGACTTGCTATTCCTGACAGGCCTGCAACCACTGCATTAGGTAGGGTAGACTGGCCAGGTCTTATGATATGTGCCTACACTAAGATCGCCAGGGTTGTGATCCCAGGATGTTTTGAATTAAGCTCCAGGCCTTCTCACACTGGTACTTGGCCTCACCCACTCACTTCCATCACTCCTGTACAACCAGTAGCTTGGAAAACTCACACCACTGGGTGAAGAAGTGCAGTCAAGCAGGTGTCTGTTGCTAAACCATTGGAAGTCACTTCTGTCAGAGTTGTACTTCCAAAAACGGAAGGCACTCATCATTGGTAGTCTCTTCTCTATTGCAGACCATTTCCCAACGGAAGTGGTCTGGAAGTGGTTAGAAACAACCCCTCAACTGGAAGTTACTTCCTACATTCTGTTGCATAAGTATGTGGGCATTGGCAGTCTGGGAAACACTCAGGTATGACCACTTTTCTCACCATGAGCCCTCCACATAAACATAAGACCAAGACCATTTGGTCTTATGTTTATGTAATTACAGGCAGATTAAAGGGGACACAGAGGGTTTCCTAGGTGTCACATCTATGCAGATATTAATTTCCTTCCATCTCCTTGAAGGAAATGATACCAAGGAAGCTCACTAGATGGCAACAATGTAGATCCCATAGCCACCCCACAGTAAGGCCTGTGCATCATAGTTATAGACACTATTTGCCAGATGTCACCAAAGTTTTGATGAATGCCCATTTGTTAGCTGATCTTCTACCTGTCAACATACTTGTTTATAATAAGTTGTTCATTGGAAGGTCAGATATAGTTCATGAGGTACCACCTTTGTTCCACAGTATACATGAGACCAAATAGTAGGTTCCCTAAAAAGTTTGGGGTCAATGTGATTGATATTGATGAGGTAATTAAACAGAGAAGGTAACCTAGTGTGAATGGGGCCAATCTCCTACTGCCAGGCTAATACAAATCTATAGAAGGTGCTTGCTTACCCAACCCCTCCACATTCACATTGGTTTTTTTCTGCTTCTACCCAGGATACAAAATAATCACATATGTTCTGAAAAGGATTCAATGTTGCCTATCACATGGAAGGGTAAAATTGTGAACTTTTATTATTTGGAAAAATATGTCCAAGTGCCTACCGGTATCTGTGCAGGTGACTGTAACCAATACCATAAATATTCTACATTGATGCAAAATCCTACAGATAAGGTCCACCCTGAGTTCCTGACTGCTTTACAAGCTGCAGGAAACCTATGAAAAGGTCCATGACTTGCAGCTTATAGGCAGGGTTTTACATTGGTAAAAGGTGTCTCTCCTAAAGCCTGCCACTAAGAAGGGCACAAGAACACTAAGAGACATCCTGCGGAACATCAGAAGTTGTCCAAAGCCTGTGGCTTAGATAGCTTTCCCCTTCTCATGTAGTAGTATCAAGACAAACCTGATAAGCCTATTTTATACTGAGCTCAGATGTAGAGATCTGGTGCCACTTTAATATCCTCCTCCTACTTTTCTGTGGGTAGGCTCAGGAACTCACAGGTCCAGGTCCAGTCATATCAGTACCCTGCATGGACCACCTTAGACTTATACATTAGTCTGTTTCAACAGTGTCATGAAATCATACAAGCAGCCGACTTGAATTAGCGCTTGGGCAAAGCAGTATTGAAATGTCTTTTACAGACTAAAAACTGCATCTTCAATGATATCCGGTCATGCTGGAGTTGAACTACATATGCATCAGGTCACGAAAACAAACCTCTAGGAAGGTCCATGTTTCTTTGTCAAAATCTTCCAATATTAATGCAGTGATAGGGAATCAGATTGCACTGCTGCATCCTGCCTTCCCTAAGGGAGAGTATCAATCCTGTAGGGTCTGCAGGATGTACTTGTAAGCATGTGGTGGGTGATTCACTCACCACTAATCCCAGCAAATTGTCGTGAGTCCTCGTCAACCTGTGTGAAGTGGCTCACACATGTCGCTAGATGGAACAGGACGTTGTTATAGCACAAGATCACCAGGAATAACAATTACTATTCCACGTGAGTCTAACACGCAGTGGCGAAAGATGACGGAATGAGTTATCACAAAAAAAGCAGTCACCATTGATGACCAATCATGGCAACAGATGACGACAATTTGCTGGGCTCATTCATGCACTATGACGACCAATGGGCATGATGCATCAACGTACTAAGCAGTATGTTCTTAAAGAGTTGTTAATACCTACTCATCCGGTGGGAGTATTTACAGCTGGAGTTGGGTTGTGGGTAGATATGGAAATACGATTCCTGCCTGCAAACATCCAGGGTGGGAGTCTTGAGTAGATGCTGGCTGAGCAATATCAATGAGTATGGCTTTCTACTGTAGTGAGTGGCATGACAATAGGGGATGAGCCCACCCCCTCTAAACCCTGATCGAACCCAAACTTCCATCCAATCAGAGCAAACATGTCCTAAGGGTTTATTAAATGGGTTACCGTAATACCCAGCATGGAACATGTTCCCAGCAGCGAAACGTTGGAGCTGAAACGAGCACATTTGGGCTCCAATCTCGGAACCTTGCTTCTGGCAGTGTTTTTAGCAGTGTGTTCTCCTCGAGAAGAGAACTGGTAGGATTACGCACAAAATTTGTCTACATCGAGGTTCAAAAATGCACCATAAATGTAAATCCTCAACACAGGCGAATGGCAAGAAGGCCTACAAATTTAATTTTGGAGATTTTAGAACTCTTTTTTGATAATACGGTACTTTTAGAGGATGATTAAGAGCACTAGGATTGATTACATGATCGTGAATATTGAGATGAAAGAACATCTCCTTGAGCATAACAAGCAGAAAAAATGGATATGGAAGATAAGGGCGGTCTCCATCAACAATATTCCATTTCTTTTTGTCTCCCTTTTAAGTTTCACAATGCTGTTACAGATATATGCTTCTCCCCGGTAATGTTGATTTTGGCCCTTAAAAGATTCATGTTCATTGAAGCCATACTGTATTGCTTTGATATAGAGTTGGATATGGAGGGCCCTTTACCCATGGCTCTTGTGAAAGATATGCACTGAAAAGTCTACCTTTTAGTGCATGAGGTATATTTTGTGAGCTCCATACCTCTGGCGGTTATACATGACCGGAGCTTACTCGAAAGCCCAGTTTTTAAAAGCTGGTGAGATTCTTGCCCCGGCTGCATCCATGCATCATGACAACCAATGGCCATTATGCATCAAAGCGTGGTATGTCTAGTATCACTGCAGTATATAATGACAGTCAGTCGATTCCAGTGGGATTTCCTTTTTCAGTACAGACAAACTTTCATTTCTTATGTAAAAAGCGAGTTTTGCAAAAGGGTTTTCACCGAGTTAAAACTAAACGCTATGTCATACTGAAATAACGTTGTCATAGCAACATAAGGGAGACCCTCCTAGAGGTATTCTCACTGTCTGGCTGACTCAGGAGGGTGTTGCCCGTATGCTTAATAGAGGTGGGAGTAGGTACCACGTGTTCCACAGAAGTCACGCTCAGCTTCACCATTCAACTCACAATACAAGTTTAAAAGACATCTGCCTTGCTTAGAAATAAATAGTGTGTGCTGCAATATGAGATTTCTATTTTTGTTACACACTCTTCCAAGTGCTGTTGTGTTGACCACTTGAGTGGAACACGAAAGAAAATTAGGACTACAAAGAAAGCTGCAGGTGAGGTACTTCCCAGGAAAAACTACCTTTTTCCCATGGGAGCAACACCCTCCTGTTGCTGTGTGTACATAGTCATAGCATACTAAATAATATAACATAAAATCACTGAAATGGTATTGATGCTATTTTTTTTTTGTCTATGCAAAGACGGAAAGTTTGTGTGTTCCATGGATGGATTTGTTCTGAAAAGCACCAAAGATCTCTTAAATAGGGTTAAATTGTTTGTGAAAAAGGTCATTCGCTGCCTCACATCACACCTACAGAAGATGAACTTTTATTCTGCAATTGGTAATTCAACCATGACTGTCAACAGTGACCTCCATCTCCACCCCATTTGATTTAACATTAAAGTCTCATCTAGGTCAAAAGATACGGGACAAATATGAATGAGCATCTCTTTCAAGCTAAATTGGTAGGGAATAGCACTTCTATGAAGCAATTTATTTTCTTGAAGACAAAGATGGAATAATTTATACTTCTCTCACGAGATAATATTGCTCTGAATCATAAAGAATTCCTATGATCTGGTATTTTGGATAAAACGAACTTGTTTCCAAGTAATGAATTGACACCAGTGCTATTAACCAGGGAGCCATGTTTATACTAATAAATCAACATTATACATGTTCTTCTTAACCATTCACAGGTTGCCATGGACATCATGATGCATGGTTATAGGGGGCAGCTTGCCAGGACTGCATGAATGCATCATGCCACTTCTAATGGGTTGACTGGTACACTCCCACAGGACTGCTTTAGTGCATCAATGTAATGCTGGAGGGTATCTCAAAAAGATTTGGAATTGATCCTGTCGGAGGTGATAATTCCAAAATTGAACTCACTGACCTTCTGGAGTGGATTCCCTCTTGTATTGTAAAGAGGGAGTCAGTTATAGGAGTGGTATAGGAGGGGTCCAGTCTCTTATTTTGCAACTCGACCTATTTCTGTGCAGTTCACTTGTAGCAGAGGTCAAGCAGGGAAGTCTGTTCTTAGGGTGAGAAATGTAGGAGAACTGCAGGATCAAATAGGTACGGTGAGAACTGGTTTCCCAATCATTTTAAGATAGCCTCCAGGATAGCAGTCGGGCCCATTACTTCATTTGTGCATGCCGATCAATATTTGATGCACTTTAGCATGCCTCAGCAATCCCTAGAGGGCTAGTCGCTTTCCCTTCTGCCAGTAGGACCCTGACTCTTTGTACCTGTACACGGATCAAAAACTCTATATTTCCCTATGGCGCCATCCCAATTTATTTACCCATAATGCATCTTTTCCTCTTTGGTAAGGTAGCAGAACGCCCACCCGCTGTGCCGCCTCCTGGTGTACACTCACAGAACTACTTCGATCTACGTCAAACGTCATTTGCCATGACATCATAATGGGGGTTTGCACGTGACAAAGTAAGTAGCACCAGATGGGTGATGCTCTGTAGTACTACTAGTACTCACAAACCTCCTAGCTCCTATTTTGCCAGGGAGTATGTATATCAACCTTGTAGGGTCGGCATGATGCTCCAATGAAGTGCTGGCTAGCAGTCTCACTAGCACTCCATTGGTGCACCATGACGACCAATGGGCATGATGCACTCCTGTATTGATCAGCGACCTCTACAGGGTAAAGTTCAAGCAGAAATTAGGGGGCACGCGCACCTGCACTCCCAGTCTATATCCCCTGCTGAATATTGCCTGTGATATCGACCATAAGGATTTACCCATGGGATTGGCAAGAGGTTTCTCAAAATTCCAAAAGGCCATTATTGGGAGGCGGTCAATTACACAGGTGCTGCCCTTACGATGATTTCTGTGCCACTCCTTCGTGTCAGGTTCCTTCTACTCTTTGATGAAATTCTTCCCTAGAAAATGGCGGAATAATGGCATAGGGTAAGGTGTGAGTTCTGATTCGTGAGGATGAACCTCCTGTACTATAACAGCTCAGACATAGACCCGTCACAGCTAAAATAAATAAATCCACAATATTTCTCAGTGTGCCACAGGAGAGGAAGTAATTATTTCTACACACATAAGGTGTCGATAGGAATGGAGTGATAATTTCTACACACACATAAGGTGCCAAAAGAAAGGGAGTCATCATTTTAGGATCTAGTAGAAAGAGTGATCGGTCATACACATACATGAGGTGTTCGTAGAAAGGGTGTGATAATTCTTTTAACAAAGGGGGGGGGGGATGAAAATCACACACGCCATTTTGTTCAGACATTTTTCCCCTCCAGCGGGTTGAAATAGTTTTTCCATCTCCTCCAACCAAGTCCATCGCCCCCCTCCTCATTGTTAACCCGTTAAGGGCCACGAATGCATTCATGTATTACGCCCATCGGTCATCATGGTGCATGAATGCAGCCTTGGGGAGTGCCTCGCCAGAACTGCAGGATAGAGGGGAGGGTCTGAGATTTTGCATGGATACACAAAAAAAAGCCTTCCCTCCTTCTCCCCAAATTCTCTTTCCATCGATCAAAGGGGAAGAAATTCAGTGCACAATTTTTGCCTGTGCTAACAAGGAGGGTCTTTTTTGCTGGCATTCTTTTGCCCTCCCGCTCAAACCTACTATGATCCACTCCCCCCCCCATCCCTCATTGTATGAAAAGATGATCACCTCCTAAGCACTGCTAAGATGCCAGTGGTAAGGACTGGTTTCACCTCAATGGCGGAAACTGCACTCAATGGTCTAGACACCTCCAGTGCCCCTTTTTGTAAGGTTTTCTATGGGGATTAATGCCTGAGCTAATGCTATCTGCCACTCTCTTTTAGCTCTGGTTAGTGCAGGTTATTTTAGGAACGTTTATGTCTTTGGCCCTTCAAGGCTAATAATACATTAAAACATCCTTCTGTTTAGCCGTTATGATGCAGCAATGTAACCTGGTGAGTAGCATCATGCTCAGGCCTTTAACCCTTTCAAGGCTGATAAGGCACTAATGCATCGTGCACCTAGCTAGTAATGGTGTATGAATGAAGCACTGGTGTGCCTGGTGCATTCATGTGTTAGGGCGACTCTTTTGCTCAAAGCTACCACAATATGTCCCTCTTCACACCCCTCATTGTAAAAAAATATGCTCCCTCCCTGAGGTGCCATTCGAAAGGGGGAGCCACTGGTATGACAATACCAATATACAACAGACATAGATCACAGATAACACGCAGTACATGTACACATTTACAACATAAAATCCGGACAGATTAACAAAGATGCCGGATCTGCTCATGAACACTTTGTTGGTGCATCATACCGACCTTTTCGGACTGCACCAACCCTGTAGGGTTGGCATGTTATATGAATGTAGCCCTGGCGAGTTACCCACAAGGTCTACCTTCATGCATCATCATGTCGAATTGACTATGCGTTAATGTGTTAGCGGCCCATAAAGGTTTATCCTTGTGTTGCAACCGAAGTTCTGAGAAACCTAGCTGGAGTATGATTGTTAGCAATCTCTATATGCACCAGATGTAGAGCAGAGATAACTAGCTGATACAAGTTGTAATGTAAACAGAGGGTATTTGCCTTGTAGAATAGCAGGGAAGCTAAATAACTCTATTTACCATCTGATATATTTAATCAACTTAGAAAATTGGCATTATGGCAAAACCACTCACTGAGACTGGATCATTGTCATGAGTTCTGCCAATATCTTGAAGTGCTGGTTCCACTTTCATTGGTCGGGTGAACTTTTGTAGGATTCTTTTCTATGTACACATTTACAACATAAAATCCAGTCAGACTAACACAGATTTGCAGACCAACTGTTTCAGACCCAGTTTTTTTTAAAATAATACATCAATAAGGTGCTGCCAGTCTGCTCACTAGCACTTTATTGGTGCATCATGCCGACCTTTTGGGACTACATTAGCCCTGTAGGGTTGGCATGTCGTATGAATGTAGCCCTGGCGAGTTACCCATAAGGTCTACCTTCATGCAACATGACGTTGAATGGACATGATTCGTTAATGCGTTAGCGGCCCATAAAGGTTTATCCTTGTGTTGCCACCAAAGTTCTGAGCAAGCTAGGTAAAGTATGATTGTTATCAATCCCCATATACACCAGACATAGATCAGAGATAACTAGCTGATACAAGTTGTAATGTAAACAGAGTGTGGTTGTTTTATACCTACACAGTGGCTACATAATTCTATTTATACTCTGATCTTGAGTTAACCTGGCAGTAAGGCCCAAATGCTTCACTTAGACGAGGATTGCCAATATTTGCCTGGAGGTAGAAAGTGTGGCCTTGTACCTGTGCATTAGTGCGTATACTATGTATGATTGGTATGGAAAGTAGTAAATTTGGAAAGTGATGACTTTCATTTCTGATTTCAGGTCCAAGCCTACATCTTTCATCTTCTATTGCCATATTGATCAATTGCTATATTCGACATAATAACTTAATTCCAAGGTTGCCAGACTTCCGTTATTATTTTCACAACATTACAGCGTCGTCTCCAGTTGTATGGACGGGATATATGGTCACAAACTATGGGGTGGTAGACAGAACTTCACCCATAATAATACAAATGGCTGATAGCAATGTGTGGTATGTGAATATAACTGCATCCACTATCCACATAGCAGAGCCTACCCCCCTCCTTCCCCTTCCCTCCATCTCATCCCTTCTTCCACTTATCCATCCCCATTACATCCGCTCTCTTTCCTGTTGAATATTTACGTCCATCTAATGGAAAACTGTATCATACCACCGGCCAACCACTGATCACAAACAATCTCTATCCAGGAAAAGATGGGTAAAAGACACTTCCTGGGTGTGCAAGCAATGCCTGATGATGGCTTGTTGATGGCAAGCGTCTTTTGAATGCAGAATGACAATGGGTGTGGGCTGTGTTAGAGGCGCACAGTAGGCACATGGGATAATGGTTACATTGATACAATATTTGTATATTTTAAGAGGATCAATGGGCATCTGAAGTGTTGATGGTTTTTATGAGTCAAACAGATGGTTTAGAATAGATAACAGAACGTATTCATGACACTAAAGCATATTCTAGTGCCTCTAGGGGCTTTGGTATAGGATAGGATATACCCACTTTGCAGGAAATGTTTTCAGTAAATGAAATAATAGAAACTATTCACTGCAGACATCTCAGGGGATAGATGGTACCCATCTGGTAACTGCCATTAGTGATAACCGCTGGTAACATAAATGGTACCATAAAAGACATTCCACAGACTCAATTTATCAAGAAATGTTTTGTCTTACACAAGTAGGCCTACGGATTCCCCCCTGTCAGCCACCCATCCACCCACAAAGGTTCCATGCAGAAGTAGGGCTAGTTCTGGCAAGATCAACTAATTAATATGAGCTGATATATGGGAACCAATATGTCCCATGATTTGGATGTTATCTAGGGACAATTTGCCCAATATGACGTTTCTGATCATATTTTTTTTCACATTTGGCAGACAAAGAGTAATTCAAAATAATCGGGCTACTGCTTGTAGGTTTATATATCTATAGAAATAGGGAGAGGAAAGGACCAGGAGGGTGTTTCTATGACTGCTCTGTATGATCACCACTTAATGTAGTCATTATATAGGGTTTGGTGGGGCAGTCGTACCAAAGCAATCTTTAGTCAAGACAAGATGCCGGGCTGTAATGACATTAGAGTGAGGAGTCCCACTACGATTTGAAGGAGCCTAGTCGTACCATCTTGAGAAATGCCTTCCTGTTGTAGCAGAGAGAGAACCCCCTTCCTTCATTTGAACGATATGTAGTATGTATGAATGTATGTATGTAACTTCCACGGAGACTATTTTTAAGGCACTACGACTACACACAGCCACTGCAAGAATAAGCCAGGTGATCACATGGGTGCTGTCCTACGACTGCTCTGTACATCTAGCAGCTATGTTGCAATTACATTTCTTACAAGGTTTGGTAGAGCAGTCGTACAGGGACAGGCATTAGTAACACTGAGTGTATCAAATCAAATTGACACTGCTTAAGCTTCCTACTAGGCCTATGGTTTGAAGGAGAATAGTCATAGGGAGTTAAGAGATGCCCCCCTGAGCTGCATCCATGCATTATGAAGACCAATGGACAGAGAGTGCTAGTCAGATATACATGTAGTGAGATTGGTATTAGTATTCAGGTGCTGTGAATGATTTTCCACCATATGACATGACGTCTCGTGTATCAACGCCAGCTGACTTCTCCTGCATGTGTCAGGTGTTGATGACCAGAATATCGTTCCCCCTGGCAACCACACATCCACTCATACCTACATGCCCACACATCCCACTGTCTCCCTCTCCCTCTGTGCCCACTGCATCACGTCTATAACATCTTCCTCTCTGCCTATTCATCTCTTTCTCTCTTTGACCAATTTCCCTCCTGTTACGCTTTTCCTCCCTCCCCACTTTTCGACTCTCCTTTCCCTTTACTCATCTCACCATTCTCTTCCCATCCTCTACTGTCTATCCCCTCCCCCTCTCTCCTCCTCTCTCTTAACACTCTTTTCTCCACTCACAATACTTTCTCTTCCTCTCCTCTTCTCTTTCTCTCTCTCTCTCTCTCTCTCTCTCTCTCTCTCTCTCTCTCTCTCTCCCTCTCTCAGCTCTTTGTACACCTTTTTCCCTGCTCTCCCCCTCCTCTCTCTCTACCCAACACCCCTACTCTCCTTCTTCTCTCCTTCTCCTCCATCACCCATTCTCTCCCCTCCTCTCCCCCTGCTCTGTCAAATTCCTTTCCCTCCTGTCAGCATTTCCCACCCTCCTCTCAGACTTCCCCTCTCTATGCCTTCCCCTCTCTCGCCTCCTTTCTCTCTCTCTCTCTCTCAACACCTTTACTGCTCTTTTCCCATCCTCTGCAAGCCCCTTCTGTCTCTGTCTCTCCCCTTATCTCTTCCACTCCCTTCCCCCTTCCTCTGCCCCTCCTCCCCATAACAGTCTAAATTGGCCTCCTCCCCTATTTTTCCCACTGCCGCTCTCTCCCCTCCCCACACACTATCCCCTCCTCCACCATCCACCCTTCAGAAGTGGGAGTTGTTGGGGAGGAGTGCGAAGAAGTCCTATCCTACCAGCAGAACCATCATAACCACTTGACAGCTGAGACGTCACCCTGATAAGATTGCTGCCACTGGCATCGTTGGTCTCTGGTAGATATTAGCAGTACATATGGCCCAAGAATGCAGAAAGCTATATATGGATGTCCTGCAGTATTCACTATAAAGGTCCATGTAAGGCCCAGGGTCTCATATAAGGGATAGGAATATTGGTTTTCCTCTGTTGGAACATACTAATTTCTTCCCCCTCAACCAGACTCCCTGCAGGATTTTTCTACATTCAGAGCTAAATATTTGATAGAGGTGAAGTCCCTCACTTCCATTCAAATCTTCTTTGTATGATTCAACAATTCACCAAAACTATATCTTTGTAATTTTAGCAATTCCTTTTCTGCTAAAGATGGGATGAAGTATTCCTACTTAAGTGGATAACATTGAAGTAGGAATTTTGTATGAAGTGCTCAAAAAGCTGGAATGAATTAAGGTTCATTTGTGTCTTTATAAGAAGGTGAAAACCTAGAGGTAACTGAGAAAGGATTGTAGGTCATTCGGCCCCTGTCAAACAGCCCCTACCAATCAGCCCCCTGTCATTCGGCCCCTAGCCTTTTGGCCCCAAATACGTCATAATTACATCATAACTTCGTCATAAATACATCATTCTTCCGTCATAACTTCATCATAAATACATCATCTGCCCTTTCTCTTAATTCCTGCTGTAATTTACGTCATAACTTCGTCATAAATACGTCATAATTCCGTCATAAATTCATCATAAATACGTCATAATTTCGTCATAGATACATCACCACTCTTTCTTTAAACACTCCTTGTAATTTCCGTTATAAATACGTCATTAATACATCATAAGTACGTCAGTAATACATCATATGCTGTCTAAATCGTTTTGCTACTGGCTTGCCCTTAAATACGTCATAAATACATCATAAGTACGTCATAAATACATCATAAATACATCAATTTTGTTTGCTTTTTGGTTATGACGTAGTTATGATGTATGAGGGGCTGAATGGTAAGGGGCTGAATGGATGGGGCCGGATGGTCAGGGGCCGGATGGCTGGGGGCTGAAAGGTCCGAAACCCTGAGAAAGGCACTAATTTGATCAATCGTACATCCTTATGACTAATTTTGGATGTACCAAGGAGCTTTTAGTGAACCACTGCAATCATATTGCAGTGAAGCGGTGTAGTTTTCTACAATGAAGCCCAGGAAGCAGTGCAGTGGTACAAAAAATATATCTTAATATAACAATGGATCTCTGGCAATTTTGGCACAAGGATTTTACTGTTATTTCTTACACTATTTTTACAGTGTATGCAGACCCGCATACACTGTAAAAGCTTTGAAGATTAAAGTAAACAGTCTACTCAATTCTCTTCCTCTGTTTTAGTCCCTCTGTTCATGCAATCTACTTCACATCTAAAAAAATATATATGCCTCTCTTTCACCCGTATACATGATGCTTGAATGTATAGCTCTGGTGTGCCCTGGTGCATTCATGCATTAGGGAGAGCCCACAAGCCCGCGATATGATGTAAGCACTTTTGCTCAAACCTACCACAATCCGCCCCTCCTCAAACCCCTCATTGTGAGAAAATGATCAGTCTCAAGGTTCCAGTGGTAAGCATGAACCACTGGTATCACCCCTATGGTGCTAACCATGGTGTTAAGTATCCTCAGTGGTCCAGGCACCTCCAGTGCCCCTTGGCATAAGCTATTCTATGGAGATTAATACCTCAATTAATGCTATCTGCTATCAGGTCAGTCCCTCTTAGACAGGGTTAGTGCTCTTGGGGCTACAGAGACCTTAAAGATACCTTTTCAAGGCTGGGGTATCTTTCAGAACATGCAACAATTCAACCCGCCCAATACTCTGTCGCTATTGTCCAAGAGCATTATGTTACCAACTGCATTAAGTTTTGACTTCAAAGCTATAGTAGAAATAGAATAAGTTTATACATATTGTACTCAAACCCTGTAAAATGCTGTATATGTTAGGGATAGATCCTATGTTTTAGTCATATTCTAGTCATATTCTGTGATCGTAGTTATATGTTGGTGATCATAGAACTATCTCGGGATTGTAAGTTGTTTTGAAATAGACCCCTGACAGTGTGTTGGTGCATCATGTTACAAAGACATAGATGACAGAATAGACAGATAACCATCTGATGAATGTAGCCCTGGCGAGTTACTTCCCAGGGCTACATTCAAACATCATGATGACCAATCGGAATGATAGATTTATGCATTAATGCTCATAAAGGGTTATCCCTCTGTTGGCACCAGAGGTCTGATCATCCCTGGTGGAGTATTGTTATCAATCCCATTATACAACAGACGTAGATAACAGATAACAAGCGGTACAAGTTGTAACATAAACAGAGGGTGGTTGCCTTGTAGAACAGCAGGAAATCTAAATAACCCTATTTACCCTCTGATATAGTAAATTAATTCAGAAAATTGGCATTAAGGACAAAACCACTCACTGAGACTGGACGATTATCTTGGACTCTACCAAAGTCTAGTACTGGTTCCATTGGTTGACTGAACTTTCGGTAATCCCCAGGTTCTTTCCTATGTATTTTGTTCAGGATTAGCGAAAATCTGCAGCAGACCCATCATTTTTATCATAATGTGCGTACAAAAGGGTTACCCTTCTGTTGGCACCAGATGTCTGAGCAGCCCTACTGAGGTACCTTTGCTATCACTACCCACATACAACATGTGTATATCACGGATAACTATCTGATACAAGCTGTAATGTAAACAGAAGGCGTTTGTTTTCTACACCAGCAGGGAGGCTACATAATTTATTTATACTCCGATATCTTGAGTTAACATGGCAGTAAGGCCCAAATCATTCGCTGAGACAAGGATTGCCAATATTTGACTGGAGGTAAAAAGAAAGAAATCTGTTCACTGCTGCCCAGCTTTTATTATTTAAATATCCTGGTTGATAAAGATAGATGAAGTTACTGTCACTTACAATTTTTTTACTGAAAACTTGTGATAATATGCTATGCCTACTCTAAAAGATGGGATTTAATTTTGGGACAGCCGGTCAGAAAATTCGGTCAGAAACCTTCTTTTCTGAGACAGAAGTTGGCCAAATGTTACTTACATAAAAGGTGTGGAAAAGAATTTGTCAATCGGATATGCACTCTGAAGGCCTTATGTCTACTGGATAGTCACGATTTAGTTTATTGCGCATTATTAAGGACTTAAAAGGTCAAGGTTGATAAAAAAATACTGAGGTATCATCATTTATACCCCCTTATTACCAAAACAAGAGGTAATGTAATAGATGACCACATATAATTATACCATTTGAAAAATCTACACTGTTAGATAGTTAAAAAAACATCCCAATATAGCAGCCGGTCAGAGACCTGTCAGAAACCTTCATTTCCTACTTGCATTACTAGTCTATGAGACATAGCCATAGGCTTTTGCCAAATGTGTGGGAGTCGACATCAACTGTAACTGCTAAACCTAATCTAAACTGAAAGCTAACTCCATGGTGCACTGGTGTAAATAGTAGAGACTGGCGGTAGGAGATTGGCAAACAGCCCTCCACCTAACAAAGTCATCTATGTAAATAGGACTTTAGTTGAACACCTTAATAATATCTTTTTTGGTACCACCATTGGGGGGGGTCTTTTCCTAAGGTACTACGACTGCACACAGTCACTATAGTTTGAATCATTTATTATCAGGAGGGAAATTCCCAACTGTCTCTTCTAACAATGTTAAGAAATACCCTGCAAAGTGGGTAATGGCTGGTGACTACTTTGTAAGATAAACACCAAAGGAGTAACTATGTCCCCTATGGACACTTGGTAACCCGCCTCAAGCATGCAACACTGATGAAATTTGAACAAATTTGAAAACAGTGTCAAATTCTTAACTTGTCCTGAGTTTGCCAGACTTCTGTCATTATTTTGACATTTCCTTATTACAGCATAGGCTCCTGTTGTATGAATGGGATATAAAATTGTCCCAAAATATGGGGACAGAACTTCCCCTAATATCACCCATGATAATACACAAAGGCTGAGCCTATCGCAGAGCCTATCGCCCCACCCCCTTCCCCTTCCCTCCCCTCATCCTGTTTTCCTGTCAAATATTTGCCTACATCTAACAAAAAAAACGAAACCGCATCACCGGCCCACCACTGATCAACAACAATCTCTATATTGGAAAAGGCAGGAAAAAGACACTTCCTGGATGTGCGCGCAATTCCTGATGATGGGTTGTTGATGGTCAGCATCTTTTGAATGTGGAATGACAATGGGTGTGGGCTGTGTTGGAGGTGCACTGTAGGCACATGGGATAATGTGGGATAATGGTTATTTTGGTGCAATATTTGTATAGTTTAAGAGGATTGACTGGAATCTGAAAAGGGTGATGGTTTCTATGAGTCAGACAGATGGTTCGGAGTAGATAATAGAGTGTATTCATAACAAGAAAGCGCATCCTAGTGCCTCTATGGAGGGGGTTTGATATGGGATAGGCTTTACCAGTGTTGATTTTCGCCGTGCTTTAGATCGTAGAGGCTCGAACTCGACATTAGATCGTAGAGGCTCGAACTGTGCTCAAACTTTCCGTAGGTGGGAGCTTCGACCTAGCCGACGTTAGCACTGTGGCGGACGTAGCCAACACAGAGCTCCTTTCAATCTTATTATAATTTTCTAAAGGGCATTTCTCATGATTTGATGCAGCCTGTTACGTTTTAGGAATGAAGCTTTAACTTTGCTTCTATTGGGAACTTTAACTAAATTCTCTCAGTTCTGGGAAGTCCAGAAGGTCTGTTATTTGGGAAATATAGTTTGGAACCTAAACGACGTCTTGGTGCTTTGGCAACGTCCTAGGCTACACATAGTAGCCTACAGTTGCCTTGCAAGACATCATGCCTGGGACGTCCTGAAAGTGAAAGTGGCGGCTCAGTGTCTATGACGTTACACAAATCCCACTCTCCCAGTGGAAGCAGCGTGTGTAAACAGAGCGTAAGGCCTATCTATTCAATAAAAGTTGAATGGAGAATGTGAAAATGAAGTACAAAATGGCAGACTGCTATCATTTAGTTATTTGCAGTAATCGTTGCTGAATGTTTTCAATAAGTAGATGAGTTTTAAGAGTACAAATGTGCGTGATGGCTGTATAAGGAATGGCCCAGCAATGCCTGAAATGGGCCCGCATTGCCTCACCAAACCATGTCAATGCTGGAAATTGGCCATGCTGGGACCATTCCTCAAAAATAGAGCTTGCAATAAATGAGAAAGGCAAAGCAACAGTGACTGGTAGGCAGAACCACTAAAGATGGCGCAGCATATACTTAACCTGGGGTCTATTTCAAAACAGATAACGATTGTGCCCCCATTTGGAGTAGGCATTAATTATTTTCTCAATGGGATGATACTTAATATTTGAAATCCATGGAAAAGCGTCTTGAGCTGTTCAAAACTAAAGTAGAAATAGAACAATTGTACACATCTGTACTCAAGCCCTGTGCAATGCTGTATAATGGATAGATTACATGTTTAAGTCGGATTCTGTGATCATAGTGGTATTCTGGTGATTGTAAAGCTATTTTGTGTTCTTAGGTTGTTTTGAAACAGACCCCATATCTGTGAAGATGCTAGTACACAGTTCCCTCAGTTATATCTCTCTATTTGACCACTATTTATGCAGCCTACATCACATTTGTAAAAACATCTTGGGCCCTTACTTTCACCCGGGAAACACATGCATTTATCTCATTTCGTACGCCAGCTTATTTCGCATTGTGTTTCTCCAGATGTTTTTTCTCCAGGAATGTTTCCAGAAGTGTTTCTCTGAGTAAAAAAACAATAATCTCCATCATGCAATGCACATCAATTTAATTAAATCAAAACCAAAAACTTCATTTAAACTGTAAGGACAAACATTACATTTTAACCATTTGCAATGATCTTGCTGGTTTCATTTCACCAGTGCTGCATTCATGCATCATGGGCACTGTACATTGTTGATGCACTCCTTGAGGAATGTACTGATCAGCGATGCATTGCAGGTTGTCATGATGTACAAATGCAATGCAGGTGTCAGCCCTTTATATTGCCACCTATGGCAAATATACATAGAGGCCTTATCCCTCAGTGGGATAAATGTTGTTTTTTTCAATTTCCCTTTGACACTTTGAAGGCTGCTGATGAAGGAGTATTGGTCACGATGATGCACCAATGAAGTGCTGGTGAGTGTGAATGCTAGCGCTTCATTGAAGCATCATGGTCAGCCTGCGGGAGGTTCAGCATGATTCATGGCATACTAATGCACTCTTGGTCCTAAAAAGTTTTTAGGGGCTAGACACTGTTATACAAATAATTACAACCTATATTTTATAATTGCACAAGGATTTCCCATTACTGGTCCATGTCAATCCATCGACACTGTACATTTTTCTTTCATTTTGATGACACTGTACTAATTGAGATGTGCAGGCCCTGACCTTTTGAAACCCTTACATTCTACCTCCGTCATTGTTAGAAAAGTTGCTACCTCCCCAAGGTGTCAGGCGTAGGGAGGTATCACCTCCATGGTGCTAACTAGTCTTAGTGGTCCAGGCACCTCCAGTGCCCCTTAGTGTAAGGTTTTCTATGGGGATTAATGCCTCACCTAATGATAAATGCCATCAAGTCAGTCTCTTTTAGCATTGGTTGGCCCTCTTAGGGCTACGGAGACCTTTAACCCATTCAAGGCTGACAGTGTATCTTTGCATCATGTTGCACAAGACATTTTTTTATTGGTCCTTATAAAGATACACTATCTTAATATGATCTTCCAGATCCAAAATCATCTTACCCATATATATATATATATATATATATATATATATATATATATATATATATATATAGCAAAATTAGGGTTAATTGTAATCATGATGCTAATAAGTTAATCAAGTGATGATGCTATGGTCTTAGACAGGGAGGAACAATATATGCTGCAAAAAAGATCTGGCAGATGTACAAGGATATATACATGAGTGACAGATCAGTCAGATAACCATCCAATGAATGAAGCCCTGGCGAGTTACTTCCCAAGGTTACATTCATGCATCATGACGATCAATGGGCATGATGCATTTATGTGTTAATGCCCTAAAGGGTTATCCCTATATTGGCAGCAGAGGTCTGAACATCCCTGGTGGATTATGATTGCTATCAATCTCAATATACAACAGACATATATAACAGATAACAAGCAGTAACATAAACAGAGAGTGGATGCCTTGTAGAACAGCGAGGATGCTAAAAAACCCTATTCACCCTCTAATATCTTTAGATTAACTTACCAAATTGGTATTGATGACAAAATCACTCCCTGAGACTGGATCATTTTCATGAGTTCTGCCAATATGTTGAAGTGATGGTTCCACTTCCATTGGTCAGGTGAACTTTTGTAAGGTTCTTTTCTATATATACATTTACAACATAAAATCTGGTCGGATTAACAAATATTTGCAAACCGACCGTTTCAGACCCAATCTTTTTAACATAATACATCAATGAAGTGCTGCTGGATCTGCTCACTTGCACTTCAATTGAGTATCATGCCGACCTTTTGTGACTGTATCAACCCTGTAGGGTCAGCTTGTTGTATGAATGTAGCCCTGGCGAGTTACCCACAAGGGCTAGATTGATGCATCATGATGTTGAATGGCCATGGTGCATTATTTGTGTTAGTGGGCCATAAAGGTTTATCCTTGTGTTGCCACCAAGGTTCTGACCAACCTAGCTGGAGTATGATTGTTATCAATCCCATATACACCAGACATAGATTAAAGATAACTAGCTGATACAAGTTGTAATGTAAACAGAGGGTGGTAGTTTTATACCAGCACGGTGGTTACATATTTCTATTTATACTCTGATTTATACTTGGCACTAAGGCCCAAATCCTTCACTGAGACAAGGATTGCCAATATTTGCCTGGAGGTAAAAAGTTTGTACCTGTGCATTAGTGTGTATGATTGGTATGGAAAGTAGTCTGGTGAATTTCATTTCTGATTTTTACTTTTTTTAGGGTGGGGCCAAATGTCTTGGGAGTCAAGATCAATTTAGACCCATGAAGTATTGGATTCGGGCCAATGCACTTTATTTGGGCCCATGGACTTTATTCTCCTCCTCCATACCATGCCCCTTCTAGATAATGATGGTAAAGATTAGGGAGTGGTCATTTTTTAACAACACGGGGGTTATGAGTTTGCACACAGATGTGCAAAAATAATTTCCACCCACTGCATCTCACGGTTAAAATTTGTTTGACCATCCTATAGGAGATGTGCCTTTTTAACCCATAGTAACGCACAGGATTTTTTAGAAGGGCAGAAAAATGTCAACCCCCCTCCAAACCCACCAGACCCCCTACCTCTTGTTGTTAAAAAATGATCACTCCCTTAGTGCATAGGCCTTTGCCAAATGTGTGGGAGTCGACATCAAATTGTTATGGCTAAACATAATCTAAACTGAAAGCTTACTCCATGGTGCACTAGTGTAAATAGTAGAGTCTGGCAGTAGGAGATTGGCAAACCGCCTTTCACCTAACAAAGTCATCTCTGTAAATAAGACCTTTCTTCTCCAGTTGAACACATTTATAATATCTATTTAGGTACCACCATAGCGGGGGTCTTTTCCTTAGATACTATGACTGCCCACAGTCACTATAGTTTGAATCCTTTATCATCAGGAGGGAATTTCTCAATTGTGTCTTCTAGCAATGTTGAGAAATGCCCGGAAAAGTGGGTAATGCCTGGTGACCACTTTGTAAGATAAACACCAAAGTAGTAACTACAGAGGGCATGGTATGGCAATTAGCCATGTGTTATCAATAGTGACAACTTAATGCAGGGCTGTATATGTAAAAACCAAATCACTCATATTGGCTATGCATACACATGTGTATGGTGCACAGGTCAGCATTGACCTCATTTTTTTCTGGTCATCATAGAATTGTAACCTGTACTGGGAAAAGGGCCCAAGGTTATTCCCCCTGACAAAAGGTCCCTTTTTGCAGATCCTGTCACAGATTATCATTGAGACAGTGTCAGATCATACTGACTATGTGGAGTCACAGCATGTTTGGAAGTGGACTCCTGGTTATATGAATGGGATCTATAATGGTCCCAAACTATATGATACACTCTGGGAAAAAATGTTGAATCCACCAGGCATCCTGATAGAAATGAACAGTGAACCATCATGATTAAAATACAATACAGCGGAGTAGTGAAATTTCTACAATGAAGCCCCAAATGGAAGGGTAGTAACACACTGTGGTACGAGGAACTTCCGTTAAAATAGTATCAAATTCTTTAATTGTCCCAAGGATACCAGACTAATTAATTTGATATTTTTTTATTACAGCGTAGGCTCCTGTTGTATAAATGAGATATATAATGGTACTAAACTACACTGCAAAAATGGTGTTTAGATCCTAAACACAATTCTAAACATATTCTTGCAACGTTTTTGTGATCACATTAATTTCCTAAACATGTTTAGCCAAACAATGTGCTTAGCTCAAGTGTTTAGAAATGTAGGTGTTTAGGTTAAAACTTTTGTGCTTAGATATGTGAATTTTTTTGTTTAGATGTTTAAATGATTTGATGGAGAGTTAAGGTTTGCAGACATGTATGCATTAAAAAACAGAGATATTTTTTTTGTTTTTTTTTCTCATTTACTTGGGGGGGGGCATCAGCAGGTATTTACTTGTCAAAGTCTCGAAAGATGTCAGCCACACCTATATATGTGTACATATATTACACACTGCATCAGAATGAGAGACTTGAGAAAGTACAACAGCTTGACAGGAAGGACATTGCCTTATCTATTCTAGAATAACATCAAATAGGTGTCAGTCATGGAGTTAATTGATTATTTTATGGTAATGATTGTGACATGAAGTGAATCTAGTCAATTTTCTATTGCCCTTTCTATTCACAAGACTATGAAATGAAACCATGATAAACATGGGATTTGGGGACATTTGTCACAACAATTGATTATAACTGTGTGCAGATAGTCCAGTAAAAGGTAGTGCTGCTACCTGGTGTGGATTCATCATCCAAGTATCTAAACATATTGATGTTTAGTTCTAAACACCTATTATTCAACTGTCTCAAATCTAAACATCTAAACATGTTTAGCATAAATGTTTATGTAGTTAGAATAAATGTGATTATTTCCTAAATGTGTAGTCGATGAGACACCTAACTGACCTATATGTTTAGGTTTTAAACGTGTTTAGACCTAAACATGTTTAAAATCTAAACACCATTTTTGCAGTGTATTGGGTAGTAGACAGAACTTCTCCTAATATCGTCCATATAATACACATGGCTAATAACAATGTGTGGTATGTGGATATAACTGCCTACTATACACATGGCAGAGCCTACCTGCCCTTCCCCTTCCCTCCCCTTCATCCATCCTCCCACTTATCCAACCCCATTACATTCGCTCTCTGTTTTCCTGTCAAATATTTGCCTCCATCTAACGGAAAAACCATATCGCACCACCGGACCACCACTGATCACCAACAATCTCTATCCGGGAAAAGGTGGGAAAAAGACTCTTTGTGGATGTGCGTGCAATGGCTGATGATGGCCCGTTAATGACAGGCAGTTTTTGAATGTGGAATGACAATGGGTGTCGGCTGTGTTGGAGGCGCACTGTAGGCACATGGGATAATGGTTATATTGGTGCAATATATGTTTAAGAGGATTGATTGGAATCTGAAGTGGTGATGGTTTTTATGAGTCAAACAGATGGTTTGGAATACATAATGGAGCATATTCATAACACGAAAGCGCATCCTGGTGCCTCTATGGAGGGGGCTTTGGTATGGGATAGGCTATATCAACTTAGCAAAAATAGTTTTCAGTCAATGAAATAATGGAAACTATTCACTGCAGACATCTCAGGAGACAGATGGTACCTGTCTGGTAACTGCCATTGATAATAACACTGGCAACAACAGCAAATGCTGTGCACAAAAGACATCTTATAGCCTCGGTACATTAATAAATGGTTTGTCTTATACAAGTAAGCCTATGCCGGCTCTCCTGTCAATCTCCTGCCAATCACCAAACCAACCACATGGGTTCCAAGTAGGAGTGAAGCTGGTTCTGGCAAGAATCACTGTTTAGAGTCAATATTCAGAGAAATTCACAATAAATGACCCACTTTATGTGGGTTTAGACTTTTATAGAACTTGGGAGAGAACATGATCTGTTGCAGTATAGGTAGAACCCATATGCTTTATTCCGACAGTAGTTTTATATATGTTGTTTGAATGTCATGATATATCAAAGGGGTGGGCCAGTGTTTAAAGCTAAATGTTGACATTCATGCATCATGAAGACCAATGGACAAGATCGACATTAGTATTCAGGAAAGGTGTGCTGTGAATGGTTTCCTGCCATTGGACATGGTGTCTCGTGCATCAACTCCAAATGTCATCTGCTGCACCTGTCAGGTGTTAACGGCATGAATATCTTTCCCCCTGGCAACCACACATCTACCCATACCTACATGTCCACACACCTTTAATCTTGCTCTCTCTCTCTCTCTCTTGCTCTCTCTCTCTCTCTCTCTCTCTTTGCCCTATTTACCTCATATTACTCTTTCACTACATCCCCGCCTCTCACCCCTGCTCTCATCCAGCTCTGTCAATCCCCTTATCTCCTCTCACCCTTCTCTACCCTTCTTCCTCTCACTGTTTACCCCCCCTACCCTCTCAACACTCTTTTCTCCACTCACAATACTTTCCCTTCCTCTCCCCATCTCTCTCACTCTCTCAGCTCTCTGTACCCCTTGCTTTCCTCTCTCTCTCTCTCTCTCTCTCTCTCTCTCTCTCTACCCACATCCCTACTCTCCTTCTTCTCTAGCCTGTCCCACTCTCCTCTCGATACTCTCCTTCTCTTCCATAACCCATTCTTTTCCCTCCTCTAACCCTGCTCTCTCAAATTCTTTTCCCTCCGTTTTTCCCTCCTTTCAGTATTTTTCCCATTCTCTGCACGCCCCTTCTGTCTCCGTCTCTTCCCTGTTCTTTTCCACTCCCTCCCCCCTTCCTCTGCCTCTTCTCCCCCTAACTATAAACTGGCCTCCTCCCCTTTTCTCTCACTGTCACTTTCTCCCCTCCCCACACACCATCCCCCTCCCCTACAATCTGACCTTTGGGTGTGGGAGATATCGGGTAGGAGAGTGAAGGGAGGTGGCTGTGGTGCAAAGAAGTCCTCTACTACCATCATAAGCATCATAACCACTCGACAGCTAAGATGTCACCTTGGTAAGATGCCTGCCACTTGCAATGTTGGTCAGATGGGCTGGTCTTAGATAAGCACCAGGGATATTGTTGTTATGCACGAAATACACTGTAGAAAATGAGCGCCAGTTTAACATGAGCTGTCCGCGATAGAGTTGTATTGAATGATCAGTGGGGTGCTAATTTGAGTCATCCTGGTAGTTGTACAATTGCCTGAGGTCGCTAATACTGTAGGTGTTCTTCTTTTGCAACATATATACTTCTTCCCTCTCAACCAAACTGCCTGTATTTTTCTACATTCAGAGCCGAATATTTGATAGAGGTGAGTCTGTCTCTTTCTTTCAAATCTTCTTTGTATGACTCAAGAATTCACCAAAACTATAACTATGTGATATGAGCAGTTCCTTTTGTTTGATAAAGATGGGATTAAGTATTCCTACTTTAATGGATAAAACCGCTGTAGGAATTGCTCATGAAGTGTCAAGAAGGACAAATGAATCAAGATGATGACGACCTAGAGGTAATCATATTGCATTGAAGAGGTGTAGTTTTCTAAAAATGAAGCCCAGATGATAGTGCAGTGGTACAAGGAATATCCCTTAAAATAATAATGGATCTCTGGGAATTTCGGCACAAGGATTTTTCTGTTATTTTTTTACAATATGTTTTACAGTGTAGGCAGATTATATGCTTAGCAAGAGCTGTGAAGATTAATTTAAACAGTCCATTCAATTCTCCCCCTCTGCTTTACCTCTGTTTATGCAATCTACTTCACATCTAAAATAACATGGGGCTCTCTTTCACCCTGTGAACAGGTGCATTTTCTCATATCATATACCAGCTTATTTACCCTTTAAGGGCCGCTGATGCTTTAATGCATCATGCCCGTCGGTCGTCATGATGCACCTATGAAGTGCTGCTGAGTCTGCTCGCCAGCACTTCATTGGAATATCATGTTGACCTTACAGGGTTGATACATATACTTCCGCAGAGTTGGCATGATGCTCCAATGCAGCACTTTATTGGTGCATCATGACGACCAATGGGCATGATGCATTAATGCATTAGCCACCCTTAAAAGATTAACCGTTGTGTTACTCCAGAAGGATTTCTGCAGGAAAGTTTCCAGATGTGTTTCTCTGAGTAAAAACACAATAATCTCCATAATAGAACACAGATCAATTTAAATAACTCAAAACAAATGCTACATTTAAACCTCTCAGGAAGCACATTGCATTTTTTTAACCACCTGCAATAAGTCTTACTCAGTTTCTTTCACCAGGGCTGCATTCATACAGCATGGGGACTGTACAATGTTGGTGCAGTCCCTAAGGGTTGTCATGATGCAAGAATGCAGTGCGGGTGTCATGATGTGCCAACGCAGTGCACATGCCATGATGCCCCAATGCAGTGCTGGTGAGCACAGACCTGCTTGTTCTTTATATTGCCACCTGTGGCACTACACATAGCGTCCGTGTCCCTTAGTAGGAGTGCATCATGCTTATTGGTCGCTATGATGCACCAATGAAGTGCTGGTAAGTGTGAATGCATCATGGAGCATCATGGTGAGCCTCAGGGAGTGTACAAACCCTGAAGGTTCAGCATGATTTATGGCGTACTAACACACTCTTGGTCCTGGGTTTTGGGGCTAGATACTGTTATACAAATCCCTGTGTAATACCTATTTTATAATTGCACAAGGATTTCCCATTACCCATGCCAATCTTTCCAACCATACATTTTCTTAGTCCACATGCAACTCATCAATTTACATTTTGATGACTGTGTAGAAATTGAGATGCGCAGACCCTGACCTTTCAAAACTCTTACATGTCATATGGGACTGGTTGAGTATGCAGAGCAAGATTAACACAAGCTTCGGTTTCAGGATATTAACCATTAAAAGGTCATTGATGCAGGTGACCTGCACCAATGAAGTGCTGGTGAGACTGTTTGCAAGCACTTCATTGGAGCATCATGCTAAACCCTGCACTGTATACATGTAAACCTTGTCAGGTAGGCATGATGCACGGATGTAACCATGGCAAATTACCTGCCAGGTCTACAAGCATCATGACAGCCAATAGACTTGATGCATTAATGCATCAGCAGTCCTTAAAGGGTTGACGATGTCAGGAGAACATTGTTCATAGAAGGAATCTAAGGCTGCTTTCAAAATCAACCCACACAAAATGCAATAGCTGCTTGCCATTTTGTTTGATAAAATCAGGAGAAGATTCTTACTATTTTTATTGGGCTTTTGAGTAAAGAGAGGAAACAGGAAGGTTGCTTCCTGTCAAGTTTGAAAGATGCACTAAAATCACTCAATTATAAGAGATGCAGAGGAAGAGAGGAAAGAGGGTAGGAAGAACAACATAGAGAGAAAAAGATAGAGATAGAGAGAGGCAGACATTCAGACATACAGACATATATGGGACGTTGACAGTCAGAGGGCACCATCCTATTATTCAGCATACCAGCACAACCCTAGCTGCCCCATGTTCCGGTCAGAACTTCCGGTTCTATAATAGTACCCGTGACACCGGAAGTGAACCCTGTGAAGGCCGCATAGTGCAAAGTTCTGAGAGGATTAACCCTTAAAGGGCCACAGAATGCAGTGATACGTTATACTCATTGGACGTCATGTTGCCGAATGCAACCCTGGAGAATTGCCGTATGCATCCCTGGCAGATCTATTCTCCAGGGTTGCATTCATGCATCATGATGACACTCGGGGATGCATTCCCAAAGGCACGATGCACCATTGCAGTACTGGTCAACATAGTACTCTCAATGTTTCATTGTTGGATATATATAGTGATTGCAAAAAACATCAATTTTCAGACATCGTTATATGGGCCCTGAACGGGTTAATGTTGAATTTGGACTAAAACATGCATGTATACATGTGGTATTAGAGCCATTACACTCTAAACAAAAATGCTGTTAAAATAATTTAAAAATCTTTAATCTGTTGATATCACAGAGATTCTGAGTAATCCCGATCTTCACCATATTGGTATGTCAGGGCTTCTTTGTAGAATTTACACTAATTCTTCATATAACATACATGGTGATTTAACACACTGTTTTACAGGGATGCCAGGGAGATAAAACAGTCATTTCCTATCGTGTAGTCTACCAGCAGTATGTCCCAATATACCAGTAAAAAGTGGGTATTCCACTGCTGTCGGTCGGCCATATTTTTACTAATCCGACTGATTTTTTTCTATTCTTTTGTATAATCAAAAGAAATCAGATTAGCAAAATAAAGGCACCCACACACAGTGGCCTTTTTGGCCTATTGCTATGTGGAACATCCATTTAAATGGTGTCTATGGCTTCTGCCTGCTTTTACAAAATATTACCCAGAATAAAACACTCGCAGAAACAACCACACAGCAAATTTTGGACGAAGAAATGAAGCAGATATATGAGCCCCATGTATAGTCATGATGTTGTTTATACAAAGCAGGTTTAATCAAATTTGAAATGAAATTTGAATATTGAAATATAATCCATTTGAGGAAAAGCCCAAGGAGTTTGATACTTCTTCCACTCAAAGTGTGTTGTCAATAGAACTTACAATATTAAATCCTTGCGGATAAAAAGAAAAAGAACCTCAGCATGAAATGATCCTTGTCCTCTCAATGAAGGAAATTTCTTTCAAAATTATCAATCGACCCCCTGGGGCCCTTAACAGGGTATATTAACTCTGGAGCAATGATGATATGATCTCGATGACTCAGCAAATATGTACATGGTAAATTTCCAGTGGCAATTAGGCAAGTCTGACAGATTTGTCAATAGAACTATATTACAAAAGTGGTCATGTGAGAAAGAGGGTTATATTTGTATGGTAGCTGGACTGGCGTGCTGAGAAGAATGGGCAAGGGGTCATCGTGATTATAATGCAATTTTTTACGTGGACACAAGTTGATAATGCCAATATTGCCTTTGAGGTTAGATATATTCTGAAAGTCTGTTCTTCTTTTTATCCTATTTTCAGCTTTGCCTCATTTGTCCTGTTTTACTTGGTTCTTTACCGTCTTTTCTACACAGTGGCTACACGGACACGTCCAATAACACAAGTTGAGTCGGAAACAGTGTCATGAAAAGAAGATTAATCACCTCAGCACGTGCTGTTGAAAACTAGTATACATCCAAGGGAACACCGCGGGGTCATTTCATAAGGGACTACTATCACACAACATTTGTAACTGAAAATGTCCGTGGTAAAGTCAAGACCAGAGGATTTGGCGTTGCGGACAAAGAGGACCTCCTAGAGATTGAAACCTACAGGGAATTATACATAACAGTACACTGTCAGCCCCGATATTAAAGGGGCTATAAGGACCACTGTACTGGGTACAGTACAACCTACATCGGATCATTGGATTTCTACTGACAGCAACTACCACTGTTTTCCATAAAATAGAAGCAATCTACTGTTCAACTCTTGCCACCATCTAAGCCTCAGGGGGAAGAACCAACAACTGCCCTGTGTTCATATCTATTCCCTACAGGGTCCACACCAATGGGTTCTGAAAACCATCGATCTTTAATGGTGCTAATTTAAGAAGAGTGTGAGCTGCTCCTTGATGACTATTTCAAGTTGTGTGAGTTGAAGGTACCTGATATCTGGTATCTTATTGGCAATTTGGTCCGGGATGCAGTCTTACCCAGTAAATTGTCGTGAGTCTTCGTCAACCTGTGTGAAGTGGCTCACACATGTCACTAGATGGAACACGACGTCGTCATAGCACAAGATCACCAGGAATAGCAATTGCTATGCCATGTGAGTCTAACACACAGTGGCGAAAGATGACGGAATGAGTTATCACTCAAAAAGGAGTCACCATTGATGACCAATCATGGCGACAGATGACGACAATTTGCTGGGTAGTATGTTCAGAAATAGCCTCCTGATGATGAATCTAGTCTGCTTTTTAGATTTTTAGAATCTATTCTTCTTTTTAAATCACTATAATCTAGTCTGCCTTTTAGATTATTAGTTTAAGCCCACCAGAAAGATTAGTTTGAACTGGATAGTTTCTGTCTAAAGTTGTAGCACTACTTTATTCTCCATAGAGATGAGAGGAATTTACAGGAATTAGAAGAGAGAACTGTTAGGTCTAGCCCACAAAACATGCATGTAGGTATTCACACACTGCTTACCATAATTCCTTGTTTAGGTTCCCCAGCGGTGGTGCATACAGGATTTTTGAAATACAGAATGTGGCATATTATCAGCCTCATAAGACGTTTGCAGTTGGAGCGAACCTTGTACTTATAGACAAGGTTATCTTAGAATAGTATTTGGTGACTATAACGCATCCCTATTAATGGGTGTTCCCCATCCCTATCAGTGGGTGTTCCCCATTCCTATCAACGGGTGTTCCCCATCCCTATCAACGGGTGTTCCCCATTCCTATCAATGGGTGTTCCCCATTCCTATCAATGGGTGTTCCCCATTCCTATCAACGGGTGTTCCCCATCCCTATCAATGGGTGTTCCCCATTCCTATCAACGGGTGTTCCCCATCCCTATCAACGGGTGTTCCCCATTCCTATCAATGGGTGTTCCTCTGGTGACTGAATACGAGACTAGCCAATACGGTCCACCATGAAGTCGGAATCATAAATCACCCTATGTATAGATATCCACTACAATCAGCCTGCCGACTACTATCCATCTATCTCCATTTGTGTGCAACCACCCTGGAGGGGAGGAGGCCCGGAAGGGGGAGGGCACTCTCATGTAACACCGGCCCTGTGTGCAGGGTATTATCCATGCTCGTCTGAGCCTTTACGGTGCAGGATAAAGTGAGAATCATAAATCAACCTGTGTATAAATAGCCTCACCACAATCATCCTGCCTACTACAGGAGAGGGGTATTATCAGTGTTCATCTGAGCCTATACAATCCGCCATGAAGTCAAAATCATTAATCACCGTGTGCATAGATAGCCAGGAGGCTATTGCGAAAAGAATCAGAATCAGATTCTCACTGTCATAACTCACCTTCCGGTTCCTAGCTGTTCTGCTGCTTAGAACCAACTTCTCACCTTACACTCAGAATCAATCTTTTTAGTGTGAGTCATACTGGGAAGCATTCCCCAATTCCTGAAAACTTAAGAATCAATTCTATAACCTATTACCTTGCTGCAAAACAGGGGAGAAGTCATTGCCTCAGGGTAGTCAGTTCCCATTTGGGAATAGCACCTCCGACAGAATTGAATTCCTATCCTTTTGCAACACCCTCCAGTTGAATCAGCCTGTCTACTACAGCACATCTTTGTTGGGAACACACCCTGGAGAGGGGGGGGGGGTGCCCAGATGGTGGGGGGGGGGCACTCGCATGTTTAAGAGGCACCTTATACACAGGGTATTAACAGTTTTTATCTGAGCCCATACTGTTCACAATAAAGTCAGAATATCATAAATCACAATATGTATAGATAGCCACCAGAATCATCCTGCCTACTACTATCATCTCCATTTGCGTGTAAACACACTAGAGGTTGTAGAAGGCCAGGAGGAGGGGGGGGGGCGGATTATAAGATCTGTCTCATACACGATGTATTATCAGTGCTCATACGGTGCAACACGACCAATGCTCATCTAAATGGCAAGTGCTCATCTGAGCCAATACAGACCCCATAAAGTCGGCATCAAAAATCAACATGTGTATAGATAGCTACTACAATCGGCTTGACTACTAGTACCCATCTATCTCCATTTGTGTGCAACCACCCTGCAGGAGGGGAGACCTGGAAGGGGGGCACTCAGGTGTAAGGCACAACTTTTCTGCGGGTATCATCAGTGCTCATATAATTCCATACGGTCCAGCATGAAGTGAGGATCATAGCCACTACAGTCATCCTGCCTCCTACCACCTATCTATCTCCATTTGTATGTACACACCATAGAGGTGGGGGGCAAGCCCAGAAGGAGGGGGTACTCGCGAATAAGACGCACCTTATACGCCTGGTATTGTCAGTGTTGATCTTATCCCATACAGCTCAGCAAGTGAGAATCATAAATCACCCTTTGGTGACCATAACCCTTTCCTATTAATGGGTTTTCTCCATTCCTATTAATGGGAGTTCCTTTAGTGTGAGACTAGCCAATACAGTTCACCACAAAGTCGGAATCATAAATGACCCTATGTATAGATAGCTACTACAATCATCCTTCCTACTACCACCCATCCATCTCCATTTGTGTGCAACCACCCTGGAGGACGTGCATCCAACCTGGAGGACGCTCCGGAAGATGGGGCCCCTCTCCAAAAATTGGTTACCATGTGGGCTCACGATTTCTAGGGCCCTCCAGCAGGTATGTTTCCCCGGTTGAAGGGTCTTTATGGAGGTTGCAACATTGATTAAGATATGACATCAGGCATTCTCCTTGAAAAGGGGGCTGCAATCATCTATTTCTAACGATGAATAGAGTGACAAATCTACTGGTATGTCTGCACACTGTTATAAAAGTTATCATGCTGAGTGCCTCCCCATTTCCCACCCCTGGGGAGCAGGCGGCTTTAGTGTCTGGAGGTATGTACTCAGGGTGACCATGTGGCAGTCACGTGGTACTGGAGCATGCGCAGTGAGATGCTGCTGTGTACACTGCCTCATCTTGGCAAATAAACCTCCTCCTGTAGGCAATAACTTAGTTTGTAAATGGGGGTAGCTGCCCTTGCAGAAGTGCATCATGCCCATTGGTCATCATGATGCACCAATGAAGCGCTGGTGAGTCTGCTCGCCAGCACTTCATTGGGGCAACCTCCGGGAGTATATCGAGGCCGTGGGGCTGGCATGCTGTGTTAATGTATGACTGTATTCATGCGTCACGATGTCCAATCGACATGATGCATTCCTGCACCAGCAGCCCTTAATGGACTAAAGGCAGCTTATTCAGCCTCCCTCAATGAGTGGCTGCTGGGCTGTGGTGAGGGTTATCCCAAGGTGATCCTCTCTGCTTTAGCCGATACTTAACCCTTTGAGGGCCGCTGATACAGGAGTGCTACATGGTCGTCATGATGCAGCAACGAAGTGCTGGCGAGTCTGCTCACCAACACTTCATTAGAGCATCATGTTGACTCTCCCAGGATTGGTAGGGTTGGCATGATGATTAAAGGCATGCCTTTTGAATTGCTCACTGGTGATGGTGAGATTACTCACAAATGAGCATTGGTGGGTTATTTGCCAGGGCTGCATTCTTGGATCGGGATAATTTGATGGCGCTTAGCCTTATTAAATTTTGAATTATGCTTTAATACAGTACGCCTACTGCCGGTCATAATGCAGGCCTGAGAAGTAACCGGCCAGGAGGGTCTTGCCAAAAAAAAAACGAGGATGAACCTAGGTAAAATATTCAGAGAGTGCCGAGGAAAACGTGTATGGTCTAAATCGTTTTCATAGTCTTGACAAAAATATTACAGCAGAATGTATGGAAAACTATTTTTATGTGTAAAATGATGTGCACGTTTTCTCTAAACGATTATCAAAACAATTATTTACAAAAATGTGCACGTTTTCTTTCTTGCTTCACGTTTCTTTTTTGGCAAGATCCTCCAGGGCTACCTGGTAGATAACTGGCTAGGGCTACATCCATGCATATATGATGGTTTGAGGTAGTCCCATAAGGTCAGCAGAATGTTCCAATGAAGTGCTGCTAAGCAGTCTCACCAGCACTTCGTTGGTGCATCATCCCAGCCAATGACCATGATGTATATACAGGAGTTCAGACGCCCTTTAAGGGTTAAATGGCTATGTTTCTCCCTGATTACCTGCAGAGGACCTCACAGCAGCTCCACCATAACTAACCCTGCGTGTTCTTATGGTTGTTAGCATGGCACCTGGGGCAGTTAGTAATGCAATATAGCATAAATATAACAGCTCAAGGTTTGTTTTTTTGAGAAATATTGCACCAGCCGAGGGCAAGTGCAATATCATCAATGTACAAACAGTGGGCTGTCATATTTATGCCATAATACGTTTTTACCACCTTTTCCTCCATAATAACATTAATTACCTACCTGATATCTCCAGAACAAATACAGCAGAAGACATTTTGTAGGTGCCAGCGATACTCCCCGGTTCGCTCTGGGCGAAGTCATTATCATTGTTGTTCCTCAGCGGGTGCCGAGTTTGCACTCAGTTCTCATCTTGATTCCAAATTTGTCATGTTATAATATTAGAATCCCAACAAGTATACGATCCCTAGATGATGATTATTTTGAATATATTGGACATAATAAGCATGGAGGGATCATATAGACTATCTAAGGATGTGTACGTTTTAATATGGAGACTTGTCATGGTTGGATTCCATATGAAAAGTGTGTGTAAACACAGGACTACCACTACAGGTTAGATTTTACTTATTTCACATTTGATTTCATCACTGTTCAGTGTGGTGTAATGGCTAAGGCTTCCGCCTACTTCCACTGCGGCCAGGGTACAATACTCCTACGAGTTGGGACGATTTTTCACATTGAAACAACTGTCTCACCACTCTCCCAAAAGTGCAACTGACCAATGCAGGAGTCCTTTGTCGGCATGGTGGCCAAATGTTTGGAGCATCATGCCGACTTTCCTGTAAGTATCATAGACTCATTGTGTAGAAACATTAGTGCATTAGAGGCCTTTAAAGGTTTAACCTGTCATATGTGGCTCCCCCTGTCATCATTCACGGTAACAATTAACTCCTTTGCCACTTTGAGTTTCCAAAAAATCACAAATCTGCTTTCTCCTATAATTACCTGAAGGTTAGATTTGAAGTCTGAGTATCATAATAATGAGTGCCTCGGATGAAAGCTGCTTAGAAATGCTTTGGCCTTTAGCTCCTCAAAGACCGCGAGGGCCTCATCAGTTTTAATTAGGCACATACTTGCGTGTTTTAGTACCATAAAATCCCGCGTATAAGGCTGTCAAAACATCAAGTTTTTGGACTCCTTTGAATATTTTTAAGATTCTTAACTGTTTTTCTCATTAATGAATCTTCAAAATTCAAAAACCAGTGAGGTGCTGAAAGCAGCCCCTACACTGCAAAAATGGTGTTTAGATCCTAAACACAATTCTAAACATATTCTTGCAACGTTTTTGTAATCACATTAATTTCCTTAACATGTTTAGCCAAACAATGTTCTTACTTTGTGGGTTACACATCAACACCATGTTAAGAAATGCCTTCCAGCATCATGAGGTAGGAAACTAAAAAAAACAGATTAGGGAGTAAAATCAAACTTTGAAATAAAAATAATGCCATCTTAATAAGGTCATTCTCACGACACTGCCAATTAAGGAAAATCCGGCAAAGGAATCACTGGAGAGAGTAATCCCCAAAAGTAGGAGTGATTCATTAAAAAGGCTCACTGTGAGAAGGCTTCCGGTGAAATTTCTCCCAAAACTACATTTTAAATTCTAATTTGAAAGAGATCAGAACATGGAGAAAACACTTTGTTGGTTACATGTGTATACAGTCTGTCTTTCTCAGTTTCTCTCTCTTTCCCTATCACCATCTCTCCCTCCGAACTCTCGGTCTCTGTCTGTCTGTCTGTCTCTGTCTCTGGCTTTCTCTGTCTCTCTCCCTGTCTCTCTCTGTACCTCTCTCTGTTTCCCACTTTAGGACAGACAGATTGGCATACAGCATTATCTCCTCATGCAATTCCTTACAGGGTTAATTAAAAAAGTTCATTTTAGACATGGCATTACCCCCCAGGGTTCCCCATCCTCCCAAGGATGATTATTTGTATTGGGGGGGGGACTCAGGGGATGTTATCCTTCCTTGTTATCTCAGTAAAACCTGTGTTAAATGTCATGGTTCTACATTTTTTCACACCCTGCATGCCCGTCAGATGGTGCTGTCAGTTGTCATTTATTCAACACCAGCCCATTACCAACGGCTGAGACCCACCTGAGTCAGTTTCACTCGTTTTCGCTCAAGGTGTGGGATGTGGGTTATCTTTCACATTATGTAGTGTCAGTTTAGTAGATAAGGGTATGTTACTGAATAGCTTGTGCTATTATAAGAAGCAGGGAATACCTTACTCCAAGCTGATCTCAGCCCATTTTGAGTACCGTAATTTTCCTGTTTAAATGTACTGGCGCTTGTAAATTCCAAGTACTCATTTGCTCTTGTGTTTATACAGGATCTGTCTTTATTTCATGTTTGGAACAGTGGGATACAGACGCCCCATATGTTTAACATTACAGCATTGTATCTCACACCCCCGTGAGATAATCCAACCCCGTATCTCACGGCCACTAAAACAAATGTTCACTAGTAGTGGGTCTGGAGGCCATTTCTTAACACACTACGACTGCTGTACTTCAAATCGTACTGACTAGCCTTAAAATAGGGCCATTGCATTAATACGCATTAGTGCAAATGAAGGCCTACACCAGTACGACTGCTCTAACAAACCTTATGTAATTACTGCATAGCTGCTGATCGTACCGAGCAGTCGTAGGGCAGTACCTACGATCACCTGGCTTTTTTCTGAGAGTCTCTAATCATACTGGTGGTATGTAGTCGTAGTACCTTAAGAAATGACCTTCTGACATGGTTCTCATCTTTCTCAACATGGTACGATTGAACACAATCTCAATCGGCTTCAACTCATGAGATAAACCTCAGTCAGACCCACAACCCATGAACCTTTGTCTATTTATTTGAGACCGTTCTAGAAAGACTTAACGGGGGGCCTTAACCCTTCATTTCAGTGAGACCTGCATTTTAGTGGGGTGTGTTACTCCAATAGTTACTGGTGGTAAGCAGGCTTGTTGTGTTTCAACAAGTATGAAAAAGCTGTGAGTACCGTACTTACCACTTTCAGATTTAGGACAGCTCAGGTAGGTGTCCTAGATTTTCTGGGGAATATGCCCAACTTGCAAGTACGAAATGGGAAAGTACACACTGAACTTGTTAGTACAGGACTTACTGCCTGATTCATACCACCAATTTCGAGTACTACTTAATCCTGAAATTGCGTTAACACAACTTTGTACCGTACTGACATCTTTGCAAATTTTTGATGATTACCCCTATTATCACTGTTAACACAAGTTTGTGCACTTGCATTAAAGCAACTTTGTCTGTGCACATCCTAGATTCCTGCTTGCCTGTTACTCACAAACTTTCCAAAAGTTGCATGAACATAATTTTAATACTAGTAACTATTGGAGTAACAGACCCCAGGGCTTACATCTTTTATGAGTAATTGTCAGGAAAATCTTCAGATTGAGTGTTAGGTCCCGTTAGCAGGGTTGGTTGCCACAGTCCTACTTGGGAAGAAGGTCCCAGACTAACTACAAATTACAAGTAGTGCTGTTACACATTGTGTAGGAACATTTGTATTTTCACCTTGGATGAGATGCACTGTACAAGATCATTGGTGGGGTCTATTTTTTGTTAGAATCTGAAAATGTTGGTTGTAAAGCCATTTGGTGATCATTAATCATTCTGAAACATACCCCTGGTATTGCTATAATTTTGTTGGGGAGTTTGTAAGATGCCTGTTACACAGCGGCCCCTGCTTCTGTAGGCACAGATACTTCCTTCACCTTATCGTCTTGCGCCCTGAATGTAATGGCTTCCATGAAGCTCTCACAGAACCGCTCCCCAAGCCGCCTTCTCATATATCCCACCATCTTTACTTGTGCACATCTTCGACCTTTAAGTGCCGCTGATGGAATAATGCATCATTCTCCTCGTTCGTCGTGATACATCAATGAAATGCTGGGGCGTCTGTTAGCAATGGAGCATCATTGTCTGGGAGTGTCAGCCTCATCGGATTGGCACGAGACATTAATGCAATCTTGCCGGGTTATTCACCAGGACGACAGCCATGCATTATAATGGCACATTCAGATGCTTTGAAGGCCTGAGTCCATGTAGTCGAGCTCTAGTACACCCACAGAAACTCATAAATGTGCTCAGCACTTTAAAAAAATTGTCTGCAAATTAATGGCAAAATCCTTGGACTAAAGTTGCCTGAGATCACTTGCTATTTTCATACAGATTCCTTGAACTACCATACTGCCACCTGCGGCTTATCGTAGCAACTACACTGGTTCACTGAGATGCAAGTATAATGGTTCAGTATTGAGTTTTGTCGGGATTCCTTGTAGATTCAACAGTTATTTTGTTACAGTGCATATATATATATATATATATATATATATATATATATATATATATATATATATAGGGATACACATGTGTCTAGCTCCAACTAGACACATGTGTATCCCTTATCCCACACGTAAAGTGCCTACATTGAAGAAATAGCACTTTACATTAAACCATAATTGATAAGGAAAATTGTGACGACAGAAGCTGTGTAAGCTTGCACCGCGAAGTCCTAAATAAATTGATATGAGTAATACATTGATCATAATGTATCATACTGTGTTACCGGGCACAAATATTGATTATACAGTAACAACGAACACTCAGTAAAGACATTATACAAATATTGGTGTCAGACAATTCCTGTAGCTATTCACGTGTCAACTATTCCTTCTGTGCATGTGTATTGTAAATGGTAGAGTGTGTATAGGGGGTTCTATTGACGGCAATAGTATCCGTCAGCATTGACTCTAACCCTTTAAGGGCCACCTTACCATTTCGTCGGGAATAACCATCAAGGTTTGGAGGACAGTAGGACATTTCTCAAGATGGCACGACCAGACACAACCAGTATGACCTAAAAACCCTCAATATCAGAGTGGGTGATGGTAGGTAACACACTATGACTACTCTGTACGATCAGCACTTAAGGCAGTAATTACATAGGGTTTAGTAGGGCAGTCGTACCAGTTATATTATTAGCGACCACTAGATGCAGGGCTGTAATGGCATTTAACTGAGGGATCTCACTATGACTTGAAGGGGATCTAGTCGTACCATCTTAAGAAATGCCTTTCTGGTTAGCCCTGGCCCTTAAACCAGATATGTGCTAATTGAAGACCTATGTTTTTAGTGCTTAAGAAGTGTTTCAACAGGCTATGTCCCATACCCTGACACAAGACCAGCACTTATTCAAAATATAGTCCCAAACCCTTTATTAAGGGCTGCTAATGAATTAATTAATCCTACACATTGGCCCTCATAAAAACATGAAAGCAGCCCTGGCGAGTAAGTTGTCAGGGCTGCATTCATGCATCATGCCGACACTCAGGTTTATTATGACCCTTAGGGGTCGGCATGATTGTCCAACGAAGTGCTGCTGAACAGACTCGATTGATTGGTGCATCATGCCAACCAAGCAGCACTCCTGCATCAGCGGCCCTTAAAGGGTTAAATGTGAGCAAACAGTAGTACATTACTGCTTTATCCCCATTTGCAGACATAATGCATGAATAAAGGCCCTGTGAGTACTACACAGTCACTGCATTCTTAGTGTTGACACAGCTGGCAGTAAACATTGTCACAGTGCAGGGTAACTGGCAGTTGCCTCACCCATCATGGCGAATCCTAGATTTAGTATGGAGAACTAATAGGGGAGAAGTATCTCTGGTGATTTGAGTAATGTAAAATTGTTTAGTTTTGGTGTACAGTATGTACAATCATCTGGACTAATAACTGAATGCTGACATTGTCTAGAACAGTAGTATAGAGAGGTTTTAGATTTGGAAATACTAGGTTAACTGCACATATTGCAGCATTCCTAAATTCATGGCCATTTATGTGGTATTCCTGCAGAGTATTAGCAACACTCAATTCCTACTGAAATCACATCTTTACATCTCCCTCGACAGTCATATGAATCTCCTTAAAAACAGAAACACACAAGAGGGCCAGGTTGAACTATCCAAAGATGGTCACTCCCTTATGAGAAGGTGCTGCTTCAAAAATGGCCTCCTTATCGAAAATAAGTGCTGCTTCAACAAAGGTGACCTTCTTATCCAAAATAAGTGCTCCTGTTTGTTTATAATAACAAGTACTCGGGTAACTTAATTAGGAGGTACCAACTTTCAATTTTGGATGATTTCTATGCTATGTAGTAATTCCAGGTCTTGTCCCCATTAATACCCATGCCAGTTACCCTAGTACCTTCTGCACTAGGATTGTTGTTACATGATGACCAAGGAACTAGTTCAATAAGACACGATATAATTTATGCAAATGAGCCGTTTCGTCACCCATAACATGCATTCTCTGTCTAAATGGGAAAGCCTGTTCAGCTAATTGCATTGTAATAATGTTTTCTAAAGGTTGGCCCTGGTATTGAGTTATTCTACATCATTATTTCATTCCAGGCAAAACGTGTGTTGGAACCATTGGTAATCAAATCCAAGTCCTCCTGAGCAGATTTGCTAACCACCGCACCACTTTTCCATGTCTGAAGGGCATTCCTCAAGATGGTACAACTAGATGCAGCCACCTCATACAACTCATAACACCTTTATCGCTTTGGTCGTACAGCGCAATCATATCGAGTGGATTCTATGGTTCGCAGGGACTGGGAAAATACACTGAGCTGTATCAGGGAATGACTTGAAATTTTCCAAGCTGAGGTGTAAAGAACCTTGTCTATGATGCACAGTTCTGCCGCTATGCAAGGCGAATGATATATCAATATTTATCAAAACATGCCTAATTGTGAGTCACTTAGACCTAGCTATGTCTAGAGAGCTTACATTCTGAGGTGTAAGTCTGTTATAGAACCATATGTCTATCGTATACAATTCTGCTACTAAGTAAGGTAAATGATCTATTAGTATCAACAGTGGTCATATCCATGAAAAGCATAGTTTTGGTGTACAACATGTACAGATAGGCTATGGATCCAATACTAACTTTTGAGATTCAATTTCTTTTCAGTAAAGGGGAATTTGGTACCATTTTTGTTAGAACCTTTAATATGTCTCGATATACCGGTCTTCAAAAAGTTGGCTGATTCACTAACCAGCCATTAATCTCTTTGGACAGATTGAATCATGACCATTGAATTCTACTGTAATTCTGATTCAAAGAACCAGTCGATTCAGGAACTAGTCAAATTTTATCTGAAACAGAGGTGGCCGGTAAAGTGAGACATGACTGTATATCTGATTTAATCTGGATGCAACTGACACAATCATATAACTTTCTATTCATACGGTTCTTTGTTCTAGGCATTTGCTTATTTCAAAAAGAGAGGCGCGGGTTGAAAAAGGTGCTAGATCAGCTAATTATGAATGCGGTGAAATGCATCCAGTGGTAAGTGGGTGTGGATCATGTTCCATTTGTCTCACAACCTAAGGAGTCACAGGAGGGTGTTTCTGAAAACATTGAGTGTGGCTTTTCATAGTAGGTACCTCTGCACCACCCTTCAGAAGAGACTCATTACCGCAGACTTCTCTCAATTCTAATGTAAAAAAACACTGTGTTTTCATAAATGATTTCCAGGATCTGTCATATTAGAGTGTATTCAAGAGGGGATAGTTGTGTTGAGAGAGTGTTTTTCACAGTAACTCTTCATAGGCACATATTGCAGCACTCTTAAATTCATGGCCATTTATGTGGTATTTCTGCAGAGGATTAGCAGCACTCACTTCCTACTGAAATCACATCTTTACATCTCCCTCGACAGTCATATAAATCTCCTTAAAAACAGAAACACACAAGAGGGCCCGGTTGAACTATCCAAAGATGGTCACTCCCTTATGAGAAGGTGCTGCTTCAAAAATGGCCTCCTTATCGAAAATAAGTGCTGCTTCAACAAAGGTGACCTTCTTATCCAAAATAAGTGATCCTTTCACAAAAAATCGCGTTCTTGGTTTTGGAAACACCCCCCTGCAGTCCCAGAGCTTGTGGACACCCAGCACCATCTTCATCTAGCTACATATGTTAACCAACCAATGGGGGCATCATCTGTACACATACACACTGTGTGCAGGAAGAAAACAGACTAAGACCGACAAGACACAGCTGCGCCTGATGCAAGACTTCCCAGAAAGTCATATGAGAATTAGCTTCTTCTCCGCCTGTATGTGATATCTCTATGTGTTCAGCTGTAGGCTTATGGAAATGTAATTAATATAGGAATTTTAACATTAATATCTAGGTGTCTATGTAGTAAATAATGCAAATTGAGTTCCCTTTAAAAATTATATACATATAGATTTATTCCTAGGAATAACTTAAAAGGAACCCATGCAATGAGTCGTGATCCACATAATAAGTTGAAAGCTAGTCACTGAGAATGTTTATATGTAGAGTTTTGAATTAATTAGTTAATTCATGACACCATCAATAGAGATTTTGAATATAAACCTTACATACTCCCTTTCAACCTGACACATTGATATGAGGTGATTTTGTTTTCCAGTACCAAGCTAGTAGTACATTCTAGTCCTCGTGGAACCAGAAAATTAACATAGCAAATTATTATGTGATGGAAAAGCAGCGGAATCACATAATTATTCCTTGGGGATCCTTGAGGTTGCTGAGAATCGACAAGAGGGAAAATCCATTCATGTGCAGTCAGTTTTGCATTTAAGTTGATAACCCTGAACCCCATGGGTTCCCTCACAATAATTACAATTCTGCTTCAACCTAGGTATCGTATTTATGAAATTAATGCAAACATAATGATTGTTGAATCTGGACAGAATGTCCTCCAGCAGTTTTGGTACTCAAACAGCTTCCATAATTCATCCTCTTTGTCAAATAAAATGTCAGCTTGCCTTGACAGAAGATGCATCTATTAAATTTAGAATCTCATTAGACAAATTATGAGAAATTCTAATGTCCTCCTTGTCCCTTCACCCTCGTGAATGCCCTGGGAATAATCAGCCGAATTAGGAACAGCAGAAAACGTCACCTTTTTTGCTGTTTTCTTTTCTATTATTTGGATTAGGAAATAACGAACAAAGTATGTCATGCCAATTTTTTAGTGCCTCCAACGCTGTGTAGCGGCGGTACCACGAAGCGGTACGGGAGTGCACTATGATGATTGCATTTGCCCCATGTGATGAGGTCTCACAATGCAAAATTACTGAATAGAGAAATTGATAATTGTGAAATCTTCTTTATGTCTGCTTTTATGAGACATGTCATCAAACATTGGTATACCGACATTAACGGCGGGAGGCGTTTCTTAAGCAGTCACAACCGCATTTCTTGTTTATATCTCACAGATTTCGTAATGCAATTTGCTTTATGGAGTCTAGATATTTTCTCTAAAGGGTTTTAACACCTTTTTTTTGTACACTTTCTATTTATTTCAACATTTCTCGAGGGCTCTTCTATGGGCAGATAAGGCTTAAAAGGGCCTGCTGGTCCCTGTAAATCATTGCTGCTTCCGAGAAGAAGGGAAGCTCCTTCATTGCAATTGATAGATTGGACAAGTCGTTTATTTGGTGATGTTTGTGAGTAGGACAAGCAGACAGTGACGTATGCAAAACCTGTGTATGACGTCATCGGTCGTGCACACAGTCACCGCCGGCCAGGCCCAACCCGTTCTGGAGGCTGTTGCGAAAAGTTTGAGCTGTTGCTTTTCAGGGTAGGTACCACACTTCGAACATCCCTCCTGTACTTAATCACTCAGAACCACTTCCAACACTGCATTCCAGAAGGAGTCACTTTCCCACAAATCAAACTGTGTTGAAAAAGGTGGTCACAGCTGAGTGCTTCCCAGACTGCCCACGCCTATATACTTATGCGTATACTTCTCGGAAGTCTTTACCATTCAACATCAACTGTATAGAATTATTTATCACCTGAAATGAGAAATATCCCTGCCCCAGAATTATTCAAGACAATAGTCAAGAAAATGTTGTCTGACAACAGTTGGTGACAACAGTGTAAAAATTATACAGTAGAAAATTTACAGGGGATTTCTGGATGCCCCCCCTTGCCCCCCCCCATTATCGAAAGCAAATGAAACATGATAATATGAAGGTAACAAAAAAATACTTGTTATGTTAAATACTGCAGTGTTCTTACCAATACTGAAACATGGAACATGAGATATAAATAATATTACTTGTTACATATTATATATAAAACTGTTAATTCCTTTTGCTTAGTGCACATAAATTGAAAGAAAGACCATTATGGCTGCCTATGAGACTACCTGCAAAGGTGAATGGCGGCCACCTGATGTTTGCATGTGTTATTAACAATACGTGCTTGGATACCATCCAAAAAATACTATAAAGCAAATAAAGGAAATTGTTCTAAAAAAACAGAGTGTAGGAAGCAGCTTCCAGTTGAGAGGTTGTTACTAACCACTTCTGGACCACTTCTATTAGGAAGTGCCATTTGAAAATGCAATGGAGAAGAGACTACCAAAGATGACTGCCTTCCAATGGTTTAGCAACAGCCACCTGGCAATCTTCTTGTATGGCGATCCTTTGCCCAGCAGTGAGTACCCTCTCCACTGCAGGTAGGTTTTGCTTAAAGGCCTTATACGTGATATTTTTTAAAGTATTGGATGTAAATCTATATTGACTCACCTTGCAAAGGATGCTGATGATTATACCCCCGAAGAAATATATGTCTCCTGAAAAAAAGGCAAAAGTCAGAATCAGAATATTTGTAAATCTCATAATATCATTTCTATGGAATAAGAATAAATAAAAGCTTCACCGAAGAAGTCTATGAAATGAGGCCTTTATTATTTTATTTCAAACTGAAACTCCACCAATAAAGACACACCATTTAGTTATAAATGTATATGATTTGTTGACCCCTGCAGGGTCGCAGGTTTTGGTTATTCTTTCAGAACTTTTATTAGCCATAAGATATAGAGACATTTATGTCAAATGTCATTCCTGAGGTCCTATGTATCCTGGTCTGTACACATGGCTTTCCATTGCATCAGATGGATGAATATAATGTTGTACACAATCGCACAAAATGAGAAAGAGATAGATAAATAAAATTCATAACGATACATAGCATTGTTTTAAGCATCAAGAAACTTCATTGGCTAACAAGTTAATGACTGGCCAGTATTCTAGGAATGTTGTCTTGACCATATCATAGCTTACCAAAATTAATATCAGACTTGTAGCTTTGAAAGTGAATAGTGTTTCAAAATCTCTCGAAACGTGTCCAGCTCTTCAAATGACTCGTCATTGAAACCAAAATAAGGGCATTTTATTTTCACATTGTGTATTTCAGTAAATAAATACTCGATCCTCAAATAATTCAGACAAAGAAAGCAATAACCTCTGTAATTCCAGTTTCTATTTTCATCACGAAACAGATTGACTAGCTCTCACAGCTTACAATGTGAAACAGTCTCATTTAACTGAGACTGTCCAACAAATTTGTTTGCAAACCAATCACAGAACTTAACACCAGTGGTTTTTGGAAATTTCAGCGTTTTAACCCTTCAAGGGCGCTGATGCAGGAGTGCATCATGCCCATTGGTAGTCATGATGCACCACTGAAGTGCTGGTGAGCTTTTTATTCGAGCATCATGCCAACCCTCTGGGAGTATATGTATCAACCCAATAGATCGGCACGATGCACCATTGAAGTGTTGATGATTAGTCTCGCCAGCACTTCATTAGTGCATCATTGTGACGATTGGGATTGATGCAATTTGATTGTAAATCAACCTTTCAAATTCAAATTTCCCCATTCTTCTGAAATGTCAGCAAAGTCAGTGGGGTAATTTGCCTATCAAGCCATCATCATTATGAAAATAGAATGGTCGGAGTTTCTTTTTTCTTTGCTTGTATACATTAATTTCTTATTGTACAATATTTTTCTACATGTGGATTACAACATAAAAAAAACACACAGCAAAGTCACTTTTTGTCAGCATTTTAATTTGGAATTTTCATAATCGTGAATCAAATTACAATTTCCCAGTTGTTCTGAAATATCAGTAAGATTTCAGTAACGTCACTAGAGTAGTTTGCCAATCGTTCCCTCTTCTTTATAAAAATAAGAAATAGATGCCATGATATAAATTTACCTGAGAAGTCAAAATTGTTCTAAGATCGGAAATAGTTTATGTAATTGTGAGCATATGCTGACACATCTATCCTTTTGAGTAAACTCATTATGGACACACTATAAAAGATTGTTATTAAGATAATGGTTATATTCTTGTTTCATAGTCGGAGATTCCTTCTACACCAGTGTGTACTATACTGCTTCATTGTAGAAACTACGCTTCTCCGCTGCAATGCAGTGTTCGAATTAATTGGTCAGTTTTACTGAAATCCCTAGTAGATTCAACAATTATTTCTTGGAATGCACATTTGCAAATGTTTAAACCAAAGAGGCTACTGCATGGCACAGGTAACTCCAAACCATAAGAAGGCTCTTAGAACTCGGAGCACGTCTCCTAATAATGAGAGGCTTTTGTGTTTCTGCTTTTTGGTTATCTGATCACCACGTTACTGTCCTTGTGAAATAAGGTCTGAAGCCATCCCATTCTACAGTTAATCTCTTCTCTATTCCCTCTTGATAACCTCACAAGGACAAAGGTAGAACGTCTCTCAACTATCTAATAGTAGTCCAAGAATTCTAGACTTTCAGGTTAAACAAACTCGGAACAAGCTTTTCTCAGAAAAGATGCCCAGGAGGGTCCTAAAACACATACTAAAAGTCCCCAAAAATCCCCTTTGTGCTCGCTTTTGTATGGAAATTCAAGATGGCAGCCGTGATGGTACTTATCCTACATTCCCTGCACTTTCTAAGCTATATAGCTGGATAGAAATAGTTTAAATGGTAGTGAGATATGACTGCATATATTTTGAGATCCAATGACTATATTAGGGTTACACAACTCATAATTATTATTGAATGAGGTGACAAAATGGCCACCCGTGGTGATTGTACAAGATATTAGCGAGATGTGCTGAATCTTAGGGTAAAGGGTCCAAACATAAGCTCTTAAACTCAAATAGCCACTGTGATTAAAGAAAGTGGTAATGATGCAGCCTGGATCTTACAAACAAACAGACGTTTAGCAATGAAAATATACTGAAAACTTGTAAAGTGTTATCTGTATTGATTTCAACCAAAGAAGTTTAGATTAATATGTGATGACATTTTTGGAGTCAATCTAATAAACCTAATTAGCTTGTGGTGGGGTTGCTGTGTAAAACGACCTTGGACCTTAAATAAATCCTTAGACTATGTGACTAGAGCATTCTCTTGCATCCACCTGACTTGACACATCATGGTGTGTTGCACCCATATGTAATCCATCATCTTTCAAAAGCAGGCCACCAGGTCCTGTGGGCATGTGTGTGGATTACCAACTTACTATCCTCTAATTTCCAGCCCATTTTTAAAGGAGGCAGAGGATTGCTCAGTCGTTCCTGCATTGCATGATAGTTTCTGTGAGAATGTTATTTGGCCGCAGTGCTAGTGGGTAATAGGATGACTTATTCAAAATGGTGAGCTTATTGATCCTTTTCCAATCACTGGTTAACAAAGTTTTTGACATTAATCGTTGAGTTCTTGCAAGTAACAAAAGTTCATAGTTGTAATTACTAAACCATGTTAAAATTCTTTTGTTTACCCCAGACATGTAAAGCCAACACTCCATCACAACTATTGAATCATTGTAAATGTTATGTCTGTAATGGCCAATAAAACAACTGTGCAACTAGTTATGGCATCATTAAAAGTAGACAGTATTGGGTTTATCAGATTGAATTTTGTATTTTGGGAATGTTTTACTGTTGATTATCTATGGTTGTTTGGACTCGATGCACTTTCTCTTACAGCATATCAATCAGCATGGCCTTATCATTGGAGTGAGCTATTAATACAGCTTGGGTAGTAGTTGTGTGCATGATATCCTTGAAGATATCTAATGTTTAAACTGAATCTAAATAGCAAAGAAAGCAAAGGTTGTGAGTATCATCACTGAATATGGCTTTCCCTTCTCTACTACTAATCAAAACGTCTATTTAAAGGAGTACAGTTGTGTAATAATGGATTTTTTTTCTATTATTAAAACAGTGAAAATTGACTACTGCAAAAATCTAGTGGCAGGGAAGCCAAACCTTAAAAGGGTCAACCTGACAGATGCTGGTTCCTTCAGAGATCGTAGATTACAGCCACGGCAGTTACCCAGCGGACCCTGCACGCCCCAGTGCCGGCCACTAATAAGCAATGCAGGCGTCTGATAGCTACACGCCGGACCCCAGCCTCAGTCATATCCCCAGGACGGTCACGTGACTAGACTCACGGAGGACATCTCTAGTCCTTTATACTACAGGCAGGGATTAATGGGAGCTTCTGGCTTTGGCCCTGAGCTGAAGTTTTAAGGGAGTTTTATTGGGATTACTTGGATTTTTATGAACGCTGGATGGGTTTTAGCTTCACTTATCCAACTTTAACGCTGTAGGTGGAAGCCGATGTAGCATTGGAAGGGGACAAACACGGAGAATTTGGACAATACGGGGGAGGGAAAAAGTCCAGGGTAAGCCTATAGCCCAATGGGCTTTGTCAGGTGACTTTGGCCGCGCAAATCTTATCTAAAGTTCAGTGGATCTAGTTCTGAGAGGTTTAACTTGAAAGGGGGGTTGTCCCCAGAGTTTAGAAAGACCCAAAGAGAGCATCAAGTCAGGCTCAGTTACTTAGCTCTGTGTTTCTGTGGGGAATAATGTAATCAACACATTTTTTGTGAAGCTTAACACGACTAGATATATAAATATATACTAATGTGCCCTAATTTTGTTGTGTGTTCATTGCCTTAGTCTTCGAAATTAAGAACTCTGATAGGTTATAGTTAGAAACTATCCGACCAAATGTTTACCATAATATTAAGTCTAATGTCTATTTCTTTTTGCCTGGTTTCAATTAATCCTCCCCAGATACAAATTGTAGCGTCTCATTGCATCATATAATTTAACAGGTATGCACGATTTCAATAATTATCACCTATAACATTATGTTATATCACCCTTGTAATTCAACCCTTTCGCCTTGACAAAAAAGCAAATGTCTACTTACATGGGATATAATAATGGCTTCGTTGAATACGGATAGCCTCACCTCTGGGAATATGATCCAAAAATACCCCATGGTCATTGACATTTGCTTATGTATCATGTCAACTTTACTGGGTTGATGCACTCCTGGACGGTCAGTGCATCATGCCTCCCAACAACAGGCCTGATGCAACCCTGCATCAGCAACCCTCAATGGGGTATTGAATTTAATCAGTTGTGTCAGTAATAAGATGTGATGTGCACCTTACCAGCATTAACTGTACTATATCCTCACAATGAGTGCCGTGTCTGATCACGTAATGCGCATATGACATGCGTCTAACCCTTTAAGGGTCGCTCTTGCATTACTGCATGATGCCGATGGGTTGGCATGATGCATGAATGTAGCCCTAGCAAGTTACTTTCCAGGGCTACATGGATGCATCATTGGGTGAGACACACACTAAGAGGGTCGGCATGATGCTCCAATGAAGTGCTGGCAAGACTCGCCAGCACTTCTTTGGTGCATCATAGTGACCAATGGGCATATTGGACTCATGCATCAGTGGTCCACAGAGGGCTAATTATTAGCGCTAATTATGGGTTGTGTATTCCTTAATTAACCGATCAGAACAGCCAGCATATAGGCATACTACTGTGAACATGATTGCTAATTGCCCATATACATCTATCCTCATTGGGCCTCATTTCATAGCAGCGTCATACCTACCTGTGTGGTCTTTCCATGATATCTATGAAAGCAAGTACTGTTTAATAACTATGATCTCCTCTTTGCACCCTATTACCCAAGTGGTCCATCTGCCTATCCTATACAGAATGTTCTGTGGATCAACATGGGAAAGGGCACCCCTGTGATGGCACATGTGGAAGTTTCATTTTGCCTTGTTGATCCTCATATATTAGCCAGTGATAACTGCAATTGGAGCCGGAAGTCAGATATTAAAAATCTTCATCCTGCTGCACCTTATAGGAAAACCCCAAACCTAGAGAGATGCGTATAGGCACAACGGGTTCCTGTTCCTAAATCAAAGCGCAAATGACTTCTTTCTTAATCAGCTCTTAACAAAGTCCAAAAAATATTTAATCCATGGCCCACTTAAGAGAAACTTCAAACTCCAGGGTCCATGAATGATGCCCATTGGTCTTCCTTTTGAATTAATGCAGCCCTGGTGTTTCTGTTCATCAGAACTGCATTCAAGCATTATTTCTTGTTATAACCCCCGCCCACATATATGATTACTGCCTCTATCCCTTTTAGATATTGTAATCATTGTAACCCGTGTTACGCATGTCGCAGCACAAGGATCGAACCATGATTAATCCTCATTTAAATCTGTCCATCTCCCCTTAATCTGTCACGGCTTTGCAATGTTAAGTTAACATTAACCCTTTAACCCTTTAAAGGCCGCTGATGCAGGAGTGCATCATGCCCATTAGTCATCATGATGCACCAATGAAGTGCTGCTGAGACTACTTGCTAGCACTTCATTGGAGCATCATACTGACCCTTCGGGATATATATATAAATCCCGAAGGGCCGGTATGATGCTCCAATGAAGTGCTGGCGAGTAGTCTCACTAGCACTTCATTAGTGCATCATGATGACAAATGGGCATGATGCACTCCTGCATCAGCGGCGCTTAAAGGGTTAAGGGCAGCTGATGCATTAGTGCATCATACACTTTGCTGGGCATAATGTATTTAATGCAGTCCTGGCGAGTAACATGCCAGAGCTGCATGAATACATTATGCGAATCCTACACGGGTGATGCTACTTCCCGGAGAGACGGCATGATGCTGGAGTGAGGTGCTGGCAAACATACTCATCAACTCAACAACCGTTAATTATTCAAGGACCACTTATGCATTGATGCATCACACCAATTAGTCTTCATGATGCATGAATGCAGCCCTGGCAAGTAACATGATGTCACAGCTGCAATAACGCCTCATACTGACTCAACTGAGTTGATACACTTCTGAAGACATAACGTACCGATGAAGTGCTGGCAGGCCAAGACTTCATTGCCACACTGCGGTGAAATTCGGTCATCATGCACTCCTGCATTAGTAGCCCTTAAATGATTAAATTCATTCTTCCCCACCTCGCCTACTGTGGTATTACAATACTGGACTAACACTAGCATGATCTAATATCATGTAGATCTGATAAGCTTCATCCTGTTAAACCTAGGATTTAACCGGCTCAGCCGGATAGCGATAGTAACACAACCCTTTAATGGCTGCGGGTGCAGGAGTGCATCATGCCCGTTGGTCGCCATGATGCACCAATGAAGTGCTGGCAAGACAGCTCGCCAGCACTTCATTGGAGCATCATAACGACCCTCTGGGAGTACATGTATCAACCCAGTAGGGCCAACATGATGCATGAATGCAATCCTTGCAAGTTACTGACCAACCATCATGATGCATTAATACATCGTCAGGCCTTAATGGGTCAACTAGCTCAGCGGAATAGTGATAGTAATCTGAGCATGCCTTGGGGGATCTGTCAGCATGCTCCTGGATGATTTCTAGCATAACTGCTACTTGGTCGATCTAAGTACATACACATGCTCCCAATGAAATGATGCAATAATCGTAATTGAATAAGTTCTGAAGCTGTTGTTATTTCCTAGATTCTAAGGATTCAACTTGTCACATCGTGAAATAAATGAAGGTTAGCTACACTTAATTCTGAGGTAAACGACATTCGATAAGAAAATATGCTTCAATATGGGAGAATATATAACAATATGAAAATCTTCAGATGATCTGTACAGGCGAAATCATATGTTTGGCCTGGCTGAGGATTCCACAAATCATGGGCGAGTTTAATTTCATGCTGCAAATCTTGGGTACATGCAATCATTTGTACAATTTGCATACCACCAATTTACAATTAGCTCACTTGCACGTGCTAAGCAAGCCACTACATTTTTTTTCGACCTCTAGATGGCTACCACTCCTCTATTGCTTAACATTGTATCAAACTTCCTGGGTAAAACTGACTTACAAATGCTAGTAGAACTGAGGGTGTTGCTCCTATAGTAAAAGGAAGAGCTGGCTAAAAATGCCCTCACTTCCAGTCCTTTCTTTTCATGTAGCTATAACTTGTCCCTTTTGTTGCTCACAAGTGGTCATTCAAGTACGGTGCTCAAAAAGGGGGATTTGAGTAGGTACCTAGTTGGGAGAAGTCAGTCAGTAACATATACTATAGAGTGTGCGACATGAGTAGATAAGCTCTCTCTGTTTTAAACAAGGCAGGTGACTTTTCAGACTAATGTGGTGAGTGCAAGTTGAACGGTGAAGTAGAGCATGACTTCTTTTGAAAAGAGGGTACCTACTGACAGCTTTTTTTACCATAGGAGCATCACGCTCCAGTAATGTTCAATGTATCTGTCTTCATCCCACCCCCCTTACAGGCTCAGCAGCTACAAGCCAGGCGTGATTAGGATAAAGTGTTATTTTTACAAGGTTGGATGTCAAGGGTTTGTTGTGGTTGATGTAAGAAGGGATGGGGTAACATGGAGAGTAGTCTACCACACGTGTGTATACCTTATCTTAACCCTTAACTCTTTAAGCACCGATACAGCATTAATGCATCAAGCCCAATGGTCGTCATGATACATGAATGCAGCCCTGGCGAGTTACTCGCCAGGGCTGCATTCATGTATCATGCCAAGTATCATGCCAAGAAATGGGCATGGAGGACTGCAGGAGGTCCTTTTGAGTGATACACTCTTAACGAGTCGGCATGATGTCAGCCAGCAGCCACATCCCTGCATTGATGAGCAGGAATCATGACCTCTGAATCGCACACACTAACACAAAATAGGAAAAGAAATTCTCAGATTTAAACAATGTAATTTAGTCAGGAGAACAATGCAAAGCTTTAGGAAAATTGATTTCCTTTTCAAACTGCAAACACTCTGTCCAACTCATACGTCAGATTATCATTTCTTTTGTATTGTGGAGAATGATTTCGTTGTGTAGAAGCACCACGTGGTCCTTGAAAGGGTTATTTAGAGTAATGGTACTGATTCAACTTGCACTCCTTTACCCATTCATTAACTGTTACAACCTTCTATCTGCACCCAACCCATGATGACCTTCTGGGAGCATATGTTTTAACCCTGTAGGGTCCTAGCATACAAATCAGCATTGAACTGTGGTGTCCATATATATAAATGACGCTAGAAATTCTGAAATTTGAACTGTCATGGCTGCACTTACACATAAAATGAAACCTGTCTATATAACAGGTAAGATCAGGCCAGTGCTGTATTGAAGTTTCAATTGGTTGCCATAGTAATTGTCGTGTGGGAACAGCTGTGAAAGGGCATTCTTTAGATGTGTTGATTTCCAGTGAACCATAGAAGTACAACAATAGAAGGCGAAGTGGTGAAACGGCACTTAGATTGATGATGACTCACACCTTTCTGTAACAGGTAGCATCTTGACACCTGACTCCCTTATAAAAGGTTTGCAAAGTCGTGTTGACCGGACTATTCAAAAGGTATGAAAGGCTTTTGTTGAAGTCACAAGATGGGGAATATAGTTTTTAATCTGAAGAACTATTCAGTTTAAACAACTCTTTTAATACAACATTTAATGCATTTATATGCATTATGATGCCAAAGCACATAATGACATTTTACATCGCACTACTCTGTATTCAATGACTCTGATCTGATTCCATGCATTGTCCTTCCCCAACAATGCCCATGGCACCCCCCGTACCTAAGCTATGCCACCTAACTCTTTAAGGGCCACTGATGTAGCAGTATATCAATCCCGTCTGATGTCATGATGTATGAATGCAGCCCTGGCGAGTTTTATACCAAGGCTAAATTGACGCATCATGCCGATCCTATGGGGTTGATACACTCTTGAAGCGTTGGTATTATGCTCCAATGAAGTACTGGCAAGCAGACCCCAGTGACAGATATTGATGGGGGAGTGGAGGGGGGAAGGATGGGCGCCTCCTCCTTTTCCCCTGTTTATTAACCTCATTTTAGGCTAGAATTTAGCCAAAATTATGGACTAAATAAGGGGCAACACAGAGTTCATAGCTGCATCATTACAATGAGTGGGCGAGATTCCTGCGTTAAAGTGGTTTTGCCCCGCAAAGGGTTAAAGTATGTAATACATGGTTAAGGAGGGCTGGGCAGCACATCGGGCAGTCATCAGCGCTCCGGTGGGAGTGGGGACGGAGTTAATCAGCATTCCTAACACCACAGAAATTAGTCACCCCAGAGAGGCCTAGTCAGCTCAGGTATCCACTCTATGAGGTAACAGCCTCAATCCTGGCTCCACTGGGGGACATTTCATGATGAGGCATAGTCAGCTCAGGAATCCACTCTCTGAGGTAACAGCACCAATTTTCCATAATGAGCAATAGTCAGCTCAGTAATCCCCTCTGTGTGGTAACCGCCAGAATGCAGGCTGCACTGAAGGGATGTGTCATACCATTTACACAGAAAGCTATGAATTTCCAAAATTTCCCTTCCTCTCGGAATTCTCCCCCCTGGAATCCCTCAGCCCATCAGAATTAACAGCAGTGATTTATTACCTTATCCTAACCTGCCAATATCCCTAACCCTAATTCAAACTATGTGGAACTTCCTGCATACGTTTTAGGGGAAATAAGCAGATTCCAAGGGAGAGAATTCCATGGTAGAAACTTGAAATGTTTTAAAAGCGAACTCTTCCAGTATTTCAAAACGTATCATGTATACACAAAACAACCCCCTATCTTTTAACAAACTCCTAGAGCCTAATTATTGGGCCAATGTTGGCTGCCCCTTGGGCGTACATAGGCCCAATCATTGGCATTTTGACAACCAAATGCCGACATTGGCCAAACGTTGGCAGGATGTTTTGAAGCAGCCCCCTGCAGCACTGGGTTGGCTTACCGTTGTTGCCAAAGGACCACATAACAATGGATAGTGATATCATGGGTAAGTGTAACCTGTGTTCTAGTATCTGATATAGATAAATAGCGCACATGTATGTTGATAGGATTGTTTGTTCTATGTACTAGATTTGAACATCTAAGGGTGTCAATAAGACCAGTGGTATTTGAGTGAATGAGCATTAACACTTTGTCTTGAGCCCCAGAGAAACCTACGTGCACATGGCTAAAGCTATTTGCCCAAAAAATATCGCTTTTTTAGGATAAGAAAATTTGGGTATTTGTAACAAGATTGCATGGAGATAGATCTAATCAGATTATTTGCGTTACTGTTTCTTTTTTTGCCCTTCCAAAAATGAATCATATAGATTGAATCGATTTGTAAGTTTCTCCTCAAATGAGCCTGCTGACCAACTAACCTTATATGTGAAATCAGTCTTAACATTGTATCAAAAACTTTCTAGAAAGGAAATAGCAACTAGGTGCAGGGGCACTAAGAATTACCAGACTGACCCTGGCCAATGTCAGTGTCTATCCCTGAATTTATTCCATCTATCGGCCAAAAATATGGCAAAGAAACAGTTCAATGATTATTCCTATTACTTCTCTGTGAATGACAAGTGTGGCTGCACTGAATGAGTTTTTTGTAATATCCATATTCATGACGAACCGAACTGTGACATCCCCTTGTAAATGATTGCTCAAAAATAAGAAAAAATAAAATATTAAATCAGCTTCAGATTTAATGTTTACAAAGCTCTCCTATAACGGATGCTTTAATTGATGAAGGTCTGACCGGGGACCGGAGACCCCAATTTGATGCTCTTCTCGGCTGGTGATCAATCCTGTATTAATCATATTGATGGGGCGTCATCCTGCCCCTCCCTAACAACACTGCGATTAGGATGAGCTTTTTAGCCTCACAGAATGTTAGTAAACCCTTCGCGAGTTCGCTAATGCATTAAATCATGGCCATCGGTTGACATGATGCACCAATGAAGTACTGGCGAGACTGCTCGCCAGCACTTCATTGAAGCATCATGCCTACTCTCAGCACATGTATCAAAGCTTCATGATCCTTATGATGCAATGATGCCGTCCTGGTAAGATATTAGACAGGGCTACGTTTTTTTTCTTATATGTCATGCATCATGACATCCAATGAGCAAGTGATGGGTGGATCAACACGGTAAAAGGTATGTCCACGAGGGGGTGCGTGGGGATACCTTTTACTGTGTTGATCCACAATTATTGTATTTGTACAGGTTTGGCCTTTACCCTAGCATGCTGCAGTTATGAATTGTGTTAATTTTCCTCATGATGTTTGAATGCAGTCATGGTGAGTCATTCACCAGGGCTACATCCATGCATCATGTGGACTGGCCTGGATTGCTACTCTCACAACACATGAGGCATCAGTGCAGGACTTGTGAAATACCCCCCAGCACTGAAAAGGTGCATCAGGGCAGGAAAAAAGCATTAAGTTGGAGGCATCACACGACCCTTAAATATTTAATAATGGAGCCACCCACGTTTCCCATTAATCATATCAATTAATCGATAGCACTCAACATCCTCATTTTGCAAATGTGATTTTCTAATTCGATCGTCGGCTAACAATAATAATAACTCAATGAGATCAACAATTCCAATCAAAAATGACTAAAATTAGCCAGGCTCCAGGATCAGAGAAATTCCACTCATTCATGCAGTCCCAGTCTTTTTTCTTTTGTTGATATCTTAATTTGTAGAATTTAAACAAGTTTAGAGATTTGCTCCCTGAGGGCATCGACCATTAGGGGCTGGTTTGCTCCCCCTGTGTATGTACACTGTCAGATCGCGGCAAGGGTTTTATAGTAGATTGCTTTTATTTCTGGAAAGAGTGATAGGTGCTGTCAGTGACCTGGTGTGGGTTGTACTGTACCCACTACAGTAGTCTTTATAGCTCATTTACAATCAAACCTCAAACATGTAAAAGAATGTGGAATCAGCCTTTGCCTCAAAAAGTAACAAACATTGGGAACATCAGAAGTTCTGGACTTACAATGCCCGAAACCATCATGGGTAGAGTGACCTTGAGTCGTTCATGTACAATGAGCCAGCCACTTTGCATGTTTTTACTGCCAAATTAAAAGTACTAATGACCACCTAAGATAATTTAAAACTATTTTACTTGCTAAAAGGATGGGAGATGCAGCACCTCCTATCTTATTAATTTTGGCACCTTGGGTCTATTAACTTCTACAGGCTGACAATAATGGCATGTTTGGGATAATTTCCATGCGAATATAGATGGGTTTCTCATGGTTTGCTAGCCACCTATATTGAAGTTCAAGCAGTAAATGAGGATCTAGGATAAACTTCCAGTTATTGCATTACATTCACGCAATGTCATTTACCAGTAAACTGAAAATTTGCCCTTTCTTTCCACCAAGTACACAATATACACTCCTCTACCCAGTATACATTTGATTCATGATATGATGTTGCCAACTCAAGGTATTGGTGGCCAACTCATGGTACCGGTGATGATAAATATACATCACTTAGATGAGGAAGGTTTATATGGCCTGATGTACATGAGTATAAGAGCTCTAACCTTATTTGTTGGAAAGACAATCACTTCGGGATTATTTTCATAACCATTTTCTTGTACCCTCTCCAAGTTAGCCTACTATAGCACAGATCTTAGAAAATGTTAGAGGTTTTCCTAGGGTCCAAGTGTACGACTCATGGTCACTATATAAGAACAGTGTATATCAGAATGTTTTTGAAACTACCTGGTGGCCTAGAAAGAATGGAAGAGAAATGTGGGCCTAAATTATATATAGGAAGACTTGGGCCTTTAGCCCCAGAGTCAATATAAGTATGTGCCCCTGAAGGTAAAACAGCACAGCCATTCAACACTGCCCATCTGTGACAGTCACAGCCAGTCCGTTAACCCTTTAACCCTTTAAAGGCTGCTAATGCATTAATGCATCATGCCCATTGGTCGTCATGATGCATGAATGCAGCCCTGGTGAGTAAATCAGCAGGGCTACATTCATGCATCATACCGACCCTACAGGATTGATACACAAACTCCCGGAGGGTCGACATGATGCTCCAATGAAGTGCTGGCGAGCAGTCTGGACAGCACTTCATAAGAGCATGCATCATGACAGCCAATGGGCATAATGCACTCCTAAAGGGTTATGGGTCAATCGTGCATTAATGCATCATGCCCACTGGAATTCATGAGTGCATCCCTGGTGAGTAACCTGGCGGGGCTGCAACATACCAAACCCTAGGTTGGAGGATCGGCACGATGCTATGATATAGTCCTGGTAGTTACACCTGCCAGTACTTATATCATAGTAACCAATGGGCATGATGCATTCCTAAATCAGCCACTCTTAGAGGGTAAAGGGATTCACAATACTCCCTTCTCCCCTTGTTCAGTTGTTCTAAATAATACATCAATGCATACATTTCTGGTGGATCTTGCCAAAACTTCAGCACACTTAGTTGTTGTTCAATGCAGCCATAGTGATACTCCAGTGCAGTATCATAACAAGTGAATATAATGTATTGAGGTGACATGTGTAGTTCAAACTGTTTTACTGTCATCCCTAAAATAGCATTCCACACTTCAACAGGCTGCCGCAAATATCTTCTCCACTTCTCTGTTTAGTCTTTCACTGGTTCTAAACTAGCTTATTCTGTCTGTGGCAACATTCTCCCCTCTCCCTTCGACTAGGCCCATGATAGCCCGGAGCACGAGCTGTCCATATTGAAGAGCAGAGACATCGAATGCAATAGTCTCACCAGGGCTGCTTATGGACTGGGGCACGCTTTGAACGCTCATAACCAAGTCTAGGCAAGGGAGAATGTTGGTCAACACCGACGAAATAAGTCAGTTCAGTGACATGAACGTTGCCCTGGAGGCCATTTCTTAACATGCTACGACAGCACACTCCTAGTCGTATGAAAATTGCCATTGGAATAGCATAGGGATTAGCACTCGTATGCAGGTTGTGATGGTAGTTGCCCAAGAAATGGCCTCCTGACATGTTACTCGCCAGATGTTTCATGTGTGCATCATCCCAACCCTATTTATGAGGTTGATGCACTTCCAAAGGATTGTCCTGATGCACCAAAGAAGTGATAGCATTGGTGCATCATATCATAAAAGGAACATGGACTTTGAGCTATCATTCATCCTTTGAAGGGTTTTAGGATTAGGTGATTAGGAGAGAAATGCTTAGGGGTAGCAGTCCCAGAGGTTGGGTTGAGATAAGAGAAGTAGGGGTTGTGCCTCATGAGACTAACTGTAGAAAAGTGTTGTCCAGTAGTGACAGGTCATGCATCAATGCCAAAGGACGAATGACCATTCGCCCTTTAAACATTGCACGGTTCTAAGAATTAATGAGCCCAATGGTTGTGATGATGTACCAGTGAAGTGATGGCCAGTCTGATCACTAGTACCTCATCGATGCATCGTGCTTACGCTCCAAGATGGTATTGGCCCTGTAGGGTCTGCACGATGCATGAATGCATCATAACGACCAAAGCGCATGATGAATTACTGAATAAAAAAAACCCTTAGAGGCTCAATTCACTATGCGGATATGCTTTTATGTGGACTACATGCAGTCCTCTCTACTTTACTCGACGATCACAGGCAGGGTAGGAGTAGTGGAAAGTGGGAGGGGGGGCTCTCACTCACTCTCATTTACTCATCTATGGATATGATCAAATTAAGCTAACAAACCGATCCCATTCCATGGACGCAGATGGCCCTCACCATGCAAATATCTTATAAACATAGCGCATATTGCAAAGGTGCAAGTCAACATGTATGTTTATATCTTAGCTGTAGACCTCAAAGAAACCAGCATGCATTGCCTGCTAGTAACTTGCTGTTGCTGCCTTGGTGACCCCCCCCCCCCCCCCGCACTGTTCATTTAATGGAATACAGAGCTTTCACAGATACACGTTTGAACCTATCAGATATGTATAAATAAAACTACTATAGATCATAAAAGGTGATGGAAAATTTGATAAAAGAATGTGTTTACCCTATATATAAAAATTGGTTCCTTGGTCGATGGTTAGAAATGTTCCATTTGTGACTGCTTCAGCCTAGAGTACCCTTGAGGTACCAGATGAAGCAATGTTTTTTGGGATGTGAAGCAGTGAGGAAAGTGCCAGCTAACTCGTATACACCTTTCAACAAAAATATAGTCAAACTTGTGCAGTACTACATCTTCCTGATAATTTGTATTGAGGTTCTCTTTAATTGATACTTTGGCAAAATGTTTTATAGCCTCAAAATCGTCAGTCAAGCTAGTAATTACCGCCATCTTCGATTTCGATTAAAAGGTTTGGCACATTTTCCCGCAAGCTTATCAAAGCTTGATGGGTCATACATCTTATTCTGATGTATAGCCCCTGAGATATTTAAACTCAAACCTACGACAATAACTGCTTCACAGATCACGTCACAGGTCAAAGGTCAAGGTCATTTCATGCCACAGATACGGCCACAGATTGTTAGATGGCGCCACCGATTTTGCTGCCCAGTGAGCAGGGGGTACCACGATAATAACCCTTTAAATATCCTGTTTTGTAGCTGCCCCCAAACTAGTGCCTTCGGCACTAGTAGCATGATACAAAAACATATGGTAGGTAGGTCAATTTCTTCCTTCTTTCTAAAATTTCCCTTTTGTGTACTTTTCTGAAAATGAACTGAATCTGTTTTGTCAGATAAATCTGTTTTGTCAGATAAAACATACATTTACCCCTAGAAAATATATGATGAATGTCATAAGAAACAAAACCCTTATAACAATTGCATGGCAAACCCATTGAATCCTTTAATATGGACCCACCCAATTAGAACGTTAATGTTCACCATAGACTGATGGACACTATTGTCATGTCATAAAAAAAGAGTACTTTTTGGAATTTTAATTCATAAGCTGTTCTCAATAGCCCCCCCCCCTTCTCCCACATGCCAACTTCTCTTTTGATGATCAGTTCTAATGCTATCACACAATATTTTGAACTATGGAATTGGATTCATATTTTTTTCATGGCAGGGGGGGGAGGAAATGTCACATGTGCCTGTCATTTTAATGATCTGCACAGACGACAAGGTGAACGCATTGTTTGCTTGAGGCGCTGGCTTCTCAGGTAGCTGCCAACTAATGATCTATCGCCTTTCAGGCATGAGCAGCACCTGGAAGGCAAGGGGCATTGACAAGAAATTGTGTTTGATCAGATGGCAGTATCAATTTAAAAATGTTTACCTATGATGAAAGGTCTGGTATACTATGGCATGTATTACCAAAAGGAAAAATATCAGACATCGTCCTATTGCATTTTAAGGAAGAATCGCCCATAGTCTTAATAGGTCCAGAGAGGTTTGGATTCTTTTCTGAATTTTTTTAAGGCAAAGAGTCAGATCTGTTATTTATTTTATGTGAATAACTTCTTCCCATAGAGATAGCATTGCAGGGCCGATCCGCACACCCCCAGTGGCGTAATGGGTGCCGATCCACCACGGGGGGAGACTCCCCCGAGGGCGTGGTGGATCGGCCACCTTGTACACCACGGTCGTTTAGTTCTATCTATGACTTTTCCTTGTACTTTCTTAGCTATTGAAACTCATTGAACGTTTGGAGTAAAGCAAATATCCCATAGCTTGAAATCGCAGAGGGCCTGGACTCCTGACTGGCTTTTGTAAATAAAAAAGCATCCAGAAAAACAAAAGAAAACGACACTTTTGTAGGTGTGTATGGAAGATCAAAGCCTAACAGATTGTTATAGGCGGTACACTCTAAATTGAACTAGTTGCTTCAGATTGCGGTGGCCGACCACTCTTCAGATATTCGAGTCCTGGTCATCCTAGATATTTTCACCGTCCTCTACACATATATTAGGCAGACCACTTCTACCCTGAGAAAGAAAAAAAAGGATTAAAATTGACATTGATCTGGACATATTCTATGCTCACAGCCCCTATCATTCCATTTCATATTGTGAGTACCACTCTCCCCCCTTCCCTCCACTTCCTCTATTAGAAAGGCATTAGGGCTAAAAGCAGCAGTAGTAGCTACAGTAGTAATAACAGTTCTGCTGTGGCTGTGGGAAAAGGTGACCATGTCCACCTAAAGTGCAGGAGATTTACCTGTCAGGGAAAGGTCCTCTGCCGATAGATAATTATGTTCTAACCCTACAAGTTTGCCATGATGCTCCAATGAATTAGTCTATAAAGGCGTAAAGGAATCGTTGTGCATCAGAACAATTAGTGGGCATAATGTCTTAATGTATCAAAACTGTCAGGGCTAGTACAATCACAAAAGTAAATTATATTGAATGAGGATTATCAATGTAGAGGCATAGAGCATCCCTTAAAGGTTCACCTTAAGGCCACTCCCATTAGAAATATGGCCGGTCCGTCTGGGGTTACCAAGGCTCAATGAAATACTGATCTCCACCCTAGCCACAGCTCCCTACAACCCAGCCCCTGCCACCTACACCGCCTTCCACCACCCTAGTACTTCATCATACGCTATCCATGTATGTTTGAACACCCCCTTCTGCCCGGTGCCTAACCCTTTAAGGGCCGCTAATGCATTAGTGCATTATACTCGCCAGGGCTATATTCATGCAACAGGACAAGCATTCAGGATTGATTCAGGGCCAGACGGTTGTACAAATGCTCTGATGAAGTGCTGGGAAGCACTCTAGCCAGCATTTCATTGGAGCATCATGGGTATGACCAACCGGTGTGATGCACTCCTGCATCAGCAGCTCTTAGAAGGCTAATACATTACCCACCCTACCCCCAGCCTGGCCACCTCGGCACAGCCTTTCTCCCTAATTTCCAGATCAATCACGTTAAAGACGTGATGATGAAAGGAAGATTATTCATAAGGCCGCTTCTATATGGATCCGAACTTCTCGAGCGCTGCATAGTAAATTAATACACTATGCTCTCTCTATGTCACTATAGATGCTGATCATGTTGACTTTTCTCATGTGAATCAGCCTGTCCTAAATGGTCTGCATGAGGCATTTATGCAGACCTGGTCAGTAGACTGAACATGGCTGCATTCATGCATGAATATGGCATATGGGCGTAATATATATTTCATGGCACAGTGTCTAAATGATTATGGAGGCAGGTGTTCCTGATGCCAGACAGATCTAGTCTATGATTACCAATGTCAGCATGCTGATGCAGGTAATGAATTCAAAAGGTAGATGGACCTTACTTTCCTTTAACCCTTTATGGGTCATTTAGGTCCATTCTGACCAGACAGGGCTAATACACTTAAAAAGGTGGGCATGATTCACCAAAACAGGAGTCACAAGTGGGCCTCAAAAGGGCATCATTAGGGCATCATGTCAGCAATGGGCTATGATGCACTAATGCATTCAGACAAAGCAGGTCTGACACACTCCCAAAGATTTTCCATGATGTCTTGTAAAATACAGTGCTGGTAAGTAGAATGGGCCCCTACCCTTTAAGGGGTGTTTATGAGCTATTGCATCATGCCAATTGGCCAACACAGGATCAGTAACCCCTCAGAGCTGCATTCATGCATCGTGAATGACTCACCCTTGCAAGGCATGGGACCGTAAATGGTTAGCCTAAAAGCCTGGCCTGATCCAACAGTGTCCCTCAGCATCTAGCAGAAGTCATAAGTAATAGGTGGCGCTGGAATGTCTACCATAACCATGAGTGGCAGTTCAGCTGCCGCTACTTTCCACAGCAGTTGACCTTTGCCCCTGTGTAACACTCAACATGGGTCATTCCCAGTTGATACTGGTCCAAACTTTGACAACAAATCATCTGCTACACACCCACGCTAGGTCTCCATCTTACAGCTGTTAGTCCCTTTTAAGGGCTACTGATGCAGGAGTGCATCATGCCCTTTGGTGGTCATGATGCCCCAATGAAGTGCTAATGAGAACACTTGCCTCCAATGATGCCACACATATGAATGCAGTCCTGGTAAGCTACTCGGCAGGGCTGCATTCATGCACCATGAAAACTGATGGGCATGGTATAATGAATGCTTAGTGGCCATTAAAGAATTAGGAGGCAAAAATAAAGTCCTGATACCCCTGGAGGGTGTTGCTACTATAGCAAAAAAAAGAGCTGGCTAAAAATGCCCTTGTTTCCAGTCCTTTCTTTTCATGTACCTATAACTTGTCCCTTTTGTTGCTCACAAGTGGTCATTCAAGTACCGTGCTAAAAAAGGGGGATTTGAGTAGGTACAGCTCTCTCTGTTTTAAACAAGGCAGGCGACTTTTCAGACGAATGTGGTGAGTGCAAGTACTTAGGTGAAGCAGTGCACGACTGGTTTAGAAAAGAGGGCACATACTCACAGCTCTTTTTACAATAGGAGCATCATCCTCCTGGCCTCTTTCACGGGTCTACCTTTCTGCCTAATGGTTTAGTGTTCTGTCAAAAGCCATACTATAAGTGATTTGAGAGTTGTGTTCTACCACTTTGGAAACAATAACAGGGTTCATAGGGAATAACAAAACTGGCTTGCTCTGGTTCTGATAGTTGTAGGCAGGGACGGCCCATGGCTGGTCAGATCAGGCATATATCCCCTATCGTTTAGATGATTACATTTTTGACCCATCCTAACAAAATGGTACGGAAGTCGCAAATAGAAAATGTTTCGATATTGTTGTATTTATTTACAGCTCATCAAGAGCTTTCATTTGGTATAGAACACTTGCATACATTTGAACCAACTTCCCCTATGTGGATCATCTAGCAGTAAATGTAGTCGGATCAATAATAAAAGATTAACCTGAGATAATCAACATGTTAAACATATAATAATTTATAAATCCTATCAAATTCCTACGTAATTCTATATTTATACTACATAAGTAATAGCCATGTTTATTAGGCATTATGGGCTTAAGGTGGGTCTGTGTAGATAGGATATCTTCATCAGAATCAGACCATATGCACATACTGATATCAGCCCTAAATTTACACAAAAGATTATGGATAGCTCTGATTAAAATTGTGTATTTTATGACACTTTGAAATTTTGGGACATTCACAGTGGTGACCGAGGGCATAGAATGAAGCAGGCCTATGACAAGGATTAGCATATTTTACCTTTCAAACAATGCTTTGAATATAAATTTTTGTTAAATTTTTAAATACTTTTTAAATTAAATGGCCAAAACTAGAAAGTAATGCATGGGACCCCATATCAAAATTACTCCAATTGAAAGGCAAATTATCAGAACAATATTCTGAAAAAAGAAAAATCTAGTGGTTGAAAGTATGAATTTTATTTGTTTTTGTTATGAAATTTAACCCTCTCTTTTACCGAAAAATGAGAAATTTACCCAGAATGCCATGTTGTGGAGTTGAATTCTTAATGAATAAGAGATCAGACCGTTTACCATACGAGGTTTCCTATCTCTGTATTAAAAAGTTATGACAGAAAAGAATTTCAAATCTGAGACACCTTTTCTCTAATTTCTAGGTGAAGATTAAAATACTTTTATTCTTCAAAAATCTGTAGAAAAAAAAGTAGCTTGGGACTCCTCTAATTTTCTTTACATATATATTCAATGGAAGTGACCCATCTTAAATTCAGTTTAGGAAGTAAGGATTCTAAAAGACATCTACCCATATGTCATAAAAATGCTAAAATATCAATTTCAAAAATTTAATATTTTTTACAATATGCATCTTGAAAAGGCTATATGTAGGCTTCTACATGCGACTTCTATGTGTCACTTCAGTAACAATTCGTAAGGATGGGTCACATTTAGGAATATAAATTTCTACAAGCCCTGATTGCTATGTGCTTGTTTACATTTAATAGAAGTCATTTAAGGCAAAAATGCTTTTATTCCTCTGATTGTTTAAACTGATCGAACTGCACATAATAAGTATGCTTACTAGAGTGTTTACAGATATTCATAGTCACAGTGTTAAAGACAAACGCTACCCGGTACACAGAAGCCACCTGGTGGCAGAAATCAAAATCCATCAGTTAAACTATTTCAATGGTATTTTTCACCCTAACTGGACACTTTACATGCACGTATTTTTTTCAGTTCATTTCTGATAACTATAGATACATTAAAGATATTTATATGCCATTTGAATTCCCATAGGGCATTATAATTAAGGCAAAATTAATATTTTCATTTCAATTGTGACCCCCCATTTTTCTTTTATCAAAATGTTTTATAGATGTCCTCTTTCAATCCAGAGGGTCAGAATGTATGAGACATGATATGAAAAAAAAAATTGCCATACTGTAAAAATAAGTAAGCACTGTGACATATGGATTCTTTTGCATTTTCTTATTGTTAGTACATCAAACTAATATGATCCATAGTTATTTGAGATTATCAGCAGCAGAACCTGTTCCGAACATGTGGTAGCATTTGTCTTTAAGCACATTGGAGTAACAGTTTGTCCCTGCGCTAAAATAAAATTCCCAGACACACCTACCGCCCGGACCCTCCAGGGACTAGACTGTGCTCCATTGACCATGAGAAAGGTGACCTATGAGTCTTGTACATTATCGACTTGGGTGAGAGTGGGGTAAGAAGTGGAGGTTAGGGGTGGTGCCAACTTCAGGGCATTGTGAAGACTTGTGAGTGGTCAAACTGGTATGGATGAAGAACAGTGGCCTGAGGATGGGGAACGGTGCTTGAAAGTAGCCTGGGTCTTGACACTATGACAATCCATATATATATAGCAGTAAAGACCCCTATATTGACTTTAAGTATATAAAGACCTGTATAGCCATGCATAGCTCTATAGGCATGAAGACCTATTAGAGAACCGCCAAGAGCCTCTAACCATGGGCATTCTAATAGTGATACAAAGTCTGAGTACAGTCAAGTCTCGATATAACAGTCTTGTAATCTAGAGTGGGCTTCAGAAATGGAAAATCTTGAATTATGATGTCAAACCTTTGCCTTAATTTTGACTTTGCTTATCTCACGCCTCTGGAAGTTAAGTTATTGATCGGGTAATAGAGAAGACCATTCATTGACACTTAGTAAGCATGAGACAGGGCAATTAACAAAATAATTTGTTTTAGAATGCAGACTGAATTGAATCACACTTTATGTAAAGAAATTACATTCATCCATTATGAAAATACTAATCTCTTTAGCTCAGATGTTTTTATGACATTATTCTCCAGATCCAAGGATCACTGAGGCAGAGACTTAAATCACACTGCCAATGCACACAAGAAAAGAGGCAAAACCACCATGAGAGTTGTGAGAGAAATGGTGAATAGATTTTCCAGCTTTTTTCACAGTGAAAGTTTCTTATATTTTTATTGTAGGTGATTAAATCACTTTGCCGATTGTTATTTCAAAGTAGGTGAATGCACTCTGAAGCCCTTTTTCGGTGTCTTATGTACTGTGTGTTATTTAAGCTGGAAGATGAAGTGGATCAGTCTCTTTTTCTATAAGGCTCTCAACTGCAAGGTTCGCCATCATTGATTCAAGTTGCAATATTCTAAGTGATTGGATACTTCAGTTGCAAACCTTGTGTGAATGACCACATTAATTCATCATTCTGATCATACATGTGGCTGAGACACGACGGGCGTACCTGATCCATCAGAGCCCTTCAGCACATAGCAGAAGGTAATAGATGGTGCCTGAATGTCTGCCATGATGTCCAGTTACACTCACCATGGGACCAAGCCAGACCTTTCCCACCAGTTTTTGTCCGATCCTTGATGACAGATCACATCTGTGAGCCCTTTAACGGCCATCAATTCAGGTCCTATACTAAATTCTTCATCAAGAGCTAAGTTCCACCACTGAGATCGGCTAAGTTGAAGTACATAGTTTGCATTTCCAAGTTCATACCATTACAGCCCAGCTGCGTTGTGTTTAAGAAAAAGAAAAAAATATATGGAGTAAAACCTACTTTTTTTTCTTTAACTGAGTGGACTGCACACAATCCAGTGTGTAGAGATGCCTATGCTCACAAAGCTAAGTCCATGGCACCAGACACAACTACCATCTTGACCCTACAGGGAGGGTACATTTGAACTTTCACTCACTCTCGTTCTGACATTACATCATGCATTTGCAAAGAGGGATACACCATTTATTACTATAGATCATTATATGCCCAGAAGGGGGCGAGGCAAGCATACTAAGAGCGCAGCGTCCTCTAGAGGCCTTTGATTTAATATAACTCCGTTTGGATTTCATGACCACATGACCTGGGTCATAACCTCTACTGCTCAGAATGAAAAAAAGGCCATGCAAGCTTAGCCGAAACCAATTAAGCATTTCAATCAAGGTAATAACAGCCTTTGCTAGGTTACTAGGTACCTGCAACTGCTACATTGGCTTCTTCCCCCCCCTCCATGCCATGAACTTTAGAGCACTTTAAATATGTGCATTTGACTGTGATTCAAAATGAGAATGATGTGATCCAAAATGTGTGAAGGTGTGAGAATGATTGGGGAAAAGTCCAAAGTGACAGATTCGCCTTCCCCCAGCCCCCTACTTTCCATGCCTATGATATTTGACATACAAACAAGGTTAGCTAATGCTACAAGTTTACCAACAGGTCCCAGTTCATTGGACACGAAACCTTTACCCATGAACTTAAACAGGTTCACAGTGTTACACAGAGATGGACAGTTTAACCTTTGCTAACTTTAAATATGAAGTGTTTCTCACAAAGTGGAAGTTCCCAGTAGAACACAAGAAATAGAGGTCAAACTCCCCAAGATACAACCACTTAACAATAGTCTGTACAAGGTGAAGAAATGGCAGAAGTTTACAACAACAATGATGATGATGACGACGACCACGACGACGACCACGATGATGACGACAATGATGACGATGATGATGATGATGATGATGATGATGATGACGACGACGACGACAACAACAACGACGACGACAACGATGATGATGATGATGATGATGATGATTGCTTCAAAATGGTTAAAACACATCCAGGATTAAAATTAGGTTTGTAGACCAGATATCTTCTCAAAATAGCAGCAATGCATTTCCTGACTTCCAAAACAAACATTTGGCCTTTTTATTTGTGTTTTTAAGTAGATTAGAACCAGAGATAGATAGATTTCAAATTTTCAAAGACATTTGGGCGGTCATCTTGACTATCTCAAATTGCTCAAGGGTGAGAGCTCCACATCCGCCTGGATATTTTCACCTAGACCCTATAGATGAATAATCAGCAGAGAAAAAAACTATATCGGAGAAGTTGAGGTTAGGCTAAAATATGGCTTTCCGCTACCAGACTACACGTTCACTAATGCATTTAGACAAAGCAGGCCTCAGACACTACCAAAGAATTTCTATGATGCCTTGAAAAATACAGTGCTTGTGAGTAGAACTGGCCCCTATCCCTTTGAGGGTTGCTAATGTGTACACTAGTGCATCACGTCCATTGGCCATCATAATTTTATGATTAGTAACTCATTGAATTATTATATACTCCTGGAGGGTCAGAATTCATCCATCGTGTCTGAAATAAAGAATTGATATTCTCCCGTATGGTCAGAATAATGCATTGATGAAGTACGGGCAAGCAGACCTGCCAGCAGTTCATGGAACAATCATGTCAGCCAAGATACACGCCAGCATCATCGACCCTTAAAGGGTTCACTTAAAGGCCCAACCTGATCCATCCGAGTCATTCAGAACCTAGTGGAGGGAATAAGCAATAGGTGGCACCAGAATGTCTGCTATAACCATGAGTGGCAGTTCAGCTGGCACTACTTCCGACGGCAGATGACCTTTGACCCTGAGTAACACTTGCAGTGGAATTTTGACAGGACCTTTCCCGCCGATACTGGTCCGATCTTTGATGACAGATTATCTGCTACACTACCACACAATGTCTCAATCTCACAGCTGGCAGCCCTTTAATGCCTGCTGATGCACGAGTGCATAATGCCCATTGGTTGTCATGATGCAAAAATGCAGACCTGGTGAGTAACACAGTTGGTGCACTATGCATTAGTGCATCAGCAGCCCATCAAGGGTTGGAAGGTGAGAATAGAAGATAACTTTTGACTCTTACATGGGCTACCCTTTCTGCTTGTTGGCTCACATGTTCTCTCAAAAGGCCTTTCTTAGGAGCAGGTACAAGACTACGATCGATTTGGGAGGTGTGTTCTTCCACTTTTGAAACAATAACAGAGTTCATAAGGGATAAGGAACTATAGCCTACTCTGTTTCAGTATGTACAGATTTCCATATTCACACTGCTAAGTCCATGGGATCTAGTCCCTATGCTAAAATAAAAACACCAGACACAACCTTTACTCGCCCCTCAAGGGAGCAGACATTGCTCCATCTACTATGAGAAAGGTGACGTATGAGTCTCGTCTTTATCGACTTGGGTGAGAGTGGGGCGAGAAGTGGAGGTTAGGGGTGGTGCCACCTTCCGGGCATTGTGAAGACTATTGAGTGGTCAAACTGGTCCTGGGTGGAGAGTAGTAGCCTCAGGCTGGGAAGGGATTGAATGAAGTATGGGACTAGGTTTTATGATGATCCATACAGTGAAGACCTCCATAGCCATGGAAACCTGTTTAAGAAAGCATGTATAACACTGAAGACTTGTATAATAGGGAAAACCCCTATGACCAAAATGTAGGGCTTCATCAAGACCTCTATGGCCATGGAAAGTTGTATAGGCATGAAGACCCATTATATAACCATCAAGAAGTCTCTAACAATCGACATTCTGATAGGGGGAGACAGTCTGTGTAACAAATATTCTATGATGAAGGAGATTTCTCAGACATTGTTCGCTGGATGAGAATCCTCACTACAAATGGTTCTATACAGCCTCCCAAATCATATACACCAGAGCGGCTCCAACAACACTAGTGCAGCTCTGGTGTGCATTGTGTACATTTCAACATCTATGCCTTGATGCTCAATGCAGTCCCTAATGGATCAGGCATTAGGGTAGCATACCTGTTGAGATGATTTACTAGCCTACAAACAAATATGATGTATTGGGCCATCAAGTTACTGCCATGATCAAGAGGTTTTGGAAGGAAGAGAGTACATATGTAGCCATGGTAACTACTTACCTATCATTATGCACATCTCAAAGGTTTTCAGGAACTTCGTTAGATATAAGGTGCTGTAGAATGAATTCTATACAACGCTGTTCATTATTTTATTCATATCACAGAGAGAGAAGGTCCTCAGGTTATTAAAATGTACATCACAACATTTCTGGCTGTCTTTTCATGACATCACTGTTTAATTTTAAGCTTACAATATTACACATGTGCAATTAAAATGGCAATACCTCAGCAGCATTATACAGAAAGTTATCCCTGACAAAGAAACTAAAATCTTTACATAAAATCCTTCCGTTCTTTCTTGAAGAAGACACCTCATCCTAATCGTGGAGCAAGAACTAGATCTTGGAACTGAGACCGTCCTACATCATGGAAAAATAAGCTAACCACATTTTGACATCAAATTATCGCAGTGAATGAAAAAAAAAACATTGACTGTAAAATGCCTCAGAAATCAAAGAGATATATTCCATATTCAGGGAGACTCGCCAGTGTAAAAGTGGTGTTGGAGAAAGAGCTTGGTGCTTTTTAGGAAAGCTGTTCTGGCCATTGTCGACCTCTTAGGCTGACAGACATTTCCACTTTTGACTGAGGAGGCTGAGAAAGGGAGACCTGCCAGATGCAGCATGCTTCTCTGGTAACACTTCAAGGGCAACATACTGTTCTAATGTGTCATTGCCTTAGTGCAAAGTTGTTGTAGTTGCATTAATTTCAAGAATCAGAGAGGAGACTTCTTGTCTTTATCCATTAATGCAGCACTAATCTTTAGTTCATAAGTAGCTATGTGATATGGGCAGAAGGAGGGGATTTGTGCTTATCATATCGAATACTAGTAAGGGCTACATGGTGTACAGATGTGTTGTGCCAAGTTTGCATCTAGGTGTGATGTAAAAAGATTTTGAGTTACTCAGCACGAAACAGCGAGTTAAAAGGACAAAAAAACCTTTTAATAGTACCTGCAGTTCTTAAATTGCACATTTATGAAATTGCACTGGCATGATATTTATAAAGAGAATTTTATAAGGTCAGTATGATCTTTATAAATGAGCCTGTTGGCAGTCACAATGAAAATGAGTTTAAAATATTCAGATTCCATTGAATTCCATTTGATGTAATGTCTTAACACTCATGACTAATAAAAGTTCCAATCTTTATAACACAGATGTTTTTTCTGACATCAAGCTGAATAAATCCAGATCCATGGATCACTGAGGCACAAACTTCAAGTAGAATCACACATGCAATATACTAAAGAACAAATGCAAACCACCATGAGGATTGTGAGAGGAATGGTGAATTATATTCACATGTTTTCCAGCTTTTTTTTACAGGTAAATTTTCTGGTGTTTGTATTTTATGTGATTAATCATATTGCATATCATTATTTCAAAGGAGGTTAAACTTTGAAACCCTCGCTGGGTGTTTTACGTACCTCATGTTATTTGAGCAGCAAGATGGAGTGGATGATTCTCTTTCTATAAGGCTCTCAACTACACGATTCGCCATTGTCAATTCAAGTTGCAATATTCTAAGGGATGGGATACCTTAGTTGCAAACCTCTTTGAATGGCCGCAGTAATCCATCACTTCGACCATACATGGTTGAGACACGACAGGCTAACCTGATCCTTCAGCACTTAGCAGAGGGTACAAGTAATAGATTGCCCCTTAGTGTCTACCGTTACCATCACGGGTAGTTTAGGTGGCACTGCCTTCCACAGCAGATGACCTTTGTCCCACCATGGGACCTTTCCTGCAAATTCTGGTCCAATTTTTGATGACTGATCATCTGCTACATACCATGTCTCCATCTCAATTCTGCCAGAAAGGCAAACAGGAAGGAGACCTGAGAACTCTATCGCAAAGGATACTTTCTGCTTAATGGCTCACCTTGCCCTGTTTAAATGGCGAAGTAAGGCTTTGGATCTCTCTATCGTAAGCATATGTTTTGTGAGGTGTGTTCGTAGCCTTCATTTAAATTAGGGCAAAAAAAATCTGAAAAGGATTTTACCTGAACATTTATTATTTAGGCATGAATTTCAGGACTGGGAGATCCTATAACTTCGCCCCCATGACTTGTAATTCATTTTCATATCATCTCAACTCACTTAAATATAATTAGATATCTGTATTCTAGATACCATGTACCACTCCACTCACATAGACTTGTACACAGCTAAAAATGATTTTCTTATCCAAGAAAATAAACTTGATACAAGAAATCTTTTCTAGTTATGGGGAAAATTCTGGTTATAAGATTCATCAGTCATCTTGTCTTTAAGAAAAAATAAGTTTTGAACAAATCTTGAGCTCCCTTCTTGATTTAAGTTTTCAAGATTATTTTTCTTAAGAAAATGTCTTGAAATTGGTAGTTTTGTCCACCACGTAACATTATTTATCTTGAATCTTAAAACAAGAAAGTCTAATTTCTTGATATGAGATTTATTAAACTAGAACTGTTTTCTTACATCTAGAAAAAGGTAGAACTAAGATCTTGTTGGAAATTGGCCAAGGAATATTATCCAACATGCCAGGTAAGTATTATTTTCTTATTATAAGGAAATTACATAGTCTGCCACTAGGTGTCAGCACTAACTGTTATGGTGAATTATTTGCAACACAAAGTACAAATTCCTAGCTTAAACTTGGTCCTAAACGTTAGATGTGGTAAAATAAAGCAAAAACTGAAGGAAACTGATTTGGAATTGATTTTGTATCAGGATCTATTGGTCTGATAGTATATTGAGGGAAATTCAAGGCATGAAGGAAGCTAAACACCTTTTGCATAGATAACATTCTATTCTATCTAAAGCATTTTATATAATAGAAAAAAAGCATATCCACTTTACAAACAATGAAATTAATGTTTTTTTTTAAATACTGGAAGTGAGAAAATATAACTTACTTTAAGAAAAAGTATGAGTGACTTTATCTTGAAATAGTCCTGCATGAGAAATATTTACTTACTTTAAGAAATATTTTAGAAAATTAAATGCCTGATTTGAGAATAAATTACTTGATTTAAGAATTTATTTCTTAAGGTTGTATTTCTTATTTCAAGTAAGTAAGACATACCAAGATTTCAAGTAACATTTTGTTACCTGGCAGACAAACTTGTTTTAAGTTAATTTTACTTAAAATGAGAAATAATTTCTTAAAATAAGAAAGTTATTTTTGGCTGTGTATAGTTTTCACAGTGCAGAACCCACCACTACCCCAACCCTCCAGGGAGTTGAGAGTACTTCATTGACTGTGAGAAAGGTGACCCCTGAGTCTCGTACATTATTAAACTAAGCAAGAATGAGGTGAGAAGGGGCTATTGGGTTGGTGTCAGGTTTTTAAAAGTGCACGGAGTAATATAGGTTTTCATCGTTAAACAAATACAGTTCATTGTAGTGGGGAATCTCATCCCCATCCGGCATTGAACTTAACAAAACTGCCACTTCCTTTGAGCACTGTATCTAAAATCCATAGGTGCTTTCAGGATAACCTCCAAAAGGATCTGGTGAAAAAAAGATTAAGCCTCTGCAGCGTTATCAAGAGACTTATCCTTAATAAAGAGACTTAATCCTTTAGAGAGGTTCCCTGTATTCTTTCCAAAAAGGACAGTTATCTTAATCCCCAAGCAAGAACTTAATCCTAACACTAAAATAGCTGGAAACAATAAAAAAAAAAACAGATTTTGACATTAAAATCCCAAAATCACAGAGCAGTAAAGAAACTTAGTCTTGTCACTAAAATGCAACAGGAACCAAAGATAAATACACGTAAATTCTATGGAGACTCACCAGACGAACCTTCATCAGACTTTGACCATAAAAGTGTACACTGTTGAAATAATGAAGGATTCCTTGTCCCAACATTGCCAGAGATTCATCGTTATTTTCCCAGATGTTATTATAAATATTTGTAGAGATTCCTTGTACCAACTTGTAAAAACTACACTGGCCCTCTGTTATCTAATTACGGTGGTTCACTGCACCGTTTTATAAGTACCCCTCATGAAGGGAAGGGCCTGAGAGAGGAAACCTGCCAGATACTAGATGACGCACTTCAGGTCCATAAACCTCAGAAGTTCAAAAGTCTAAGACAAGTTTTATATTGATTGCAGTGAACATGCTTGACAGAGGAAATAGTCCTATATATATGTAGCATACAACCTGGCACCTACAACTTCATCAAATGTTTTGACCGCCATAGTGTAGCTTATACACCCTGAGGATGAAATGGGGACCACAAAATCAAACACATCATTATCCCTACATCAGCCTGGGGCTTGGCTCAGCTCGTGCTAATACCAGAATAATTCACGCTGCATTAGTAGCCATAGTGCTATCTAAGTGATATATGAAAGCTATTCCTACTCACAGGAAATCTAATTGGGCATACTGCAGATGAGCTCAGAACAGTTAGTATCATCATTATTCAGTGTGGATTTCAAATAAATGCCCGACTCAAAGAAAAACAAAATAGCATTTCAATCTGAAATATGGGATGTCATGCAATCGAGCTATCGTGCCATCTAAAACCCAAAGGATTTACAAATGAAAGCAATTTAATGAAGAAGCTCTCTGAATCATACTACACAAATATCCTTATAAAAGAAGAAGGTCCAAATCCATAACATCTGATCCTCTCATTATGGAGCTTTAAGCAGATCGGAATTGCCTAAACTTAATATTTTCATCGCATGATACCACCCCAGCAGATTTTATATTGGAATGACCACATTTAAACGGTATGATAATGGGGATTGTCAGTCAATAGGTCCTTCGATAACACTCCTACCCTCAATAGTGTAAACAATATTTGAGGAACTATGAGTAATTTTGGCTTTTGGCAAAAAAAGGGAAACATGAAGTGCCACACAGTGCATAAAAGTACCTAAGGGAGTGATCATTTTTTAACAACAGGGGGGGGCCGGTGGGTTTGAGGGGGGGTCAGAATTTTTTCAACCCCTTGACCGGGGTGGGGTCAGAATCTTTTCAATACCTCTGATGGGGGGGTCAAAATAATTTCACCTGTTTTCAGTGGAAAACCCTGCGCGTTACTATAGGCTAAAAGGGGACGTTCGCGCGCGATTTTTGTCCCTTATGGGGGGGTCGAAAAAATTTTATCCCCTCGCGAGGGGGGGTCGAAAGTTTTTTCACGCATCCACGCGCAAACCCACCAGCCCCCCCTGTTGTTAAAAAATGATCACTCCCTAACTAAGGGTGCATATTCAGGTGCAATGTTTCTGAAATGACTCCGGCATGCCAGCAAAATCTGGTGTAGAATCTTAAATATATTTTGGATAATATTCAAACATTTTCCTACTTAAGATATCAATGTTCATACGACCTGTGTGAAAGGTAAAATGTTGAGATGCAGGCCATTTTGGCCTGTGGTAATTATATCACCTGCACATGCTCAATTATGAGTGATTTGAAAGGTGTGTTTTGCCACTTTACGAACAGTCCTTTAACACTTACATGCCCTGTGCAGCATGTACATATAGATTAGGAATTAGTGTAACATGTCCACTGAGCCAGAAATACTTGGCAGAACTACAGCTTGCCATGCTATTAAATCTCTGCCTGGAACAAGAGGCACATGGGATGAAGGTAATTGCATGGCTCTTACCATTCACACTTATCACCATGGTTACCATGGCGTCAGTAGATCATTTCAGAATCATAGCAATTGAGATCAATTTTAAATTCCCTTTTTGGGCCCTTTTGTTACATTTGAGATAGTGGATAATGAATCTTGATATGACCATTGTGTCTGGTAACAATACAGAAATATTGAACAGAGTCAGCTTAACCAGTGTTACCAGATGCACCTCATATACCTCGGTATCCTTCCCCACTTATATGAGAAGAAGTGATTCTATATCTTGTATCATGTTCTATAATTCTGATCGCATGATCACAAAATAATAAGATGCCTCTAAGCGAAGCCGTAGGGCAACGCTATACAGAGAGAGGATTCCTCTTAATTTGTCCCCGGTCTAACCTCATACCACTCAGTATCCTTTCTCCACTGATGTGCTCCTTGTGCTCTGTTTTTAATTCTCATCTCGTGATCATATGAAAAGAAAAGGATTCCTCTTGAGAAAAATGTAGGACATCTTGATGCCGAGAGAACATCTGTCTTAAATCACACCTTGTAAAAGACTTCCTCAAAATCCAAAATCGTCTGGTTCATCTCTACATATATATACTACACAAAAAGAAGGCTACTACAAGAACTGTCAAAGAATCTTGAACTTGAAAAATTACTTTACAGTAGAAAATAACAGTACAGCCGCTATTTAAACCTAGCGTTCCTTCCAATGCAAATATGCATTGAAAAAGGTAGCTTTAACAGGATCTAGTAAAATGAGTTCAGCTTCAGAAGCCTTTACAAAAGAGCATCATTACAAAAGAAACCAAATCCTGTAGATCAGATCGCTGCATTGTCAAGATCTTATAAATATAATCCAAGCGAAATCCCCAAAATATTGAAAGAAATAAAATACCATAGAGCAATAGAGTCAAAATCCTGAAAATGAAATACCTCAGAAATTAGAGGGATATCTTTTGCTTTACGCTCAGTCTCAGTGAGACTTGTCTTAAGGATATATACATCAAACCTTACCGTAAAGGTGGTGCTGGAGTAAAAGCTTGGTGATTTTTGGGCAGCTGTTGCACCTACCTCTGACCTTTCAGGTTGACTGACGTTTCCGCTATTGACTTAAGAGGCAGAGAGAGGGAGACCTACCAGATGCAACCTGCCTCTCTTAAAAAAACTTAAAGAGCCACAGTAAATTCATGTCTGCATTATTGTATTTTGTCACAAACAGAAGGCATTTCTCAATATGGTATGACTAGACAGTTCTGAGATCCCTCAACCTTATGCCGTTACAGCCAAGCATCTAGTGGTTGCTAATGATTTTATGGGTACACCTACCCTACATCATCCTATCTGATTAAGTACAGTAGCAGTAGCACGTTGCTTATGATTACCCACTCTTGTTTTTTGGGTTGTAATTTGTAGTAGCTGAGTCTAGTTGCACTGTGCTGAGAAATACCTTCCTGAATGACCAGCATGAGGTACCTACATTATGCCATGCTTTTGGGTAAATCAATCAGCACTGAAGTGGTACATAGTGAGGCGAAAGTAGGGCGTATTTATCCTTTCATGCTATATAGTGCATCAGTGTGTCATGTGTACCCCATTGGATTGATACAATGTTCAAGAGTCCGCTGATGGTTCTGTGAACTGCAGGGAAGCAGGCTCACTATGACTTCATGGTTGCATCTTCATGTCCAATGGGCATGATGCATAAATGTAAAAGTTACCCTTAACGGTTAAAGGTTTAGACACACACTTCTTTCTCACACTAAGGTTGCATGATATAAAGTCTTTAACCATTAGGGGCTTCTGACCTCTGGAGGCCATTTCTTAACACACTATGACTGCTGTCCTTCAAGCCGTAGTGAGAAGCCTTTAGTTAATGCCATTACAGTATTATGCACTAGTAATAACTAGTGTCTGTATCAGTACGACTGCTCTACCAAACCTTATGTAATTACTGCATAGCTGCTCATCGTACAGAGCAGTCGTAGGGCCTTACCTATGATAGCCTGGCTTAGTCTTGGCAGTTCTAAATCGTAGTGAATGTGTGTAGTCGTAGTACATTAAGAAATGGCCTCCTGATGGTCAGGTGAAACAGGTCTTGTATTGATCAGCTTTTGAAATAAATAAATGTTCACCAGAAAATACAAAGATAGTCGTATGCATGTACATAGTCATTAAAATGTGGCAGAACACCCTGAGGGTGAAATAGGCAGCACAAAATATCACATCATTATCCTGACATAAGCATATGCAACAGATGAGCACAGAATAATTTCCTTCATGCCAATGAATTGTCATGTTTAAGGGCTCAAATAAGCGCTATTGATAAAGGGGTGATAACATAGCTCTTAACGATAAAAACATAAGCATCTGTTTTAAACAAGTGCTAGAAATAATAATCCCTCAACATTTATTAGCATAGGGTTGGTTATCGACAAATGTATATAGTATGCTTTCAGAGTGGGACATCCGAGGGAAACAATTAGGTCTCTAAGCCTAAGCGAATAACATTCTAAAAATGATACAAAAAGATTTAATCAGTCCTGATCCTCTTATTATGGTGTTTTAAGGAAACCAGCATTGCCATAATTCAATGTTTCCATTGCTTAATTTTTTCCAAGCAGTTTTTATATTAGGATAATCACATTTGAGAAGCATGATGATGGGAATTTTCTTAAAACAAGTCCCTTATTGAGAGCCTTAACTCTGGCAGTGTAAACATTATTAAAGAAATTCAAATCCATCAAGTTGTTTCAGACCATTGTGCATTAATATAAGGATAACCTTTTAAATACCACATAGTGCTTTGATGAACCTTTCATAGGATGCATTATGGTTATCCTACAAGGGCTCATATAGATCTACTTGTAAAGAATATGTTTGGTACCTTGAGGCACATGTTCCCTTGTCTATAGTAGTGATCCTTTAGAAGAGAACTGATTCCATGATGTCTTTTTGAGACTAAAACAGGCAATAAGTTCAAAACCTAGAGATTTGATTGAATCATGTTGTATGTACAGAAATAATACTCGTTACTTATAAATGCATTAATACTTACAACTTGTACATATGTTTCGTGAACTCACACTTCATTACTATTCATCAGTAAATTCGCAGAATGAGAGAATTCTCATTGAATCTCCCTGACAAATTACAAAGCAAAACTGCCTTGCGAGACATGACAGAAATTTTTAACAGATTTACTGGCTTCTTTACAACTGACATTTCCAATGTTTGTTTTGTAGGCGATTAATCACTTTCTGGATGTGTATTAAAAAAGGATTGAAATTGATTTCTTTTTGAAACCCTCGATGTCTTCTCTTCTTTTTGATATAGATTGAAAATTAGTTTTTTATTAGGCTTTTGAATTGTTCCCCATTTGCTGATTAAGATTGCATTACTTTGATTGATGTCTTAGGTTCTTTGGGTTTAGATCAATAGGGAAAGAGTATAGATGAAAAAAGGAAGAGTGGTAGTCACATAGCCCAAGTAAGCATATAACTGTATAAATTCAAACATGTTATAATCTCCAATTAGAACAAACTCTACATTATCTGCAATCGGCATGTCAACAAGTGATTGATTGAGTAACTCAAAGAACTTGGGCACATTTTAGGTGGAGCACTGCGGTAACCCATGTGACTAGCCTGCCATTCCCACAAACGTTGAGGATGATTGTGTGCCCTTTCAAGCTGGCATTTCTCTTGTGCAGCCAGCCCACATCAAGGCCCTTTGTCAACTCTTGTCAACTGGAAACGTCTTCTACTTCACCTTGTTAAACGCTTAAGTGCTGTCTTGCAGTGTTTGTTTCTCAAACTGCCACTTGTTTATTCTTCCCTAAAGGCTTGACAATTAGCTGAATTTCATGAGTTAGTCAACTTGACAGTTGGGGTATGATATTTCCAATGTAAAATGTCAACTTGAAAAAAAAAGTGCTGTCAACATGATATTTTCCCCTGTCAACTACAAGGGAAATCATGTTTGACAGCAATATTTTTTTAAACTTCATCTTGGTGGTTGTAAGAAAATCATGCTGATTTTGAAGTGCATGTTTTTTTTTGTATGGCCCTTCACGGCTTCCATAATATCATGCCCTTAGGTCCATTTCTCAGTCTTGTTTTGATGCATTGACCAACAATACATTGCATCGTAAGCATGTATTCCAGCTAATCTCATTCATTTCCCATTTTGAATAAGGAGGAAATCTGGAATCTTCCAAATGAATTTAAATCCATTACCATTAAAAGTCTATAATGATTGACTTTGTTGATACTGGGTTGCAATGCATCAGAAACTCCCATTAAATTTTGAAAATTTTATCCACTATTCCCCTAAGATGTTACTAAAATTGCCCTACAGTTTAAATTGTCAACTCACTTTTCACCTCTTAATTCTTGTATCGTAACGATGATATCCGTAGTAAATCATCAATGAACTATGCAGCCCCTGCAAATGGCAATGGAACCTACAGCATACTGCCACCTCTAAACATAGGGGAAGCCTATGTTTAAAAGTGGCAATAAAATCAAACTCACTTCTTTCACTGACAAAGTGGAGGCAGCTGAGAAAGATTTCAAATGTACAGGACCAGCTTTGAAGACTTCTTGATGAAAAAAAAAATGCTAAACTTCCATATCTCTTTTTAGTCAATAACTTATTATCTTTACAATGTTACTCAAGGGTAAACATACCATATACTGCATCCTTAACAGGGTTATATTTTAGAAAAGCCAGGGATCAATCCACACTGCCACATCCATTTGTCCTTTTGACACCATCCTAGTTTTAACCCTTTAGACGTTGCTATTATCACACCATTATTTTTGACCAGTTGAGTTTAAGTTTGATTAATCTTCATTCATCAAAAGTTGGTGTTCTCGGTAACATAGTAGTTGTACATAATTTGTAACATTATTGTTCATATGTACCATTGTTTACAATGTGAACATAATACTTGAATCTCATTTGATAATGAATAATAGAATGGTTGTATCTTTAGGTCATTGAGGTAAGAGCTAATTAATTCATACAACCGTACCCTGTTTGTTGAATATATACATTTTTGAGACGCAGTTGACAGCTTTAAGAGGGTTAAATGGTTAAATAGAGTAGTAGATGGATCTGGCATATACTGATTGTCTTTCTCTGTTTATGTTGGACCCCTGTCTACCACTCCAATTAGCACTACAGGCTCTGGCTAGGTAAAACATGTGATAAAGACGAGTAGCATGTGAGGGTCCTTTCAAGGACAACCCCTACTAGTGCTATGTACAAATGTTCCTAAAAGATCCTATTTATATTAATTCTTATTTCTCAGCATAGTTCAAGTCAAATAGTTGCATGCATTTTCTTATATGACTTTACTAGTGTTTGTCCTATAGTACTGAATATTTCTCTGGGCTTGACAGAATACCAATGTGCATGATGTACTAATGAATCAGTGGCCAAATGCACTGCCTTCCCTCAAAGGTCTAGGCCATGCTTGATCAGAAAGATGAATGAGCAAGAAACATGTCATAGCTAAGAATTAATATTTCGATGCATCCCATGCCATTCCTTTGATAGCAAAACAATACAAACAGTGTCCTCAGAAAGACTTTTCAGAAGATAACACAGTATTGACTCATGATGAAAGAATCCAAAAGTAATTTCTCCAACTTTGACATTCTGTCAGCTGCCAGGCCCTTTGACAAGCAATTCCAAAAGTGCAGTCAAGTGTTAAAGTCAAGGCGAGCTGTGAGTAGAAACGGGGCACATTCATTGGTCGCCCTGGTGGTCTCTGATAGATTTTCTCACCAAAAAGCAAGTGCTGCGCTGTCAGAGAAATAAGTAAATAATGGATCAGACCCAGTGTGGGGTAACCAGTCCAGACAGGCCTTTCCTGGTGTTTTCAGTCTATTGGAAGATTGGGGTGTTCCTGATTCAAAAGAGGATTTAATTATTTCTTAGATGGCAGATAATCCAATAACCCACATAATGCATCATAGTGAGGTGGTGGAAAATGCAAAAGAAGCATCAGACTTAGAGACTTGCTTAAAAGTAGGAGAACCTTAATCATTACTTGTATAGCTCAATGATCTTATTATTTCAAGAAAGTGCTACAATCGGGAAAAAAGAAGCAGCAGCCAGAAACATCAAGAAAGATAATTGTGTAAAGGGGTAGTCTATGTATGTACAACCAGTCAAACCCTGAGTTAATCAAGGATGGTCTTTTTGCCACACAGGTTAAGATCTAAAATGGTCTATAACCCAATGGGCACAGAACGTTGAATCTACATTGAAATAACATTGCTCATGGTTTGGAAACAGTAATTTAATACAGATCCAATGCTTTATGCCCACTCTTCAGCTGCTTATTATTGGCACATTAAGAGGTATGTATCAATGTGGGGGGCTGGGTTTTGTACAAAAATATTTTGGTCAGTCTAGTATAGTTTACACAAGTTATGGTGCAGTGTAATTATTCCAGCTATTCACCTGATTAAACTACCACACTGAGCAGTGTCTGACAACATACTGTGCTGTTTTGGGTTGTGTGGTCTAGGCTTTATACTAAACTAACACCTGAAATTGGCTCTACATTCACTTTGGTTACAAATGCTAACCAAGCTCCCAAGAATAGGAGAGTAACTTGCAGAAATCTAATAAACCATATGAGAGCTGTTGTGGCTTCAAATAGTGCATCATACCTGAGGTTTGATTGATCAGAAGGCAAAACATGAAAATATAATTTTGCATTACATTTCATGAATTTAGACAGTCAATTATTTGATGAATCCCCTCCTTTGTCATATGATTTGTGTGTGTGTAGAAATCTTGCAAGCAAAACTTTGTAAACACCGTTATTATTCCCTGAAAAATCACTGTTTTTTTATGCAAGGGTATACAGTTGAAATTGATAGGAGCCCTTGAACTCGATAGATACCAGTCCATTATCTACATTGGCTGTCCTGTTCAGAGGATCTCGATGAAACCAGTCAGAGCAACTGACTTACAATATTGAGCAAGTAATCTGAAGTAAAATCATCGATCAATGTTCAACCACACAGTAAAGAAACGCTATCAAAATAGTGAACTTTTCAAATTGGACAAGGATTTCACTATCACTTTCAGGGAGATCCTTTGTAGCATGGTACATTACAGTATAGACATATTATAGAAACTACTTCACTGCATTGCAACTGTAGGGGCACGGTTTCAGGATAGCGTCATATAGGTACGAGTTGGTCAGTTCCCGAGTGGGGTGGACACTCGGGTCTAGGGTCACCCAACCCCTGTGGTTCTATATAAGGCCGGGTTGGTGACTGACGGGGAAGAGAACCTTCACGGGTTCTGTACGTATAAGGAGTGCCTTCTCTCCTCTAGCTCCCAGAACTTACATAGGTAGCTCATTGTCTGAATACTCTGATACAGATACCCTTGAATTCGGAAACCTTTAGTCAGTCTGTACGTAGGGTCCTGAAGAAAACTTGTTGCCTCTTCTATACCGGAGATTGTTGTTTGGTAGTTCTTTTCAGATTAGACATACAAACTTGAACTCGGAATACTTGACCATTACACATTTATTCAGAAATAATCTCATAATAAATGTTAATTGAAAAACAAATTCTTGTAGGCAGACAAGCAAAAAGGGTATCCTGTGAAGGTGCCCACAGGGTATCCTTTATTCCTACCTGCTCAGGTCACTGGGTAGTTGAACTTCCTGAGATAAGCCAGGGATCCACTGCTGCGTTTCCTGGTCTGAAAGTTTACATGGAACGGATCGCCCGAGAGCTGTTGAAGGTCATTTTCAAAACTTAGTGATTTTGTCAAAGTAGTGAATCTGTTGTTGCAACATTCTGTCTGCTTCTCTACAAGACTACATCTGAAAAAAAAAACACCATCGGACAGAGTAGTGGATCCCAAGCTTTATGTGGATGACTTGAGGTGATTTAACCATATTGGTATGGGGGAAATGTTTATAAACACTATTAGGTTAGAGCACTGAAAACATGGAAGATCCGAAACTAGTCAGTGGTGACCACTTTAGGTCATCAGGATGATGACCTAAAGTCATCATTTTGACTACCTAAAGCTGTAGTTTTAGGTATCGTCAACTTGAGGACCTAAAGTGGTCACCGCTGACTAGTTTCGGATCTTTCATGTTTTCAGTGAGGGCTAGGGTAATGTTAATACACACTTGGTCTTAAGACCAACATAACTATCATGTCTGCAATTTAGACTCTCAGTACCTATTGATTGGTTACAATCAGAGTGCCTTTATTAGATAAAGGAACTGTTTGTTTACCGTGACTCGTTACATAGTGCATAATGGATTAGGGTAATGTTGTTATACTAGAGGTCCTATGCTTGACTAACATAAATTCTATGTCTGCAATTTAGACTGTTAGGGCCTGTGAAAGGGGACTGGTCAATCCCAATTTGCTAGTAGGATAGACCAAGGAATTAAGAACGCAAATAAAAAGTTGTCAAACTAAAAAAAAAAAAAGCAAAACCACAAAAAAAAACACTTGGCAGTAGTCATGAATAAATGGATTGGTTATTACAGTAAAGCTGTTACCTTATCTGCAGCTAATGCTATCTTCCTCTACATGAGCCTGGATAAACATATGTGGATCAACACGGTAAAAGGTATGCCTGCTTACCCCCTCGCGGGCGTACCTTTTACCGTGTTGATCAACATATGTGACTTTGTGTGTGCTGAAGGGGTGAAGGAGACACTTGAAAAGTCAAGGGTCAAGTAGTTCCTACAGAAGTGGATGTGCTGAGTGTAGTGTATGTTTGTGAGGGAGGGGAGGCTTGTCCTGCTCCTGTGTGGAGAAGGTGCTGATGCAGTAAAATTGATTGTTGTTATTTTGTACCACCCAACATAATCTCATTAGTATGTGGCTGTAACATAGTTGACAGGGTGATATAGGGGCAGCTGAAGTGTTAACAGCATGTCGTGCGGGGGCGGGCTAATATCAAAGAACCAAGGTACACATCACTGTCACGCTGTGCCTTTTAGCATGGAGAACACAGCAAGGCTTTTATTCCCAAAGGAGAAACACAAGCAATGTCCGACATGTTGCCCAGCCTTGTGAATCAAAGGCCTGTGTGGCCATTGAATGGTTAATCGGGTAATGTAGCGGGCAGGGGAGGGGTAGGTAATTGCAAGTGGTGTGGTGGCGGGTCCATATAAAAGAAGCAAGTTACACATGTACCTTGTTCCTTTTACCACTAGGAACACACCTTATCCAATGCTTTTATTTTACATGGAATCACTGGTAACTATAAAAGCTCATGATTAATCCAAACCCTATAAACAGTTTCAGGACTAACCCGTTTCTTTGTATGCCCTAAGATTGAATGATAGTCTCTGGATCATGGCGTGTACTAAGAACCTAGTACCCTAGTTTATCTTCAAAGTTCTCTCACTTTCTTATCAAAATACATAATGTTGATGTCACCATAGGTAGCAAGTGTCTATATTTTACATGTGATAAATGGCTATATTTACAATCTTAACCCCAGTCTCCCTATACTGAAATTGATTTGCTACCTATAAACTGCCTACAAACTGACATTTTCATTTTAGCTAAGTGCTGTTTAATAAGGGAGTAAATGTATATTTTAATGTTTACAAATATAAGTAATAAGTGGAGGAGTGGTTTCACCTTTGACCCCTATAATGTATGCACAGGTAGGTGTCATTGTCCAGTGATCAATGCTCTGATTGGGCCATACACCTCTAGAGGTGAATTTCATGGTTCAGTGCACAAAAGGGTACTATGATCCCAGTATATCTAATAAGACTAATAAGACTAATAAGACTGTGCATGGCATTAGAAAATTAATACAGACTGAAATAAGACTGTAGTACTACGATCCTGGTGTGTCCCAACAAGATATTCCCTTCCCCAACCTGATAAAGGGCCTTCAATGGCCTACTGCAGGGTAATTGGCACAGTCTTCATAGCCTCTATATATATATATATATATATATATATATATATATATATATATATATATATATATATATATGTGTGTGTGTGTTGTCTGCGGCTGATCAGCCATTGATCACTCCATAGGGAATTATGGAGTGAAATAGTGCTTCACACATAAGCAAAGGGGTTTCTGCATTCAACAGTTCAATGTATGCTGAATGGGGCTCACATCAAATTAGAGGGGAGCATATTCCCATAGATTTGATACCAGTGATTTTGTATGTTAGCTCACCTATTTAAGTTCCGAAAACCCTGACTACCACTAAGCACTCTAAAGCTCCAAGCAGTTTCTGTAATTGATATCCATGGAAAATGAGTGCTATCAGATGTTTGTCATAAGATATTGTACTATGAAAAGCTAGAAGGAAATATATTGACATGGAAAGGGGTTGAAAATACAAACTTCTTTACTATGGCTTCTCCATGTTTTACCATTGAGTGATCTTAGTCTCAATTTGCCAATATTGAGACGATACTCATTCTAGAGTTCTCAAGCAGGGTACAGGTTATATATGGGAAGGGATTGATTGATTGATTGATTTGTGTTTTACAGCACTTTAGCGGCACTAAGTGGCTATCCCGTGCTTCACAGGTTGATAATTTAACAGAGGAATGTGTCAGTGCCTGCGCATATGTGCACCACACACACCCTGAGGGGATAGGAAAGAGGAGATATAGACCCTTTTAAGTGGGCTAGGGAAGCCCTATTGGAAGGGATATGGGAAGGGGTTGTCATCATAGCAGTTACGAAGCTGGCATATATCAAGCCCAGGGTATAGCTTAGAACTTTCTCCCTCCTCAAAATGTGACTGATTCATTAATGTGGCTGGTACGCATGGTTTTACTACAGTCAATTTGAGTCAGCAAAACCGTGATTCAGCAGTGACTGTTAGATTTGGTTGTAACTGATTATGTGAGGGCAAAACACAAACTTCACAAATTCAGTGAGACAATCATAGAATTTGAATGCTTTTACCGAGACAATGGAATTCAGGTTTGCACATACCATTCATAAAATAGACTTTTCAGCCAAAATCCTCCAGGGCTTGATGAGTACTGAAAAATCTAAAATTCTACAAATAACTTCTAAAACCAAAAAATTACCACATGGTTGTAAAAAGACCATCACTGTTCAGGAAGTGCCATTCTGTAGTGTAGATTACACTGTGGCATACATAGGGAGTGCTGTAGGGTGTGTACTAATGCTTCATAATGCAACATAATGTGAATATTGATTAGGCTCTGTGGTCACTCAGGTACCTAGTAGCGATCTGTTTCATGGAAAGACGCAGTAGTCCTTTACCGTTTCAGAGCCGCTGATGCAGGAGTGCATCATACCAATTTGGCACCATGATTCACTAAAGAAGTGCTGGTGAGTCTGTTTGTCAGCAGTTCATTGGAGCATCATGCTGGCACTCCAGGACTGTATCAACCCTGTATTATGATGACCAATGGGCATAATGTATTTCTGCGTCAGCAGCCCTTAAATGGTGGATGCTGCAGTGCACAAGTATTTGTATACATATACTGCTCTGGTGTTGTGTAAGCATAATTTTCAGAAATGCTGGCTTTGTCAATCTTTGGAAGTCTTGGTACCATCCACTTATTCATACTGGCGGGGATAAACTAAAAGTAATTAGATTTTCGCCATATTCACACCAGAATCCCATAATGACCTGTACGTTTCATATGTGCAAAAATAGTAGGGGGGTCCCATGCATATTTTTGAGATACAGAGGACTCAACCATATATAGGATCATATAGTGATTTTTCACATAAATCCCCACATTCACATCCAAAAGTAATTAAATATTTTCATTGCTCCTGAACTACTTAGGTTCTCAGCAAATCTTTTTAGTTGATACAATATTGAAATATGGTCCCAGGCATATTTCTAATGTTTTGGATGATTGAAATAATAAATGTAAGGATATGGTTAGAATAGTGACATCTAGTTTATATATGTCTTTTCTAGGTGGTCATATACAGCAGCCCCAATGACTCATGTGTAATGTCTCTGCCTTACTCACAGAAGATCCAGGCAGGGATCCAGGTTCCAAAATCCATGCCAAGCCTTTCTGTATTTTGCACATTTCATTTATCCATAATGCCAATGTAGCACAGAGACCCCTGGTGTTCAAATGCTGAACTAATAATCCCCGCCAGCCATCTTAACAGCAGGCATCTTTTTATTTCTTTCCGATTTTCTATTTTCTGATTAAATAGAATTTCAGCATAGTCTTAAAAGCGGACTTTGTTAAACTTTAGAAGTCAGTCATGTACAGAAAAGCATATGTTTTCCTCCTTGTGACAGTAAATAAACATCTCTATTAAAGGTGGTGTCAAACCTTTGGAAAGTACAGAAACAAACACTTTATATATTATGCTTATTATGCTGAAACCTAAGTGATCCACTCAGTACTGTTCATAGAAACATTGTTCAATTTTCCATTCCATTCTGAATAGAATCTAGAAAGTATAGTAGAGCTCTGGAAGGCATTTCTCATGATGGTACAACTAGACCCCCTTCAAGTCGTATCCCTGAGTTGAATGCCATTATAGCCCTGTGTCTATTGGTCGCTAATAATTGCTCTGGTATGACTGCCCTACCAAACCCTATAATTACTGATCGTACAGAATAGTCGTAGTGTATTACCTACGATCACTCACTCTGATATTGAGGATTTCAAGTCGTATTGGTTGTGTCTAGTCATGCCATCTTGAGAAACGCCTTCCTGATCATTCTAAGTGTGTAGAGGCTGAGAAGTGTTACCATGGCCCGAGGCCTACAAGTCCACACACAGTATTGTTTAATCAGGTGAAGAATAAAGTGGTCTGTGATAGATCTGGGGTTAATGAATGAAGCCCTGATCATAGTACGACTCCCCTGTGGTACACAACATATCAATAACACAAACCAATGATGGTAAACCTTTTAAAGAATGATGCAACATTGGTGTTACAGATCTACATTCACATCCTGCTGACCCTGGAGGAAGCATACAGTCAGGGGTTCGGCAAAGTAACTCACCAGGAATATATTCATAAATTATACCCATATCCTGCTTGGATTGATACAGTCCCAGAGGGTCTGCATGATGCCCAAATGAAGTGCTGTCAAGCAGACTGTCTGGCACTTCATTTGTGCATCAATGGAGACAACTGGGCATGTTATAAGTAGTCTTTGAAGAGTTAACTAACAAATGTGAACCCCAGCCTCTGAGGTATAAAACATCAACATCACAACCCTAGAACACTGACCCATGATAAATCACTGTCAATCCTATTGTAAAGCGCTCAGTCATTAGCAGACCCACTATGTGGATTAGCTTGGCTATATATACTTCCTACATGTAGCCATTTGCTGTGCATGCTGCTAACTGTATGAAAACAATCATGTTTCTTTTTAATGACTTATGCATGAGTATAACGTATAATGGCCTTAGTGCAAGAGAGTTGTAACTGACACTTTGAGTATTCTTCTCTTTGACCCTGATCTATCTACTATGGAAGTATTGAAGATTGCTTATGATTTGTGTGCCTGAACTACTATATTGTTGTATCAACTTTGTGCTATTGATTAGGCTTCAATGCTTTATTGCCTCTCCTTCAAAAGATGAAAACTACAATTACAACCTTGTTGCATCAAACCAATAAAACAATTCTCACCTGACTAGTTCAGCTAAAGGAAGCAGACGGTAGTATAATGCTCCTTTCACTCACCTGTGGGAGAGAACATGGATATTAGGATATTATTTTAATTAATAAAAGATGACAGTAAAAATTTGAAAAAAAAAATCAGCTTCCTATAAAATTGTTGAAGATGACCTTTCTTTATTAAAACCGGTTTTGGTGGGGGCCTTCTTTATTCTAAAAAATATTTCACATTTCAAGTAAGGAAATCCCATATCCCACTTTACCCACAATAAGCTACCGCCTGCCTTTGTCATATCAGCTATTTCCCTCTTATGTCTATTTATATTAGCCATTTCTCATTATTTTGAATCTATGAAAAAGGCTTTGTTGAATTTAGTCCTCTGGACCCCAAAGGGTCTCCCTGTGCATATACATCTATTGTAGTATAGAATGTAGCGAAAAGGGATGCATTCATGGTACCATCAGCAGCTCGTAATAGTTTGAAGCGTTAGATAGGACACCATACTGAGTGGCTCATACCGCAGTGCCCAGTACTCCATTGTCCATGTTACTATGGGGTCTGTTATATAATAATGGTAATTAACATGTGGTAACATACAAGGCTATGTAGAGTACCCTACACCTCTCAGATCCACCTGTAGGAAATTACCCCCATTGTTATATCATCGAGACAGTGTTTCTCATTTATTACCACAGCTTGGCAACCAGCTGATCAGAAATAGTTTCCGGTATCTACAGATAAATATGTAGCACCCAAGAAATGCCTTCCGTTATCTGCAGAGAAATACTTAATATCAAAGTCAGCAGTTATCTTTGTAGTAGGGTTCTACTCTAGGGAACTTCATATCAATTTAGTATAAAACGGGTTACAATAGTTTTGTCAAATATCCAGGGGAGAGCTATTTTTGATATGGCCTAACAGCACATCCTTTGCATTGTGATATCTAGGTTTATACCACGATTTCTGGCTTACACAGTGCTTTTTGGGGTCTATTCCCATCCACATATCTGTCGATATTGCACACCCTATATACTTTAACATCAATTTTGTAAGGCGTGCTGTTATCCATGTAAGGCGTGCTGTTATCCAGGATAACAGCACGCCTCTCCCATGTCACATGTCACATGTCACATATTAAAACCCACGAAATTTTCCAGGCCAGGGTAGGGATCGAACCTGCAGTCTAAGATCCCTAGTCCAACCCCCTATGCAGTGCGCCACAGGGACTGACGAGAAATGCTCGGTTCGAACCAAATCTGGATATGATACAAAGCCGTGTGCGCTGTCGCTGTCCGCTGCCGGGTGAGGAGGCATATTATACACAAACATAACCGCGAGAAGAGGAGACGCGGTGGTCTAGCGGTTAGCACGTTGCGCTCAGCCGTGAGGGGTCCGAGGTTCAAATCCCGGCCCGGACGCATCTTTTTTCGCCGTGTGCGCTGTCGCTGTCCGCTGCCGGGCGACGAGGTGTATTCTACACAAACATAACAGCGAGACGCATTGAAATCTTTTTTCGCCGTGTGCGCTGTAGCTGTCCGCTGCCCGGCGAGGAGGTGTATTATACACAAACATAACAGCGAGACGTGTGCCGCTGCCTGTCCGCTGCCGGGCACCGAGGTGGTGTATGTACCGATCGTGTACACACAATGGCTGGCATCGAGTCCCGGGGAGGGGGAATAATTTTAGTTTTCAACTTGAATTTATTGGTATAATATTGATTATTTATTGGTTTCGTGGTAAAAAATAAGTAGTCAATGGATAACTGATGACTCGTGGGTGTTATCGACGATAATGACACTCGGCCTACGGCCTCGTGTCATTATCCGTCTATAACACCCACTCGTCATCAGTTATCCATTGGTTACTTGTTCAATACCTAGCCTGAGTATGCAGCTCTGATACTTTGTTCAGAGCTGGAGAGTAAGGTATAGTCAGAACATGTGACAAAAGACTTGCACTCAGCAAAAAGGCATGTACCCAGTCACTGTTTTCATGTATGTGCCTGGTCAGTATGCCTGGTCTTTGGGCATAATCATTTAGTCTGTGTCCAACCCTCAGTTATTCCCATGCAGTGTATTTCCATCCCCAATGGGACACCAAATCCAATGTTTACAGAATGGCAGACACGCCTGCAGTGTTTGTTGTTAATAAGGTCAAGGGAGCACTGAGTTCTCAGGGCTGTTCATTCATCCATAAACAATTGCAATGGGAACTGGAACTGGTCAAACTCTACCCACTAGCTATACCTGGTATACCTTTTTATTATACAGCTTGTACATGTACCTTTACTGTTTGTGGCCTATACATCCAATAGCACATATTTTTTATAGGTGGGTATGAGGCTATATTGTTCTCAAATAAAGGCTGGGGATAAAGGGGTACCGAAATTTGTAGGAACTGAAAAGGGCTCATTTCAGGGTGGCCATTTCACTGGGCTAACGACCCATTGGCCACCCAAGATGTATCTGTGGCTGACTTGAGGTTATTCTAGCATATTAGCAAGGAGGGCCTTGTTTATGAACAGTATTTTTCTTGATGGCATGGTAATGTCCCTTTACACTAGGTCCTAAGATTGACTAACATAACTTCCATGTCTCCAGTTTAAACTGTCAGTGCCTGCCGATAGACTTGGCAGTAGCCTTGAGTATTTGTGATGGTTACAGTCGAACTGCCCTTACTAGATGAAGGAACTGTGTTTACCCTGATGTGGTACATAGTACATAAAGGGTTAGGGTAATGTTGTAATACTAGAGGACCTAGGATTCACTAACATCATGTCATGTCTTCCATGTCTGCAATTTACACTGTCAGGCCTGTGAAACCACTTGCATGCAGTCTCGAATAAATGGATCGGTTACTGTCAGAGTGCTGCACTAGAGTTGTTAACCCTAAAGTGCTACAGAGCGCGTTAACCGTCAAAAGATAGCAAATTCATTAATGTATCATTCACATAATATGTAAGTCTGTCAGACAGTAATTTCACATACCATGATGTTGCCGTACATGCCATATCATCCCTACAAATTGCAACTGTATGGCAGACTCACATAAATTAGTTCTCCATTGCATGTATTTCATGGTCACATCATTTGCTTGTAAGCATTATCTAGGAATTATTACGATCCTCTCCTGTACTGGTAATGTACACTAGGGCCAAAGTATGGCTTGTTTACTATGCCACTTTAAAGGTATGGTGTAATTAAAAAGTCATGTGACCAGGATGTGTGACAACCTACAGCCCTATGTGATATGGCATCAAAATGCAATCTGTATGGCATCTCAGTATCTTTATCCACGATGAAATAAAAGAGGGTATTCTTTTAGGCCCATTCAAAATTTACCAAGAACCTTTCAAATAAGGAATTGCCCACCTAGAGGGAAATTGTCACCTTGGTATGGGCTATTCGGTCAATGGGTCAAAAATCTTGGCCAGAATAAGTCTACTACTAGGCTTTCCCTTCCCCTTATCTGCATTCATGTAAACATGTGCATCTGGCTCTGTGTGTGTGTGTGTCTGAGTATGTGCGGGGTGAAGCACACACTTGAAAGGTCAAGGATCAAGTAGCCCCCACGTAAGAGGACAGGTTGAGTATTTGCGTGTGAGAGGGGGGGGGGGTAGCCCTGATCCCGTGTAGCAGTAGAAGATGCTGATGTAGTAAGATGGATTGAGCTGCGACTACCCCTATATCACCTTGAGCTCATTAGTAACCCCCTAAGGACCGCGAGAACAAAGTCACAGTTTTGTCAGTTTGCCAGCGCTTCATTGGGGCAGCATGCCACCCCTCTGGGCCAGCATGATGCTCGAGCTCATTAGCAGCCCTTTAAGGGAAGCACAGGATCATGCCAATGGTCAGCGTGATGCACCAATGATGTATCAACAGGACAGCTCACCAGCACTTCATTGATTCATCGTGTCGAAGCCGTTGGAGTGTATTGACCCCATAGGCTACATTCATGCACTATGATGACTAATGTGAATGATGTATTAATGTATCAGCAGGCTCTAGAGGCCGAAAGGTGCAATAGCAGGAGGCAGCTCAGTAGTTGAATGCACAATGTGCAGGGGTGGGTACATTTCAAAGAAGCCAGGTACCATGTTCCTTTAGGGATGGAGATCTTAGTTTAGGCTTTTATTTCAAATAGAGAAACACAGCCTACAAGTTGGCGATCCAGATGAACCAAAGGGCTATGTGGCTCTTATAGGGTGTGATTAATGGGGGCAGTTCTGGTGGTGATTACAACTTAATTGTGTGGGCCCAGTCACATTTATAATACAACTAAAGTATCAGTGGGAAGCTGTAACAAAGAACACAGCAATCACCCATCTTAGTTTAGGCTTTATTTCAAAAAGAGAAACACAACAGATGCCCTAAATGTTAGCCAGCCAGATGAATCAACACACTATGTGGCTGTTACATTGTTAAAAGGGGGATCTACGGGGAGCTTAAGGGTTGACTTTATGTTGTATGCGGGGGCAGCCTCATATCACAGAACCCAGGTCCACATCACAGTAATGCACCTGTTTCCTTTTAGCACGGATTTCCCATGTCTCTAAGCCCCATCGTATATCGAATTTATAAAAAGGCTGTATAAAGGTTACTGGGGGTCTGGACCCAAAATGGTCTCTCTGGATAGAGAAAGCATACTATGCAGCTATCAGTCAACAATTGTTGCACAACTCGAGAGAAGCTGAGGAGGCTTACTATAATTGGAGCGTTTCATGACAGACATTGTTAGACAGAGCTATAGAAGTAACAAGAGAACCCTCATAGACCATTCTTAATCACAGCATAGCATTGATTGAAACAGCACTGTGAAAGAAAGTCGTCAAAATCATGGCAAAATCATGGACCCTAAGTTGCCAGGGGCCCATTGTTATTTTCACTGAGATTCCTTGTACCACAGTTCTACCACCTGGGGGTTTCATTATCTATAGATAGAACCTGCACTGTTTCAGTGCAATACTGCGATGGTGGTTCATTGTTGAGTTTTGAGGATCCCCGGTAGATTCAAAATTTATTTCTTAGAGCGTGCCCAGGTTGAAGGTAAAATGAATTCTTAGAGGCCACACTTGGACATCATATCTTTTCTCATGCCAATATGATAGCAGTGGATACGCTCCATCAGGAACCATGTGGTAAACCATGCACTAATCCAACAATGTTACATAATAATGTTAATTAACATGCCGGGGACTGATGTAGAGGACCTAGGCATCTCAAAGCTATACATGCAGGAAATTACCTACATTGTGCTCTCACAGAGACAGTGTGATTCCTATTGCTTGGCAACCAGGTGATCAGAAACCATTTCCAGTATCTACAGAGAATAATCTAGCACCCGAGAAATGGTTGCTGGTATCCGAGAAATGCCAAAGTCAGCAATTTTTGTTTTTAGGTTTGTTCCTCTAGGAAACCTTGCATCATTGTTCAGTATACAACCCTCAGGGGGGTACAATAGCTTTGTCAGAAATCCAAGGAGGTAGCTATGTTTGATGTGGCTTAAATGCACTTCCTCTGCAATGTCTCTCTTTTACACAAATAGTGGTTGTACAAGGGGTGGTTATTACATAACAACCTCCCCATTGTGTGAACAAACTGTCTGCAGTGCCATTACCATTCTCTCAGTCTAGTTCTAGCCATTGAAGGCTTATGGACATACGCATTGTTGTATTGACTCTTACCGAACTCAGGGAACATTTGTAATGGAATGGCACATTGGGTATTGCACTAGGCAATGCATAAGTACTGTCACAGGAAATAGAGTTGAAGTTGCCACTATTGACATATCTCTGTCCCTCTCTGTGTTGACATAGCCATTTGAGCAATGCGATAGTAGCTCCACTGTCTACCCATTTAAAGGTTGTCATTTCAGTTAATGTGTTAGCTCAAATTGAAATATTGATCAGAGTTCAGGAACTTTTCTTCAGTTTAACAAGGAAGGTAGCAAAACTTCAATAAACTCCCTCTCTGTTCTAAGGCAGCCTCTTTATAAGCTCAAGCTTTCACAGCCAATGACCATAGACCCATCTTCTCACACCTTCTTTGACCATTTTCTCTTTTATTCTTTTCAACTCCCCTTTCATCTTTCCCATATGACCTTACTTTATAGGCAGCATGTTTCCTTTGATTTATTTTCCCCCATTTTGCCATGGTAGCTTATGATGCACCAATAAAGTGTGCAAGGGTCCGCTCACCACAACTTCATTTGAGCTTCATGCCCCGACACCGATCCAGTAGACTCGGCATCATGCTGGAGCTACTCAACAGGGCAGCATTGATACATCATGGAATAAATGAGCATGATGCTTTGATGCAGGACTAGCCTTCAATGGGTTCAACATTTTATGTCATGCCAGATACGATCATTATTAGAGAACAGTACTGGACATGTCATATTCAATGGGGGGATGGAATACAATGTGGCCGTATTCAATGGGTGTCCGTCATTTTGGATTTTGAACAGATCTGAGCTGTTTTCTTCATTTAAAAGCAAAATAACCCCCTAGGCTATGACATAAATGCAAATGTCCACTTCCATGGGATAATTTTACATCTTATTCCCCGAGGTGGGACTGGTTAGGGAATATGATGTAAAAATATCCTATGGTCGTGGACATTTGCTTATAGACTCTACTAAAGGCAGAGTCTCAGGAATATGCTGCTGAATAGCCTTGATAGTTTGAACGTTTATTAATATTTTAACTATTGGACAGATATTCTAGATATGTTTTAAGTGCACTGCACACAAATTATGTTGAATACGGGATAGATAAATTCGAGGAGCTCCACCCTTCTCCAACTTCTGTGTATCTTTTGTCATGGTGCCGCATCATTTGATCAGTACACCTCTGAAATAAGTGGGTTGCTGAGTGCAATCGTGTGAACATCCTACAACCTACCTGTGCTTGCATATACCTTCTCTTTTGTTTTTCATCTTGACCCAGTATTTCTCAGCACCACCTTCCTTGCTTAACCTAGATCCTCTGTGTGAACTATGATTATAAAACCACCCTTTAATTAAATGAACTTGCAACACTGTCTATACGTGTAATTCCTATATGCCACATTTTTAAGGTTGTCTTCCCTCGTCCAATATATCATGTTGTAAATCGTAAGCAGTCTTTGGATGGCAGTACATTAATTGGCTTTGAGGTTTTTTTCCATATGGCGTATGCCTTTAACATCTACTAGTCAGCATATGGTCAAAAATGTCCATCCATTGAAGTAAGTTTATTGCGATTTCAAATATGATCATAGGTGGCCTCTGCAACAAGAAGTGTGGTAACAATCTTCTGCACAGTCAAAATGTGTGATCCAAATTAATAGAAGCCTATATAGTCAATGACCCATCTTCGTGACCCTTCTTTGAGCAGCTTCTTTCTTATTTTTCTCTAACACTCCTCCCTCCCTATTCAAAAGGGGGAATCTCAGGAAGAGGGTGCTGAATAGCCTTCCCCTTTTAGTGCCCCATCTTCCCATGTTATAGCGCCCTGCCTTTATGGGTGTTTTCGACACATGTTCACAAAAGTACCAAACACTTCCCCTATAGAGCTACTGTGTATGATGTGGGCCCAGACAGAAACCAAGCAATGGCTTTAAACTTAAAACGACAAAGAATAACCAAAAAAGGAACCTCTGCTTGGAGCAGTAGCCTGCTCCATGAGGAGAGTGGACATCAGGGGACAGCCTATAAGGAAACATTTTTACGCCTGGTTGGCTTCTGGCTTGTGAACCAGTCAATCAGAAAATACCTGCTGTGACCCATTAGGACCTCTTCACTTGCACTTATTGTTGCTCATTCAGGTTGCTCGTTTGGGAGCCTGGTCCATGCTTTTCAAAACAGATTAATCCAAGATGGAAATCTTCCCCGGTAGGTATGTACATTTCATCATCCTACTTAATCAACTCATCAACTAAATTCATGAGTAATCCATGTTATTAATGCAACACTGCCTCTTCAGGTTGTAGGGGTAAACCTCACTCAAATGGCATCACAAAGCTGCACATATAAAAGATCCTCTCACCAAGAATGGGACTCAAAACTTTAAGTTTCCCTGACTTGTTGTTGACTTGAGCTGCAAATGTGATTTATATATCAGGTTAAAGTAAGATAAAGGACAATCTGAATCTAGGATAATTAGTTCAATATTTTAAAAATCATGTGACTGGTTGCCATGGAAACCATGGCAAAAGTTTTCTGAAATCTTCAATTTCACCACTATCACAACCAATGAAGAAAACATATTTTTCGGTCAACATAGGAAGTCCACATAATTTGTAAAACAAAATTTTGCTTCTTTTGAGACTATTTTGAGAACTGTAGCACCTTGACTTTGAAAAATATCAGTCACTAAACAAGCTGCCAGATTGCAGGAAATTGGCATTTTTTTCTAGAGCTTACCCTTCCATCCATCCAGACTGTAGACCATCTCCCTTTCAAATGCATTGAATCCTTGCTCAATTGATTACTGAGACATTGAAAGATTTGAAAAATAAAGGCAAATATACTGTATAGCAATGATCAGACAGAAATGTTAAATTCTCTTGAAGTGATATTCATGGGGACCACTAAGTAGGTGCAAATTACAGCCAGTGGTGAGGGCATACCCTATGGGAGATGGGATGGTTTGGGGATGGGGCTTCCCGCGGGGAAGGAATGGGCTTATAAATATTGGTAGCTGAAGGACCTTTTTGGTTGTGCCACTGAGTTCAATCGTGAGAAATCTGACTATAATGAATTTCAAAGAGGTTTGTATTATAAAAGCTATATAATCTGTGTTTTATGCAAATGTTCGGACAGTGTAGGGAAGTTGGTACTGGTGCAGGATCTATTTGAAAATTTTGGATCCATTTTCTTATAGAATAAAAGGAACAGCATCAGCTGAATGAGCAAGAATAGGTGCAGGTCAAGAGGTGCTAATTGGTCACAGAGGGGTGTTTTCCAATCGACTGGTTCACGAGCCAGAAGCCAGCCAGGCGTATGAAAGCTTCCTTATAGGCTCTCCCCTGACACCCACTCTGCTCATGGGGCAGGCTTCTGCTCCAAGCAGAGGTTCATTTTTTTGGTTATCTTTTGTCCTTTTAAGTTTGAAGCCATTGCTTGGATTCTGTCTGGGCCCACATCCTACATTTGCTGCCTTTGTGAACACATGCCAACCACCCATAAAGCCAGCGTGCTAGAGCATGGCAAGGTGACCCGCTAAAAGGGGAAGGCTATTCAGCAACCTCTTCCTGAGACTCCCCCTTTAGTAAGGGGAGGGAGGATTGTTAACTCAAGTATCATAGTAACCCTACAGGGTCAATACAGGGTCAATGATGTTGAACTTTAGTGCTGGCAAGGAGACTCACCTGGACTTAATTCCACAAAGCTACCAAGATTTGAAACCCTCTTAATCAGGGTGGGTGGTCATAGGTGATGCACTTTGACGTGTCTGTACAATTAACACTTAATTAAGTAACTACACTGGGTTGGGTATGGCAGTCATGCAAGTGTAAGCAATAGTGACTGTGAAAAAATAAGTGGGGGAAATATGCTCCCCATAAAGCAAGGCCATATGAGAAAGGTGAAAGGTGGAGAAGAATAAAATCGGAGATGGTCAAAGATGCGCTGAGGAGATGGGTCGTTGGCTGTGAAAGCTTGAGCTCATAAGGATGTCAAGTTAGAACAGTGCAGGAGTTCATTGAAATTTTACTACCTTGCTAGGCTAAAGAAACGTTTGTTTTCCTGAATCTTCCTTTAAATGAGTCCAGATGTTTGAAATGACCATACTTCATACAATACACTTAATTCACTCTCATTGCTTCTTATTTTGCCTAATTTTGGATGTAATTGTTCAATTTAGGGGCAAGGTGCACATTTTGGTGGGCATGAATTAAGTTTCACACATTAGAAAATCACTTGAGCAGGCCTCCAGATATGTATCATGACACACATTACCTGAGCCATTTGTGTCCATGGATGACATGTGAATTAAACACCCTCTCTGTGATACATAGGCTTACAATGCTTCATAAAGTTAAAAATGTGGCAGAAAAATAGGCCTGTCTAGGTCAAGTTAACACCAACTGTGGTCTATTCCTATCAAGTATTTTGCTTTAAAAATGATATATTTTCCTCATTTCTCATTTATTCTGCATAGAAATGATTTTCAAGACTTCTACTATATGATTGCAACTGAAATGAATGGAAAAACTACAACTAAACTGAATATTCCATTCAGTAAACACATGTCGTAGATTAGGCCCATACTTGGTAAGAAGATCTATAGCGGTCACTAATGATGGTGCTGGTGCAGCTGCCCTACCAAACCTCATCTAATTATTACATTAAGTGCTGATTGTACAGAGCAGTCACAATGCATTAGCTATGATCATCCCCACTAATTTCAAATTCTAGTTGCTGTGTTCAGTCAGTCTATGTTGGAAAAAGGCCTTCCAGTGCAGCTTTTGTATGTCTTTACTATGAATTCAATCTGAATATCAAGCACTGTGTACTTTATAGCTGATGAAGAGCTTTATGTAGTCAAGATACTCATGTATTGGTAATTGGTGAGATGCAATATAAAAAAACCTAAAAAGGTGTTTAGCATTACAAAGCAGAATTACAAAGGGAAACATAGGCTATGGTTCATTATATGTGCTATCTAACCCTGCCTATCAAATAGGAAGAGACATGCCAGCTTCTTACAGCTATAAATACCCATCAATGTCCTAGTATACAGTGCCTGACCAGGATGGGATTGGCTCATGGGACTCAAGGCTCCACCCATCTGTCCAATGTTCTTGTTTGTATCATGAAAGAATCAAAGTGTTCAAGGAAAAGACCACCCTATTTTCAAGATGGCCTCTTTTGGTTACTTTACATTGAATAAAGAGATTCTGACACAGTCTTTAGCACATCTGCTATCATAAGGACAGGAAGTGGAGCATTTAATGACATCACAATAGACTTACAGCATCTGGTGCTGAATTGTTCAAGCACAGAGGACATTTAAAAAAACATGTGTCTTATTTCTAAAGTAAAGCGTACGCCATCATCATAGGAAAATATCTTTTTCAAATAAAATAGGCATAACATTCATTTCCTGTCTTGCTGTCTGAGTACTCCTCGTCTGCTAGTATTTGATATCATTCTCAAATGAAGAGGGAACTATCAATATTGGCATGGTCCTGCTGGGACACTGGGAGCTAATTAGAAATTGGCATTAAATAGCCTGCTCACCTGTGTGTTGGTGATACCTATTCGGTCAAGCTGATGAATATTATGTGATAATAACACTGTACATATAATCCCTTTATGTAGATTGTTTTAGTCTTTGGTTATGATGCTCCCATATTGTGCTGGCGAGCTGATGATTGTGCTCATCAGCATATCACTCATTCTGACCATCTGGGACTGTATTGTGAGCATATGTCAATTACAATGTTCACCATCATCGATTAAAGTTGCAATGTTCTAAGTGATTGGGTACTTAAACCGCAAAATGTGTAGATAGCTGCATTAATCCATCATTCTGATCATATGGCTGAGAGACAAGGGATTTACCTGATCCATCAGAGTCCTTCAGCACATAGCAGAAGGTATAAGTGATATATGGCGCCCAAATGTCTGCCATGACCATGAGTGGCAGTTCAGGTGGCACTGCTTTCCACAGCAGAAGACCTTCGACCCTAAGTAACACTCACCATGGGTCCAATCAGGACTTTTCCCACCAATTCTGGTCTGATCCTTGATGTCAGATTGTCTGCTCCATACCATGTCTCCATTGCAATTCTGTGAGAGTAACGACATCTGAGGACCTTGTTTCAAAAGTTTCTATGACAGGTTCAGCCAGCTACGACTGGAGATGGGCCAAATCATACCAGCTCCTCTTAGGATTTTGGCTATAGTGACCAAATAGCTGGCTACATTACTGGGTTATCATACTGCCTGCTGGCTAAATAGCCACCAGAGCGACGACTCAATAAGGGGTGCTTGTATGATAGCCCTCTATGTGAATAATTAGTGGGTAGTCTTACCTGCTGCCCTCTGCACTCCTTTCCTCAAATGTAGCCAATCTGTGCTCTTTACTTTGTAATCATATAAATATTCTCTATATATAGACTAATGATCGAGAAGGTCTTGACCCCAGGCCACTCACAGAGGTCTAGGAGCCTTCCTAAATATAGCATCCCTGGCCTCAATCATCCTCTGCGAGATTGTGGGATCACAACATCTATGCATTTTTGATCTAGCCTATGCATTGATTTTGCAAGATTATTCCAATTAATTATGTTGTACATTATATATTATGGGCTCCTAGAAAAAAAAATAAGCAGTATGCAGAATCATGACCATTGACCTTATTTAAAAATATGATCCATTTTCATGAGAATTGACCATGTGTGTGACTGTGTAATCAGGTGGGATCACCTTTATATAGTTAGGGACGAGTCATTTATTGCTAGGTGGGGACTTGATGGATTTTGGCGGATGGGCAGATTTTTTCCGACAAAAATGATTGCGTCCCCCCCTACGAACTAGATTTGCAAAATGCCCCCCCCCCGGAACCATATACACAGGTGGAATGATGTGTTGCGATAGGTATTTGAATTTCCCATATTTAGTTTTGCCCTCCCCCAGTGTGAAGGTTTATTGGGTTTTGCCGGCCCCCCCAGCCAAGGGAGTCATTTTCAAAATGACCCCCCCTATACTCAACGACCCCCCCCTCTACCTGGCAATAAATGAAGGGGGTATGACTGGTCAATATGTAGCCAATAGTGGCTGCTAAGACTGGGTGCTATGACTTCATAGTGGTTGGTATTGATTCAGTAGTAGCAGCTGCTATTTTGAAGCCTGTACTGTAGCTCACTATATAGTCACTTGTATGGAGTCATTTCTTATACCTCCCACTACGATTTGAGGCCATCCTGTCGTGGAAACTATTGAAACACGATCCAGAGTACAGTAAGGACACCAGTAATTTGGGTGGTGTGTTCTACCACTTTAAGGACAATGAAGTCAAGGATCTCATAATTCTCTTATGTCTGAAATAAGGGCAAACATGTTTTGGTCTTTTCTTTACAGGATTTTTCCAAAAGCTCTATAATAAAAGACTGAATTCCAGACTTCCCTGTAAAACACTTCTCCCTGATGGAATTATTTTCTGTATTCCAGGCAACCCATACTAGTCTACTCGCATAGACTCATCTCTCAATACTGCTTTATATTCACAGAACTTAATCTATGGGAACACATCCCCATACTAGAAAAAAAAGTAGCGACAGATGCCACCACCAGCCCAACCCTCGTGGGAGCATAGAGTGCTCCATTGACTATGAGAAAGGTAACCTATGAGTCTCTTACATTATCAAACTAGGTGCGAGTGAGCTGAGAATGGGACTGCTTTGGTAATGACACCTTCAGGGAATTGTGAGGAGTAGTGAGTGGTCAAACTGGAGGCCGTTGCGAAAATATTTGGAATTGATTCCGTCGAAGGTGTTATTCCCAAAATGGAACTCACTCACCTCAGGGAAATGATTCCCTTGTGTGTTGCGAAAAAGGATTTGGTCAGAGGAGTGGTATAGGAGTGGTCCAGACTCAGGGTGTAATTCTCAAGTAGGAACCACTTCTCTGGGGAAGTCGATTCTCAGGGTGGGGAAGAGCAGAAAATCAGAACATCAAATAGCCACAGTGAGAATCAGTCCCAATTCTTTTTGCAACAGCCTCCTGGTCTTGAGTAGAGTAGTGGTCTGAGGAGGGCAAAGGGTGGTTTGGAGAAAATGGGAAGGGGGGGTTCCGACAATGATAAAACATGAAGACGTTTATAACCATAAAGAAGTTTATGACCAAGAAACCTTATATAACCATGGGCCCCTTTATAACCTGGTATTGAAGCGTTCCATGGTTAAGGGGAGTTCCCAATCCTTGTTCACAGGATGAGAATGCCCTAACAATGTTAAACGGCTGTTTTTCATATATAGGAGACGAGAAAATGATTTTGACATTTATAAGCATATGATTTATGCGAGAAGAGTAAAGGAAAATGTATTTTCTTTCAACACAGAATATTACTTTGAACCAAAAGCAACCATCTGATCTTAGTCTTTTTAAAGAGAGACATTTCTGTTAGAAATGTAAATAGACCCCTGAAATGTTTACTCAAATAAATGATAGTTCCAAAGACCGATTTAAATGACATGATCACAAACTTACATGACACTAATTTATTTCTAACTCATCTTTGCTCCCTGCTATAATCATGTTTTCCTGATCACAAAAGCATGTTTAATAGGTGTTGTGCCGATGGGACAGAGTGTGTCAGTCCATTCAATATATTCATCATCTTTCCAGCAGAAAGATAAATGAATCAAAGAAATTGCCGCTAAATAAATACCTTTAACTCAAGCTAATGTACACGTGCCTTCAAGAAGGAAACTTTCAGAAAGATCTGGCAAAAAAAAAAAAAAAAAATTTTGCCTCAGCAACAGTAGCAAGACACTCACATACTTACTACAGAAACTAAATCCTTTACAGAAGATTCCTGTACTCGTCCATAAAGAAGACACCTCATCCTGATCTCAAAGTGAAAACTAAATCCTGACACTGAACTAGCTCAACATCACTTGGAGAAAATAAGGAAACCAGATTTTGATATTGAAATACTGCAAAATTACAGAGAAGTAACAGTCTATTCAGACCTTCGGTCTAAGATGCCTAGAAATCCACTTAGCACTTAAGGAAACTCATATGAAGAGGTACAAAGGTGAAGCTGGAGTGAAAGGTTGGTGGTTTTTGTCAGGAAGGAGACCGGCCAGGGCTGCCTAGTCCATACAATGTATTATGTCTATTGCCATTTGGGGTGATGTATAAATGGAGCCCAAACCTGCTAACCAGAGCTTTATGGAAATGGTGCACAATACAACAGCTCTTTCAAAGTAATGAAGATTTCGTCCTTACTCTTGCCCATCTGGACTCTTGCAAGTCTATTGACTTTAAATGATCTCTAACCTCTGCTGGTTTGATACAATGAATCTTATATTGATTGGTATTTGCAATTACCATGTTCAACACTGATTGAATATATACAGTACCATGTATATGTAGTCTATAAATTCATCAAGCACTGTGACTACTATCGAATCGTTTAAACACCCTGAGGATGAAATGGCAGACGACAAAATAAAACACATCATTATCCATACACTAGCCTGGGCTTGGCTTGGTTTGTGCTAATACCAGAGTGATTCATGCTGTGTTAGGAGCCGCAGTGCTACATAAAAGCTATCCCTACAGGAAACCTAATTGGGCATACTGCAGATGAGCTCAGAAAAGATATGGTATTGTCATTTTTGAGAGAGGATTGCAAATAAATGTACACCCCAAAAAGCACTGGGTATGAGTGTTTTTTTTTTTCTATCCAAGCATTATATTTGGAAATAAGGAATGCCATGCAATTTTTCTATCATGCCATCTGAAAGCATTTAACTATCATGCCATCTGAAAGCATTTAACTCACATAAATGGAAATAGAATAAAAATGAAAGAAAATGAATAAAGAAGCTTTCTGAATTACACAAATAGTGCAAGGAAAAAGGTCAAAATAGATAGCATCAGATCCTCTTACTATGGAGCTCAGCATTGCCATAACTTTATATTTCCCAAGCAGTTTTTACATTAGGATAATTACATAGGAAAAGGATCATAATTGTATTGTCGGTCAATAGGTTCTTAGATGAGACTCCATACTGTAACAGTGTAAAGTGTATTTGAGAACTATAAGTAGTTTTGGTTTTTCGCAAAATAAGGAAAACATATGAAGTAAGGAATGTCATGTAATTAAAACATGTTGATAGATATGCCCCTACCTATAAAAATGTTATTATGAGGCCAAACAAGTGAGTTAAAACCTTGATTCAGATTTGATTAAAGTAAACTCTATATGAAATAATACTACTGAGTTATTAAAGGACCAATCATCACAATTCAGAAATTTTGTAAAATGACAATCAAAGCCACAGCCCCCATGGAATCAGAAAGTTCATTTTCAATTGTGATGACAATGCATTGAAGAGTGCAAGCAAAAGCAAGCCACAGGATGTGAGAAAAATACTGTATAAATCAAATGGCTTTTTTCAGAATGTTTGTTTTGAGTATTAATAATTACTTTGTGGATCTGCATTTCATAAGCGTGGGAGTGAAAATGTTTTGAAACCTTAATTGTGTCTTTTATGTAGTTTGTCGTATTTGGCCATTGAAATGAGATTGGCCTTTTTCTGTAAGGCTCTCAATTACAAGGCTGAAGAACAATTTATGAGTTACTGCTGCAGTAAGCTTTTTAAATGGCTGCATTGATTGATAATTCTGACCTCACAGGGCTGCAACTAGGTAGTACCTAGCAGAGGGCAGTCATAATATGTCTGCCATAATGATGAGTGGCAGTTGAGGTGGCACTGCGCTCTATGGCGGATAACCCTTGGCCTTGTGTAACAATCACAGTGGGACCTTTCCCGCCAATTCTGGCCCTATCCTTAGTGACAAAACATCTGTGCACACAAGCACTATGTCTCCATTTCACAGCAGCTGTAGGCAAGCATGGACATGGAATCTCTCATGGGCTATCCTTTCTGCTTGGTTGCTCACCCTGCCCAGTTCTAAGTGTTCTCATGGGTACTCACAGGGAGAACTCTGGCCATGCATTTCTATATCACCTGCACATTCACGAGTATGGGTGATTTGAAAGATGTGTTTTGCCACTTTTGGAAGAGTGCTGCATTAATGCATTGTGATTCCAATGCTTAAATAACCTGTGCAGCATGTACATACAGGTTAGGCATTAGTGTAGCGTGCCCACTGAGCTAGAACTACCTGGCTTAACTATGTATTGTCATGCTTACAGATATCTGCCTGGAACAAGTAGAAAGTTGGAGAAGAAGTTAATATCACAGTCACAGTAATAACCTAGCTGTCAATACACAGAATGCACAGGTTGACTATGGCATGAAAAGGCCATTTTGGATTGATAGTATTTGTGATAATTTTGAAATGTCTTTCTGCGGTCTTTTGTTTCAGTGAAGCATAAATGAACAGAGGGATCATAGTGTCTCTAGGAGGGCATTTCTCAAGATGGTATGACTGCACACAGCCACTACAATTTGAAAACTCTCAAAATTTGGGTGGGTGATTGTGAGTAATGCCCTATGACTGCCCTGTGTGATCAACAATTAACATAGTAATTACATAGAGTTTAGTAGAGCAGTCGTACCAGTGCAATCATTATTGACCGCTAGATGTATGAATGTAATTGTCTCAGCTTCAGTGATCCCACTACAATTTGAAGAGGTGTAGTCGTACCATTTTGGGAAATGCCTTCCTGACGTTTGCCACCTCAATATCCTTTTTCCAATGATGTGAGTAGAGATCTTTATGTAATGTCATAATTCTGATCTCATGAGCATCAACAAAAATCAGGACATCATGATGCAACAGAACATTTTGTGAAAGACTCCCTTGGAATCCTATACTATCCAATTTATCTGCACATTTATCCTGCACAGAAAGAAGGCTACAAGGACTGCTGAAGAATCATGAACTTTAGTACTTTACCGTAGAAGATAACAGCACTGTCACTATTTGAACAATGAGCTCCAGCCAAATATGCATAGTCAAAAAAGGTAGCATTTAACAGGGGCTGGTAATATCAGTTCAGCTTTAGAAGCCTTATCCAAAAGAGCATTATTACAAAAGAAACAAAATCCTGTAGATTAGATCTCTGAATTCTCCTCATCTTAATCTGAGTGAGAACTCAAAAAACATAAAGATGAATGAGGTGCCACAGAGAAATAAATAGTCCAAATCCTGAAAATGAAATACGTTGCAAATCAGAAGGATATCTTCTGCTTAACGTTCAGTTTCAGATAGACTCACCTTACGGATCAAACTTCAGTGTAAAAGTTGAGTTGGAGCAACAGCTTGGTGGTCTTTAGGAAGCTGTTCCACCTGCATCTGACCAAACCTTTTGGGCTAACAGACATTTCTGCTTTTGATTGAAGAGGATGAGAGAGGGAGACCTGTCAGATGCAACGTGCCTCTCTGGTAACACTCTAAGATCCACAATAAATGCATAGCTAATTGTACTCTGTCAGTTTCCTATGACTCATACACAAACCCAATACATTTCTTAATATGGTATGACTAGACACCTTCAAAGCACCGTGGGATCACTAAATACAATGCCATTACAGCCCTGCTTCTAGTAGTAACTAAACCTGCATAGGTATAACTACCCTACCAAACCCTGATTACTTCATTAAGTACAATTAAGGTGACCCTTAAACAATTAGAGGTTGAAACACAGAGGTTGAAACACACTAAGGTTGCATGATATGAAGTATTTAACCTTTAGACCCTTCTGACCCCTGATGATCTGATGAAGCTGGTCTTGTATTGATCAGCTTTTTTCACAGAAAAAAAACAAAGATAGGCATGTGAATGTATGCATGTAATAGTCATTAAGTGTTGCTGAATTGGTTCATACACCCTGAGGGTGAAATAGGGGGCCCACAAAAATATCACATCATTATCCTGACATATGCCTGAAGTGATGCTAAGTTTGATCAATGACATAATGCATTAGGAGCCAGAGTATACATATGTAAAGTTATTCATACCCTCATAAAATCTTATTGCATATTACAGATGAGCAAAAATTAATTGCCTTCATGCCAATGAATTGTCATGTATAAGGCCTCAAATGAGCACTATGGATAAAGGGGTGTTGAAATAGCTACGATAAAACATAAGCATCTGTTCTAGGCTGGAGATAATAGTGTCTCAAAATAGATTAGCATGGGGTTATTTTTTCTCGATTATATTGTACACTTTCAAAGTTGGCCTTTTTCACATAATACATCTATTCTATCATCTAAAAACAAGAACAGATTAAACTCACATCATATTTAATGAATACAAATTCAAGAGAACTGATGAATAAGCTCTCTAAGCGTAAGCCGATAACATTATAAAAAAGATACAAATAGAAAACATCAGTGACTACTATCGAATATATGGGGTACAAGGAGATCAGCATTGCCATAACTTGATATTTCCATTGCTCGATATTTTCCAGGCAGTTTTTACTTAGAGGTTAAATAAGGGTTATTGATCAACGAGTTGATTTTAGCCATGGATACAATCAATGAGGGCCTTATCCCCTTATCTAAGCTCTTTATACCATGGTTTCAACCTCTATATAAAGTATTTACCTTTAAAATCAATGAATTCTTATGCGAGTCGGGCCGGACGAGGAGGATGGCCTTCCGCCAGGTTGGATTTTCTGTTTGTCAACACTGTGCGGTCCACCAAGAAAAATATTTACTTTACCCCACTTATAGAACATTTGTGTCCTCCAGGGCTGGGCAGCTATCACCATGTAGCCAAAAGTGGCGACAATGGCCTTGAAAATGGCGACATCTACCTTCAGAATGTTGTTCAGACTCTGGGCTTTCCAACAGTGAAAGAATTTCTCAAATATTCCTATTAGAACCAAAGTTATGAAATGATTCACAGAAGTCACCAGAATGCATATTTTGACATGGAAAATTTCAAAATTTTCTTAGGAAAAAATGGCCCCAACCCCACCTACCTGTTCCAATCACTCAGAGCCCCTCAGTAATGCAAGGGGGGGCGGTGTAAGATTGGGAGTGGGACATGTTGAAAAAGAGTCTTTTGATGGGGGTGCCAAGGCCCAAGAGGAGTGGGGTGCAATTCACATACTTATCCCAACATCATTTAACATAGATAATACAGAAAATACAGATAATACAGAAAATTTAAACCCCCATCCCCCATACAAGTTTATTGGGCTGCCCTGCCCCCCACTGATCCTTGGTATTTGGGGCCCTAAGGGATCCCCCTTGATGTCACAATGTCACCAAAAGTCAAGGCTTCAGGTCACATGTCACCTTTTTAGGGAATGGACATGTTACTTGTCATTTTTTTTGTCTAACTGAAAGGTATACACTGACAATTGTACAGGGATGGATCCAGTGATTTAAGAAGGTAGGAAGGGCATGTATACATGCATGTTGGCCATATGGTGTAATAGAATGAGTGAAGGGAGTCATTCCAAGCAAAGCACATTAAATTTGCAACCCGATTTGCAAGCACCTCCTACTCTCTCCCCAGTCCCACCAATGAGGGTAGGAGGAGAGGGGCAGTACGGGAATTGTGGGACCAGGACTTGGGTAGAAGGAGAGAGGCAGTACCAGTAGGGGAATAGTAGGGCTGGGGTGAGGGTAGAAGGAAAAAGGCAGTAGGAAAACGGTAGGGCTGGGGTGTGGGCCCATGGGGGGGCTAATGATTAAAAAAAAAAGTGGCCTTGTGCCCCACCCCCTGGGGTTTAGGATAGAAGGAGAGAGGCAGTATGGGAATGGTAGGACAAGGGCTGTGGGTAGGATGATGAATTCTGATGTAAACTTGAATATCATGTGATGAGTATATATAACATGTATTTAATTATAACATTTAATAATGATAATATAATGAAAATAACCAGATCAGTAACTAAACTGCTGGCCCTACTTTAATGAATTAAAGTTCTGGTTTGAATTTTCTTCATTGTTCATTCAGCACAAAGCACCTCTTTTATGTAAGTCAATCAGTTATAGTGACAATTAAAATGTCATTGCCCATATATCATGTTGTTCGTGATTCAAGCCATGTGAATAAATGAAATACCACCAACCAAAATGGATTCTGCTACGTGGGTGTTTAGGTAAACAATGAAGAAATAGAGGACCTTCATTCCCACTGACATATTCAGCATTAGTGGATTGATAAATTGATCCTCCATAACATATGACTCAACATTCAATTCTTATACTGTTTCACAAATTAACAAAATAATCCATATATATATATATATATATATATATATATATATATATAAACACAACCATATTAGGATATATATATCTTTACACACACATAGCTTGGTGGTTTTTAGGAAGCTGTTCTACCTGCCTCTGACCGAACCTTTTGTGCTAACAGACATTTCCGCTTTTGAGTGAAGAGGATGAGAGAGGGAGACCTGCCAGATGCAATGTGGCTCTCTGGTAATACTATAAGATCCACAATAAATGCATAGCTACTTGTATTCTGTCAGTTTCCTATGATTCATACACAAACCGAATACATTTCTCAATATGGTATGACTAGACACCTTCAAAGCACAGTGGGATCACTAAATGTAATGCCATTACAGCCCTGCTTCTAGTAGTAACTAAAGATTGCATGGGTATAACTAGCCTACCAAAACCTGATTACTGCATTAAGTACAATTAAGGTGACCCTTAAACAATTAAAGGTTGAAACACAGAGGCTGAAACACACTAAGGTTGCATGATATGAAGTATTTAACCTTTAGAGCCTTCTGACCCCTGATGATCTGATGAAGCTGGTCTTGTATTGATCAGCTTTTTTCACAGCAAAAAAAACAAAGATAGGCATGTGAATGTATGCATGTAATAGTCATTAAGTGTTGCTGAATTGGTTCATACACCCTGAGGGTGAAATAGGGGGCCCACAAAAATATCACATCATTATCCTGACATATGGATGAAGTGATGCTAAGTTTGATCAATGACATAATGCATTAGGAGCCAGAGTATACATATGTAAAGTTATTCATACCCTCATAAAATATTGTTGCATATTACAGATGAGCAAAAAGTAATTACCTTCATGCCAATGAATTGTCATGTTTGAGGGCTCAAATGAGCACTACGGATAAGGGGTGTTGAAATAGCTACGGTAAAAAGATTTGCATGGGTTTATTTTTTCTTGATTGTATTGTACACTTTCAAAGTTGGCCTTTTTCACATATTACGTCTATTCTATCATCTAAAAACAAAAACAGATTAAACTAACATCAAATTTATTGAATACAAATTCAAGAGAACTGATGAATAAGCTCTCTAAGCATAAGCGGATAGCATTATAAAAAAGATGCAAATAGAAAACATCAGTGACTACTATCGAATATATGGGGTTTTAAAGAGATCAGCATTGCCATAACTTGATATTTCCATTGCCTGATATTTTCCAGGCAGTTTTTAATTAGAGGTTAAATAAGGGTTATTGATCCACAAGTTGATTTTAGCCATGGGTACAATCAATGAGGGAGTTATCCCCTTAGCTCAGCTCCTTACACCATGGTTTCAACCTCTATATAAAGTAATTTCCTTGAAAATCAATAAATTCTTATGTGAGTCGGGGCAGACGAGGAGGGTGGCTTTCCGCCAGGTTGGATTTTCTGTTTGTCAACACTGTGTGGTCCGCCATGAAAAACATTCAATTTACCCCATTTTTAGAACATTTGTGTTTTCACAGAACAACAAACAGACCTTCTTTTTAATCTTACCAAGGTACAATAGATGATTTGAAGCCTATATTCCCTCAAAATGGCCATAATCTAATCGCTCCTTGTTCACCGTCCAATAAGAAAGGTAGTACTGCAGCGCGACAGGGGAGGTTGACCCTAAGCTGGAGTTGCACAGCCTGCTGTCCGCTATGGTAGAGGATACAAGTCAACTCGCTGTCATGGTTTGTTTCGGTTTAGTGTCAACTACTCTTCATTCTAGCCATGGCTAGTTGCACGAGTTTTATCCCTAAACCTGAATGCCAAAATATGCAAATGACCCTTAACCATGGTATAAATTAGGATAATCTCATTTGAGAAGCATGACAACAGAGAATTTCTCAAAAATAAGTCCTTCAACGAGTCTTTTCTCTGGTGATGTAAATATAATAAGTGGAAAATTAGATCCATCAAGTGCGTTTGACTGTTGTGACTTATCGTTAGGACAACACTTCAAATACCACAAGGTGCATTGATCAACCTTACATAGAATGCATTCAGTTTAACCTACAGGGGCTCATACGTGCTGGTGAAGGATATTTTTTAGTACTGCCTAATTGAACCTTGAGGCCCTTGCCTACAATAGTGATCTTTTGGAGAAAATTTGTTTTACTGACTGGAAACACGGTATTCCGATTCCAAGATCAGAAACACAAACTGTTCCTGGCAGGAACTTCGAGATTGTGGTACCTCTCCTAAAATTTAAGACAAAATGGCTGTGCAGACTGAGACCTATAAGCTGCCACTTTAAGCAGTTAGACTGAGGGATCCCACTACCATTTGACAGGGGACTATTCATCCATCTTGAGAAATGCCTTCCTGACCAGGTCTATCATCAGAGTGCATACTGGTTAGTTTTTAGATTCATAAGGGGATTGAGTTATGGAAGGATTACCTTATCACAAGGTTTCATATTTCCATTTCCATCTCGATCAATAGGGAAAAATGTAAATGTAAAAAGAAAAGTGGTAGTCACTTAGCCCTTGGTATATAGCTATAACATTTCATGTTTGATTTCACATACACTATAAGATAGTTCTATAACTCAAGATATGTTGCAGCAATATGTTTTCTTTAATTTGAGAAAATTCAGCCAACAATTACAAATGCAAATGGAAGCATGTGTGCCCTTTTAAGCTGGCATTTATTAATGTCTTGTGCAGCCAGCCCACATCAAGGCCTTTTGTCAACTCTTGTCCACTGGATGCATCTTCTACTTCACTTTGTTAAAAGTTAAGTGCTGTCTTGAAGGGTTTGGTTTTCGAAGTGCCACTTGTTTATTCTCCCGTGAGGGCTTGACAATAGGCTGAATTTAGCTAGTTAGGAGTACACATCTGTCTTCCCACCACTGCCATCAATCAAGGAGTGCCTGAGTGGATGCCTAATGGCTATAGACTTGAACGGCCACATCATGCCCTTAGGTTCATTCCCCATTCTTATTTTGATGCATTGACAAACAATACATTGCATCATAAGCATGTATTCCACCAAATCCGTTCTATTTCCCATTTTGAACAAGGAGGAATTCTGGGATCTTCCAAATGAATTTAAAACCATTTGCAGTAAAGGTCTGAAATTATTGATTTTGTTCGAATTTGGGTGCAATGTATCAGAAACTCCCATTAGAACTTAAAATTCTATCCACTATTTCTCTTATATCCTTAATGTATCATCATTGAACTAAGCAGCCCTTAAAGGGTCAATTGAACCTACAGCATACTGCCTGAACATAGAGAAAGATTTGCGGGCAAACAAACCCACTTCTTTCACGGACAAAGTGGATGCAGCTCAGAGAGATTTTAAATGTACATCGTTAGCTTTGAAGACCGCTTCCTGGAGAAGAAATCAATAGCAAACTTGCATATGTCATTTTAGTCAATAGCTTATTAATTTTGCAATGTTACTCAAGTTTAAACTTCTGTAGTGCCACATACTGCATGGTTAACACGGTCATTTTAAAGAAAAGCCAGAGATCAATCTACACTGCCACATCCACCTGTCCTTTGGACACAATCCTAGTTCTGACCCTTTAGAGGTCGCTTTCACATTATTTTACCATTATTTTCAACCAATTGACAGCTCTAAGGGGGTAAAAGGGTTAAATAGTAATTGTCTTACTCTGTTTACGTTGGACTCCTGTCTACCATTTCAATTAGCACTAGACTACACACTATGGCTAGCTTGGACATGCAATAAAGGCCAGTAGGAGGTGAGGGTTACTTCTAGGACAACACCTACCAGTGTATATATACAAATGTTTCTAAAATATCTATTTATTCTTAATCTTATTTCTTAGCATAGATTGTCTCATAAAATTGCATGCTTTTGACTATAACATTTCTAGTGTTTTTTTCTCCCTATAATACTTTGGGATTAGAGAACACCAATGGGCATCATATACTAATGAATCAGCGGCCAAATGCATTGCATTCCCTCAAACATCTAGCCTTGCTCAATCGAAAAGATAAATCAGCGAGAAATATGTCATAATACTATGCCCAAATGTACAACCTTGTATAAGGTGCACCCTGAATTCATGCCATACCTGTTAGGTGCATCAGGGGGTTGATTTTGATCATACTAAGTATAATGTGTAATTTTGAAAATGTATTCTCAGATATTGGATTGTGAGAAACCAGCTGGGAATATGTTGATGCATCCCATGCCATTCCTTTGATAGCAAAACAATACAGACAGTGTCCTCAAGAGTCAGACAAATCAGAAGGACTTTGCAGAAGATAACACAGTATTGACTCATGATGAAAGAACCAAAAAGTAATTTCTGTAACTTTGACATTCTGTTAGCTGCCAGGCCCTTTGACAAGCAATTCCAGAAGTGCAGTCAAGTGTCAAAGTCAAGGCAAGCTGAGAGTAGAAATGGGGCTTATCCATTGGTCGCCCTCGTGGTCTGTGATAGGTTTTCTCACCAAAAAGCAAGTGCTGTGCTGTCAAAGAAATTAGTAAATAATGAATCAGACCCAGTGTGGGCTAACTAGTCCAGACAGGCCTGCCCTGGTGTTTTCTATTGAAATATTGGGGTGTGCCTGTTTCAAAAGAGGATTTAATTATTTCTTTAATGGCAGATAATCCAATAACCCACATAATGCCTCATAGTGAGGTGGTGGGAAATGCAAAAGAAGCATTAGACTTGGAAACTTGCACAAAAATAGGGAGAACCTTAATCATTACCTTCATAACTTAATCATCTTACCTTTTTGAGAAAATTGGGGAAAAAAATGACAAAGGCACCAGCCAGAAATACCTTTTTCAAGAAAAAGAATTAGGTAAAGGGTGCTATTCTTTGCTGTAGTCTATGTATGTTAAACCAGCCAAATCCTGAATTAATCAATGATGGACCACACATGTTAAGGTCTAAGATGACCAATAACCGAATGGGCACAGAACATTGAATTATGATTGACATTGTTAATGGTTGGGTTACTGTAATTCAACATTAATACAACTATTTATGCCTACTCAGAAGCTGCAGCTTATATGAATAGTTTTACTTTATTTGAAAATTTGGAGAGAAAAGTTTAAAAATGGCACATCAAGAGGTATTTATCAACGCAGGTATTGGGTTTTGTATGAAACATTTTAGTCAGTCTAGTATAGTATACACAAGTAACAGTGCAGCATAATTATACCAACCATTCACCTGATTAAATTACCACACTGAACAGTGTCTGGCTCTGTACTGTGCTGTTTTTGGCTGTGTAGTCTAGGCTCTATAGTAAACCAACACCAGAACTTGGCCCTGCGTTCAGATTGGTTACACAATGCTATGGAACCTACAGAGAACATTTCTCAATAATCCTAGTTACCAGCATGGTGCACCAACAGGTACTTGCGAGTCTGCTTACCAGTGCTTCATTGTAGCTTTCACTCATTTCTGTGTTTTGACCAATCAGAAAGCAAAAAATGAAAACATATTTTGGCAATACATTACAAGAATATTTTGTGAATATCCTCCCATGTCCGATATATATATATATATATATATATATATATATATATATATATATATATATATATATATATATATATATATATATATATATGATTTGTGAATGTAGAAATCACTTTAGTAACATGGTTCTTTTTTCCTGCAAAATCACAATTTCCTGATGCAAGGCTCTAAAGCTCTGAGTTTGACAGATACCAGTATGTTATCTAAATTGGCTGTCCAGGTCAGAACATCTCAGGATGGTGGAACAAGTTAGAGCTACTGACTTACAATCTATAGGGTAGCCGAAGTAGTCCACTTCATTGGACCAATAACTCAATAGCTATAAAATGTTGCATTGACATTGCAGGTGTAATCAAAATTCACTGTTTAACCTCACAATAAAATAACAAACACTGTCAAAACAATGACAGATATTTGGTTACTTTGGGATGAGGATTTCACCGTGTTTTGCTGTCTTGCTACATTGTAGGAACTATGCTGCTTTGCTGCATTGCACTTTTCTATTGTTCATTGTTTAGTTTTACTATCATAGCTGGGTATCCTATCTGCCTACCTGCTCAGGTAACTGGATGGATAAACTAGCTGAGATAAGCCTGGCATCAAATAAGTGTACTGTATTTCCCAATCTAAATGTCAACATACGACAGACCATCTGAGAGCTGATGCTGATATGAAAACTTGAGTTCTGTGAATCCTGTTGCACATTGCTCACCAACCACTGTTTTTATCCGAGTAGTGGATCTGTAAGTTTCTCTACTAGAATAGTGGATCCCTGATGCTATTTCTAAACAGAATGTGACTGCTGTCCTTTGAAATTGTAGTCAGACGTTTCCCAATAGTGCTAGTACAGTATTTACATAATGGCCAATAATGATTGCACAAGTATGACTGCTCTACCAAACCTCATGTAATCCTAAAGAGAAGTAATATGGCATCAACAAACCTCATGTTATCCTAAACTATGATTGCTGAACAAACTTTGAGGCCTTCCTACTGTAGTAGCTGTGTGTAGTTGTATTGCCTTAAGTAATAGCTTGCAGGCTATGTGTCATGTTATCCTACCATATTGGCAAGGCGGTCTATGTTTATAAACAGTGTTAGGCTTGTGGTTTACTGTAAAAGTGTTAAACACTAGGCCCTAAGATTGACTAACATATCTTCCATGTCTGAAATTTAGGCTGTCAGGGCTTGTAAAACCAGTAGACAGAAGTCTTAACTAAATGGACCAGTTACATTCGCAGTGCTGCACTAGAACTGTCAAGCCTGAAGTGCTACAAAGTGCATTAACCCTTTCAGCTCAGGTAATTCATTAATGTATCATTCACATTGTCTGTGTAATTTTTATAGTGATGATGTTGCCTAACATCGCTATAAGTGAAATAACCGTATGACTGACTCAGTCACAGCTGTGAGTGCTCCATTGCACTTATTTCATGTTTACATCATTAACATGTAAATATTATTCAAGTTCGATTAAAATCTTCTACTGTACTGATACTTTATAGGTCTGATATATGGCTTGTTTACAACACCATTTTAAGGCTATGAAGTCATCAAAAGGTCAGTAAACCAGGACCTGTAATACACAACCTATGTTCCCTACAGCCCCATATGATATGGCATCAGAATGTAAGCTCTATCCAAGTATCACCATTCACCATGACATAAAAGATCGTATTCTATTGGGCTTTAATCAGATTTAGAGAGACTGGCCTGCCTGGAGGAACCAATTTTCACCTGGGTAATTTGGTCAATCGGTCATGAATTTTGACCTGAAATAATTGTAATAATGGAAACTCCCCTCCCCCCTGAGCTGCAGTAGATGCAAATTGCCTCAGCAAGCGCCTGGGTAAACATGTGCATCTGACTGTGTGTGTGGTGAAGGGGTGAAGCACACACTTGAAAGGTCAAGGGTCAAGTAGCCCCATGTAAGTGGACAGCTTTGAGTGTGTGTGTGTGGGGGGGGTGTTGTGTGATGGAGAGAGAGGGTTGTCCTGATCCTGTGTAGGGGTAGAAGATGCTGATGTAGTAAGATGGATTGTTGCTGCTATTTGGATACAAGCCCACCATCACGACATTAGTAACCCTTTAGTGCAGCTAAGAAAACCTTTTATGCATTTTGCCGATTGTTGGCCATGATGCACCTAAGAAGTAATAGTGCGGGTCCGGGTCCATATCAACAAACCCAGGTACGAATAAGTAAATGGTAAGCTGTGATGCATCTCATTACTTTTGAGTAAAGAGAACTCAACTACAAATCTCCCATCTTAGTTTAGGTTATTATTTCAAATTGAGAAACAGAAAAAATGTCCTACATGTTGGCCAGTCAGATGGATCAACACACTATGTAACTATTAAATGATTAATAGAGTGATATAGGGGCAGCTTGATTAAGTGTTAACAGCACATCGTGTGGGGGCAGGCTCTTATCAAAGAACCCAGGTACACATCACAGCCATGCTGAAATGCACCTTGTTCCTTTTAGCATTGAGAACACAGCAATCTCCCATCTCCTTTGTGCTTTTATTTCAATGGGAGAATCACAACTAATGTTCTACATGTTGGCGAGCCAGACAAATCAAATCACTGAATGGGCATTACAGGGTTTAAAGGCTAATGCAGAGGCACCTTATGGCGTAATTACATGTAATGCGGGACGAGATCCATATCAAAGAACCAAAGTACACATAAATGCCATGCTGTAATGCACCTTGTTCTTTTTAGAATAGACAACACAGCAATCTTATTTAGGCTTATATTTCAAAAGGAGAAACACGACATATTGGCCAGCCTGGTGAATCAAAGGCCTGTGTGGCCATTGGATGGTTAATAGGGTAATGAAGCGGGCAGGGGAGGGGTGGGTAATTACGCATTGTGTGGGGGCAGGTCCATATCAAAGAAGCCAGGTTCACATCAATCGTTATTTATTTCAAATGAAATTATTGGTGACTATAAAAAGCTCATGACTAATCCAAAACTTCATTTTGAGAACATCTTTATATTTACTACAATATATATGCACTTAATTTCATTGTAATTGATACAGGGAATGCTGAGATATTACAATTCAAAGTTTGGTTGAAAGGTCCACTTTTCTCATCAGAACACCACTTTTGTAATGATATATCTCAGTTATTAGAATAGATAGAGAAATTGTGGCTGTTGCTTTTATGATCAACAAGACCAGCTTAACTCATCACCATTTCCCATATGATTGGAATATTCCCACAATTCCAACAGTTTCTGATAGGTTATGACATATACTATAACCTGAATTTTCCTCTGAAATACTCTGGTAATGGAGTTCATGGGTAGTGAAAATTCTGAAACAACTTCTAAAATCTGAAAATTACCACATAGTTGTAAAAAGACCACTGTTCAAGAAGTGCCATTCTGTAGTATAGATTACACTCTGGCATACATAGGGAGTGCTGTGGGGTGTATGGTAATGTATTGTAATGCAACATAATGTGAATATGGATTTGGCTGTGTGATCAGATTAGATACCCGGTATTGATCATCTGTTTCATGGAAACGTGCAGTAGTCCTTTACCCTTTCAGAGCCGCTGGCGCAGCAGTCCATCATACCCATTTAGCATCATGATGCACTAAAGAAGTGCTGGTGAGTCTGCTTGTCAGAACTTCATTGGAGCATCATGCTGGCGCTCTAGGAGTGTGGATACCCCTGCATTATGATGACCAATGGGCATAATGTATTTCTGCATGGCCCTTATAGGGTTAGGTGGATGCTGCAGTGAACGAGTAATTGTATATATATATATATATATATATATATATATATATATATATATATATATATATATATCTACTGCTCTGGTGTTGTGTACGTATAGTTGTCAGAAATGCTGGCTTTGTCAATTGTTGGAAGTCTTGTTACCATTCACTTATTCATACTACTGCTATCTAATATGTTACTAGTTGTGTATGAAGCAGCAGTATGATATGAAAGGTCTAAGTACCTCTATGGAGCCTCTATCTATGAGTGACTGTATGTAACGCGCTTGACCGGTATCCGCCTATGCGGAGGGCATTTGACATGGTATTGCTTCATTGGCTGTGGGCAACCTGAGAGTTATCTGAGCTGTACTACTGGTATCTAATATGTTACTAGACATGTGTGGCTGGTATTTTAGACCTGTTTGGATACTCCTAGTTAATTTTTGGACCTTCTGGTTTAATTGATGTGAAAAAATTAGTCGCAAAAAAGTGCAATTTTATTTTCCGAGGCATACGGGAGACCCCAGGTAGGTATAAAATGTACATTTCTTGGTGTTAAACAGTAGTCCCATTGCTTAAGTAGTTGTGTATAAAGCAGCATTATGATATGAAAGGTCTAAGTACCTCTATGGAGCCTCTATCTATGAGTGACTGTATGTAACGCGCTTGATCGCTATTTGGCCAATTTTGGACAGCTGCTCACATAAAGAAAAAAATGTAGGAATGGAAGAATGATGATTGTTTAAGCAAATATAGACAATGAAGACATAATAACTTGAATTACATGCATACCCAATGCATATTAAGCTTGTGAGAGTAAAGTTAAGGTTTTGTGTTAGAAATTTTTGAAAAATCTCAATTTTCTTAAAAAGTTATGTCTCATATTTTCAGAAGTTTTCAAGACTCCTAATTTTTGGTACACTTATTCATAACTACTATACAAGTTTGGACATGCAATATGGTAATCACAGAGACATTATTGATGAAGTTCTATGCATAAGAAGTTATATCGATCAAGCACGTTACACAAAGTATACCTTTTTACTGCAACTGTGATAAAAACTGACATCCTGGGAGTTAATGACTTGAATGGACCTTTTCATACAGCCAAGATATAGGGTTATCAATAAAATAAAGTCTTAAAATGTAATGCTGAGTTTGTCATGTTTGGCCCCTGACCCCCAAAGGTGGGGCAGTTCACAGGAATCACCCTTATACAGGTATTTCCCATTAACAGCAGGCAGTTTTCATTTTTTTTTTGTTTTTTGATTTTTTTTTTTTTGCTTTAATATAATTTCAGCATAGTTTTAAAAGCTGACTTTGTTCAACTTTGTGAGTCAGTCACATACAGAAAGGCATATTTTTACCTTCTCATGTCAGTAAACTTTTGGAAAGTACAGAAACAAACACTTTATGTATTATGCTTATTATGCTCCAACCAGAGTGCTCAACTCTATACTGTTCATAGAAATATTGTTACATTTTCCATTACATACCTGAATAGGATCTAGAAAGTATAGAAGAGCATTGATCACTCCCTGTACGTAGAGGCTGAGAAGTGGGACCAGGCCTGAGGCCCACAAGTCCATACACTGTAGTGATCAGTTAGGTAAAGAATAAAGTGGTCTGTGATCTGGGGTTAATGAATGAAGCCAAGATCAAAGTAGGACTCCCCTGTAGTACAAAACATATCAATAACACAAACCTATGACGGTAGACCCTTTAAAGGACGATAGTACATTGATGCACCAGTGCTACATAATCATGTGATATGTACTGCAAGAAGGGGTGTTAGTACCCCTGCAATAAGCCCCATTTTCACAGATCTTGTCACATATATATCATGCTGACACTAAAGGAATGATACAGTCTTGGGGGGGGGCAAAGAAACTCAGCAGGAATGCATTCATGAATCATGCCTACCATGCCAGGATTGATACAGTCCCGGAGGGTAGGCATGATACTCCAATAAAGTGCTGCAGACCGGCAAGCACTTTATTGGTGCATCAATAGAGACAACTGGGCATGTTATAAGTGGTCTTTGAAGAGTTAACTAATGAATGTGAACCCCAGCCTCTGAGGTATAAAACATCAAAATCACAACCCTAGCTATATATAGAACACTGACCCATGAGAAATCACTGTCAATCCTATTGTAAAGCACTCAGTCATTAGCAGGCCCACTATGTGGATTAGCTTGGCTATATATATACTTCATACATACAGCCATTTGCTGTGCATGCTGCTAACTACAGGCAAATGATTATCAGTGTTTCTTTTTGCTGACGCATGCATGAGTATAGGGTATGATGGCATTACCAAAGATTTTCTTTTCAGATTTTGACCGCCAGCATGCATTTTATTTGACAAGTCTTTTGATTGCCTATCCTAGATATAAAGTGGTTGAAATAACCTTTGGCTGGTTTCTGAGTGAGGGTTTATGATATGGCATTGCCTTAGTGCAAGAGAGTTATTAATGACACTTGGAAAAATTGAGTTTTATTCTGTTTTAGCAACTATTGACCCTTATCTATCTAATATTGGTTAGGATTTTTGTGCCTGAAGTACAATGTTGTTGTATCAACTTTGTGCTATAGTTATTAGAGCCCTTTTTGACTCTCCTTCAAAAGATGAAATATACAATTACAACCTTGTTGCACTAAATCAATGAAATAGTTCTCACTTGACTAGTTCAGCTACAGGAAGCAGACAGTAGCACAACACTTCTTCCACTCACCTGTAAAAGAGAACATGAATATTAAGACATTATTTTCCACATTTAATCAATAAAAGATGACAGTAAAAAATTTAAAAATCAGCTTCCTAAGAAATGTTAAAGATGACCTTTCTCAATTGAAACCAGTTATGGTGAGGCCTCCTTTTTTATGGGGGGTACCTTTGTTACAAATTGATTCTAAAATATATTTCACAATTCAATTAAGGAAATCCTATGTCCCACTCTACCTAAAAGAAACTACCATCTGCCTTTGTCATATTAGTTATTTCTCTCTCATGTCTAAAAGCCATTTGTCATATATCAAATATATAAAAAAGGCTATATTGAAATTAAGCATCTCGACCCCAAAGGGTCTTCCTGAGCGTACATTCATTTTAGTATAGTATACATGTAGCGATCATTCTACCATTATTACAAAAGTCTTCAGGAATTCAAGTAGGCTTAATTGGAGCATTGTATGACAGCCATTGTTATGCAGTTGAAAGGATAATAGGTGACAAGAGGACCTTCAAGCCCCATTCTCACAGCACAGTGTCAGCACAATGGTTTGGGGTGATCAGTACTGCACTGTAAAAAAAGTCGGCAAAAAAAAAGCAGTGAAATCCTTGACCCAAATGTTACCATAGAATCCTTGTACCACAGTACTACCATCGGGGGGTTCATCAGAAATAGAAACTACACTGCTTATAGCAATAGAATTATGGTGGTTCACTGTTCAGTTCTATGAGGGTCCATGGCAGATTCAACAGTTATTTTTTGGAGTGTATCCAGCCTTGAAGGCAAAATAAATTTGTAGGGGCTTGCACTTCCACAGAGTCACACGTCAAAGTGCATCACCTATGACCACCCACTCTGATTTATAGGGTTTCAAATCTTGGTAGCTTTGTGGAATTAAGTCCAGGTGAGTCTCCTTGCCAGCACTAAAGTTCAACATCATTGACCCTGTATTGACCCTGTAGGGTTACTATGATACTTGAGTTAACAATCCTCCCTCCCCTTACTAAAGGGGGAGTCTCAGGAAGAGGTTGCTGAATAGCCTTCCCCTTCTAGCGGGTCACCTCACCATGCTCTAGCACGCTGGCTTTATGGGTGTTTGGCACGTGTTCACAAAGGCAGCAAATGTAGGATGTGGGGCCAGACAGAATCCAAGCAATGGCTTCAAACTTAAAAGGACAAAAGATAACCAAAAAAAAGGAACCTCTGCTTGGAGCAGACGCCTGCCCCATGAGCAGAGTGGGTGTCAGGGGACAGCCTATAAGGAAGCTTTCATACGCCTGGCTGGCTTCTGGCTCGTGAACCAGTCGATTGGAAAACACCCCTTTGTGACCAATTAGGACCTCTTGACCTGCACCTATTCTTGCTCATTCAGCTGATGCTGTTGTTTTTATTCTATAAGAAAATGGATCCAAAATTTTCAAATAGATTAATCCAAGAAATCTTACGCCCGTACCTTTTACCATCACACTACACTAAATCCTAGAGTGATCAATGCCATCAATGCAAAACTGGCGAAAACCTATCATTCCAGTGCATGTGGTATGCGGTATGTGTTTACTATTGATTTCCTGGTCATCTATCTGATTATCAAAATCTGTGAACTTCACGGATAGTGAAGAGTTTTATTGAGCCAAGATATTTATATCAATAAAAGCAATAAGAAAAGTTTTAAACACTGTAAAGCAAAATTACAAAGGAAGGTGCAGGCCAAGGTTCATTATATATGTGCTATTTGATCTGGACTATCGACTAGACCCAAACATGACAGCGTCTTCCAGCTATCGATGCCCATCAATGTTCTAGTTTACAGTGTCTGACCCAGATGGGGACTTGATGGGGCTGAAGGTTTCACGCTTCCATTTGATGTTTTTGTTTTACCCATAAAAGATCATCCTTGGGCTATATCATCAACATCTGCACTGCACATGTTTTAATTGTCTAAAAGTGACCACCATAAGCGTGCAGAAGGTGCTAAGGTAAAACAAATTAGCTGCCATTGTAAATTATGAAATTCTAATCATCACACTGATTGTCATTAATAAACAAGTCTAGTCTCCCCATTCCATGACAATCCCCACCTTAGGAGTATATTGTAAGGAGGAATATGAGGCTGAAAACGATTGATGATGACTAGGTGTCTATGGATCTCAACAACAAAGGCCAACACCTTTAGATGTTGTACCAGAGGTAAAGGTCACTGTACTGATTGGCTGTCAGCATATTTAAAGCATAACCACCTCTTTCGATTCCGATTCTCACTCATCTTTACTTGTCTAGCCGTATAGGTACTCCTTGGCTGCTGGTATTTCAGACTATTATTAAATCAAAGGGGGGCTATTAATTCTGGCAAGGTCCTGCAGGGACACTGGGACGTAATTAGAAGTTTGCATTATTTAGGATGAGCACCTGTGCATTGATGATATTGTGCTGATAAATAGCATGCAACTCTCCATATCCCATCCCTTCATGTAGAGTGTTCTAGTTTGTTGTCTTCTAATTCTATGTGTAATCACGGTGGAGATGGTATCTAAATCTCCTAGAAAAGGAGTGTGGCAACTATTCATGACTATAGTCACACCTTTCCCCCATTCATTAATATATTACAATAATACCATAGTCAAGGTGGAAGGAAAGAAGTAGTTTTAACATGCTCTGTGCTGTTATCCTTACTTTTGTGTGCATCTATAGCTGATGACTTATTCATTCACACTTTTTTCGGTAGCTTAATTTCTAACACATCTTCAATTTCCATTCATTTTTACCCTACACTCTCATTCTATTGTTTCCACTCATCTGTCTCTATCCTAAATGGAGAGTCTAAGGATAGGGCTGCTGAATATCCTTCTCATTTTGTCTGTTTAGCCTAGCACCCTCTATTATTGGCTTGGTGGGCAATGTTGCGCATGTTTGGCGTGTTTTTCAAAGCAGCAAACACTTCTCTCATATAGCCGCCTTATTATGTGTGTATGTCTCTATATATGTAGGATACCAAAAGTTGCTGACAAAAGGAACCTGTGCTTGGTAATCGCTGAATGACACGTGAAGAGAGAGAAGCCATCAGGGGATGGCTAATAAGGAGGCAATTCTATACCTGGTTAGCTTCCACCAAGGAACCAGCCAATCAGAAAACACCTTTTATGAGAGTGGGAATTTCCTGATTAAAACATATTGCCGTTCATCTAGGTTGAGCCTTTCAACATGTATCAATACAATCCTGTCTTGTTGATCGTTATACATCATTCCATTCCCAGATCTTAAACTAAGTTTCAAGGAAATGCCTTACATCAATACACTCCTAGCACATTTTTATATCATTGCATTTTTGGAACTATAGGTAGTCCTTGTGAACTATCTTTTATAAAAACATCATTCTTATTTTAAAATTGTAGTTTTTTACATATTAGTTAACTTAGACCAGTATGTAAACAAGATATTAATGTCTGGGCTCATGGTTAGATTATAAAATGAAATGGAAAATTAAAAACTGGAAAGTGGAAATGACTCAGAATAGGGCAGCCCATGGTTCATTATGCGAAGGTGCTATTTGATCCTGCCCGCTAACTTGGACTAGACAGGACAGCACCCCACTTTTGCAGATTTCTTACAGAGTTCTATCCATACAAATCAATGTTCTAGTTTAAGCAATTAAGAAATTGTGTTAAACCCCAGTCTATATTATCAACATTGATTTCCTTCAGCTAACATCTGTACTAATTGACTCCCACACACAATGATGTGGGAGGCGCTAATAGATTAGCTATCATATCGAATTACAATTGCCTTAATAATGTGTACTTTAAAAACATGTTTAGGCCCCCCTAGATGATGAATCTAAGAATTGCTCCCACCTACGAAGCATATGTGATATGTTAAAATAGTGTAAAGGTGTGGGGAAAGTGCTGAGGTAAAAAGATTATGAAATCCCAATCACCAAAGTGATTGGTATTGTAAAACCAAGTTTAGGCTCCCCATTTCATGATGGTTCTCATCTCAGGAGCTTATTGTAAGGAGTAATATGAGACCAAGTGTTATCAATGATGATTAGGTGTATAGGATATTTCAACAATGAAGGCCAACCCCTTTAGGCGATGTATTAGAATTGAAGTGTATCGTAATTGATTAGCGTTCATCATATATATTGAAAGTAAAAGCACCCTTTCAATTCTGATTCTGCCTCACTCTTACTTTTTCCAGTATCACTTTTGGCTGTCTCACCACTGTGACACAATTCTGAATGTGAAGGTTTCTGACCGAGAGGTTTCTGACCAGTTTCTGACCCGCCATAAAAGTGCAAAAAAACTGGATTCCATAAGGAACTGGCAGAAAAGGTATCCCTGCAATATCCCTGCACATGTTTCAAGTAAAAATAAATCTCAAATCTCTTCTCTGAGGCTGCAATTAGCTATTATCTGTGTCAAAAGGAAGGTTTTTGACCAGCAGAGTTAAATTTGTTCACTGCTGCCCTGCTTTTATCATTTAATTATCATTGTTGATAGTAATAGATGGAGTTTGGTGTCATTCACAATTAATTTACTAAAAACCTCTAAAAACCTGCTATGGCTTCGCAGAAAGCTGGGATTTAATGACAGCCGGTCAGAAACCTTTGGTCAGAAACCTTCATTTCTGAGACAGAAGTAAGCCAAATGATATATAAACAAAAATACGGAAAGGAATTTTTCATTGGAATATGCATTCTGAAGGCATTTTGTCAACTTGATAATACTGGCCATTATAGCAGTTGGTCAGACACCTCGGTCAGAAACCTTCATTTCCTATTTGCATCACTTATATAACTATATGAGAGATAGCCTCATTTCCTGTCTTACAGTTTGACTAATTCTTGTCTGATAATATTTGATATTATTTGTAGATAGATAGGGAACTATTTATGTCTCCTTCATGGTCCTGCTGGGATACTGAGAGCTAATTAGATATTGGCAGTAATTAGCATGCACACCTGTTCATTGGTGATACCTATTCAGGTGAACTGATGAATAATATGCGCTTGCAACACTGTATATGTAATCCCCTTCTGTAGATTCTCTTTTTTTTTTAGATTTTAGTGAGTCTTCTATGCTCAATACAGACACAGTGAAGATAGTAGCTAAGCTAAATCTCCTTGATAAGAAAGATGGCATATACTGATGAATATAGTCAAACCTTTCATCCATTAATTTATTCCAGTAATACCACAATCGTGGCAGGCAAGAAGGGCGGTATCAGTTTTTCCCTACCTCCTGTGCAGTTTTTGCCTCCATGTATAGCTGATGACTAGTTCACTAACGCTTTTTTTGGGTAGCGTCCTTCTAATACAACTTCATTTCCCATTAATCTTTCCCATACGGTGTCATTCTATCACTCCTCCCTCCCTGTCCTAAAGGGACATCTTAGGAGGAGGTTGCTGAGTAGCCTCATATTGGCAGATTAGCATCTGCTATTCTAGCACACTCCATTTATCAGCTTGTCGGGCTGGTTACGCGGGTACTAGATTTCACCCCTGGAAAACTCCCATCCGGAAAAATTCCTCCCCTCCCCGAAATTTCCCGCCTGAAAATGTCCTACCCTGGAAATTCCCCACCCAGAAATCCACCCTCCCCATCAAAGCTATGTAGGCCTATAGTGCCCTATAGTATACCTAAAAAGTAAGGTGCCCCAGCATGAAAGACGCACTAGCAATTTGGGAATTTTCCCAAGAAAATTACAATGGCACAACTTTGTTTTTCTACTTGTAAACACCTTTGAACCCATTTACTGGTGTACATCAACCTACCCTATACCATCATTACCCTAACCCTAACCCTAGCCCTAAAACTATCGTTTAACAGGGGGTGTGATGTCCGTGTACCTGTTGGGCGTGTGTTTACAAAGGCAGCAAACCCTTCTAGCATAGAGCTGCCTTGATGGATGTGTGCATCTTTATATATGTAGAATAACAAGAGATGCCCAGAAAGGAACCTCTGCTTGATAACCACAGACTGCCCCATTACGAGAGCAGCCATCAGAGTACAGCCGATAAAGGAGACTCTCTACTTCTGGGTGGCTTCCACCGAGGTGAACCAGCCAATCAGAAAACACCTTTTGTGATGGTGTTGACCTCCTGACTCCCGCTATTGTCACTCATCCAGGTTGAGTTTTTTTTTGGGGAAATTTTATTGAGCCTTTCAAAATGGATTGATGCAAGATGGAGAACTCCAACCTGCAATGCAAGACAATAAAACCTTTGAAACTTGAACTTGAACCCTAGAGCGTCCTCTTTCCAGATCATGAACTTCCATCAATCTAAGTATACAAGTCTACCTATTCATATTAGTTAATTAATGATAATCGTGTTTGGTCTTATTGCTAAATGCAATAAGATAAATGAAAAATGAAACACTGGAAAGCAGAAATGACTCAGGATAGGGTGGACTAAGGTTCATTATGTACAAACGCTGCTTTCTGATCCTGCCTATATATGACAGCATCTCCCTGGTGATGATTTCTTAGATAGGTTTGATTTCCATCCTTGCATATTAATGTTCTTGTTAGAGCAATTAAGAAATTCTGTTTAGCCTTAGTCTATGCCATCAACATTGATTTTCCTCAACTGCCAGCTGCACTAATTGACTCTTCTGCGCAATGGTGTAAATCATGTAGAAGGTGCTAACATATCAAATTACAATTGTCATAATGATTGACAGTTTTAAAACATGTTTAGCCTCAGTAGATGATGAACCTAAAAACTGTTCTCAACTGAAGAGTTTATGCAGGGAAGGAATATGACACTGGACATGCTTGATGGTGAGTGGGTGTCTATGGGAGTCAGCAAACACAGACACTGCTTTTAATGACAGTGTACCATTTTGATTTGTCCTCAGCATACTATGATCATGAACATTTCTTTTAAAGTATTGACACTTACTTCTTTTCATTTTTTTCTTTTTTCTTTTTAGATAATGAAATTAAAAGTTTTAATCATTTCCTTAATTGTAGGCTCATCAAGCTGTCTCTGCAAACAGTTGGCATCAGATATAATCAAAAAGGAGGCATTCATAAAAGATTAATCCTGCAATTAGCAAAAGCATTAACTGAAATTGAGAAAGAAACTTATATGAAGATATGATTTAGAAATGAATACATCCACCCTACTCTAGGTATGTCTTCATCTCTACAATTAGTACACCCATACGGTAAGTGATTGAGGTAGCTGAGTAAAATTCCCGGAACTTCCCACAACCTTTCTGTACATGTTCTGGCAGTCTTTTTTTCCACTTTTCATCTCGACCCAGTATTTCTCAGTATCAGTGCGTTTGCTTAATGCAGATATTATTGATCCTGTACGTCACCTATTTCTAACCCATCTCAGCAGCTATGATTATAAAACCGGCTTGATATGACACCCTTTAATTAAATGTACAATATTTGCCATATTAATTTTTCCCATTTTCAAGACTAGTCCTTCATGGTACATACTAACACGGTGTAGATTGCGAACCCGCGAAATGTGTTACAGTACAGTATGTTAATGAACTGAGTTTTCCCCTCATGGTGCATGCCTTTGACAGTTGAGTTTTGTCCATCCATTGGTGTATGCCTATACTGCCATGCTCATGGGGATTCCCAATATGATCAAAGGTGGCCTTTCCAGCAAGGCAGTCTGTGAGAATTTCAAGCACAGTAAATGCATGTGATCCCAATTACTACAAGCCTTCATAGTCGATGACCCATCTTCTCGACCCCTCTTTGGGCAGCTTCTTTCTTCTCTACAACTCATCCCTGCGTATCCAAAAGAAGGTGTCAAAGGAAAAGGCAGCTTAATAGCCTTCCCCTTTTAGCAGTTTTGCTTCCCAAGGTAGGATTACAGAAGATTTCCTAAAACGGAACCTGTGCTTGGAGACTGCAGCCTGCCCCAAGAGGAGAGTGGGAATTAGGGGAGGCCAATAAGAAGCATTTATATGCCTAGTTGACTTCTACTGTATGCAAAACAGTCAATTTGAAAATGCCTTTTGTGACTGTGATGACCTTCTAACTCACACCTATAGTCACTCATTTGGGTTGGACCAGTTTTGTTGAAAACCTGGTCCCAGATTTTGGAAATGGGTTTAAGGAATACGGAAACCATCCAATTGTACTTTTTATATAATCAAACGTGTGTTTTCAGAGATGAGATCTTAAACTTAGTTTCAGGGCAGCATTTGTCATCAATGCAGTGTTATCAAATCTAAATCCCAGTGCATCTTTGGTTTGATATGCACTTATTCAGCATTACCTTTTTTTACATGTATCCATGTGATAAAATCCTTTCTGTGTTCAAGATAATCATGCCCGAGCCAAGTATATAGATTAAACCAGCTGTGATTGTATTCATGCTATCTGACCCCACCCATCATCTTGGACTATATGCATTGCAGAATATCACTGGTGCTGATTTCTTAGACGGGACCTAGCTCTATCCACGACTATCAGTGATCTAGTTTGAGCAGGGGCTGTTTTGGACCAAAAGCGATATCATCTACTTATTTAGCTTACAGCTGAGCTAATCGACTACCATATGCCATGGTGTAAACTTACAGAAAGTACTTTGGTAAAAATGAACTAACTGTCATATCAAATCGCCATATTTCACAATGATTGCCAGTTTAGAAACATGTTTACGCTCGCCGGGAGATGAATCATGGTATAATCCACAGCTTAAAAAGCATATGGCCATAGAAAATATGGGACCGCTTGTGATTGATGGTGAATAGGTGTCTCTAGAGCTCAGCTATGGCAGCCAATACCTTTATATAGGATGTTGAAAAGGTTGTGTAACATATCGATCAGACTTCATAATATCATAAGAAGAAACACTTCTAAAGTCTAATTTTCATATTCATATTCTAAAATGAAGTTTAATATTTTTGTTTTTTTGTTTTGCAGCCCTCTCTGATGAAATCTGACAATAGGCTTAGATGAATAACAATTCATACAGAGAAGACCATTTCTTCATCCATCAGTAACGTTCCCAATTGATATGTGGTGCTAAAATGTACCTTTACATACACCAAATACTCTTTTCACATAAGCCAGACATGTGTACAATTGAGAAGAAATGCTACAAACACTATACAAGGTGGTAGGTTGAAACTATGAAAATATAACTTTGACTATCCAGTAATATCTGTAACCATCAGTAACGTCCCTGGAACACTCATATGTACCTGGCATAGGTAATTGCTGGAGAACATCAATTTTTTTATGGAAGATCCCCCACAGGGTACCTCTTGATTGCATATAATAAGAAGGCTGGTAATATTCCCTAACCAGGTTAGATGGATTCTATCAGTAATGTTCCGTTCGTGAAAATTCATAATTAAATGCATATAAAAAATAAATCATGCCCAAAGACCCACCCAAACCATATGGAAATCTTAGCTATGACCCCCACTAAGGAATAAAAATATCATTGGTGCCTTGTGTACATTAGATCAGGTAGATTTCAGTTCATTAATGCAGCAGGGAGAGAAGTAACCAATTTTATCATCTTTTTATCATGTTCAAATTGTGTGGTCCTTATTGGAACAAGCTCTTTGCCAATGATGTATTCCCTCAACCTTTATGAGCAGCTTCCCCCTAATTCTCCTACTTTCAAATCAATCTTTCCAATGTGTTCCTTTTCTGATGCTTTGATCATTCTCTACCTGCCCCTGCCGAACAACCTGACAAGGTGCTGCTGAATAGCTTTGCCTTTCAAGAATTCTAGCATACCTGTTTCATTCACTCTGGCTTTGTTGGCTTTACACGCTTAGTGGGAGTCTAATGTGTTGAGCATGTGTTCCCAAAGGCAGCACACACCTCCCTCGTTACAGAACCATTTGCTGTTCCTTGGCCCACACATGGCAAAGCCATGGGTGTGAATCAGAAATAACAAACGATGCTGAAAGAAGGAGCCTCTACTTGGAGCCTGCCCCAGAGGATGGGCGTTGGGGGATGGCTAATAAGGACGCATTTTCACACCCGCTTGGCATCCATTGTTAGTGAAGCAGTCAATTGTAAAACACCTTTGCTGACCTGTAAGGACCTCTTGACTTGCATCTATTGTTGCTCATTCAGGTGATACCTTTTTGTCAGACACCTTGTCCGAGCATTTTAAAACGGGTCTATTCAAGATGGAAATCACCCACCTTTATCATTAATCAGTATACATCTCACTGATCATCTCAACAGTTGAGATAGACAGTTGAGTGCCAGTGTCTCAAATAAGCGTCCATCTTGAATTTATTCCACAGGGACATCGTAAAACAATCTTGAAACACAAAAATTTGTATTCAAATAATTGCCTATCATAAGTCAGGGTGGGTGGTATGGAGGTATTTAAATCAACAAGTGCCCAGGTGCTTAAACGAGTATCTATGGTATGTGGTTGAGGATTTAAATGAGGGACCACACTTTCACCAAAAGTTGGCATGTCAGCAAAGCATCAATGCATCATCTTGGCCACTTAGAACCCTCAAGAACATATAATTATGTCTGGACTCACAATTTGAAGGCCTAAGAATTTACTCCACAACAAAAGAAACAAGTGAAAGAAAAACGAATAAAGGTTTAACATATGAGATACTTGATCTGATCTTGTCATTGGCACTGTGGTATCTTCACAGAGAGGCATGAATAACTATTCATATAGAATGGTAAAAAATATGTTATAGCCATCAGCCTTTATCATTAATAATTTAGAAGGAGGTTCATTACAAATTAACATTGACTTCCCTCAGCTGAGAGCTGCACTAATTGACCATCATGTATACACCATGGTGTAAAAGTGGGGAAAGACCTGTGGGAAAATAAATTAGCTGTCATATCAAATTCCAACATTTTACAGAAGAAATGTCACCATTATTGGCAGTATAAAAATACACCGAGGTCTCTGGGAAATAAATTGAAAAATAATCCTTGACTTAGGAGCATATATATGCGCCTACTGAGGAGGTGAGAGGGAGCATGATAGATTGTAACAAGGTGTCAATAGGGTTTAACAATGACAGCCAACACCTTCGGATATAGTGTTAAAATTGCAGTGCAGCATATTGATAAGTGCTCCAGCCTCATATATAATTACAAACACCTATTTTAATCAACCTCGATCAGAGACAACTGTAGTTTTTATACTATCTCAACTAGCAAAGGAAAATGAATTATGTTTTCTACAGTAAATGGATGCTGATAAAGGGGGACTGTTAACTTAGTTATAACCTTTCTTTTTCATATATTTCCTATCAGAGGAATTATAGCGTGCACTCTAAAAGCAGGAAATCATGTATAAATTGGAGGATTCCTTCACATAATTGGCTAAATCATGGGTGATGGTAGTAAATTGAGGAGGTCCCAAAGAAATGATGGTATAAGGGAACACTCTGGTTTATTTTTGGGAAGATAAATTTTCTATTCCCAACCAAAGGACACTGGGATACACTTTTTTAAGTCCATGGTGAATGTATATATGGCCTTTACTTTTAAATGAAGTCTCACTGTTCATATTTAAAAAGATTTGTGTTTAACCCTTGCTACAGTAAGGAACCCCCTTATATGATATATCTTTAGGTTTCTGTATGGGATGGACTAGTAGTCTCACACACTATGGTATGCTGGCATTTTCTGGTTTGTCATGATACATCAGGACAAAATGCAAATCAATCTTGAGACAAACTTAGATGGTTAATATTGGAAATGCCCTTTACAATAATGTAAGATCTTGAAATGCAATATTATCATCTCCTATCCCTTATCCATATCACTTGTTCCCATCTGATTACCATATCAAAAAAGGATATATATCAGAACTCAGGAAAAGCAGACTTAGGGTTACGTATACTACAGGTTGTATCTGAACAGCATTTCAACAAATTCGTTAACTAAAAAGATAGACATCATATCATTTGGGCACAATCAGTTTGGCCTCAAGTACATTGGATCATGTGAATATCAGTTCATAAATGCTGCTGCAAGCTTTCATAGGCAATGACACTTTGCCTCACCCCTTTTGTGCAGAGTCCTTTTAGTGCATCTCTATTCTCAGCTCGTCTTTTCAATATAATCCTACAATGATGTTTCTGTAATTCTTTCCCTGCCCCCACAGAGTCACCTAACAAGGGGCTGCCAAATAGACTTTCCCTTTAAGAATTCTAGCATACCTGATTCAATCACTTTGGCTTACTAGTGGGATTTACAGGCTTGGTGGACGTCTAGTGTGTTGAACATGTGTTCACGAAATAAGTCAGTAACACTTCTCCTATAGAGCCATGTCGCTGTTCCTTGGCCGACACACCGCAAAGCCATGGCTTTGAATCGGAAATGACAAAACATGCCCAAAAAAGAAACCTATGCTTGGAGACAGCAGCCTCTCCCATGAGGAGAGTGGGGGTCTGAGAACAAGCAATCATGAAGCATAAATTTCCACACCTGGTTGGATTCCCCTTTAAGGGAACAAGCCCATCGGAAAACACCTTTTGTGACCTGTGAGTACCTCTTGACTTGCATCTATTGTTGCACATCCAGGTGATACCATTTTTTTAGAAACCTTGTCTGAGCCTTTTAAAATGAACCAATTTAAGATGGAAATCTCCCACCTGCATACTTCATCATTATAAGTCTCACTGTAGTTAGGCAGTGGTTAGACTCCTGCACAATGCAGGACCTACCGTGATGGCTTGTTTAAGTACCAGTGTCTCAAATTAGCACCCTTCTTGAATAAATGCGGCAGGTAGGGGGACATTGAAAATATTCTTAACCCTCGCCCAGATTCCCTGTGCTCAATCCTTCTTTTGCAGTCTTTGAGGGGAGAGGGTTAAAAAACTAAAATTAGTATTCAATTAAGCACCTGTCTCAAATAAAAGCAGGGGTACAGAGGTATTGAAAAAATGAGCACCCAGGGTCATTATGGAATGCGGTCGAGGATTGAGATGAGGCACCTCAACTTCACTGACAAGTCGATACATCATCTTGGCCATTTAGAGCCCTCATCGACTCCCAATTAGGAAGCAGAAAATGTAACACCACAACAAACTAAATAAGTGAAAGAAAAGGAAATTAAAGGTTGAGATATGAGCTACTTGATCTGGAATAGACACTTGATCTTCTCATTGTCACTGTGGTATCTTCTAAGAGAGGTATGAAAAGCTATCCATGTTTATCAGACTAGTTTGAATCATAATTATCTGCAAAGTACTTTCGTATATATCATTAATGATATAGACAGAGGCTCATTACAAATTAACATTCACTTCCCTCAGGTGACAGCTGCACTAATTGACTAGCATACTTTATGGTGTAAAAGTGGGGAAAGACCTGTGGGAAATTAAAGTAGCTGTCATATCAAATTCCAACATTTTACAGAATAATTGTCACAATGATTGGCAGTACTAAAATACACTAAGGCTCTCTGGGAGATGAATAGAAAAACAATCCTTGCCCTAGCAGCTCACGTGCCTACCGAGAATATTGGAAGGAGTATGATCCATTATAATTAGGTGTCGATAGGGCTTAGTGATGACAGCCTACACCTTGTGATAGAGTATTAGAATTGAAGCCTAGCATATTGATAAGTCTTTTAGTGTTATATATATATGATTACAAACACTTCCTTTAATTCAACATGATAACATTTATATCATTTTACTTGGAAATGGGGTTTACCAAAACTTCCTTTTATCATTTGCAGCTATTTGAAGTTGTTTATAAATACCTTTATCTAACTATCTGAGCCTCAGGAGTGCTTTTTTGCTCATAACCCCCGTGCGTTATCCAGCCATAACGCACTCTCAGACCTTTTCTTCGGCTTCAAGAGGCTGCTGGTTTCAATCTGGACATGTTAATAAATTGAGGAATATACAAAGTCAACTCCTCCATAGTTTTCCAGTTAAAACCGTTTAGGTTCAACGGGGAATCGATCCCCGGCCGCTGGGGCAGGAGGCGAGCTCGCTGTCCACTATACCAAGCCGACCGGTGGTAGAAATGAATCTACATCAAGAATTTGAAAAAGTTGTCCGACATACCTGATGTTTACACACCTCGTTAGCCTAGAATCCATGGAGCCTGGTGGAGTTATTAACAGAGAACCATCCTTAGATATCCTAGATGAAGATGCCATGCCAAATTCCTCCATTTTCTTCGAAATAAATAAGAATCCATTGATTTTCCACATCGATACGAGTCGGGACCCGCCCCGTCCGGCCATTCCTTGCTCGACGCGTGGCTGACCTAGTTTTTACATCCGGGCACCTCCCCGCTCTGTCAACAAGAAGCAATGGCCGTGTACCGGGCCGAGTGCGTTGGATCGTTATGGAAAATCAATGGATTCTTATTTATTTCGAAGAAAATGGAGACAAAATGTATGCGAACACCAACTAGAGATCGTATATTTGGCGCTGCTAGAATAACAGGGCTTGACATCCTTGGATTATACCCGAAAAATGAGTGTAAAGGTGAAGCTATGTCGGACAGAGTCACAACATGGCCACGGCGGGTTGGCAAAGCGAGCGGATCGCATGTACTTACAAAATGTCTTCTCCTGGATTAAATCTTGGGTTATAAGGTAAGAAATTGATACAAAATGGAGAAATATGTTCGATAAACGCTTTAATGCATGTTATGGGTACGCACTCGTGGGTTTATGGGTTAATAATCCACTCGCCCTTCGGGCTCGTGGATTATTAACCCATAAACCCACTCGTGCGTACCCATAACATACATTAAACGCTAAGTAACATTCCTTTTCTAAAATGACAAAAAGAACTGCTTGCATCGTGTGACTGAAGCATGGGTTCAAATCAATCATCTTACCTCAGAGTAAACAGTGTCTGCTATCCCAGTACAGGTCAAACATGTACATATAGATGATAGAAATTGAGTAAAGACTTAATTAACAATCTTGAGCAACACTCCTGCTATTCTGCTCCTCTTACAAAATTGTGACAACATACTAAAACAGAGAACATAATATATATATATATATATATATATATATATATATATATATATATATATATATATAGCCATCTATCAGGAATCTTGATCTGCAATTCCTATACAGTTGGGTACAGATGGAGATCGCTCTACCAGTGCAGAATGTGTCTTCACCCTGCAGCAATAACCAGTAAATACTATATTTCCCTGTTTAAGTGCTAGTTCTTGAAAAAGCGCTTGTCTAAGAGCACAAGGAATACAGGTGTATTGATATTTTAAAGAACCCTATCATCTTTGTCTTTGAAAACATTTCAGGTTACAAATTAACATTCACTTCCCTCAGGTGACAGCTGCACTAATTGACTAGCATATGTCATGGTGTAAAAGTAGGGGAAAGACCTGTGGGAAAATAAAGTAGCTGTCATAATTGTCAGAATAATTGTCACAATGATTGGCATTACTAAAATACATTAAGGCTGTAATGATGTTTGATGTAGCTTTATGCCTGTTTTCACCTGTTCCTAGCTATTGACAGGAAATTGGATGGGGGAATTCCCAGGTGGCTGACATAGATAGCACCTTAATGGCCACTAATTTATTCATGCACCAGGCCCGTATTGCTGGTCATGATGAATTAATGCAGCCCTGGTGATTTACCTGCATTAATGAACTATGCTGACCCTACAGGGTGGATACACTCCAGCACGGTCTACATGATACTGCAGTGTGATTTTGGCAAGCAGACTTGCCAGAACTGAATTGCTGCATCATAATGACTAATGGGCATGATGCAACTCAGCATTAGTGACCATTATAACACTGCTGGGCAAAGCCAGAGTGCATTATCCTGAACGCTGTGTTTTCATTGGCTGATTGACCGTGCATTATCTAGATGGATAATGCACTCCTAGCATAGGAGGTCAACTTCATCTCACATTTAGACTTGACAATTGATATTCATATGTTGTCAGGTGGCCGATGGGCTATTTTTCTATGTTATAACAGGAATAATGCACTTGGTCATGGCTGCTATAAGGCCCCTTGATGTCTCAATACAGTCTAGAGCACCCCCACAGCCATGCCCCACGCATTATTCCCTAATTAAAGGACTAGAGTAACATGGACCATACTTCCGTGGTATTTCCCTCAGCTGGCATGGCTCAGACTCACAGAGTTCACGACCCCTGTCACTACTGGTGCAAATTAAGTTGTAATTGAGACTTCATGTTGGCCGCCTGAAACCATCTCTACATTTATAGGGGTCTAGACCCCTAAAATTGACAGTGTGACATGGCCTTTTCTTTAAATCGACAAGGGACATAGAGCTCTTGTGACAAGGACAGGGGAGATAAAAAAGATAATGACATGGGACATGGTCCTTTCTTAAAATTGACATGTGACAAGGACAGGGGAAATTACAAATTTAGTGACATGTGACTTTTCTTAAAATCGACAAGTGAGATGGGGACCCCCCATCTAGACCCCCATTTATCCTTGAGTCATAGTAAATGCTCTATAATTCCCTGTTCTGTAGGGTGTAGGATTGCCATGATATATATCAACCCTTTCAGGGCTGCTGATGCAGGGGTATGACATGCCCATTGGTCGCTACGATGCACCAATGAAGTGTTGGTGAGACTTCTCGTAAGCACTTCATTGCAGAATCATGCCGACCGTCACATAGTGTATGAACCTCATAGGGTTTGTGTGCTGCTTGAAGTTACTCCTAGAAGTTAACTTGCCAGGGCTGCATTCATGGACCATGACGACCAATGGGCATAATGCATTAATACAGTTGCAGCCCTAAGACAGTGAGGAAACCCCTTACAGATAATACTTTAATTTAATGGAAGATTAGCCTCTTACATAGAGAGAACTGAACGACTGTGGTGTACAAGGTAGCCGATCCACTCTGAGACACCCCTCCCCACCAAGGGGTGGATCAGCGATTTTGGACACCAGGTAGTTTAGTTCTCTATTGATTTTATGCTTTTACAAAGTTTGATTAACTAAAGATTAACAAACTCTCAAAGGAGCTACCAGTGGTCATTTGAATGTTTACATGCACCCACAACGGGGTCTCGGTGTTGGATCGGCACATATTACACCACTGGGGGTGTTGCGATTGGCCCTTCAACGTTAAGTCTATTGGAGGAGGTTTTTAGTATAGTATAAACAATGCTGCCACGTGCGGGTGCTTCTTGATACATTAGGAGGAACTAGGAAAAGGTATCTTGAGCCATCATTAGATGCTTGACATTTGTGACGCCCTTTATAATCTTGACAGACCTTCTCATAACCTTTAATTGTTATATGCAATATTATCGTATCCTCTTGTTGTCCATGTCACCTGTACCCAGCGGATTACTCATATGAAATAGGAAAGGCCTATATATAGAAACACAGGAACGGCAGACTGAGGGTAAGGTATATCAAGAGGTTTGCAGTAAAAGTATCATTTGAGTACAATCAGTTTTGGCTTAGGTACATACATCTTCTTACATCCAGTTCATAAGGTAAAGTGGGCAGTATTAATTTTTATCATCCTCTGAGAGGTGCAAGTTTTCGTAGCCAATGATGCTAAGTGATAGATCTAATGAAGCCAAATTTTCCATCCATCTTTTCACATTCTAATGGTTCCGAAGTTTTATACCTGTCCCTAGAGCAACCTAACAAGGTGCTTCTGACTAGACTGTCCTCGTAGGAAGTCTAACATTCCTGCTTAAATCACACAGGCTCTGTGGACCTTATAGGCTTGGTGGCTTGTGTGTTGGGTATGTGTTCACTCACAAAGGCATCAAACACTTCTTGTTGCTGTTCCGTGGCCCACACATGGCAAAGCCACGGCTTTTAATTTGTAATAACAAAAGATGCTTGAAAAAGGAAACAGGAAAGTGGGCATCAGGGGACAGCCAATCAGGAAGCATGTTCACGCCTCATTGGATTCTACTGTAAGTGAACCAGTGAATCGGAAAACATGTTTTCTAACTGTTTAGGACCTCTTGAATCCTACCTATTGTTCACCATCAAGGCGAGACTTCTTTTATGTCAGAAACCTTGTCTGAGCCTTTTAAAATGTATCAATATCAGATGGAAATCACTGTAGTTGAGCATCAGCAATTTGCAATGATCAGATCCCTTTTCAATGTAGGACCTACCTTAACAGCTCGTTTCAGTGCCAGTATCTCGAATCAGCGCCCATCTTGATTAAATGTTACTGGTAGAGGGACATTGAAAAACAATCTTGAAACACTAAAAATTGTATTCAAATAAGCGCCTTTCTCAATTTAAGTGACAAAAAGTGACAATGTCAGGAAAGCATCTATACATCATCCTGGCTCTTTAACATATCAAACCAAGATTATAATGTTGGAACTCCCAATTAGGAAGCATGAATTTTAACACCACAACAAATGAAACAAGTGAAAGAAAAGTAAGTTTAGGAGCTACTTGATTTGGACTACACATGACATCTTCTCATCAGTACATTGGCATCTTCTCAGAGAGGTATGAAAAGCTATCCATGTTTATCATTAGTATATCTTGAGCTATTAAGAATCTGTTATGGACCTCAGGAGGGCATTTCTCAAGATAGTACAACTGCATACATCCACTATGATTTGAAGTCCTTAAAAGTAGAATTGGTGATCGTAGGTAATGTACTACAACTGCTCTGTACGATCAGCACTTAAAGCAGTAATTATATAATGTTTTGTAGGGCAGTCGTAACAGTGTAACTAGTGACCACCAGATGCAGGGCTGTAATAGTGTTAGAGTTAGGGATCCCACTACGATTTGAAGGGGGTCTAGTCATACCATCTTGAGAAATGCCATCCTGTCTATACCATTAATGATTTAGAAATGTAATAACATTGGATTTCCTCAGCTGACCGTTGCACTAATTGACTATCATACGCTATGATGTAAACGTGTGGAAAGACCTGCAGGAAAATAAATTAGCTGTCATATCAAATTCCGACATTTTACAGAATAAGTGTCACAATGACTGGCAGTATAAAAATACACCCAAGCTCTCTCTGGCAGAAAGATGAATAAATAATCCTGGCCAATGTGCTGACTGTGGAGATGAGAGGGAGTATGATTCATTATAATGAGGTGTCAATATGGTTTAGCAATGACAGCCAACACCTTAGGATATCGTGTTAATCTTTATTGATAAGTCTACAAGTCTCATGTTATGATAAGAAACACCCGTTTTAATTCAAAGCAATCACATGATGCCGGCATCATGTGATTGAAGCCTTCATCAAACCATATACATATAAATTACATGAATTAAGTAGAAAGTCGATTAACAGACTTCAGCAACACTCCTATTATTATTTCTTTTTTTCCTTTTGTTTTTTGTAAGGTACGGCAACATACTAAAACAGTGAACATAGCCATCTATAGTCTGGAATCTAAATCTGGAATTAATATAATCATTCAGTTAGACATTGATAGTGCGTTGCCAGCTAAGAATATACAATTACCGACAGTAACATCAAGTACATACAGTATTGGCCTGTACAACGGTAAGGTCTTGAATAAGCGCGGGCGGCGTAGGGGTGTTGAAATTTTCAAGTACACTATAATCTCAGTCTTAAATAAATGCATGTCTTGGATAAACACTAGGAGTATGACAGGCCAATAAAGTAGGTTATAGAAATGTTTACACACTGAGATAATCTCTATTTATTCTAGTCCAAGATGGGGGTGTGGATGCTCGCTTAAATGTGGGCGACTGCTATTGATATACATCTCAATGCCATTTCTCAACTTATTATGACTGCAGTCTCTACGTCAAATCAAATTTCCCATAGAAATAGCTTTTCTGATTTAAGGTTGCAGGGCTGTCTGCTATTGGAATACATTGAGAATTGATCATCTGAGCTTGGAGCAACACAAACATACCCTTTCGCTCCTTTCACTCTCAATTTGCTGATGCCCCTTTCATCATAACAACCATCATTGTACCCTTTTAGACGGTTGGCTGGGTACAGTCTGCTCTTTTTTATAAATGCCAGTGCAGATGTCATCTTAATCTTCTCATCTAATGCAGATATGTTTATCCAACCTGGTTGTTTTTTTTTTTGTGACGAATGCAGTTATAATCTTTTATAAGACTGAGGGGAAGCACAATGTCTGAGGCATCCAAATACCTAGTGGTAGGTGCCAGCTGCTTCACATTATTGGCCTCATGGTGCAGTAGCATTTGGCCAAGACTTTTTATGTCATGCCAGATACAATCGTTACTATAGATTAGTACTAGAACAGCCTTATTCCATGGGGGCATGGAATACAATATACTTGTATCCAATAGGGTCCGCCATCTTGCATTTTGAATGGAGCTGAGCTGTTTTTTTCTTTACATAAAAGCAAATTAAGGCCATGACATAGATGCAACTGTCCACTACTATGGAAGAATTTTGCATCCCATTCATCACGGTGAGGCTGTCCGCATTCAACTTCACCTATAAGGGGTCATTGAATACGGACAGCCTCATCTCGACGAATACGATGCAAAAATATTCCATGTTCGTGGACATTTGCTTATATCCCTTAAGGTTGGATAATGCATCATTACATAATGTCCATTGATTTACTGTAAAGAAATGTCATTGAAATAACGAACGAGACCTCATCCCAAAGTTGCCCGAGATCCGTTGTTACTTTCAGAGAGATTTCTTGTACCACCACACTGCCACCTGGAGCTTCTTTTAAAAGAAAACTACACTGACTCCTGTTGTTCAGTTTTGCAAGGATCCCTGGTAGATACAACAGTTATTTTTTTCCAGTGTAGTTATAATGTGTGAATGCAGCCCTGACAAGTAGATACGAGGGCTATACATACATGTGGATCAACATGGTAAAAGGTACGCCCGCACAACCCCTACCGGGCGTACCTTTTACCGTGTTGATCCACACATGTATCACGACAACCATTAATGGGATTAATGCGACCCTGAAGCGTTTGCATGAGGCTGCAATGGTGCATCACGGGAGCTTCAGTGGTGCATTATGACAGCTGATAGGCATGATGATAACATGTAAGAAAGGGGCTAACCAACAGGACTATTTGTGCTAATGTGTAAAACAGCTGTTAACATGCTATTTCACCTGACTTCATACAATGTTATACAAACAACCCCTCCACTACACTCACACACAACTGTATGATCTGAACAGTAATGATGTTTGAGATGTAACATTATCGCCAGATGTTAGATGGGTTTACCTGATCTCAGCTATTGACAATATATAGGAGGGGAATTCCCAGGTGGCTGGTATATCTAGCACTTTAATGGTTACTAATGCATTCATGCATCATGCCCATTGGCTGTCATGATGCATGAATATAGCCCTGGTGAGCAGGTGAGTAACTCACCAGGGCTACATCAATGCATAAATGCTGAACCTACAGGGTTTGTTACACTCTAGGAGGGTCGTCATGATGCAACAATGAAGTACTGGCAAGCAGAATTGCAATGTACCCCTAGCAATGTACCTCTAGCAATGTACCCCTACAAATGTACCCCTGACAATGTACCCCTAGCAATGTACCCCTAGTAATGTACCCCTAGCAACGTACCCCTAGCAATGTACCCCTAGCAATGTACCCCTAGCAATGTACCCCTAGCAATGTACCCCTAGCAATGTACCCCTAGCAACGTACCCCTAGCAATGTACCTCTAGCAATGTACCCCTGGCAATGTACCCCTAGCAATGTACCTCTAGCAATGTACACCTGGCAATGTACCCCTAGCAATGTACCCCTAGCAATGTACCCCTAGCAATGTACCCCTAGCAATGTACCCCTAGCAATGTACCCCTTGCAATGTACCCCTAGCAATGTACCCCTGGCAATGTACCCCTAGCAATGTACCTCTAGCAATGTACACCTGGCAATGTACCCCTAGCAATGTACCCCTAGCAATGTACCCCTAGCAATGTACCTCTAGCAATGTACCCCTGGCAATGTACCCCTAGCAATGTACCTCTAGCAATGTACACCTGGCAATGTACCCCTAGCAATGTACCCCTAGCAATGTACCCCTAGCAATGTACCTCTAGCAATGTACCCCTGGCAATGTACCCCTAGCAATGTACCTCTAGCAATGTACACCTGGCAATGTACCCCTAGCAATGTACCTCTAGCAATTTACCCCTAGCAATGTACCCCTAGCAATGTACCCCTAGCAATGTACCCCTAGCAATGTACCTCTAGCAATGTACCCCTAGCAATGTACCTCTAGCAATGTACACCTGGCAATGTACCCCTAGCAATGTACCCCTAGCAATGTACCCCTGACAATGTACCCCTGGCAATGTACCCCTAACAATGTACCCCTGGCAATGTACCCCTGGCAATGTACCCATGGCAATGTACCACTAGCAATGTACCCCTAGCAATGTACCCCTGGCAATGTACCCATGGCAATGTACCACTAACAATTTACTCCTGGCAATGTAACCCTAGCAATGTACCCCTGGCAATGTACCCCTAACAATGTACCCCTGGCAATGTACCCCTAACAATGTACCCCTAGCAATGTACCCATGGCAATGTACCCATGGCAATGTACCACTAGCAATGTACCCCTGGCAATGTGCCCCTGACAATGTACCCCTGGCAATGTACCCCTAACAATGTACCCCTGGCAATGTACCCCTGGCAATGTACCCCTGACAATGTACCCCTGGCAATGTACCCCTAACAATGTACCCCTAACAATGTACCCCTAGCAATGTACCCCTAGCAATGTAGCCCTAGCAATGTACCCCTAACAATGTACCCCTGGCAATGTACCTCTAGCAATGTACCCCTAGCAATGTACCCCTGGCAATGTACCCCTAGCAATGTACCCCTGGCAATGTACCCCTAGCAATGTACCCCTGGCAATGTACCCCTGGCAATGTACCCCTAGCAATGTACCCCTAGCAATTTACCCCTTGCAATGTACCCCTAGCAATGTACCTCTAGCAATGTACCCCTATCAATGTACCTCTAGCAATGTACCCCTAGCAATGTACCCCTAGCAATGTACCCCTGGCAATGTACCCCTAGCAATGTACCCCTGGCAATGTACCCCTAGCAATGTACCCCTAGCAATGTACCCCTAGCAGTGTACCCATAGCAATGTACCCATGGCAATGTACCCCTGGCAATGTACCCATGGCAATGTACCCATGGCAATGTAACCCTAGCAATGTACCCATGGCAATGTACCCATGGCAATGTACACCTAGCAATGTACCCCTGGCAATGTACCCCTGGCAATGTACCCATGGCAATGTACCCATGGCAATGTACCCCTAGCAGTGTACCCATAGCAATGTACCCATGGCAATGTACCCCTAGCAATGTACCTCTAGCAATGTACCCCTAGCAATGTACCCCTGGCATTGTACCCCTAGCAATGTACCCCTGGCATTGTACCCCTAGCAATGTACCCCTGGCAATGTACCCCTAGCAATGTACTTGTCAGGGCTGCATTCATGCATCTTGAAGGCCAATGGACACAAAGCATTAATGCAGTAGCACCCCCTTTACTTGCTGAGACTGAATGAATGTAGTCTAGATAGATTTCTCTGTCTGGGAGTTTTTCACATTCCTGTAGCACCGGAAACATTGTGAAAAGAAATACGGTGAAATTATTGGTGGTTCTACGCCAACCAATCTAAGCCTTCACTGTAAGTCTTACAGACACAGGATTTACTCTACTGCTGTCTTTGGCTTGATTGTAAAAACTAGCCCTTTACTACTTCACTGCATGGCTGTTCAATTTACAAAGATGCCTGTTAGAATCAACAGTAATTCCTTAACCCTTTTAAGGATGCTGATGTATTAAGGCTTCATGTCCATTGGTAATCATACTGCTTGGATTCATACAGCCGTGTCCAGTGACTCACCAGGGCTACATTCATGCATTATGAGGCTAGGATGGAGGGTAGGCTTGGTGCTTTAATGAAGCACCACTGAGCAGACTAGCAGTTTATTTGTGCAGTATGCTGAGCAACAGGCATATTGCACTCCTGCATCAGTGGCCCTTCCCAGGTTACAGTGAACTCCTCCCTCATCTGTACATACCGTAAGTCCTCATGTATAAGGCATGGAATAAACACAAGAATTATACAAGGAATTCACACTATAAAAGAGTACTAAAATAGCAAAATCTGTATCAGATACATCCAATGAAACATACATGAGGGGCGTTCTATAGGATTCAGTATGGAGGCCCAGTGGATGCGCATTTTGAAATTTACTGTTTGAGATAAAACCCACTGATGAGACATACCATAATGGGTACCTTATCCCTGGTTAATGCCCACTTCCAGGGACATGCTGGTCCCATCTTATGAGTTCTTATCAGTGTGTGTCGCGGGAACCAGCCTCAGACCCACTAGTGATCAATACACGAGGATGTACGGTAGATGCGGGTTACTCTGCTGCTGGACACCACTCTGATCTAATTAGGACCCGGAGTTTATCAGGGCCAGTCCACACAAAATTTGATTCCCGCTCTGTTTGCCTGACCACAGCCTGCCGGATGGACCTTTCCACGGTAGGTCCCAGGGGTTAAAGGTCAGAGGTCAGAGTAGATCCCTGGGGTAGTCCTCCTATTAGCTAGGACTTTCCCTCCATGGGGTGAAGTTAGGTTAGGGCATGGTCTTTCTTTATCAAAAGATAGTGGGGTTGGTGGAAATATCTTTAGTGCCTGAGAAAAAGTTCAGTCCCCATACCCCATCAAAGAGGGAGAAAACATCTTTTTTTTTCTCTTTTTCTTTTATTTCTTAGGAAGATTCCAAACGTCATGCCCTCATCTCCCGAAACCCGGGGGAAATGCACATGACTGGCAGTATGTCCATTAGCTGTCCACACCTTGGGGACATCACTCATGAAGAATCACTCTGTAGAGGTGTAGGAAGCAAATCTTCATGGGGGGGGCCCAGCGGGGGCCCCACCTCAACCACCTCAAATTGTCCAACGCAATAGCGCCTATACATACCTACATAATATTTGTATTGATGCCCAGGGTCCCATTTCCCCTATCCCATTACTATATTAATATAATTTGAGATGGAAAGTTTTAGCTTCTTGTTCAATTCATTATGAATTCTTGGCAAATTTATGGGGGGACCCAGACATACTGAGGCCCCCCCTTTTTTATGATTAGGGGCCCCATGCCCCCCAGGCCCCCGTTTTCCTACGCACCTGCTCTATGCACATACTCTATGTACAAACACTCAAAGTAATATGCCCTCATATTGTACTTCCTGCACCGGTATTACTATATGGGTGTATATATTTCTGTCCAACTAATGCGTAGGTAAAAATTGAGGAACTATGTGTATGATTGGCTCTTCAAAATAATAATGTGTAAATGTCAAAATGAACATTGATTTGTTATGCCAAAGTGAAAATGAACAAGTTTTTTTTAACCAGTTGTAAATACTGCAAATGATGTAAATCCAGGCCTAATATTTTCCATCAATTAATACACTCCATCATGTTGAGTGGGCTCACCAACGATGCATTCTTGTATCATGACAGCCAAATGGCATGAAGCATTTAATGCATTAGTTGCCCCATAATGGGTTAGTTCCATAATGCTGGCAATCCTTATCTGCCAACATGTCATCAAGTTAATCAATAGCCGTGACACATTTTATGGCAGCAGATTGGTGTATCGACAGGAATTCCGAGATAATGTCAGGATGATGAATATATTCAGACTTAACCATCTGTTAAACGTTCACACTTGTCGTGCTCTTATCCCTCAAAACACTCTTATCCCCCAAATGGCTCATTGGTTCACTGTTCAGTTTAAAGAGGATCCCTGGTAGATTCAACAGTAATTTCTTAGTTGTTTTGAAAACAGGTTGACCAACATTCTCAACACAAATCAAAGAGTTGTCAACGTTTTGTACCCATTGACTGGCACATATTCTCAAACTAGCCGCATATATGACGTATTATTGTAACAGTAAATATCATATAAGCACCTGAGTGAATTCTATCTAAACTGCTGGGACGTCAAATATTGGACATTAGATAATAAAGTATTGTATTATTGCAATTATGTAAACATAAAAGCAACCTTATATATATATATATATATATATATATATATATATATATATATATATATATATATATATATATATATATATATATATAGATATATATGTATTAATAGGAATCATGCATTTAATTTGCCTCAGCACATACTATTTAGCCAAATATATTTAAACCAATATTCTGGATAGATATACTGTCCTCTCAGAAAGAAAGAGAAGTAAGGTAGGGAAATTAGTGAAACAAATTGGACATTTTGATTTAAGCAATTTAAAGGAAAACATTGGAAGTTTTTTTATGGGTTTTATTTTCTGTTTCCTCGGTAATTTCTTTTCAAAATTGATTCTATCGTTAATCAACTTTAAGTTTTGCTTGAATATGCAAAAAAATGCATACAGAATCCTTTGCTTGGGCTGCAAGTCTACTGGAGTGACTTTTCTCTACATATTGCCTGTACCGTCGCTTTCATAACCACACCCTTGCAGGACATACAAGTAACAATAACTGTATAGATATTTTATATCAGGTAATATTACAGTAAATGGAAACCTACTTCTGGAAGGCATTTCTCAAGATGGTAGGACTGAACACTTCCATGACAATTTGAAACACTTAAAAAAGTTGGGTGGATGAGCGCAGGATGATAGTAATGGCATTAGAATGAGAATTGTCATTACAATTTGTAAGAGCCTCGTTTTATAGTCTTTAGAAATGCCTTCCAGCACTGTTCCCTTTAATCCACATTTCTTTTGCTCCTCGATATATGCAGAGCCACACATAAACTAAAATAAAAACATCTCAGGACTGGCGGTCATACAAGTTGAGGTCATGTAAGTGCCTCCTAAAAAGTCTATTATCACAAGTTTCAAAAACAAATCCCTTTCTAAAGTAGCTCTGCATTACACCTTGATCGGTCAGACAGTGTAAAGTACACTTATCAGTGGTTCATCCAGGATTAGGCAAAGGAGGGGGTACGGCACAAAAGGACGGAGGGGGGGGGACATCTCTTATCAGTGAGTATGATTTGGAATCTAACATGCCCATGAGATACCTCAGATCTTACGGCTAGCGAAAACATGACAATATGGCTAGGATAAAACCAAGTATTCATGCCAGTGAAAACATTGAAATTGGCATTATAGCATATAATACAATAACATCATTTATTCATGCAAATGAATTGTAACTTAGCAGACTAAGATGGGATTTCAGGTGCATCGGTTATGAATATTACAACCCACCAAAATTATAATTTTACTACACATTTTTCAGAACAGCATCGGTCTGTAAAACTTCAAGCCAGTGGAATATTCACATTAAAAAAGTTGAAATGAAAAATACATTCTGAACACTCGACATGACCTCCATGAAGTTAGACCAGATTGTGTGAGCTTTTGCCTATATTTTCCCCCAACTCATAGAGATCTACTTCTAGTACACAAGTAATTTGAGACGACAAACCATATCAGCGACTTATTTTTCTTGACTGTACCCAGATTTGGGATGTTTTCAGCCATAATAGTTGGAAATTGAAGGAAGGCGAGTAAACAGTTTCCTTATTTGGATTGGACACCCACGTCCTTATCACTCAGGACCAGGCAAGGACCCTTCTGCGCAGGCTCCCTATTACCACATCAATAGTATGGACAGAGTAGGTACCTCATCTAATGTGGTTGAATTTGTCAGGAGTCCATTAAGTAAGGAGGGCTAAGGGTTATTATTCTATGTATATGCCACTTTTTATTATATACACTTGGCTATTGTGAACAAACTGCCCCGATCAGTTTGTCATGACGTCCTGCATGCTATTCACCTTTTGTGGATAATCATTTATAACACAAAGGCTGCTTTTAATACAATAGAGCATCTTGCCAATTTGTATGAATGATGAGCAAATGATGAAGTCCGTACACCAGCATTGCATTAGTGCATCATGCCAACCCTCTGGTGGTGCATCAGCTCTGTTGTTCAGGGTCCATGTAATGGTAGCGCTAGGGTGGCATTCAGGTATTTTGGCGACCAATGAGCATGAAGATTGTTACTCGCCGGGACTACATTCATGCATCAGGTCAACCCTATACTGGGATGATTTACTCCTAGATCATGTCATGGCATGATGCACCAAAAATGTGCTAGCGAGCAGACACGCCAGCACTTCATTGAATCATCATGAAGACATTGTGTTGGAGACAAAGCTAATTTGGCTGGTTATGGCAAATAAATACAGTGAGATACTGTACATATTGTGTAACCACTTTAATGATACTTGCCCTTTTACCTTTTTAACTTCTAATACAGAGCGAGGATGAATTACTGTTCATATCTTGTACAAAATAGCCTTCATTAAAGTTATACACATTATACGCTCATGATTTATATCAATATACTTAATGCTGTTTATGGGAAAGGTTAATAATATAATAGGCGTATCGTAACATTAAGCTCTCATGCATATAGCCTCTCAGGACTGATTTGGAGCCTAAAGATTCTTTCTAAGGCCGTATTGGCCTGTGTAAGCGTCAGGTCTTTGAATGAGCGCCGGTCTTAAATAAGCGGCTGGCGCCCAACATTGAAATTGAAATATGCACTATAAATTAAGTCTTGAATAAGGGCAGGGGGTGAAGCCATGTTGAAATCTCTAAGAGCCAGGGTGCCTATACAGGCCACTAGAGTAAAGAACTGTTGAATCTAACAGGCATCTGTGTAAAACTGAAGAGTGAATTGCCATACTTGTAATGCAGTGAAAGGTAACAGCAAAACCCCAGATTGCAGCTATGGGAACAATTCCCAAAGTTAGCAGAGATTTGATGGGTTTTTTTAAATGAGATTTCTTTACATATGCAAGGGAGGGGGGCACACATGAATTAGTAAAATCCAATTTGGTTTTCACATCTTTCAACTTTAGTATTGAGACAGTTTTCAACAACCAGTTCAACAACCGTTTCTTGCTGCTACGATAGTTATTCTGCACACACCAGAGCTTGTTTAAGCACTGAAGTCTCAGATAAATGTTGAATAGGCATCAGGGGAAAAGGGATACTGAAATCATTCTCATGCACTAAGAATTGGACTCAAATAAGTGGTTGTACAGGGGCATTGTAATCAATAAATGCCCTAACGCTCAAAAACAGGCCACTATGGTACTTGTTAGTAAGCGATTCATTCATGAATGTTGCCGTGCTAGAGTGAAACAGCCACCAAAATAGTATCTGCAACATTACACATCACCCAATTTAGCCTGTCCATTCCCCCACATGTCAGATGGCAGGAGATCAGGCCAGGCTCCTCCCCTTTCGACCTGAGGATCACATCCCGAGCACAGGACTACTTCTGCTATTGATTCAAGTTGCATTCACTCAAACGGTTGTCTCAGGCAATGATATGGGGAGGGAATGTGGTGGTATTAGGCATGGGGATATTTTAGTTGCCAGGTGCCGAAGGAGTGTCAATCTACACTGTATAAAATCTGCTGTCAGTGTCTGCGTGTCGGCCTAATGGGTGACATACATAATTTAATTACATGTTTGTAACAGAGATTGCACTGGAGAGCAATCTAATTACTTCCCATAATAATTATCAAATCTCCATGTCACAGCAGGAGTTAAGGGCAGGTCTAACTATTTCACTTTAGCCAAAAAGTAGAATTTCATGATTAATCAAGCGCTGATGTAATCTCTCCGGGTATGGCGATGAATCAATATCACATCAAGTGTTCAAAAATGATGTTCAAAGGAGCACTCATAAGCACATAAGAGGGTCATAACTCACCAGTGCTACACATATGCATCATGCCCCCTCTATGGGGTTGATGCACCCCTGATGGTCGGCAAGATGCTACAATCAAGTGCTGGTAGGCAGACTCTCCACCACTTCATCAGTCCATCAACGACCGATGGGCATCAGACACTCCTGCTCCAGCGGCCCTTAAATGGGTAAAGGGTACAAAGGTTGATCGTTACCTAACCAATGCACTGTTTGCCAATGATTCAATAGTGATTTATCCTAGTTCTATGGACACCGGGTCAGGGAATTGAGCCCTTGTATCCTCCCCTGTATGCATTTAAGTAATTTACTGGGTGCTAGAACAGAGACCGCCCTTTCTGAAACATGCTGATCAATTAATTGCACCCTGTTTAGGATTATGGACATACCAGTATAGCCTCAGTTATGTAAATAGAGAGAACAAAACAACCGAGGTGTACGAGGTGGCCGATCCATCATGAGGGGGGATATCTCCCCCTCAGGCTAATGCCCTCGGGGAGGGGGGGGGGTCTCGGTCACCGAGTACACCAGGGGAGTTTAGTTCTCTCTATTCTTTTTTGTTTTTAGAGGGTTAAATTGAATAAAAATTAACAAAATCCGTTACCGTAGTTCCCCTTACGAGCGACGGTCCGCCATTTTGAATGGTTACATAGACCCAGAACAAGGCTGCAGTACTGGATCGGCCACTGTGGTGGATCGGCACACGTTACGTGACTCAGGGTGTGGCGATCAGCCCTGCAATGCTATCTCTATGGGAAGAAGTTATTCACATGAAATAAAACCCTTTGTGTAAGCCATGGCTTATAGTTCTATTCGCTGACAATGGTTTCTATCCTGCCTTAAAGACCATGTGTAAAATCGCTAACAAACTCAGATGCCTACTGCACCTAAAGACTTTCAGCCATTATCCTCTGAAAGTTGCCAGAGATATGTCATTATTTTCTTTGTATCATGGTACGGCAATTCGGTGCTTCATTGTAGAAATTACACTTCCTTACTACAATAATGTGGTTTACTGTTTTATTAGGATTCCTGGTAGATTCAACAGCTACATTCACAGAATGTACTGGTGCTTGAGGATGACAAATGAATATGGCACATTCAACAAAAATGTGGCCTAAATGTTTTGAATAATTAATAAACCGCAAAGCCATATTTCAACAGCTCCAAACAAGCTTACCTCATTCCTTCAATCTTTTTACTTGTGGATTTCCCGAGGGTGCATACAGGATTCATATTTTGAATTAGCTCGACAGTATGCAATCAGTCCATCAAAATAAATGTTGTTCTTGTTCTTCACATTTCCTATCATTTATTTACCTAATCATCTGAATGATGGATCGGGAAATCATTTTTTAACCATTTAAGGGTTGCCATAGCATTATCTAATGCATGAATTTGTTCATGCATTAAAGCATGAAAGGGTACTAAGATGCTCAGAAAGGCATTTCTCAAGATGGTACGACTGCTCACAGCCACTACGATTTGAAACCCTAAAATTTAGATTGGGTAATTGCAATTACTCCCTTATGACTAGAAAGAACAGCATATTTCTGAGGGATTTACAAAATATACAAAATAATAGTTTAAGATAGATGAAATCTATTGCAATCCACATCTACAATCCATTCATTCCTATCTTGTTTGGATGGTTTATTATCATTTTCCAAAATAAATTTATGGCCAAGCAATACCTGACCCCTACTGCATATATGTACCACTAATACCCCATATCACCTACCAATGCTATAGTTCTTTGGCACCACCAATGTCTCATGAACATAAATAGTTTGACAAATACCACTACAAATACACTCCTCTCCCAAAAATCCGGCAATACATATTGCTATGTAGCAGGTCACATGTTGATGATGAATGGTTGGTCTATCTATTGATGGGCGTTCAAGGGGGGTGGTCTATAATAATAAGCTAGATACACCTTAATTCTACCAGAAAAACCATCCCAGGTTACAGGGAAATGTCAGTGTTAGGAATATTTTCACTATCTAAATAGGCAATTTGAATCGGTGAAACAAATGCAATTTTACACTATCATAAAGATTTAGACTCCTCCTGCACTCCTGATATAATAGTGTAATGGTTCGTATTGACTTATATGTTGGGTGGCTCTTTGGCTCGCTTACCACTAGAAATACCAACACAACACGAGCAGTTCGGGTTGGGCAAAGCCCCAGAAACCCCTACCTCTCGGGTAGGACTTTATTCCACTCTAGTCTACAGGTTCAACTGTGCGTCTGGACTGGACTAGATCCAGTCACCTTCTGCCGCTCGTCCGGCTCCTTAGTAGGAGCTGGACGCGAGGCATGGTGCCGCCCCCTCTTGTACCAACGGGGTATCACAAAGCGACACCTAGCTGGCATAGAAGGAACAGGCACCACACGAACACGTCTCTCGGATGAACGGCACTAATATATATACGACGATACCGGCCCCTACACCACCCCCACTAGACTATACCTAGGGTTGGGTGTAATTAACAAAAACCTATTGTTTTAACTTTATACAGTAATATCATATACAAATAGGTAAGTCTATATATAGAACATCTAGGGGCATTATAAATAATATGTACATAATGAGGCATCGTCGCATATAACCCGAAGTAATGATAATAAATAACGAATAGGAAGTGGCGCCTTATGCACCATCGACCTATGGTGATATGTAGTAACAGTGTTACAATAGTGTTATTATTATAAACAAGACGCATTAAAAAGTGGTAGACGAGCAATCAGGTGATATGAATAAAATTTTACAGTATTGACTAACCGACCCGAGGTGGGGTAGATAACCCGAGAGAAAAATTTTGTTTGTTTTAATTACAAGAATATATATTTGCTATAAAAATATATTTATACAAAAATAATAATACTGACAAAAATAGGTGTCCTACCAGGGTAGCAGGATCACCCTTACAATATACCGGACTTCCGGCGAATCTGGAACGACTGGTTTCTGCAGCTCCATCCGGCGACATATGTGTGGTGGCAAGCCACGTTGCTGTTGTGATGTGCCCTGATGAAGATGGGAAGATGGAGCCCCGGGTAGGTGTGGTAATCCTCTTTGGTGCGTCGGGTTTAGCGTCCATCTTCGCTGCAGGTTACGTTCCAGATATCAGGAGTCCAGCGTAAGGAACAGTGCCTCTGGCATATCAAATGCTTTTACCATCGGGTACAAGGGAGACACCGTCAGATGGACACTTAAAGATCTTCCGGATCCGTGTCCATCTTCTCAGCCGACTCCACTGAGGCAGATGGAGCCGAGCTGCTACAGCTGCTCGTAGAGAGCGCCGCGGAAGCCTCGCTGGGCGTATCGCTCTCCAAGCTCAAGGCCCTCATCACCGCGGATGGACTGTCCATTGCCTCGGATGCTGGTGGAGCGACCTTGACAGCTGGAACAGTCCGGGTGACAGTAGGAGGCGGGAGCAGGAGAGCTGCCGGAACTGGCGGAGCAGCCGGGACCGGTGGAGTGGCCGGAACTGGTGGAGCAGCCGGGACCGGTGGGGCATCCGGGGGTAAATCTGGTACGAAGATAAGGGACGACGGTAAGCCGTCCCACTCCTCCAGATGTTTCCCGAATGCCAGGAAAAACTTGAGGTCAGCCTCCTTAAACCTATGGATGTATCTGGCGTTTTCAGCTTGGTGAAACTCCTTAAGCTTTTCGGCTTCCTTCTGCTGACGCCGACAGGATTCGAGAGCCTCTTGGACCCTGTCCTTCTCCAGCTGCCTGATCTTGTCTTCCTCCCTCTTCTGGACTTCGTATACCAGATTGAGGGTGGCTTCAGTCATCGCCCGCCAGTAGTTGACTGACTTCTGGCGGTGCAATGCCTGCCACTCCGCCATCAGTTCGTTCTGGATCCGAACCGTTTGGACATCCCGGTGGTCGACAAACGTGTTCGGATCCTGAAGACCTGACAGCGTATCCGAAATTAGTTCCATCAGGGGTACCCGAGGGCCCGTTGGTGGAACTATGGCTGGTGGAGGCGCGGTGGCTTCCACTGGGGCAGGCGGAGTACCTGCTGGAGGAGCAGACGGGCCCTCAACCGTTAGACCGCCCCGGCCTCGGCCACCACCCGGGGAAGCTCGGGTGGACTCCAGCCCACCACGGCCTCTACCACGGGGTTTGGTCCGGCCCAGGGAGGTAAGGACCTGCGACTCGGGTCCAGCTGGTCCCATAGCGGGGAACTTCGCCGCGTACTCGCTATACGTGGGGCGCTTGCCGGAGGATCCCTCTCCGGCCCACCAAGAAGAATACCCGGATGGGGGAGCGAAGAGTTCGCCCCCACCATCCTGGCTGCCAGTGGCTTCGCCCGGGCGTTGTTCCGCGGGTGCAGGTGTAGAGGTGGTGGTGGCTGGAGTCGCCGGTGTGGTTGCCTGGCTACCCGACCTACGGGCCTGGTTGCTGGGCATATCCAGAGCCGAGACTTGTTGTCCCGACTCGCGACGATCAGCTGGGTTAGCTGGTCTTGGCTGGTCCTTGCCACCCGAAGGGCTCACGGACCGGTCTGCTCGGGTCCTCTTGGAAGCACCAGTAGCCGTGGCTGTGCCTCCGTTAGGACCCTTAGAGCGGGCTTTGGCCTTCTCTCGCTTATCATCTCCTCGCCACTTTTTTACTTTCAGGTGCACCTCACTGGGCATCCCGAATTTCGTGGACGAAAAGTTGATTTGGAAGAAGGTCAACAAGTTGCCGCTCTTCCATGAGCAGAATCCGGTCTCGAATGCCTGCTCCTTAACGTCTTTGATGCTCAACGAGGCCCAGTTAGCTAGGAGCTCGTTGAAGCACTTGATGGCTCGTTTCCTGGTTTTCTCCAGGCCGATGCCATGGGCCTTCTGCAAGTGCAGAGCCATGTCTCGGCGCCGGTGAGTGCTGAAAGAACCATCACAATGTTTGCTCGGGCGGTCCCCAAGCACACACATCATCACAGGCTTGTGGTGCATGTGATGTTCGACAATGTGGCGAGCGAAGCGAGGCTTCGTCTCGAACATCTTCTCACCCGTGAGAGCCAGCTGGCATGACTCGAATGGGCACCGTCGGCGGCTGCCGGTTGGTCCCCATTGGGTCATTGCCCACTGAACTTTCGTCCGGGCCTCGTAGCTGTAAATCGACCCCAATTTGGATTTCAGCTGATCAATCCAAATGAGGTAGAATTTACCTACAGGCGTATCCGAGGGGCCGGATTTCATCCACTCCTCGTCATCGCTGTCACCGTCCTTATTGACGGTGCCGGGACACATGTAGTGGACCGTGTCGCGTAGGCACAGTCCGCGAAGCAGCGAGGAGTCCGTTCTTTGAACCCCTCGGCTGCATTCTTCCACATCCATTTCTGATTGTCGTCTTTCGGGACATCCGTGGTCATCTCTTCCCACGTTGTCACAGACTCCAAATCAGATTTGGCCGACTCGGGCAGTTCTGGATCGCTGTCGCTATCCTCACTGTCCGTGTAGATACCAGCTCCCCTGCGGCTCGCTCGGCTGGTGGTGGTGGTACCAGCCGAAGCCTTGGCAGAGGATTTGGCGCCTTTTCTGCTGGTGCTGGCAGTGGAAGCTACAGCCGAGGTGGCTACTGTGGTGGTTGAAGTTGTGGTGGTGGAGGCGGGCGTCTTCGGCTGACCCTTACCCCTCGGCTTGGTGGGGGGTGTGGGTTCTGCGGGAGACGCTTTCGCTCCGTTCTTTTTCTTCCGGCGCTGAACCTTGGTGGGCTGCGCCGGCATCTCAGGACTGGAATCCGACTCCCGTGGATTCCTGTCCTCTGTACGAGGGCTCCTCCTTCCGCTGACCAGGGAGTCAGAGTCGGAAGAGACCTTGGTTTTCTGTTGGGCCTGCTGTTTGTGATGGGCCCGGCGAGCTGCGGTGAGCTCCTTCTGCTGCTTGGCAAGCTCGGCTCGCTTTGCCTCCACAGCAGCCTGCTGGCGCGAGATGTCCTCTTCCGAGATCTCGCCAGGTGCCTCCGGGATGTTGGCAGCTGGGTCGGTCTCGGTTGTGGACCTCTCGACGGCGATGCGGACATCCTCAGCCTCCAGATCGCTCTCAGTGAGAGGACCCTTTGGCGCAGGTTTACGGGTCAATCGCTTGACCCGGTCGGTTTCCACCGACGACAAGGTGACTGTGGAGTCTGTATCCATGTCGGATTCGGACTCCCTTAACTCTGAGGCCTTTCGGGTGATGCCCTCGGAGATCAAGAAGGCTCGGGCCAGACTTTCGTTGACCGCCATATTCTCCGCTAACTTCAGATAGTTGCGAAGCCAAGAAACTGGCATATTGTCAGCCAGCTCGTCACTGCACGAGTCCATTACCAGAGTCTTGAAATCATCTGGTATGGGCTCGGGCACGCCCTGCTCCGCCGCCATTGGTCCACATCCGAACATGGAGGCGTGCATGGGGATGTAGGTCCCCCAGGAGGTGTACACGACACCGGCCTCGCGATCGACGTGTGCCATACGTTCGATCCGAGTCTTGAATCCCGGAGGATACATTGGAATGTCCAGGACATCCACTTTGCTACCCGAAGCGGCTGCTGCAGACGAGCGCTCCGGGCGTGGTGGTGGTGGAGGTGGCATCCTCTCCCGGTCGGTGGCCTCGGCCATAGCCGAGAGCGTCCGGGCGGCCTCCTCTGTCGAAGAATCCATAGATTCCTCGACCCGAGACGGGACCTTCGGGTCCTCGCCTAGTTCCAACACAACGTTGGCAGTCTGACGCGCGGCGTCAATCGTCCCCTGTGCCATGGCACTGAGGGCGACTTCCAAACAGTTTGGCGTCTGTGTTGGACTCCTCCCGAAGGATTCGTCCAACAAAAGGTGGGTGTTAGGCAAGCTAACCGACAGCTAGGGGCCTGTAAACCGTCAACAACAACTAGAGCAAAAACGGGTGGCGTCTAACCACCACGAGTCCGCTCTAGTTATGACCAGTATGACGTCACGCATCTCGCCTCGCGAGATCTCGCCGTGGCTATCCGATGACCTAGTTCCAACCTTTCCCGCCTAGGGAACTAGAACCGAACTAACATTCGACTCGACATGCGAGACGCGGCCTACCACCCGAGTGCTATCTGCTGGAGTTTGGCGGTGTATACAACGCTTCAAAGCGAATGTACCGGTTAATCCGACCGCCGCTCACGGGATACAGCTCCCCGGGGAGGGCACGTTCGGCATCTCCAGCCGTGGAACGTATGTTACCCGCCTATGGCGGACAACACGCAGCAGCTCGTTGTGTACTGAGTTAGGTTACGGCAGACCTCAACCGGGGACTGCGTCTAACGCCTTCGGTTAGCCTCTTATTTTTCCCGGCTTTACGTACGGCCCTTTCTGGATTCCGCTTAGCCACAGCGGGCACCTTCCCATACTTAATGCCTTCACTCAGCGAGACATTTTTCCTTTTCTTACGATTAGGTCGTTTCCTGGCCTTCGTCTTCTTTTTCACCATACCTTCGTCTCCCGGCGTCTTTCTCGGCCGGCCTCTAGGGCGTTTCGTCGGTACTACCACGCTCGGTCCGCTAGGAACAGATGCGGGTGGTTTGTAGCCGAACTCCCTCTCCGCCTCTTCGCGTCCCTTCCAGGGCCGAAGTTTTCCGACATTTGTCTTCCATTTCCTACCAGTTAGGCAGTCCTCCATCATCACCGTGGATTCAGAGATGACACGAATTATTTTAAACGGACCTTCCCAAGGCGTTACGAGCTTCAGCTTCTCCAGCGGCTCATAATACCTTAGGACTTTGTCCCCTACATTAAAACGAATTCGTTTAGCATTGGTGTCATAACCCACCTTCTGCCACTTTGCACTCTTCAGCAGTTCTTTACGAACGGCCTCGTATGCCTGTTTGAACCTGTCCCTTAATGACTCCACAAACAACACAGTGCATGGCGCCTCCGGGTCTATACCAACCACTCCATACACTAAGTCTGCGGGCATTATGATGTCCTCGCCGAACACTAGCAGGTTGGGAGTGCAATTAGTGGATGAATGGACAGTGTTGTTGTAGGCATGTACCACAAACTCACACTGTTCATCCCAGTCGTCCTGGTGGGTATTGACCAGGGGCTTTAGCACTTGTATGAGGGTTCTGTTGAAACGCTCTACCTGCCCATCCGACTGTGGTCGGTATGGGTTCGTTCGGGTCTTGCAAATGGCTAGGTAATGGCACATTTCCTGCCATAGCTCCGACTCGAACTCCCTTCCTTGGTCGCTGTGCATCATAAGGGGAACACCCAAATGTAGCACCCAGCCTTTCACAAATGCCTCCGCACACATGGCGGCTTTGTGGTTAGGAAGGGGGAACACCCGAGTGTACTTGGTATAATAGTCGGTTACGACCATCATACAAGTATTATCTCGGGGCGTCGTTTTAATTCCACTGATGATATCTATCGCCACTCGAGCGAATCTGATACCAAACAATTCCTGGGATAGGGGTTGCTTACCCAGGCCGGGTCCCGGCTTGTTTTTACAGCAATCCGGGCAAGTGGCGATCCACCGAAGCAGGTCGCCTCTCATACCGGGCCAGTAGTAACGCCTTTGTAGGCGCTCTATCAACCTTTTCTTACCGAAATGGCCACTTGTTTGATGGCCATGGCAATAATATATGATATCCCTCCTCATCGGGGTGGGTATCACTATTTGCAACAGCCTACCATTGGTGGGAGTTGTCTTCCACCTGCACAGTATGCCGTCTCGGATCTCTAGCTCGGTCCATTGGGCTAGCAACCGCCTCGCCTCCCTATCCTCTAGGGATACTAGCGGCCTTGCCGGTTTAATACCTGACCGTAGGTATTCCATTATGCGCGCAGTGGTGGGATCCGACTGTTGGAACTTCTTGATGGTCTCTGGGGACCAATCAAGATAGCTACACACAGCCTCCTCCCAGGGGATACGGGGGGTGGTATGATTAAATACCAACCCGGCTACCACAGCATTGTGGGCCCCGCAGTCATCACAAGTGGCATTTTGGCACCTTCGGATGGGTCGTCTCGACAAGGCATCCGCATTGATATGTTTAGTACCGGGTCGGTGCTCTATCTGTTTATGCTCTAATCCGAATTCGGATAGATGAGCTAACCATCGTCCTATCATCCCCTCGGCGTCCTTAAAATTAAGGAGCCACCTAAGAGACGAATGGTCGGTTCTTAAGGTAAAGTCACTTCCCCAAAGGAAATGCTTAAACTTCTTCGTATACACCACCACAGCGAGGAGTTCTCGCTTGGTGGTACAATAATTTCGCTGTGTCTTGCTTAACGTGTTGCTAGCAAATGCTATCGGCACTTCGACTCCCCCTTGGACCTGAGAGAGAGCTGCCCCAATTGCATCATTGCTCGCATCGGTGTCTAAGATGAAATGTCCCTCGGGAGTGGGATATTTCAACACGGGTGTGTTCCTAAACAAATCTTTTATTTTATTAAAAGATTCTTCTTGCTCGCTGGTCCATGGGAATGGGTCCCGTGCCCTACCCGGAGTCCAGTGAGCTAAACACTGCATGGGGAAGCTCACACGAGAGTAATTTGGTATGAAATCACGATAATAGGAACAAAATCCTAAAAATGATCTCACCTCCTTAGCACTTGTAGGTCTTTCCCAATTCTCTACGGCTTCCAATTTTTCCGGATCCGCACTCACTCCGTTAGGAGTAATGATCCTTCCCAAGTATGTAATGGTTTTCTTAAACAAATTACACTTCTTGGGTTTAAGTTTAAGACCGTTTGATAGTATCCGGTCGAGGACTAATTGCAGATTCGCCAGGCATTGCTTGAATGACTTGCCGAACACGACCACATCATCCAAGTAAACCAGGCATTTCTTCCACAAAAGGTCACTCAGTAAGGATTCCATCATAGCCTCGAATGTAGCGGGGGCATTACACAATCCGAAGGGTAAGATATTATACTCGAATAGCCCCATATGACTGGAGAATGCTGTCTTCTCCTTGTCATCGGGGTGCATCGGTATTTGCCAATACCCGGACTGTAAATCCAAGGTACAGAACCATTGGTTCCCGCCCAAGCTATCTAAAGTCTCGTCTATCCTTGGTAAAGGATACGAGTTCTTCTTTGTTATACCGTTCAATTTCCGATAGTCGACACAAAAGCGGATTGTACCGTCTTTCTTAGTGGTCATACAAACAGGGCTAGACCAGGGACTCGAGCTGGGCACGATTACCCCTAGGTCTAACTGTTTTTGTATTTCCTCTTCGCAAATTAACTTCTTCTTTAGAGGAAGTCTACGATACGGAATTTTAAAGGGTTTCTCGTTGCCCACATCTATGGTGTGCAACACCTTATCGGATCTACCCACCGGTCCTCCCTCCCTACCAAAAGCACTCTCGTACTTCTGTAGGAGTTTCGCCAGGCAATCCTTGTCCTCCGTATTTTCTAAATCGGACTGATCAATCAGCTTTTGGAATTCTTCATCCAAAGGATGCTTACTAACAGGGTTCAGTGGTTTATTGAATTTTGCCTCGGCGACGTGTTCTACCGAGCTCATCCTCCCAATACAGTCGCCTCGCCTCAGATAGACTACTGAACCACTTCGGTTAGTCATGGGTAATACAGCCCAAGCTGCATTAGCCACTAATGTATCCACTGAGTCTAACCCGACGCTCGACAAGTACACCGTATCGGGTTCATAGACTCGCAGTACATTTTCCAGGGCTTTGTGCCACTGGCATACCCAAGTTGCTAGCCGAGCCTGCTGGTACAATAGGACACAGCTGGCGTCTACTAGTTATAGTTTGGGACCAATCACTTAGGTCTAAAGTTGGGGGTTTTACTATTCCCTTGAACAATCCCGTATCCGGTACTCCCATTTGGGGTGTACCCGGATACAAGTTTACGATACCATCACCCGTGGCACCGTCTATCAGACCAGGTGTCGAGAAAACAGTTCGAACACCCGCCGGATTATACATTTGTTGTTGACTGGGTTTCCAGTCTAACAACAGATGTTGGGATGTAAAGTCATCCTCTTCGAATCCCTCTAGCCCAGGGCTGGGGGGATCCGCTTCGGGTTTCCCGAGGCTTTCGGCCAATGTGGCCGCGCACCACCCCCGAACCAACTGGTCACGGCACCAGTGTAATGGTTCGTATTGACTTATATGTTGGGTGGCTCTTTGGCTCGCTTACCACTAGAAATACCAACACAACACGAGCAGTTCGGGTTGGGCAAAGCCCCAGAAACCCCTACCTCTCGGGTAGGACTTTATTCCACTCTAGTCTACAGGTTCAACTGTGCGTCTGGACTGGACTAGATCCAGTCACCTTCTGCCGCTCGTCCGGCTCCTTAGTAGGAGCTGGACGCGAGGCATGGTGCCACCCCCTCTTGTACCAACGGGGTATCACAAAGCGACACCTAGCTGGCATAGAAGGAACAGGCACCACACGAACACGTCTCTCGGATGAACGGCACTAATATATATACGACGATACCGGCCCCTACAATAGTATGTACCATACATCCGTTTGAGATACATGCGTTTGAGATGCATAATGTTGGGAGTTTAAGCACTGTTACAGATATAGTGGCAGGAGTTGAGTGTCCTAGTGAGATACCTATTATCACTGCTCTGGACTATCAGCACTTAATGTAGTAATTGCATAAGGTTTGGCAGAGCAGTCGCACCAGTGGAATCATCAGTGACCACTAGATGCAGGACTGTAATAGCATTGGAGTGATAGATTCCACTATGACCTTAAGAGGTCAAGCCATACAATCTTGAGAAATGCCTTCCATAAATATGATCTAACAAGATACATCTTTAGATCTCTTGAAATCCATCCTCTCATAGTTCAAATCAAAGGTGTCAATTTGCACAACTTTCTCAAATCACTGAAGTCAATGCATCCTCATCTTGCCTCAAGCAAGGCATAAAAAGTACAACCCGACCCACGCGTGTAGCCATGATGCAGTAAACCACCTCCGCCCCCAAATGGCTGAGTTTCATTTTGTCTTTATAATTATTCCTACAGAAGGTATACATATTTACTTTATGCTGGAAGCCAGCTTTCCTAAATAAGAATTAAAAGACTGTATCTGTGACTGAAGCCTTTATAGAGGAATGACTCTAGTTGTACATGAAGACCAGATGTTCCTGCCTGTTGGTGAACTTGATGATGCATATAGGGCCCGGTATGGAGGCCCAGTGGGTCGGCCATTGGTTGATCTAGTACTTTGTGAGACAAGCACTGATAACAGCCAGCATGATGGGGACATGTTCTTGCATAATGAACCCACAAAAATGCTGCAGTGAATGTGGAGAATTGTGTGACAGGTTGGTAATCCATGTTTCCCAGGCCAACCCTGTAGCCCTCTTGCGAGCTTCTAACCATGCCTACATCTAAGCATCATGTCGACCCTATGGTGCTCATAGAGTGGGTTGGCATGTTGCACCCATGAAGCGTAAAATCAAAAGATAAAAAATTTTGGAGCCTCTAAAGGATTGATGCATGTAGTCAGGCCCCTTAACGGATATGCTTCCAGAAATCCCTTTTGAAGTTTTGTGTTGCACCTTCCGTGCAATGATTCCCTTCGGATGGATGGCGTTCCTGCCCAAGGGCCCCTTGTTTTGCTCAATATGTACCCTATCATATGGCATTAATATTAACACTCGGATTGGTACACTGGCAGTAAAAATGACAAAGGACTCATGGCAACTTTGGGACAAAGTTTTCCCTGTTATTATCCCAGAGATACCTCACAGTTCGGTACTTCACTATAGGCTCCTTTAGGTCTCATTGTACAAATTACACTGCTACAATATAAAAAGTGAAAAAGGGCTATTTAATGTGCAGTTTATGAGGAAGCATGGTAGATTCAACAGTAATATTTTCGAGGGTACCTCATATGATGAGACGGCACAATCATATAGATCTATATGTATGCAAAAGCACAATATAGACACCAAAGGGCCTCCATAGGATATATTCTATTTCTTCCCAGCTCTCTTATGTTCCATCCCTCAAGTATCCCTTGCCCCCTCACTGTGTATGCTTTTACCCTTTAAAGACCACCAAACTGCATTGAAAAGAAGGTTTAAATGAGCAAAGGTCTTGTCTATATATCAAAATAAGTGTAAAGCCACAGTGCAACAGAATTTGTAAATACAGAATGCACTATCCATTTCCGCCGACAAAACCACTTTTCAGATAACAAAAATCAAACATGTTTGATTTTTATTATTGAGAATGACTTCCAGCATTCATTCACGATGATAAAGGCTAATTCCCGACGGTATTGGCAAAAGTCGGCCCATATTTGATGCATTTATCGCTGGAAATGAACGACTGATTTTGTCCCCACAAACTCTGTCACCCTGTGGACACTTGGCTGAAGGCACCTTTGACTACAACTCAAATAAGCACCTTCACTAACATAGCAATGAACATACTCCTTGAAATTTTACCATCAAGAAAGTGAGAAGAAAGCAAAATGAGAAAGGTTTAAAGCCAAAGCCGTGGTTCCACTCCCATCAGTCAGGCAATTTTTTGAGAATTCATTTTTGCGTCACTGCCAAGCATAAGGAATCTATCAACGCCTTCATCTTTGCATGATCCATGAAACCTTGCACTGTAAAGCCTACATTCATTGATCAGTTTACTAAGGTAAATGATGTATAAAGCACTAGCGAGGGCCCTTTGAATGTCAGATATGCCGGAACAGATGATAAAACCACACATGGGAAATATGCTATGGCTTTTGATCATTCCCCTAATGCTTCATTTAAACAGCACCCGCATGTGCCTGGTGAGAATCAATATTCCAAGTTTTTTGCCGATTCAATTAGGATACCATGATTTTATGTTGAGCTGGAAGGACCCCTACTAGGACCAAGCCACAAATGTCTGACTTTTTTGTTATTTCTACTACCCGAGCCACTTCATTTTTTTTTCTCCCTTTTCTTTTTCCCTTTCATTTTTTTTTTTTAAAGATGGGTACCCTTCTTCAGCCTTTAGGGGCCACTGATGCATGTATCAAGGTCATCATGATGAACTAACGAAGCCAAATCTGCGCACCAGCACTTCATTGGAGCATCATGGCGACCCTCCAGGGACATAAGCCCTGTAGGGTTTGCCTGATGCATGAATGTAGCCCTTATGTGTTGTAGCTCTGGGCTGCATTCACGCATCATGACAACCAATGGGTATGATGCATTTATGTATCAGCGGCCCTTATGAGGTCGATTTACTTTAAACCCTTCAAGTGAGGTAAATTGATAACTGTGTCCATTTTATCACCATGCTGCATGAATGCTTTGTTTGACAGAGAAGAAAAATATACCTGGAGGCATCATGCTGTCTGGAGGTGTTCGAACCATCCATTAGTGGCATTACACAGCCCGCCTCTATTACCTTGTTATACCATTTCAAAAACAGATCAGTCACAAGTCAACTCAAAAAAAAGCAGTCTGTTATAAAACAGAGCCTTAACTCATGCAGGCCTACATGAGGGCGCCCACACCCATCTTGCTTTTAACACTGTAAGGGCCGATATCATATTTACACTATACCCGATATTGACCTGTATTAGCATTGAGTCTTGTTTAAGTGCCAGGTATTGAATAAGTGCTGGCGGTACAGCGGTATCTAAATTCTAAAGTACATGCACACTATGACATTTTTTTACCTTGAATAAGCAATCATCTTTATATATAAAGTTCATACACGCAGTATGTGCAGGAGTGGAAGTCTTTACAGTTTCCTTTAACAGCCACTGATGCATTAGTGCATTATCCCCAATGGTCGTCATAATGCACCAATGAAGTGCTGGCAAGACTACTCACCAGCACTTCATTAGAGCATCATGCCGACCCTCCCGAAGTATATGTATCGATGCCGTAGGGTCTGCATGATGCTCCAAAGAAGTGCTGGCAAGAATACTCACCAGCGCTTCATTGGAGCATCATGCCGACCCTGTATATGTATCTATCCTGTAGGGTCGGCATGATTCTCTGGGGAATGAAGTGCTGGTGAGTAGTCTCGTCAGCATTTCATTGATGCATCATGACAACCAATGGGCATGATGCATTAATCCACCAATGGTCTTTAAAGGGTTAAACATGCCTATACTCATGAATAAATTCAATTACCTACTTGCTCTGCTTATGCCAGCACTTCACTGGTACATCATGGCAACCATTTGGGAGTTTACAAACCCTATGGGATTGACATGAGGCATTATTTATGCATCATGCCAAACAATAGGCATGATGCAATAGATCTATGTAGAGGGCCTACTCTCTAATTAGGTCTATTGCCTATCCAGTCGCTTTCATAACGACATCCGTGTAGGGTATCCAAGTAATAAAAATTTTATACATATTTACACAGGAAATGGAAAACTATTTTTGCACCGGTCTCTTCAAGCATCATTTCTTTTGCTCCTAAATATAAGCGGAGCAATGACAAACATGATATAACTGAGTTGGTCTTCGAGCATGCTTTTTTGAATGACTGGCTCTCATCCAAGTTGAGGTTGTGTAAGTGCTCACTTAAAAGTCCATTATCACAAGTTTTGGCAACATGGCCAGGAATGAAGTATCTGCAGATGATCCTTTTGAAGGTGTAAAGTATAGTTATCAGTGGCTGATCCAGGACAAAGGAGAGAGTATGGCTGAATTGCAGGGGGACAACTCACATTTTTTTTCAATTTGAGATTCAGGGTCTCACATCCCAATGAAATACCTGTCCATCAAATCTCACGGCCAATGAAAACATAATGATATAACTAGGATCCAATCAACTATTCATATCAGTGAAAACATTAAAAATGATTAAATAACAGAAGATAAGATCCATGCAAAATGAATTAAAACTTTCTACTTTTGGAAAATTAATGTGTGGTCCACTTCATTGGCTGTGTATAGTACAACAAACCAAAGTCATACTTTCACTCTGTTAAAAATTGTTGGATCTGCATCAGTTGGTCTGATTTCAGACCACTGGATTACCAAGATAAAATAAGCTGAAATGAAAAAAAAAACAAAATCAGTGCAATCGACTTGTCATAACCTCAAGTAAGACCAATTTGTGTGAGCCCCTGCCTATAGACATTTGCCCCCCAGCTTAAAGAGACCTAGTTCTAGTACATCAGTAAGAGGAGATGGCAGATTCCCTATTATCAAGCAATATATGTGGCTAATTTTCTCGGCTGTTCCTAGATTTGGGATGTTTTCAGGCAAAATAGTTAGAAATTTTAGGTAGATTAGTTTTGGACAGACTGTATGTTCAGTATAATAATTTTATTTATTATATACACTTGGCCATTGATGTGAGCAAAATGCCTCCATCTTTTCATCTTCGTCTGTTATTTACCTTTTGTTGATAATCATAAAGGCTGCAATATGGTGTCTTTCCCATAAAACTTTGTGAGATGATGAAGTGTGTTTGTCAGTATTGCAGCAGTGCATCATGCCAACCCTCTGGTGGTGCATTAGCCCTGTTGATTAAGGTATATGTGGATCAACACAGTAAAAGGTATGCCCTCGCACCCCCTTGCAGTTGTACCTTTTACCGTGTTCATCCACATATATAACTGTGATGCCAGGGTGGCATTAAGGTATTTTTGTGACCAATGAGCATGATGCAAGTTAATCTCCGGGCTGCATTCATGCATCATGCTGACCCTATACTGGGGATGCTTTAGTGTGTAAGCATGGTGCACAAATGAAATACTAGCAAGCAGACACATATGCACTTTGTTTCTGCATCATAACAACCAATGTGCATGATGCACTCCTGCATCAGCAGGCCTTAAGAAATGCATAATGTGGTCACTGTGGTGGAGACTAAGCTAATTTAGCTGGTTACAGCAAACATACAGTGAGATACTGTACAGATAGTCTAACCAGTTTGATGATACTTTGATGACCAACTTCCTTTTTAACTTCGAATACAGGGCGAGGATGAATTACTCTTCATATCTCTTACAAAATGGCCTTCAGTAAAGTTATATGCAGTGTAAGATCATGGTTCATATCAATATATAATACTGTTTAAGGGAAAGTTTAATAATAATGTAGGCGTATTCCAACATTAACCTCTAATGCGTTATAGGCTCTCAGGACTGATTTGGAGCCTAAAGCTTCACTCTAATAAAGAACTATTGAATCTAACAGGCTTCCATGTAAAACTGAGGAGTGAATTACCATACTTGTAGTGTAGTGATGTAATGTAGTTCTCACTGCAAAACCCTAGATGACAGCCGTGGAAATAATGTTGAAATTCTTATCCCAAAGTTGCCAGATATTTGTTGTTATTTAATGACATTTCTTTACATGTGCTAGGGGGGAACACACATGCATTACTGAAATCCAATTAGGTTTTCACACCTTTCAACTTTGGTATTGAGAGAGTTTTCAACAACTATTGCTAACCCAATCATAATTAATATGAACCAGATATGTGGTTGGCATAGATCTAATGCAGGAATGAAGCCCTGCCAGCGACCAAGCAGTATGAAGCATTGCTACCTTCATGACCCTTGATAGAGTTTAAATTTAAAGGACTGCTGATGCCCGAGTGCCATGCCCAATCGTCATCATGATGCACCAATTAAGTGATGGCAAGACTGCGACACCAGCACTTCATTGGAGCATCATGATGACCAATTGAAATGAATCAGCCCCATATGGTTATGATGCATGAATATTACACTGGCAAGTTACTCAGCAGAGGGGCCCATCCAGGCAAACAGTGGACATGATGCATTGACGCATCAGCAGCCCTTAAAGGTCTAGACTGGCACTGCAATAGTAGTAAACAATAGTAGCAGCCACACTAGCAGGGACCCACTTTACCTGTACATTCCCCCATATGTCAGATGGCAGGAGATCAGGCCAGACTCCTCCCCTTCCAACCCGAGGATCACATCCCAAGCACCAAACTACTTCTGCTATTGATTCAAATTGCATTCGCTCAAATGGCTGCCTCGGGCAGTGATATGGGGAGGGAAAGTGATGGAAGTAGGCATGGGGATGTTTTAGTTGCCAGGCGACAAAGGAGTGTCAATCTATGCTCGATAAAATGTGCTGTCAGTGTCTGGGTGTGGGTTTAATGCGTGACATAATATGTATATCATAATTCAGTTGCATGCTGTTAATACTGATTTGCACTAGAAAGCGATGTAATTACTTCTAATATAATTATCAAATCTCCATCTGGCAGTAGAAGCTAAGGTTGAGTGTGACCTTAGTCGAAATGCAAAATTTCACGATAATTCCAGTCTTTTTGTAATATCTTCAGTGTCTGGGTGTAAGCTCTAAGGGTGACTTATACATATAGCACTGATTGCACTGAAGACCACTTCACTGACTACCAATTATCAAACTCCATGTGGCAGTGAGTGTTCAGGGCATGTGTCACTCTTTGACTTTAGTCAAAAAGCAGAATTTCATGATTAATCCAGCCACGTTATAATCTCACCATTTTATGGCGACAAATCAATATCACATCAAGTGTTCAAACATGATGCTCGTAGGAGCACTCTTAAGCACACAACCAGGTCCCTCATCCTAATCATGGTTAATACTGTATGTGGTAAAACCCTTTAAGAACTACATGCTATCTATTTTATTGGTTTGGCATGTAAATATAGTGTTGGCAAGTCAACTCACAGAAATTGCATTGAATATATTATGGCAATCATGACACATTATCTAAACATCGGGTTGGAATGGTTCATAAATGCAGCAGCAATGATTAATCATTAACCAGAGCTGCATTCATGCATTATGATGACAAAGGCCGTAGAGTGCGGGTGAGTCTGCTGCTAGCACTTTATTGGAACATCATGTTGACCTCCAATGAGTGTATCAAACCTGTAGGGTCAGCATGATGCATGAATGCAGCCCTGGTGAGTGACCCACCAGGGCTGCATTCATGCATTATGACGACAAATGGTCATGATGCACTTCTGCAAAAGCGGCTCTTAAAGGGTTAAAAGCTACAAAGGTCCATGGTTACCTAACCAATGCACTGTTTGCTGATGATTCAATACTGGTTTATCCCAGTTCTATGGACACCTGGTCAGTGAATTGATCCTTTGTATCCTTCCTTGTACAGTGTTTAAGTTATCCATTGTGCTCTAGAACAGAGAGCACCCTACTCCCCTTTCTGAAACACGCTGATTGATTAATTGTGCTGTCTGTAGGATTATGGACATACCTATATCCTACCTTACGTAAACCCAGGGTCAAGCCATGGCTTATAGTTCTATTTGATCATTGGTAGAATTTCTCTACTTGTATTTACACAATGGTTTCCTCGGTATCCTAGAACTGGTGCATTAGTGTGACAAATGAGCATTACCGTTATACAAAAATGTAGCCCAAAGGTTTTGAATGATAAATAAACTGCAGAGTCATATTTCAATAGCTCCCAAACAGCTTATTCCATGCCTTCAATCAATTTACAACTTACTTGTGGATTTCCCTAGAGAACATACATGATTCATATTTTGAATGAGCTTGACAGTACTCAATCAGTCCATTGAAACGAATGTAGTTCTTGTTCATTGCATTACCTATCAATTATTAACTTAAACATCTAAAGGATGGATCAGATCTTTTCTAAACCCTTTAAGGACTGCTAATGTTGAATTTTTGGGGTCCCAAGGTGCTTAGAAACTTTATAAAAAACAGAGGAAAAGAAAAATATTTATGTTTCCAAATCCATTCTTTCATAGTTCAAATTAAAGGTGTCAATATGCACAACATTCTCAAATCAGTTGTTGCAATGTATCCTCATCTTGCCTCAATAATTAAGTAACATAAAAAGAATGTACAACTTTGCCCTTGCCTATTATCATAATTGACAGTCCACTGCCTGTATCTATGAAAGGGATGTAGCCAATCAGTGAACAGAAATCTGGTCACATACGACAGGTACCTATCAACCTGTCACGGCTACTGCTAAGTCTGCAGTACAGATGGATAGAAAAATGGCTGCATTTCAAGCTAAATTATAGTTATTAGAGTAAGTGGTTTGACACAGGACTAGGTGGCCATGCATAACTCAGTGATAAATGTCATAATGTATTAACCCTACTAGGGACGCTGATGCAGGAGTGCATCATGCCCATTGTTTGTCATGATGCACCAATGATGTGCTGGCAGATCTGCTCATCAGCACTTCATCGGAACATCAAGTTATCTGAGACAGGTTTCACAATTAATCTTTACCTTAGTGCAAGAAGGTTGTAACTGACATTTTGGAAACATTGAATTTTCTTCTTTTTTGACATCTATTGACCTTTCTCTACCTACTATGAGAGACCTGACGATTGGCTTTGATGAGTGTGCCTGCAGGCCCCCGTACACTAAAGTTGTGCTATAATAATTAGAATACCTTTTTGCCTGCTAACAAACATGAAAAATGCAGTTACAACCTTGTTGCAAGGTTGTTGTGATGAAACAGTTCTCACCTGACTGGTGTAGCTACACAGGAATCATACAACGGGCTTTCCACTCACCTGGAAGAAAGTACATAAATGCTATTAGACATCACATAACCATTTGAATTGGGCTATATATCTTTTCACATTCTAAGGTCTGCTATTGTAATATTGCATCATATCAGTCACTTAAGAGGGCTAAAAATTATGCATCATGACGACCATACAGGGTCAATACAGTCCCAGAGCACTTCCTCGGTGGGTCGGCATGATGCTCCACTTCATTGGTGCAGCGTGACGACTGATGGGCATGATGCACTAATGCATTAGCCGCCCTTAAAACGTTAGTACACTACAATTGCGTAGAACCCTACAACTTGAAATCTCAATGTTATTCCTTTAGGAACCGTTGTATGACTCCGATGAGTAGACTTATCCAGGCTATAGTTTTGCTTCAATAAAACCAATTTGTACTGTATATTAATGCACTATCAGCTTTTAAAGAGGGTACTGATTCGCCTCATGTGATAACCCTCAGTGCTGACCAATTTCAGTGCTCCTTTGTATTTATCTCAAGCGAATTAAGTCAGATATGTTCATAATTCTATTTATTTGGGTATATAGGGTTACCACACTGTGAGGTTCTTGGTTAAACCTATGGGGCTCTCGTATTCAAGTTGAGATAAAGTAGATAGTCCAATCCGTTTCATTCCCTATTGTTTAATAAGGATACATAGTAAGCCTGATGTATTAGGTTCGCCATACACTGACTGTCAGATAGATAGACAGAAGCAACATCATGGCAAAAACCTCTAAGCGGGTAACTTCAATTTTAGAATTCTAAAGCTGATCTTTTTCCTAGGATGACAATTATGGACTCCTTTGCTGAACATAAAACATAGATCTTTTCAGAAGATACTGGTCATCAAACTTTCACCTTAGCATGGCACTGTGCATAGGATTTTAGTGGTAGTAATATCCATTCCACAACATGCCCACATTGACAATAGGTGAAGATGATTTGAAGGGGTCTAGTCAATTCAACTTCAGAAATGTCTTTCTGTTCAAAATGTAATTACCAAACAGTGGTCAGCCATTGTGGTCATTGCAACTATGATGAGAAGATGGTCAGTTCCACAGAAAACACCAATATATCTTTGAGCACACAAGTCTGTGCGCATAACTTCCAAGCACCTGTTTGCATAAGTTCTTAGACAAGACCTGCACTTATTTGATACTTTTTAGTTTTCATGGGATATTGACCCTGTGCTCATGCGGGACCTGCATTCATTTGAGACCCCTGCAATTAAATGAGCAATTGGAGAACAACTAGTGTATGGAGTAGAATAATGTGACATCCACCTACCCCCATACTGGTCTGTTTTCAACTTTAGTTTTGCAAAGTTCCAAGAAGAGCAGACACTATTTTCATAAAAGTGGATATAAGGGGATATTGAATCATTGAAAAATAGACCACTATAATGGCTTAACACCCACTCTCATGGTTAAAACAGAAACTAACTTCATCACATATGGGTGGATATATCAAATTTGATAGGCTTTATGGAAGAAAGACTCTTGTACAAATAAGCCTAGCTTCTTATACATTGATATTACCTTTTAATCCTATAAACGCGGATAATGCATAAGTAATGGTTCCATTCATGCATCCTTACAACCCTATACTAGAGACTATAGTGTTAGTTGTACATTCAGAGAGGGCTGGAATATTGGACTGGGCTAGCTGGGTTTTCCCCAGGCTGGATACATATATCATGAGGACTGAATGTTTAATCAGAAGATGAATGATTGTGCAGCCCCTAAAGGATTAATGAATGTAGTCAGTTCCCTGAATGGATATGCTTCCTGAAATCCCTTTCGAGGTATTGTGTTGCCCCTTCCGTGCAATGTCTCCTTTCAGATGGATGGCAGTCCCTGCCTAAGGGTCCCTTCTTTTGCTCAATATGTACCCTATGATATGGACTTTATATTAACACTCTGGTGGGTACACTGTAAAATTGGATTCTCTGAAAATACCATACGTTCTACAGTAACTTTTTTTTTTGGACTTGCTCATTGCATTAATGAACTGCTATGTTCATTTAAATAATGCTATAGAGCAGACCAAGTTTTATTGATTTTTCAAAGGAAAGTCACAAATGAAACAGTACAATAACTTCATAGATCTTGACAAATGACAATATGAACACAATCAGGAGATGGAAAAATAGGGACTGGCAATATTCACTCAATAGCAGGTTGGAGACGGGGATATCTTGTTAGGACACACCAGGATCATAGTACAAGAGTCTGATTGTAGTCTGTCCTAAGATTCTGATACCATGCACAGTCTTAGGATGTACTGGGATCTTGGTACACTTGTGTGTGCACTGGACCATGACACTCACCTCTGCAGGTGTATGGGCCAATCAGAGCCTTGGTCACTGGACCATGACACCTACCTGTGCATACATTATTGGGGTCAAAGGTGGGATGGTGAAACCACTCTACTATTTTGTACTTACATTTACATTAAATGATACATTTACTCCCTTATTAAACAACACTTGGCTAAAATGAAAACGTCATTTTGTAGGCATTTATCTATTCTTTAATCTTGTGGGTTCATATTTATTAGCCAATTTAACAGAAAAATAGCAAATAGATTTTACTATACCAGGACTAAGGGGAAATTTATACATATAGCCATTTCTCAGAGAATATTCTGATTTTAGTTCTGTAAAAAAGTGCATATATATAGTACAGTCCCCATGTACCTTAGGTGACTTTAGAATTATGTATTTTGATGAAGAAATTGGAGAAATTTGATGATAAAACAGTGTACTAAGTTCTTAGTACACCCCATGATTCAGGGACTATCATTCAATCTTAGGGCGTACTAAGAAACAGGTTAGTCCTGAACCTGAATAGGTTATTCACATAGAAAGTACAGACAAACAAACTGAAAGCAAAAAAAGATAGAAAGTAAATAATATGTCATACATAGAGATTTGTGTCTCTAGACATTATTTCAGTACATCATGATCACAGATAGATACCCCTTGTTTTGAGTCCAAATAAGTGATAACTAGAGTTGGTGGTATATGCTGTTATATGCATATGGGAACATCAACAATATCAATATGGATGTAAACATGAACAAAAGGATATGAATGTGAGTATGAATATGAATATGAAGCGGCGCGGTTTCTACACCTGCTTCTCATTGTCAATTATAACCCAATTTCAGGTTCAACCTTATATTTTCTATCCTCATCACACCCTCCTTGAATTTTACTTTTGTCATGGCTTTCTGAATCTCCTCAGGTAGAGCATTCCAGAGAGCCACCCCTCTGTACCATGGCGATCTTTTATAGTGTCTAGTAATAACCCTAGGTAGTTCAAAAACTTCTTTTGAGACCTTGTATTATAAGATTGTGGTCTATTTAACACAGTCTTTGATTTCTTATACATTAAGCATAATAAACGCTTGTCAAATCTTTTCTCTAACACTGGGACCTTTGGGACAAACCTTTTACTGTTATTATCACAGAGATACTCCATAGCACTCTGCTCTGCTTTCTTGGGCTTTATTGTAGAACTTACACTGTTACGCTGTATTACAAATATGGCAATTCATTGTGTAGTTTTTTTGTGGATGTTATATTTAACTGTCACTTCTTAGAGTGTACCTCACAGGATGAGACAGCACAATCACTTTCAGCAGAAGTGCAATATGGACACCAAAGGACCTTCATATGCAATGTTTCGTGTCTTCTCTCTGTCTTTTGTTCCATTCCTTATGTTTTCCTGGGCTTCCTTAGCCAAACTGTAAAATGTCCCTTGCATGCACTTACCTTTGACCTGTATCTTTGGGCATGTGTGTCTTGTTCTCCATGCATGCAGGCATGGCCACAAGTCATGTATATTCATCTAGATGAAACTATATTTGGTTTTTGCCTTTAAAGAACAAAAAAAAAAACATGTTTGCCCTTAGAAGGATTTGGGCCTTAAATGAGCAGAGGTCTTTTCTAGGGCTCCAAACAAATGTTAGGTACACATAAATATGTACAGAAAAATAACTGAAATAGGCAACTACATTTATCCACTGGCACTGCATAGAACATACCCCTTGAGATTTTGCCATCAAGAAATCGAGGAAAGAAGGGAAAGAGCAAAATGAGAAAAGTTTTAAAGCCAAGGTGATTCTTTAAAGATTCATTTATGAATCAGGGCCAAGCATAAAGAATCTATCAACCCCTTCATCTTTGCATGATCCATCCATCATAATTCTAAGGTAAATGATGTATAAAGCCCTAGCGAGGGCCCTTTGAGTGTCAGATATGCTGGTGCACATGATAAAACCTTCACATGGGAAATATGTTATGGCTTTTGATCATTCCCCTAATGCTTAATTTAAATAGCACCCGAGTTTGCCTGGTGAGAATCAATAATCCAGGTCCTTTGATGATTCCATTAGGATACTGTGATTTTATATTGACCTGGAAGGACCCCTACCAGGACCAGGCCAGCCACACATGTCTGACTTTTTATCATTTCTTCACAGATTCCTAGCCAAGCCATTACATCTTTTTTCTCCCTTTCTTTCAATATTCTTAGGGGGGTTACCTTTCTTAATTTACCTTAAACCCTTCAAGCAATGTACAGTGAAATGCTGTGCCCAATGGTCCGCATGTTGTATGAATACCTGGGTGAGTGACTAACCAATGCTCCAATAAGGCATCATGCGGACCCTAAAAGGTTGATGCACTCCTATAGGGTTGGACCATGCACCATTGCAATAATAGAGAATAACATACCACGGTTGCATCAGTGCATCATGATGACAAAGGAATATAAACCTGGAGGCATCATACTGCCTGGAGGTGCTCGAACCATCCATTGGTGGCCTTACACAGCCCGCCTCTACTACCTTGTTACACCATTTCAAAAACAGATCAGTCACAAGTAAACTCAAAAAACAGCTTGTTGTAAAACAGAGACTTCACTCATGCAGGCCTGTGGTCCCCCACCCTACTTTTAACACTGTAATGGCCAGATTCATATTTACTGTGAGGCCCTGAGTTATAAGTGTCAGGTCACATGTTAAACACAAGGTCTTTAGTAACCATTGATGTTACAGGGGCAATGGAATTTTAGGATACACCTTAGATTTTTTTGTCTTGATAAGCACACATCTTTAATAGGTGCTAGTGTACAGGGTATTGATATTTTTAGGATACACTATCAGTTTACTTTTATCTTGAATAAGCACCTATTTCGAATAAGGGCCATTTTATTCTTTATTACGAACTGTCTTAAACGATTGCCGCGGATAGAGATAAAATCAATGAGCACCAGGTTTGATACTGCACTCATGAATACATTTAATTACCTATTTGTTATTTTCTCTGCTCATGCACGCGCTGCAATAATCTAAGAGCCCCTAAGGAGAGTTTTTGTGGTTCAGATGACTCCCACTCGCACCGTCTGCTGAAATGAGGCCTGCACTTGGACAAAACCTCTGTACTGACTGTGGTCCGTTTAAAAACATAGCCTATGCCATTTTGCCCTTAATGCTGCATTAATACAGCCTTGTAAGAAAACTACTGTAAAACCAGGTGTATAAGCCGCACACATTTATATGCTGCCTTCCAGCTTGGGGAGAATACTGCAACCGTGGCCTCAGATGGTTGTGAGTCGTTCCAAATATATTTATGTACAACCCTGCGTATAAGCCTCGCCCTGGCTACAGGAAGACTGTCATCAGTGTGGTGATAACCAGTGCTGTGATACTTTTAACCAGACAAACAAATTGATATGAGCATTGAGGCATCATGGTGCTCTTTAAAGGCTGCTGATGTTGATGGGAGTGTATCATGTCCCTTGGTCATCCTATACTTCCCTCTGTGTGCAGTCTGCTCACTGGCAAGTCTGCTCACCAGCACTTAATTAGAGCATCATGCTAACCCCCCAGGAGTGTAAAAGCCCTGTGTGGTCTTCATGATGCACTAGTGTATCTATGGCAGCATTCATGCATCATGCCGACTAGTGGGCATGATGCATTATTGCACTATTGGCTTTCAACGGGTTAATGCATACTTAAGAGTTCGCCGACAGATTTCAAGTTTCAATTAAAAGATTCCCTGCTCTACAAAACTACAGTAATGGTACATCGGCAGTGCTGCTGTAAAAATCCTGAAAGTCTCTGCTTTGCAAATTTGTAGTACTTCTTTATGTGTGGGAATATTTTGCATCACTTCAAAAGTTCCCCAGATGCAAATCGAAAACAAGAGACAAGATTCACAAAGTTTTCTTTTGGCTTTAAGAGGTGCACACATCCATTCCATTTTGCTTTAAAATACACCTTGCGTTAGCATTCACGTTTTCCCCTTATTCTAATTTCATAGTAAAACTACCATAATGACCTTTAGCTTCGATAAATACACCCTGCCTTGGAGGGAAGACCTCTCTAATTGAACACTGAAGGAGAGCAGCTGCAGTCAATGTTTGATGTTGACCCTTTACAGGCCACTGATGCAGGAGTGCATCATGCCCCTTTGTGATTTGCTCCCTAGTACTTTAGTCCAGCACCATGCTGATCAACCAGGACTGTATCAACCCCATAGGTTCTGCATGATGCAAGAATGCAGCAGTGGCGAGCTACTTGCCAGGGCTGCATTCACGCATCATGACGACCTAGTAGCATGATGCATTAATGCATCAGCGGCCCATTAAAGGTTAAGCTGCGTCAACCCTTTGCCAACTAAGAAATGCTATTAGCTTGGGAGGACAACGTTAAAGCTCCATCATCTTGATTATACACGGGAGCGGAAGGAAGGAAGGAAGCTAAGGGGTTCTTTTTTATGTAACTGTGGCTGCTGCTGTTGAAGAGGTAAGGCTAACAATGTATGTATACAGCAACATACGGGGTCTGCTCACCGGAAACAACTCCACCGTACCACACTGTTAGTAGTGGTGGGATTTTTAACTATTCACCCCTTTAACGGCTGCTGATGCAGATCTGTCTGTACTCCAGCACTCCATTGATGCATTGTGAAGTTCCGCTCGGGATGTGTCTTTCCTATAGTGTCAGCAAGATACTGTAGCTCTTTTAATTGAGGAAACCCTGAAATTTGTCGAAAAATGATTTGACCCGGCCAAGTTCCCCATTAGTTTTACTGCTTTGGAGCATCATACGAACCCTCTGGGAGTGTATCAATCCGTTAGCTTCATCTTGATGCAATGAAAAGCGACGCACAATTATAACTCAACAAATATCAGCAATAAATGTCTAATGGCAATCATATATTAGCTTCTTAATGGGATGGTTTCCATCATGAAGTCAATTTTAAGCATTTTATCAGTTGTCTATACTGATCTCGCCCGCCTCCCTGAAATTAGTGCTCATTTGCACGATAAATCGGAGACTTTAGAGATGTTACAAGGTCTGCTGAAAGACATTTTATTGCTGGGTGCACTCCGATTCCCTGTCACAAATGGGCACAGAATCTAAAAGGCTGATATAAAACTAAGTTTATGGAGACATGACAACTCCTTTCTTTATCACCCCTGCCATGACTTGTCTCACTTACTACAGTACGACTAGTCACCAGCTCGATTATTGGTGTCTTATTTGGGGACTACGTTCTATCAGCGAAAGTATATGAGAAAATGGCTGCAACAGAACACTCTGTAATGAGATAGTTCCTCATTACTTAGCAACAGAATATATCTCCATCCAATACATCCCTCCATTTGCCCGAAGCAACTGTCTTTGGGCCTTTGAAAGGAAATCCTCATGACACAAGCACACCCAATGGTATTACTCCACAATCTAGCGGCACAAGAAAGTAGTCCCATTGTAATAAGACGCTGAATTGGTCAGTGGCGTGATGGAAAAGAAACAGTGGGCGACATTGGGCATATACATAGAAAGTGATAAGGTACACAGAAGCAAACCCGCTGCCGCCCCTGCACAAAAAAGCCTTTATCTTTGCTGTCTTTCCGGATCAAAGAAACTGTCCGTGGGAGTCACTCGATGAAGGAGCCACCTCATCAGTAAGATTAGAAACGAAAATGTTTGCGCTGAGTTTGTGGCTGTGAGAGTCAGACTAAGACTCACACGCTCCTCGGACCTATGTCAATATCTATAGTGGGCTGTTGTGGGTAGGGCGTGTAATCCTACAGGTCTTCTGAGGAAAAGGCAGGAAAGCACTCATGGTCCAGTACCATCTATGGAGACGAGAGCAAAAGAGATTGGGGGGATGGGGTGGGGGGGGGGGGGGTAATTCATTTATGCATTGCCTGGCTGTTGTAATTTATCAATATGCCCTGTAAAAAGTTGTCAAAGTAATCTCCAAATCCTTGTCCCAAAGTTGCCAGAGATATGTCATATTTTTCAGAGATTCTTTGTACTACCATTCTGCCACCTTGGGGTTCTTATAGAAAAGCTTTACTGGTTCATTGTGATACAGTTACGGTGGTCCAATGTTCAGTTTTAGGCGATCCCTGATAGATTCAACAGTTACCTTTTACAGTGCATCTATGGCAAAAGAGGCAGGGAGGGAGAAAAGGGGAGGAGGGCGATAATGCGTTTAAGTATATTCTGCCTGTTGTAATTTGATAATGTTGTTTAAATTCACATGTTAAACCTTTGAATGCCCATAGCGCATTAACTCATTACGCCCATTCGTCATAATAATGCATTACACCTTGTATATTGTTCTTTGTGCAAAGATTAGTTTGAGATTTTTAAGAAACCAACTATTATTTAAGATATTCTGATAATACCATACAAACACAGGAATAAGAAACCTGTTTTTCACTACTATGGCTTCCTACGTTCAAAAAGTATCCTTAGATATGGATGGTGTTTAGCCTTCATTTGATTTTAATTATTGTTTCCATGGTAACACAGATGAATTGAGCCAGTCACAGCCGTTTTCTGCAAAGGTCAGGAAATGTTAGTTTTTTGTTCTTTCTATTCTAATAATTACACCAATATTCGTTTCGTGCATCCTAGTGCGCAGCCTGATAGAATTATTCATACTAGTATTGGACCTGTCAACTATAGAAGCGTTATGACTTCATTAGCATTTGATTTAATCAATAATAGATGTTAAGTACATTTTGAAACCTGATTGAGGGGACACTATACAAATACAACACAGTCAATACAATTGGTTGGACCAACACTAATCCATCAGGCTAATTCTGCATAGGCGTATATGCGAACTCACGATTGCATTTTAAAGTATTTACATGCAGGAAGGAAAGTTATACATGTGACTTTTTAATGTTCATTATCTTGGTAATCAAGAAGGTTTTAAAGTGCTGGGCTTTTCAAGAGCCCATAATGCAAAAGTGCATCCTGCCTATTGGTCGTCATCAACACGCAGTGAAGTCCCTTGATAGTCTGCACTTTATAGTAAAGCATCATGCCAACCCTCCGGGTTTAAGTATTCTAACTCCCATAGAATCGGCATGATGCGTGAATGCAGCCCTGGAGCATTCCTCATCAGGGCTGCCTTCATGCATCATGATGACCAAAGGGCATGATGCATGAATGCATCAGAGGACATTGAATGGTTAATTGATATTTGAGCTATATTTTACGAGGGTATGTTGGCCCACTATTTCCCATGAAAAAAAAATCATTTAATGAATGGATGCAATAAATGCAATAAAAACAGTATGCTACATTCCAAGGGCTTTTCATGATGCAGCATTGCAAAGCTGGCGAGTTAATCACCGACTGTGCAGGAGTGCATCAGGATGTCACATGCTCTGGTACAGCAATGCAGCACTTGGTGGTTTATCCCTTGAGGAATGCATCATGTTTATTGATGATGCACCATTCATACTTGTCATGGCTGCATTAATGCATCATGACGACCACTGAGAAGATGTTTTAAAGCATTAGGGTTCAACTGATGGATAAGGGATGTCACATAATATACACTGCACATAAAGTACATGTGTGCACTGGGCTGTCTAGCCCCAGTCTGTTTGTCCCTCTTTGTTACAGGGTGCGTAAGGCCTATACAAGTAGCATAATGCTTTACGCCTGTAAGGGCAGCCTCTGCAGCAGTGCATCATGCCCATTATTTGTCATGTTACAGCAATGAAGAGCTGACACTTCATTGGTACACCAATCTGTTGGCTTTGGATCTACAGAAATTGTTACATGCTAGAGCATCCCACTGAAAAGGAAGAATGAACCTAAGGGCATCATGTTGCCCCTATAGGGTTTGGAGAGCTAGGGTATCGAAATCTTGTTACTATGTGTACTGAGCTAAACCCTAAACCTACAACTATTTACTCGATATGTGATAAGGCATGAAACACAATCCAAAACTTATTGCATTACAAGCATGAAATCAATCTATATTTGAAAACAAGAAGTCATAGCACTGGAAGCTTTGAGGTAGGCCCATATAATGGCAAAAAGTATCAGGGTCTCTCAATATCTGACGATTGGCACTGCCGCCAAATCCCTAGTAATAGGTTCAATTATGCACTTCCTTGAAATATCCTAAAACACTGTATCACTCCATATATGAAATAGCAAAAAATAGGGTACAGAAATATGTTTATTCCTGTTCCCAAATATTTGCCATTTGCCCTTAATCTAAGTGCATTTCTGACAGGAGGCCATCTTCAATGATCACATAAATCCATTAGTGCTGTCTTTTTTCATGGCCCGCATTAGGAATTACACATAACGTACATTCACACATTTAGCTCACGCAAAGGGAGTAAAGTGGTTTGGCAAAGGATATCTTAAAGTCTCATAGTCCACATAGGCTAATATGATAATGGAATTTTTTTTTATGGTGGGGAAAAAGATGTCTGTGGCTGTTCCATTTCTTTATGATATTCCTCCTAGCCCTGGATTCTTGTCACTCTCTCCCTGGGACACCCAACAGACTGTGTGGGTTAAGGTGCAGCTTATATGCAAGAATGTACCCCATGGTGCACCTTACTGAAATATCCATGTTATCTTGTTTATCTTGTTTGTTATTATGAGGAGTATAGGTTTAGACTTCTCCACGCATGCCTTTTGAAGAATGGGGTTTCCCATACAAATGTTTTATGAAACTCGAGAGAGAAAGAGAGAGTTCAGCGACTCTGGCTGCCTCAGCTGTGGTAATGGCAGGGACGGGTCAGGGAACAATATTGACATGTTTTAAACAGCAAGCTCCTCAATTATGGGTTGCATGATGCCTCCTGTAAATTAACAAATTCAAGGCAGCCTGGTTCATTGATCAATGCATCTCAAACGGTCAGCATGATGCTTCATTAAAGTGCAGGCAAGCTGTCTTGTCAGCACTTTATCTGTGCATAATACAGACGCACAGGGAGTGTACAATGTATAAATGTGTCGCCTTATTTAACATACCTGTATTCATGCATCAGCCAATGGTCAGCGGTTTTGAACGGGTTGCTCAGTAGTACTCCGTCAGTACTTTAGGACTGTATAAATTTATGCAACATAATGAGCAGTTAGAATGATGTATTAACACATTTTGTAGCCCTAGAGGGGTTCAGTGTCAGGCCACCTCCACCCGCACGTCAGCTTCACCTCTCCTTATCCCCCTTTTTAACACTAACCTAACAGCTGGTCCTGATTATTCCACACCAATCCCCAAAAATCAGCCATTGACACTGTGTGTTTGATCAGTAGTAGGATCTCTGCATCGGTTCAGCTCATCTCCTAAGGTATCATTCCTATCATACCGTATCACCGCGTTCAAGCAGTTTAAAGTCTAGAAGCAAAGGGGGTAGCGATCCATGATTTTTTTCTCATGCTCTTAAATTAAATCCTGCATGAATATGTGACTTTCTCCTAATAACAATCATAGGATAGTTGTATTTAAAATGCCGGTTCTTGAATATCCACCACTGCATATGAATGAGCACTAGGTGTCCTAGAAACATTCTTAAGCACTAGAAGTAGACTTTGAATAAGTGCCTTCTTGTAGGTGGTTCCAGGGATTTTCCTTCCGAATCTGAAAGTACTCCAGCCACTGTAATAATAGGTGATCGGAATGGTTCTGAGGAAACCACATGCATGATGTTATTGAGCAGCGATTTCTGGTTCTGATCGCACACTAGGCTGGTTCCCTATAGGCTTGAAGCGGTTCTTGAGCTTGTTCTGGCAGAACAGACTGACAACAGTTGATAAGATTGGAATCAGCGTGTCTTAGGAGGTGGGTGTTATCCAGAGAATAGATTCCCATCATGACATTTCCAATCAGTGTGGTTTGCCAAGTTTGGCAGGCCCAGGATTGAGATAGATGTTTTTTTTACATTTGTTTTGCAGATCCAGTAAATAGATGGAGCTATTGGGTATGGTTCTAGCCACCTATACATGGTGATACGGTACTTGCCCAAAACACCACCTCCTCCAAAGTGCCACTCCATGAGATGACAGCTCCGGGCTGTGACGTGATAGGGAAGCATCACTGCTATTAGGTTAACCCTTCAATGGACGATAACTTTTGTTTTATTAAAATATTTCGAAAGATTTACTCCATTTAAGTTTCAGATTGGCTGTCGATAGAGATGTGGATCAGCTGTCAGGAAAGCTGATGGTTGCAAAGATTTGCTGACAATTAAATATTTCACTGTGATACATTTTTGTAATATTAAAATGCAAATAGTGGTCATAATGTAGGACTTGAGACATTTTTGAGTATACTTTTTAGCGATTGAAAGCAAAATCACCTAATGAATTATGCCAATTATGCGGCCTGATGCTGAAAAGCAGCCCTAGACCTTAATTCATTATGGTTGACGATATCAAAATTCTCAAAAGAGTTGATAACCTTATGGTCATTTAGGTTATTATGAGTATACATATATATAGTGGTTTTATTTGATGATTTGAGGCATATGTTGTAGTTAGGGATGTTGAAATATGCCCTTGGTGACTTGGCATGGCCACATTAATGGATCATGCATCTACCCGTAGGTTCCCCATAATCGAAAACTAGTGACAGTCTTGGTGAGTTACTTGCTAGGCCTGATATAATGCATCACTGCTTCAATACACTGACACAATGCCTTAGTCCCCCTTAAAGGGTAAAACATAAGATGGAAGGGTACCACATACAAACCAGTGGATACATATCTCCTTTAGCAAATTGGGTTGAAAAGGGCACTGTGGTGCCTCTGGCTCTAAGATGTTGCCCTATTTATTTTTTAGTGCACCCACCAGGCTTCATGTCTCCATTTATCATTCCTTTACATCACCCCCCCCCTTCGATTCCTTACTGTCTTGATATGCTGAATCTGCAAGTGAGTTTTGGTCAAGCAGACACTAAGGGAAGAAGAAATATATATCAATATAGACAACGAGAGATAGGATAAAAGAAGTTTCAGTCCTCAAAGCATTCAAATCCTATCAATTTCATTTGACAACCTGTTTTTTTCATTATGGTTATAGGCATATATTCCTTAGGAAATAGTTATTTTTTCAGATATTGTTTAAAGCTACAGTCAGTGCCCTTTGATGGAAGAGCGAATCCGGAGCCCTACACAATGAAAACAATATATCTGAAACCTTTTATCAATCTACTCAACTAATATCAATCACTACTTATTTGAAATGTTGTTTTTTTGCCCTTCTTCTCATTTCCCTTACCTCTCTATGAAACTGCGCCTAAGTGTGCTTCAATCCTCGCAAAAAATGTCTGCAGTGTTATTGTCACCACCTCCTCGTGCATCTTCTAAGTTACATTCACAATTCATGTTATCTTAGCCCCAGGTGTATATTTCTCCCTCACGTCTATCCCTCTCACCCATTTAGAATTTGTCAGTGCAACGTTGTTGTATACATAGATTTTGCTCCTCAGCTGTTCAATGTATACTCAAGTCAAAGTTCACCTTAACATTTCTTTAGTGCAAGGTGTATGCATGTATGCAATGTGACTGACAAAATACAATGTAAATCGTCTTGCTCCTTTTAGCTTCAAGAAAACAGATATTGTAAATTGGTAGGCTTTTATTTCATGGAGAAACACAACCGTAAATATACATGTGTGGGATATTTGTTGTGTTTCTCAATTTGACAGGAAAGCCGCCGAAACAAACAGAGGTGATCCCTCTGTTCTCAGTGGTAAAGGTACTTTACAGCCTACCATTGATTTATACCTGGCCTCTTTGATATGGCCTGCCCTCACAGAACATGTAATTACCCCCTGACCCGCCCCTAGATTATCCCATTAACAAAGTAACAGCCACATAGAAAGTGCTTTCATTCACTGGGCTTGCCAATATGTAGGATATTTGCTGTGCTTCTACATAAGAAATAAAAACCTTAACTTAGATGGAAGGCATGCCGTTCTCTGTGCTAAAAGGAACAAGGAGCATTAAAACTTACCATTGATGCATACCTGGGATCTTTGAGATGACCCAGCCCCTGCTCAACTTGTAATTAACCCCAGATCTCCCCCCTGTATTACCCTTTTAAACGTGTACCTGCCACATATCAAGGACTTTGATTCATTTAAATGGACGACATGTAGGACATTGGTTGTGTTTCTCTATTTGAAATAAAAGACACAACAAAGAAGGACTTAAAAGGAACAAGGCTTGTGCATTAGTTTATCTTGGTTCTCTGATATGTATCTAGCCCCGGTACAGTCCCCCAAGAACAGAAAGTCACAGCCTTAGCTCGCTAACATTCTGTGGTGTGCTGCACAATGTGCAATTACCCCCTGAGCTCATAAACAACCCTATTAACCCACAGAGCTTTGATGCCCTATAACCTTTACCTCTCTGTCACACAGATGGACCTTTCTCGCCAAGGTGGTATTTCTCAACTTAAAATAGGCCCAAGGACACAATTGGTAATTTGCTGTGCTATGGCTACTCTCCAAAATCCTATGTACAAGATTACACAGGGAAAAATATTAGTGAAGAATATGTGATAACAGCATGGCTCTCCAGTAAAATAGCCAAATCAATGTTTATCAGATTTTAAGGCAGTGAAACCATAGGTGCCTGCAATACTGTGACTACTCTACTAAATCCTATGTGCAAGAATGCATATTGATCAATCTGAGGGACAAATCTCAGATGACAACAAACCACTTCATTCAGATTAATAATGAAATCAAATTGACAGTGAAAATTGAAACAATTGAAGCCCCAGGAATACATTCTTGCAATGTGCCGTTTACATCGGATTTATTTTCCCAAATGAAGCATATGGACAACAAGAGTTCTGACAAGTTATGCTTGTCTCAAAGCGATAACAGCTCCTTTCATATGTTTGGAGCCCTTCATTCCCATCCCGTCTTTTACCCGCCACCTTTCAGCCACAGCCAATCTCATTCATCCAGTGTTATTTCTAGGGACTGATTATATCATTTCAATGGGCCACCTAGTTGGCTGGATAACAATGTAGGAAATTTGCCCCATCTGCCACCCTCCCATCCTTAAGGCCACATGCCTCGAAAAATGCCAGCACATTCAGAATATCACATTAGTTCTAATTGAATTAAAGACTTACCTTGGTAAAGGTCTCTCAAAAATACTTTTTCATTAGTTTTATGATGTCACAGTGGAAAATGAAGCCCAGGAGAATTATAAGTTTCAGTTTGTCCATGCCTCCCTTATGGAACTACATGTATAATGATACTAATTCCAACATGTAACAAAAGGGATTGACACTACTTGGCCCCAGAGCACACTGTCAAAGATTATTGAGTCTGGCTCCCAGTTTGAAAAAGAGTTTGGGTTCAGAGACTCCATCTGCCTCAGTTCTGAAGGTCATGGCGGGGACAGGTCAGGGAACAATATTGACACGTTTAAAACACTCATCTTTTCATCCTCACCCTTTTAGGATTGCAAGTGTCTTCATGTTAGTTAATCATCAGTGTGCAATTGCATCAACGTGCAAATACATTGGGAATAACTAGATCCTGTAGAGTTGTGGTAATACATGAATGCTGCCATGGTGAGTTATGCATTAAGGCTGCATTCATGCATCGGGATGACATGGGGCCTTAAACCCACTGGCAATTTACGTCTCCTTGCCAGTGGTGCATTTATGTATCATACTGAAAATGTGGTTTAGGTGGCCTTTTGGAGGAAATGATACAATAATGAAGTATTAGCGAATCTGCTCCCAAGTATTTCATTGGTGCATCATGCAGACTCACAGAGAATATACATTCCCCATAAGGCTAGCACGATGCTTGAATACAGCCCCGGTGAGTGCTGTATTGCCAACCAATAAGAACAAAGCAATGATGAATTAGCAGCCTTTAACCCCTTAAATCCCTGTATTTAACATAAATAATGCTGCTTATAGGCCGTATAGGGAGTTAAAGGCTTAAAGGGTTAAGGATCACAGCATCTTCTAGCCCATGGTCATTGGTTCCACTTATGTGCATTAGTGCTGCATTCATTCATGATTCTGACCAATAGGCATGAAGCATTGTTGCACTATGCAACCCTTGAATGGTTTAGTGTAAGGCCACCTCCAGGCACACTTCAGCCTCCCTTCTCCTCATTTCCGCTTTTAACACTAACCTAACAGCTGGTACTGATTATTCCAAACCCAACCCTAAAAATCAGCCATTGACACTGTGTGGTTGATCAGTAATAGGATATCTGCATCAGTTCAGCTCATCTCCTCCCGTGTCATTCCTATCATACCGTATAGATAGTCCCTAGTTACGAGTGCATTTCATATCTAGAAGTACTGGGGTAGAGGTCCATGAAATATTCATATACTTTTAAATTAGATCCTGCATAATTAGGTGCCTTTCTTATAATAATAATCATGGGCTTGTTGCATTGTAAACGCCAGGTATTGAATGTGCAATGGTTGTATATGAATAAGTACTGGATGACCTTGAAATCCTTGTAAGCAGTATAGATACCCCTCAAATAAGTGCCTTCTTGTAGGTGGTTCCGGGGATTTTCCTTCAGAATCTTAAAGTACTCCAGCCTCTATAATAATAGGTTGTGATCTGAATGGTTCTGAGGAAAACCACACTGCAAAAATGGTGTTTATATCCTAAACACAATACTAAACATATTATTGTCTTGTCTTTCTAATCACTTTAAGTTTGTAAACATGTTTAGCTAAACAAAGTGTTTAGCTTAAGTGTTTAAAAATCTAGGAATTTAAGTTAAAAACTTGAAATTTTGTGTTTATGTGTTAATGAAATTACATGTCTAGATATCTAAACGATTTGATTGCAATTTAGGGGTTGCAGACATTTGCATTAAGAAAATAAAGGATTCCTTTTATTTGTTTCTCTTTCGTCCTGTTGGGGACATCAGGTAGTTAGAAGTCAGCCATGGTTATATACACATACATTCATGTGTACACTTATGAACATACTGCATGAGAATGAGAGACTTGAGAAAGTACAACAGTTTGGCAGGAAGGACATTGCTTTGGCCTTTACAAAATAACATGAAATAGGTGATAGTCATAAAACCTGTTAACTATTTCATGATGGTGGTGTAAGGTGATTTCAGTTGTTTCTCTATTGCTATTTCTATTCTCTTGACATTCTATGAAATGAAAGCAAGATCAATATGCGATTTGGGTACATTTGTCACAATGATTGATTGTGATTGCATGTTTATATTGTATCCACATTGATGTTTAAATCTAAACACCTAGTATTCAATGTTTTTCAAATCTAAACAACTTATGTTCAACAAAGATGTTTATGTATTTAGTATAAAGGTGTTTATTTCCTAAATGTGTAGTTAATGAGACACCTAACTGACCTTTATGTTTAGGTTTTAAACATGCTTAGACCTATACAAATTTAAAATCTAAACACAATTTTTGCAGTGCACATGCATGATGTGACTGAACAGCGATTTCTGATTCTGATCGCACACTAGACTGGAATGTCATTCAGCTTGGAAGTATGGTACCTACTCAGAAATTCACCTGATATACTGAGATGAGAACTCTTATTGCAGTGCATACACATTAACAAGAAACTTCCCTATAGACTTGAAGCGGTTCTTGAGCTGGTTCTGGCAGAACGGACTGACAACAGTTAATAAGATTGGAACCGGCTTGTCTTTGGAAGTTAACCAGAGAATAGATACCAATCATGACATTTCTAATCAGTGTGTTTTGCCAAGTTTGGCATACCCAGGAATTGAGATAGATGTTCTGTTACATTTGTTTTGCAGATCCAGTGAAATTAATGTAGATGGAGCTACTGGGTAAGGTGATACGGTACTTGCCAAAAAAACCCTCCTCCTCCAAAGTGCCACTCCATGAGATTACAGCTCCAGGCTGTGAAGTGATAGGGAAGCATCACTGCTGTTAGTGTGGTCCAGGTTAACCCTCGAAGGGAGGATAACTTGTTTTATTGAAATATTTCGAAAGATTTACTCTGTTTCAGTTTCAGATTGTTTGTCGATAGAGATCTGGATCAGCTGTCAGCAAAGCTGGTGGTTGTAAAGATTTGCCGACATTTAAATATTTCACTGTGATACATATGTAATTTGTAATATCAAAACGCAAATGGTGGTAAAATTGAAAAAAAAGTAATTTTTGATTATCCTTTTTTAACTCTTTACACCTCAAAATGGCCAAAACTGGCCGTGTCTAATCTCCTCAAAACGGCCGTTGAAGGCTGATTTTTGCTGATTTTTTATGCTATGACAAGAACAGATATCAGTAATGGAAAATTAACAAAAGTTGCTGTTTTTGTTTGATACTGTTCAGCTGCACTTAAAAATAAAATTCCTATCACCATTATGAGCGATAGATAATATTTTACAAAGGTTTAAAGTGAGTTGAAGGGCAAAAAAAGGACTGATTTTTGCCCAAAATTGGTGAAATCTTGAGGAAATAAAGCATTGTTTTCTGCAATTTGTTAAGGTCTAAGGGTTAAAGATTGAAAGCAAAATCTCCTTATGAATTATGCCAGTTACGCTGCCTGATGCAGAAAAGCAGCCCTAGAACTTAATCCATTATGGTTGACGATACCAAACTTCTCAAAAGAGTTGATGATCTCATGGTCATTTAAGTTATTATGAGAATGTGTATAATAGTTTTATTTGATGATTTGACGGATATGTTGTAGTCATGGATCCAACCCAATGGGTATTTCTCAGCAAGACCTGCACACCTTGAGCAAATGTGTTTTTCTGAGTACTAGAAGAACTATACATACGATTACTTAGCCTGATGCACCGACTGTCTCATGACCAGGATCTGTTTATGATCCCTCAAAAAAATCTGCACAGTAACTCAAGTGTTCAGTTTAAAATAAGAAGAGCCGAAACTAAGATATTTGAGAAAAGCCTCATGTATAGGGCGAATGAAATTTGAAAAAATCTGTGCTATGAAACACAGAGAATTAAATGTACAAAAACATTCTTAAGTTGATGCAAATTGTTATTCCAGCAGTGACTTAATTGCTGGTAATAGTAGCCCGGTTGGAATAGTAAAGCATGTTCTCTTGATGATTCGGTAGGGATTGCATACCGAAATCATGATATGAAACCCAGCAGTATGGTAGTGAATGCATTACCAAGTGAGTTAATCTCTAGTACAGACATGCTGCCTACACACAATAGACTGCATGCATGATGCTGATGAACTTATTGGCCCTATGAATATTACACCGATGCTATTTCTTACTCTGTAATGATTCAATTACTTATTATTTAAACATTGTTATTATTTTGTTCTGTACATTACCTTGGCTTCTGTATGAAAAGCTTATATTCATGATTGTTTAAGCCAATAAAAAATCTCAAACTATATAAACTAACAGGGATGTTGAAACATACCCTTGGTGACTTGCCATGGCCACATTAATTGATCATGCATCTACCCATAGGTTCCCCGCAATCCATAAATAGTTACAGTCTAAGCGAGTTTCTCGCTATGCATGCTATGATACATCACTGCACAAATAAACTGACACAATGCCTTAGTCTGCCTTAAAGGGTAAAACATAAGATGGAAGGGTACCACATACAAACCAGTAGATATATATCGGCTGCTCCTTTAGCAAATTGGGTTGAAAAGGGCACTGTGGTGTCTCAGCCTCTAAGATGTCACTCTGTATGTTTTTAGTATGCCCACCAGGCTTTCCTGTCCCGATTTATCATTCCTTTACATCACTCCCTCCCATTTCTTACTGTCTTGTAATGCTGAATCTGCAAGTGAGTTTAGGTCGAGCAGACACTAAGGGAAGAAGAAATATAAACAAGGAGAGATAGGATAAAAGAAGTTTTAGTCCTCTAAGCATCTAAATCCTATCAATTTCATTGGACAACCTGCTTTTTCATTATGGTTATACACCTATTTCTTAGGAAATAGTGATTGTTTTCAGATATTGTTCAAAGCCCTACACTATGACAATTATATATCTGAAACCTTTTATCAATCTACTTAATCAATATCAATCACTTCTTCTTTGAAATGTTTTTCTGCCCTCCTTCCCTTACCTCTCTATGAAACTGCTTGTAAGTGTGCTTCATTCCTTGCATAAAATGTCTGCAGTGTTATCGTCACCACCTCCTGCTGCATCTTCTAAGTTACATTCACACTATGTGCTATCTTAGCACCAGGTGTATATCTCTCACTCACATCTATCACTCTCAGTTTGTCAGTGCAACATTGTTGTACAGATTTTGCTCCTCGGCTGTTCAAAGTATACTCAAGGCAAAGCTCATCTTAACATTATTCTAGTGCAAAGTTTATGCATGTATGCAATGCGAGTGTTGCCAAAATACAGTGTAAATCATCTTACTCCTTTTAGGTCAAGAGCACAGATATTGGTTTAAGCTTTTATTTCAGGGACAAACACAGTCATACATATGTGTGAGATATTTATTGTATTTCTCCATTTGAAAGGAAAGCTGCTGAAACAAATAGAGGTGATCACTGTGTTCCCTATGGTAAAAGGAGCAAGGTACTTTCGAGCCTACCATTGCTTTATACCTGGGCTCTTTGATATGGCCTGCCCCCACAGAACATGTAATTACTCCCTGACCCGCCCCTACATTATCCTATTAACGATGTAACAGCCACATAGCAAGTGCTTTCATTCACCTGGCTGGCCAATATGTATTATATTCGCTGTGCTTCTACATTAGAACTAAAAGCCTAAACTTAGATGGAAGGCAGGTTGTTCTCTGTGCTAAAAGGAACAACGAGCATTACAGCCTACCATTGATGTGTACCTGGGATCTTTGATACGGGCCCAGCCCTCCCTAAATGTGTAATTAACCCTTGATCTCCCCCCTGTATTACCCTTTTTAACGGTGTGCAGGTCTGCCACATAGCAAGCACTTTGATTCATTTAGCTGGCCAACATGTAAGACATTGGTTGTGTTTTTTTTCTATTTGAAATAAAAGACACAAGTAAAAAGGACTTAAAAGGAACAAGGATTGTGCATTAGATATATATCTTGGTTCTTTGATAAGTATCCGGTCCTGGTACAGTCCCCCAAGAACGGGAAGTCACCGCCTTTGCTCGCTAACATCCTGTGGTGTGCCGCACAACATGCAATTACCCCCTCAGCTCGTAAATAACCCTATTAACCCACGGTGCTTTGATGCCCTATAACCTTTTACCTCTCTGTCACACAGACAGACCTTCCTCACCAAGGTTGTATTTCTCACCTTAAAATAGGCCCAAGGACACAATTGGCAATTTGCAGTGTTACGACTACTCTACAAAGTCCTATGTTCAAGATTACACAGGGAAAAATATTAGAGAAGAATCTATGATGACCGCATGTTTCTCAGATTTTCAGGTATAGGTGCCTGCAATGTTGTGACTACTCTATTAAAGTTTATGTGTAAGAATGCATATTGATTAATCTGTGGGACAAATCTCAGACGATAGCAGACCACTGCATATGGATTGATAATGAAATGATATTGACAGTTAAAATAGAAACAATTGAAGCCCAAGCAATACACTCTTGCAACATGCCATTTACATCAGATTTATTTTCCCAAATGAAGCATATGGACAATGAGAGTTATGCTTGTATCAAAGCGATAACAGATCCTTTCATACGTTTGGAGCCCTCCATTCCCATCTCATCTTTTACCCGCCACCTTTCAGCCACAGCCGATCTCATTCATTCAATATAATTTCTAAGGACTGATTATATCATTTCAATAGGAGGCCACCCAGTTGGCTGGATAACAATGTAGGACATTTGCCCCATCTGCCACACTCCCATCGTTATGGCTGCATGCCTCGCAAAATACCACAACATGCAGAATATCACATAAGTTCTAATTGAATTAATCTCTTGGTAAAGGTCTCTCAAAAACAATTTTTGGTTAGGAGTTTTAGGCTTCCAACATGGGAATGAAAGGGATTGACACTACTTGGCCCCTCAGCACACTATCAAAGATTATCGGCTCTCAGTTTGAAAAAAGAGTTTATGTTCAGAGACTCCAGCTACCTCAGCTGTGATGGACCTAGCAGGGACGGGTCAGGGAACAATATTGACATGTTTAAAACACTCATCTTCTTTCAAGCTAGCCAGGCTCTTCATTTTAGCTAATCATCAGCATGCTATTGCATCCAATCTCCAGCACTCCATTGGTGTATTATGCAAATACATGCAATTTAAGTTCTCTTGCCAGTGGTGCATTTATGTATCATGCTGAATATGTAGGGTAGGTGGCTTTTTGGACGGAATGATGCATGAATGAAGTACTAGCGATTCTGCTCCCAAGCATTTCATGCAGAACCACAGTGAATATACAAGTCCCATAAGGTTAGAACGTTTCTTGAATACAGCACTGGTGAGTGCTGTATTTCCAACCAATGAGTAAGAAGCAATGATTAATTAGCAGCATTTAGCTCCTTAAATCCCTGTATTTAAAAGAAGAAAACACTTATTTTTGATGTTGAATTGTTTTGCTAGTCTTTATATTGAGATTCTGACTTAATCAGTAACACATCTGCTATTGTAAAGGCAGGTAATGAATTTCTCTGGTGCAATGTATGACGTCACAGTTGGTCCAAATGCACCTAGTGGTGCATTGTTAAAAGCTTGGAGGCTGTTCCATCCATGTTCTTAATTGTGATACTAAAGTGCACATTACCATTTTATCATATGATATAGATCAGGTAGGTTATACAATGCTAATTATTAAATGTAGATACCAAAATACAATGTAAATTGTCTTGCTCCTTTTAGCTCCAAGAACACAGATATTTCAAGCTGGGTTAAGCTTTTATTTCATGGAGAAAGACAACTGTACCTATGAGTGAGATATTTGTTATATTTCTCCATTTGAAAGGAAAGCCGCTGAAACAAAAAGAGGCAATGGCCATGTTCTCAATTGTAAAAGGAGCAAGGTACTTTACAGCCCACCATAGCTTTATATGTGAGCTCTTAGCAAGTGCTTTGATTCACCTGCCTGGCCAACATGTAGGATATTGGCTGTGTTTCTACATTTGAAATAAAAGCCTAAACTTAGATGGAAGGCATGCTGCAAACAAAGCATTACAGCTTACAATGATGTGTACCTGGGGTCTTTGATATGAACCCAGCCCCCACTCAACTTGTAATTACCCCCTGATCTCCCCCCTGTATTACGCTTTTAACCGTGTACCTGCCACATAGCAAGCACGTTGATTCTAATTTAGATGGCCAACATTTAGGACATTGGTTGTGTTTCTCTATTTAAAATAAAAGACACAAGTAAGAAGGACTTAAAAGAAGCACGTCTTGGTTCTTTGATATGTATCTGGCCCCTGTACAGTCCTCTAAAACCAGAAGGTCACCTGCTTTTCTTGCTAGCATCTGGAAGGGTCCAAGCGCCAAGGTAAAATTGAAAATAACTGGGGAAAATGATGCAGCAGTATATGATAATGAGCTACCAAACCATGTGAACAAATATTCTGTGTCAATTGGTAAAGACCTTGCTGAGGCTATACCTACACTCATACCTAATGAGTTACCAGTGATTGCATTGGTTAACCAGTTGAGAGATCCAAGAGTTGAAGATAGTGGGGCAGTACCAAATGAACTGGTATTACATCATATAGGTTTAAACAGGGCCAGACATATTATATCAGAGATTAAGCTGCACAAATCATCCAGTATTGAGCATATGAGATCATCTGTGATTAAGGACCTTTTTAAGGTGAAACCGGAGTTGCTATGCAAAATTGTGAACGATTCAATTGACTGTCAGTGCGTGCCTTCCATTTTTAAAACAGCTTGTGTCATACCCCTCCCAAAATCAGGGGATCTAAGAAAAATTGCAAACTGGAGACCTGTCAGCCAACTGAATTTGATTTCTAAGATGCTCTCTCATATTAGAAAAGCAATTTAGATTCATAGCTGGGTGCTCAACATTGCAGGCGAGTTTCTTCTTAATAGAAGACTTATATGAGTATAGAAATCATGGCCAATCTTGTGTTATGGCCTTCCTCGATTTTAACACTGTTGATCATGTGATTCTACGAGATGAGCTAAAAAATCTCAATTTCTCCGAAAGTTGTATCAACTGGTTTTGTAGTTACCTGAGAAACAGGAGACAGTATAGTTTTGTCAATGACAAATTATCTGAGAACCTGAAAATCACATGTGGCGTGCCTCAAGGCAGTGTTCTAGGGCCTCTGCTTTTTGTTATTTATATAAATCAAATATGAACTGTTATTAAGAACTGTAAATACTTAATGTACGCCGATGATCCAGTGCTTCACACCAGAGGCGGTAATAATGATATCTTATGTGTGTTACTTTAAGAAAATTTAACTAATGTGTTCAAATGGTGCTGCTCTAGAAAGCTAACCATTAATAGTGATAAAACCAAGATAATGTGGAGTCGGCCACAGCATAAGCTGCAATTTCCCCTTTCCCCCTTTTATATTAATACTAACATGTTAGGTTGTGTGAACAAATTTGATTACCTTGGTGTAATCATTGACGGTGATCTAACCTTTAAGGATTTCTGTAATAAGAAAAGGGTTTCTGTACAACTGAAATTATATCAATTAAAGAAAGTCTGTAGATATATGACACACAAATTATCTCTAAAACTGTACAAACAAATGATATTGCCTATGTTAGACTACGGTGACTGCATCGTCGATACTGGTAATGAGACTGCTGTTAAGTCCATGGACACACCACAAAACCTTTGTCTAAGAGTCTGTTGGAGAGTAAAAAACCCATATGATATCTCTCGCGCAGAACTACATTCCATTTCAGACTGTCAAACTTTGATTACATCATCGTACTGGTGCGTAACCTCAGGGGTAATAATAAGATTAAGATTAAAATACAGCGAGCTACCGGCCTATTGTATGAGAAGAGCCCTCTATAAAGAGGAACAAAGTTGTGGGACATGCTTGAATCAAATGTGCAAAAATCCATGTCCAAGGAAGCTTTTATGATGCTAATTTAACCGTGTTGATAAAATTCACGCCCTAAATGTCTGCGTAAAACATTCCACTATATGTACTTAACTGAGTGAGGTGGGCGTTTTTTCCTCTATTTTTGGCCTTGTCCAACTTAAGTGGTGACCTGGCGTGAGATATATCAGTGCCTTGTTTTTGTGTAAATGTCCTTATAATTAACTTCTACTATAGATACATCAGATGTATTAAATTGATAAATGTTTTTGTTCGCAATAGTTTTGATAAATCAGATTGTAAGAATCCACCCTACAGCTACATTGGCAACTATGAAAATCATGCATGTACTATTGTCTTATGCCAATAAAAATATTTCAACAACAACAAACATGACCTCATGAAGAATGTAGTTTCCCTTATGATCTATGGTGAAACACGTTTCTTACATGTCATCAAAGGGATTGACACTTCTTGGCCCTCGAGCATATATTATCAAAGATGATCAAGGCTGGCTCACAGTTTAAAAAGAAAGAGGATTCAAGGATGTCATCTGACTTAGCTCCGATGGTCCTGGTAGACAGGGGTCAGGGAACAATAGTGACATGTCTAAAACACTCAACTTCTCATCCTCACCCTCTAATGCTTGCATAACAGTTAGTTTTGCTTTCTCATAAGTGTAGTGCTAATGCCTCCATTTGCCAGCACTCAGTTGGTGCATCTTGTGAATACTTTGGGAATATCTGGAGTCAGGGAAATGCACGATTGCCGCAGTATAATAGACAGTTCTGCATTCAATAATGACATGATGCAATACAAAAATGAGACATCATATGGCTCAAGACACCTTACCGAATATAACTCATCTCACGAGTATAGCGTAAAACATTTGACGGATGGGTACCACATACAAGGCAGTGGATATAATATATATCAGTTGTTGGCTCTTGTTTAGCAAATTAGGTTGAAAAGGGCACTGTGGTGTCTCAGCTTCTAAGATGTCTCCAGTATACTTGCTGTTTTTTTATCTCTGCCCACCAGCCTCCCGGTCCCCATTTATCATTCTTTTAAATCATCCCCCCATTCCCTACTCTTTTATAAATGCTGAATCTACAAGCAAGTTTCGAACCAACAGATGCCAAAAGGAAAAAAAAAATATAAACAAAAAAAATAAATAAATAAAGCCATAGTGGAGGGAGGGATAAGATAAAAGAAGATAAAAAATGGTAAACATGTAAACAGTGAAGTCAGTTCTCAAACCACCAAATCTATTTTCTCTGGCAATCTCTCTTAGCATTATGATCATAGTAATATATATCATGACAGACAAGTTTCATCTTCAGCTTTATTAGTGTGGGTCTAATTGTTTAGACTCCATGTGTACCTGACCTCTTTCATATGGACCCGCCCCCATAACAACATTTCCCTATTAACCATATAATGGCTACACAGCAGCTTTCATTTATCTGGCTGGCCATCCTGTAGGACTTTAGTTATGTTTCTCCATTTGAAATAAAAGCCTAAATTAAGTGGGGCGATCGCCACATTCTTACCATTGATGTGTACCTGGGTCCTTTGATATGGACTGCGCACATCATGTGATTACCCACTGACCTGCCTCCTATATTACACTATTAACTTGGTAATGTCCAAAAAGCGCTTTTATTCATCTGACTGGCCAACATGTAGGACTTGAGTTCTATTTATCCATTGGAAGTAAATCTAAGAGGGAACATCCTGAAATAGGTTAAAGGTTCTAAGTTTTAAGCCTTGGGGTTAAAATTTGCCAGTTTTGTATTGTGTGATGGTGCCAATCCCTCCCCCTCACCCTGACTTGAGAATAGTGCCATAAACCCATAGTCCATAGCAATGGCCCTTTTTTGGAGTTGCTTGCCGCATAGCGGCTGGGAGCGCAGCGACCGTAGCAACTTCATTATGTTTTCAGTTTGTCAGTGATGTCACGGTCACCTTGTGATGCAATTTGTGATGTCATACGTCGGCCGTGACGTCACATGTTGGCCGCAGAGTGACAACTCCTATCCATGGTCCTTGCAACATTTTTCTTGTTTTAAAAGCTCTCGCTCAGTAGCCTTTTATTGTAGTCAGCAGTGATTGCATGTGAAATAAAGGCCCACAAAGGACCAGTGTGCATTGTAAGTGGTAAAATGAACAAGGTGCTTTACAGCTTACTATTGATGTGTACCTGTTTTCTTTGATATAGACCCACCCCCGCAGTGCATGTTATTACCACCTGAGATGGCCCCTACATTACTCTATTAACCGTGTAATGGTGACATAGCACTTTGATTGATCTGGCCGGCTATCTCTATGTTCTCTGTTATAACAGGAAAAAGGATTGTGGAATTGACATTTACGGGCTCTTTGATATGAACATGGCCCCCATACAGTCCTCTGAGAACAGATGGTCACTGCCTATGCTCGCTAGTGTTCTGTGGGGTGCTGTACAACGTGCAGTTCCCCCCTGGGCTTGTAAATAACCCTTTTAATCCACAGTGCTTGGATGCCCTATAACCTTTAACCTCACTGTCACACAGAGGGACCTTCCTCACCAGGGTGGTAGAAAACTTTATGACTATATCTGATGGAGGAATGGGCATGCCTCTCCAGTAAGATAGCCAAATGGTAAATGATCTTTTGCTATCATCAATTGTATCTATAAATCTCTACTAAGTGCATGATTACTGATGGACGAAAGACAGATTGCCTCTCAAGTAACATTGCCAAGTCATCAGTGGATATTGAGATTGACAGCTTTAAAATAAACAAAACACATAGATAGAACTAAACAACCGTGGTGTACGAGGTGGCCGATCCACCACGAGGGGTGGATCGGCCACCGAGGACACCAGGGAGTTTAGTTCTATATTTATTTTATGTTTTTAGGGGGTTTAAATAAGGAGAAATTATCAAAATCTGGTACCGTAGTTCCCCGTACGAGCGCCGGTCCGCCATTTTGAATGTTTACATGCACCCAGAACGAGGCTGCAGTGGTGGATCTGCCGCGGTGGTGGATCGACACACGTTACGCCACTGGGGGTGTGGCGATCGGCCGCGCAATGCTACGGGAAGAAGTTATTCACATAAAATAAAGGACACTATTGATACATGTCTGCAGTGCTGTGACTACTCGAATAAATCCTATTTGCAATATTTGCATATGAATCAATCAAGGTGACAACTGTCTGACTACAGCAGATGCTCCATTAAGATAACCAAATAAACGGTGAAAACTGAAATAACTGAAGCCCCTGAAATAGATTGTTCAACATGCCAATTGCATCGGTTTTCCCAGATGAACCATATGGATAACAAGCATTTTGAGGCACTATGTTTGTCTCGACAAGATAATAGCTACTTTCATACTTTCCAAGCCCTCCGTTCCCACATTATCTTTTACTCGCAGCATTTCAGCCATAGCCAATTTCATTCATCCAATATAATTTCTAATGGACTGATTATATCATTTCAATAGGAGGCCACCCACTTGGCTGGATAACAATATAGGAAATTTGCCCCATCTGTGACATTCCCATCCTTAATGCTGCACGCCTCACACGGCCCCAAGGCATGCGAAATATCACATTAATTCTAATTGAATTAATGACATCTTTCTCTTAGCGGGAATTCACATCACGAAGGCAATTACATTCTAACACTTATCAGGCCTCGTATGGTTTTATATGGGTCTTTTAAATTGATGCTAGTCTTTTTGTTGCTTCTTCTTCTGTCAGCGTATTATCTTAGTTCAGAAGATTGCCACTCTCGGTCTTTGTGGGTCTTTGAAGGCAGGGTGTGGCTTCTGAGTGAGCTACTTAGAGTGCTAGTTTTGAGTACCTCAATTTGACTATTTAAGGGCCTTAAAGATACACCATGCAGCCCTTAACCATTTAAAGGCCACTGATGCATTCATGCATCATGCCCATTGGTCAGCATGATGCACTGATGAAGTGCTGGCGAGACTGCTCGCCTGCACTATATAAGAGCATCATGCCGTCCCTCCGAGACTTCATTATCATCCCTAAAGGGTCGTCATGATGCTCCTTGGCACTTCATTGGTGCATCATGACGACCAACTGGCATGATGCACTCCTACATTTGTAGCCCTAAAGGGTTAAAGGGCCAACCCCATAATAAAAAGGAGCTCCTTTCTGCAGTACCTACAAGTGGTCAGGAGGTGTAGGCCGCCAAGCAGATACCAAAAGGATGTCATTATTAACCACCAGTTAATTATAACTGGCCACATGTTGTAATGAACACTTTATTCCGAGCCCTTTCATGGCCACATCGTGCAGCAAAGAGTGCACCAGTTTGTCAGTCTGCTCGCTAGTACTTCATTGGTAGTGGCCAGCAGGCGGATACTGTAGTGGCCCCCAGGCGCTCATTGATTACAAAACTCCTGTACTCTGCCGCTTATACGAGCCAGGCGCTTATTTGAATACCGATTTTAGTGCTTAAGATTAATTTCAATACCCTGAAACCCCCACCGCTTATTCAGGATAAGCGCTTATTTGAGACGCCAGTGCTTAAGCAGGCCATTATGGTACCAATAGGATGTCATCATCAACCGCAGAGTTAATTATAGGTGGCCACATGTCGTAGTGAGCTCTTCATTCCAAACCATTTGATGGCCACATGGTGCTGCAAAGAGTACCCCAATTTGTCAGAGTCTGCTTGCCAGCACTTCATTGGAGCATCAAAACTAATGAGCATGATGCATTAATGCAGGTTTGAAGAGCTAACCTCTAAAACAAAGAGCAGCATACGTACAAGTGCCTTATTGGTAGTGGCCAGTTTGCGGATACCAATAGGATGTCATCATTAACCACAAGTTAATAATAACGAGACACATGTCTTAATAAGCTCTTCATCGCTAGTGATTTGATGGCCATATGGCGCTTTTCAGTTCATACTGCTTGGCCATACCACCCTTTAATGCCTTATGATACAGCAGTCTATCAGGCCCATTGGCCCTCATTATGCACCAATGGAATCTTGGTGAGAATACTGGCCACCTAATTGGAGCATCATGCCAACCCTCTGAGACTGCATTGATCAGCCCCATAGCCTCAACACTTTGCTTGAGTAACAGCTGCATTCCCCCATCACGCATTAATACATTAGCATCCATTAAAGGTATGAAACATGAATGCAGCCCTTGTGAGTTACTGGATCATCAGGGCTACTCTCATGCATCATGCCGACCCAGTGGAGCTGACACACCTCAGGAGGGTCAGCATGATGTTCCAATGAAGTGCTGGCAAGCAGCGTTGCAAGAACTTCGTTGGTGCATCATGATGACCAATGGGCATGATGCACTCCTGCACTAGCGGGCTCTAAAGAGTTAATTGACATTTGAGCTATATTTTACGAGTGTATGTCGGCCCACTCTTGTCTATGAAAAAAATATTCTATGACTGGATGCAATAAAAAACCTTTGACATTGAAACTGAAGTTGAGAATGTGCATTATATATAGGCAAGAATCTTATACAACATATATGGGTCAGTATCAGAATGACCGGAAGCTGGCCCTAGGTGTGGATTATAGATCTGGCATGAACTAAGGGTTGCCTATCATATGCATCCTTCCATAGGTAGTCCTTAAGGGATTAATCAAGAAGGCAGTCCCCAGTGGTTCTCCTCTACTATATATATATAAGCTACTGTCTGAGCTACTGCCGGTACCTGGAGGGTGTTGCTCCTATTGTAAAAAGAGCTGTGAGTATGTGCTCTCTTTTCTAAACAAGTCGTGCACTGCTTCACCTAAGTACTTGCACTCACCACATTAGTCTGAAAAGTCACCTGCCTTGTTTAAAATAGAGAGAGCTGCACTACCAGGTACCTACTCATGTCACACGCTCTATAGTTTATTATACTGACTGACTTCTCCCAACTAGGTACCTACTCAAATCCCCCTTTTTCAGCACCGTACTTGATTGACCACTTGTGAGCAACAAAATGGACAAGTTATAGCTACATGAAAAGAAAAGACGGGAAACAAGAGCACTTTTAGCCAGCTCTTCCTTTTACTATAGGAGCAACACCCTCCTGGTCCTACTGTTTATTAACTCATAAACAAGAGACAAGAAGAGACCTCAACCTTTCCGACAATACAGGCACCCAGTGGTACATGGCTTATCATAGGCCTGCTAGTACTTAATGACATTTGGTTCTCAGCGATTCCATTCACATATTAAATGTAGATATGTTTTCATACCAAAGTTGTATTGGGGGTCTCAAGGGTCTCGTTTCGGGAGTAGGGGGGCATATATTATTGACAGACTTTAGTTTAAAAAATGGAACTCGCATTATAAAGGAAAGGACATGTCTATGCTAATCATTTTGCGGTATGCCCTCAAGGTTTAATCAAGAATGTTTGGGACATACACCCAGACATTTTAGCGCACCCTGTACCCTTCTCAACATTGTAGCAACTGGGAGTGAGTGAGTAATAGATGTTTAACGCCATTTCGACAGCTGAGTTCATATTCATGGTGAGAACGACATTACACAATTACACAGAGGAATGTGTCAGTGCCCGCGCATATGTGCACCACACACATCCTGAGGGAATAGGAAAGAGGAGAAATAGGCCCTTTTAAGTGGGCTAGGGAGGCCCGTGTAGCAACTGGGACATCTGTAGCTAATCACACGTTTCTATAGTATGATCCCAGTTATGATTGTTTTAACATAGCACCTGTATCCAAGTTATATTCTAATATCAATGAGAAAGCGGCCCAACACCTTAAACCAAATCTGGTGCCTTAGATGAGAGCCGAATTGATAATTATTGAGCTCTTGAAGGCCGGCTATTACTCTCACCTGTGGAGCCAATTAGGTTTTGGCTTAATTCTCTACACAATTATAAGGATGCTATACATTCTGCAGTTAACTATCCCCATCTACAACATTCCTGAGACATGAATACAGGCCAATATGGTAATTTAGGACAAGGGCTATTCGGACGAGGGTCTCGTCAAAATAAGCACCTTATTCGGACGATATTTTCTGAGAAACACGACATATTATGTCCTGTTTCTCAGAAAATATCTTATATCAGAGAAAATCTTATATCATAAGAAATGGGACAATATTCAGGGTATAAGAAACGGGACATATGAGTATTTTCTAAGACACAAGACAAACTTATTTGCCTTATCTAAGACACGGGACTTATAAATACATTTTAAAGACACAGAGCAACAGAATATACTCTGTCCTGTGTCTTAGATACTCTACACAGTCCCACAGTCTTAGATGTTATAAAATTATGGTCCCTTGTCTATATGCTTTGAATAGTTCTGTGTCTTAGCTTTTCCTGTGTGGTCCTGTTTCTTCGAAAATCTCGTCCGTATAAAAATCTTACATGGACGAGACCCTCGTCCGAATATCATCGGCCGTAATTTAGCTGGTGAGTAACTTGCCAGGTCTCCATTGATGCATCATGCCCACCTTACAGTATTGATGCATTTCCAACAGTTGATGTGATGCACCTGTGTTGATGGACTGATGCAATAGCCTCCCCTAACTCTAAGGCTGATGACACATATTCATTCGCTCTGAACACATCAGGACTTTAATTATCATCCTTACCGTGACTTTAACTCAAACAAATGGAAAACAAGTATAAGATCTACGCAAATGGTTCTGCTAAGATCAATATATCTGTCCCCGATGCTGATACCTCATTTATCCCCTGTTCCTTAGCCCTTATCTTAATCCCCTTTATTTTCTCCTTCTCTCGTCTGTCACCCCTAACTTGCATTTGATATAATTTTTAAACATTGATAACCCTAACTTCAATCTAGACCTCAGCACCATTTCTTGATAATTGAGTTAATAATCTCGTTATGTGTTCACACTATCATTAACCAGGTGGAATTAGGCCTGTAAACGTGAGAACCTTTCTAATTTAGGTTCATATACATATAGGAAAGGTTTGGCCCTATTGTATTAGGGCCTGCATGCGCCTACTGTTGATTGATTTTCTCTATCTTGTATTTTTTTTAATGTAGGTTATTATGTTATGTTATAATTATACCATGTGCTACAAAACATCTATGGCCATTGGAAAGCAAAATTTCTGGCACTGGTTCCATATCAAAAAAGGTCACCACCTTCTACTAAGCCTGTGTAGATAGATAAAGTATATAAAAACATACCACTCCTACCCTGACAAACACTCATTATGCTTTCATTCAACAATCAGGTGTTACAGGGTAACGATTTGGGATTGGTTGCCAATACTTTTCCACTTACCTAGTAGAAAGGGTGGCGTTACAAAAAGTCCTGCAGGGAGGGAGGGGCAGATGATTCCTCAAGTCCACTCACGTTCTCAGATCTCCTCCTAGGCTTTGGGTCTTGGCTGTCCTTACTTGCTTTAAGCAACGCAGACAGCGTCCTCCACCAAGGGGGGGGGGGATGGATCCAAGTAATGTTAGCGTTCACTCAAATCATGAATTCAGGTTAAGTTTTCTCTAATTAGAGATATGCACAATATTTTATATAGATATGCAGATATTGTAATGTCTCCAAGATTTTCTTGTGATAAAAAAAACAAATTGATGAAAGTTCTATTTGCATCCCCGGTCTTGAATCCAGAACGATGAAGTTACAATAATAACATAACCACTGATAGATAAGATTTAGATGATATTGGTAATACCAGGTAGAATCCTTTTGTGACAACCCAATCCCTTGGTACAATCAGTGAGATGGGTTGATAGTGCCTGTGGTCAGTCCAGATCCGTGTATCGGCCGCTGTGTGCGGCAGGTATTCCTTGTAGATAGTGCGGTGGGCAGGTAAACGGCTGCTGCTCTGGTACTAGCGGTAGTCACACTTTGGTTGTATTTAGAGAGAGAGTAATACTAACTGAAGTAGTGGTAAACTATTATATAGTACTAGGAAGAGTATGTTTTTCTGTATAGTATATTTCTATTACAGGAGAAGAAGTAATAAAAGTGGCTTTTGAGTAATAAACTCAGACCTTGCTAGATCCTATGGCCTTTGGGCAGCAGGCCTCCCGGGCACTCCACCAGCTTCAAAACCCGCTCTCGCCACCTGTAATGATGCTTTCCAACAAAAAACTCAAGTTTTTATGTGAAAATCTACTTTTTTTGATAATTCAAACTATTATGATGTCCTATACAAAGGCCTCAGCCAGCAGGAGCAGCACCTTTGACAGGCTGTGGTGATGGCTGTGGTGTAGAGTGGTTGGCTCCAGGCCTCTGACCGACAGAGCTGATAGTGGTCACCACATGCTATCCTATTGCTCTGAGCAGCTCATACCCAGCAACATGAGTACTGGTAGTAGTAGTGGTAGTAGTAGTAGTGGGACTGACTGAAAGGAGCAGCTCTCCCCACTGCTACTCCTGACGCACCTATAGTAAGACCACCAACTCATTTCTCACCATGGTCTGCTCGACTCCCACCGGGCTCTACTAGCGCCACCACCATCCACTCATAGCCCTAGCACCTCCACGCCACCACACACCTCCCACCTAGTGGCCACAGGCTGAACTAATATCAGCAAGTCTCCTATGAGCTTTATGTCCAATACTACCTTTATCGCTAATATGTGGTGTATACCGTGAGGCTTATGGGCGAGGTTACGCCTGATAAACACATCAAAGGTTGGTGAGTCTGAGCCTATCAGAGCATCGTTTACAAAAGGCCACCATATTTTGGGATATTTTGATGCAAATGAACAGGATTTGGCATACTTGGTAAAATATAAGGGGGAGTAGCAGGCCGTTCTGATGCATTGTATGACGTCATAATTGACCAAATGCAGTAGGTACTGTATTGGCGATGTATGGAGGCTGTTGTAAAACATGTTCATCAATAAATGCAGAACACTTTGATACCATCTAGGAAACCTTTGCTTGGTCATTTAATGCCTATTATTGGGAAATAAATGAACACCCATTGTCATAAGAAAGGTATGACTCTCCTTTATATTAGTATGTACATATTGTACTTAGTATGCCAACATTTTGTTAGGGCTATCAAAATTACTCAACATATATATTTAATGTGGTCTTTTCCTTTAAAACCTTGGAGTTTAAGCAGGACAATAGGTATGTTATTAAATGTCCTAGTTATAGCTCAGGTGGAAGGCGTGTTACCACCTACTGGCTCTTATCACTCACCATTGTGTGGCTTCCTATGGTACGTGCTATGACAGAAGCCTTATGATACATTAATCCCTTTCTAATATCATATATGTAGGCGATTAATATATATTATACCACGATTTCTGGCTTACACAGTGCTTTTTGGGGTCTATTCCCATCCACATATCTGTCGATATTGCACACCCTATAGGCTGTAACATCAATTTTGTAAGGCGTGCGGTTATCCATGTAAGGCGTGCGGTTATCCATGTAAGGCGTGTGGTTATCCTGGATAACCGCACGCCTCTCATGTCCTCCCATGTCATATGTTACATGTTAAAACCAACAGACTATTTCATTGCCATGGTAGGGCTGGAACCTGCAATCTCAGGTCCTTAGTCCAACCCCCTAAGCAGTGCGCCACAGGGACTGACGAGAAATGCACGGTTCGAACCAAATCTGGATATGATACAAAGCCGTGTGCACTGTCGCTGTCCGCTGCCGGGCGAGGAGGTGTATTATACACAAACATAACCGTGAGACGCATCTTTTTTTGCCGTGTGCGCTGTCGCTGTCCGCTGCCGGGCGCAGAAGGAGGAGACGCGGTGGTCTAGCGGTTAGCGCTTTGCGCTGAGCCGCGTGAGGTACACGGTTCAAATCCCGGCCCGGACGCATTTTTTTTTCGCCGTGTGCGCTGTCGCTGTCCGCTGCCGGGCGACGAGGTGTACGTACACTATTTTTCGCCGTGTGCCGCTGCCAAGGCTAGCCGAGACGGGCGCTGTTGCTGTCCGCTGCCGGGCGAGGAGGTGTATGTACCTGTGTACACACACTGTCATGGCTGGCTTCGAGTCCCGGGAAGGGGGAATAATTTTTGTTTTTAACTTGAATTTATTGGTATAATATTGATTATTTATTGGTTTTGTGGTATAAAATAAGTAGTCAATGGATAACTCATGACTCGTGGGGGTTATCGACGATAATAACACGAGGCCGCTGAGTCATGAGTTATCCATTGGTTACTTGTTCAGTAACCAACCATGGTGTGGCTTCCTATGGTTACTGATTGCCTTCATATCACTGTATGGCATACCTGTCTGGTCGTACAGTGATATCGTCTTCATGTATGTACACTGTATGTAGTAGGGGCCTATACATGACAGGGTATGCTGTATGCGGTATGCGATATGGAAAAGGCTTATTATATATAACTTGATATCTAATGTGTCTATGGGCATATAATCATGTTTGTTTTTGCTGTTCTTATTAATTATGATGAGTAACCTCCTCAGTATAATGATATATGATGGTATGAATGAGGTCACATTCTTTAAGGTTTTTTCTCAACTCTCGGACGATAATTTGACATTTCAGCCATAAAAAGGTTTATTGCAGTTGTCAGGGCATGTTACCACTGTCTGTCTCATACCACCCACAATGGTGTGGCTTCCCATAGTTACTGATAACCTTCATACCACCGTATGGCATCCCTGTCGGGTAGTGGTAGCTGATACATATGTATGTATGTATGTAGTAAGGGCTCTATACATGCCATGATATGCTGTTTATTTTATGTGAATAACTTCTTCCCATAGAGATAGCATTGCTGGGCCGATCTGCACACCCCCAGTGGCGTAAGGTGTGCCGATCCACCACAGTGGCCGATCCACCACTGCAGCCTCGTTCTGGGTGCATGTAAACATTCAAAATGGCGGACCGGCGCTCGTACGGGGAACTATGGTACCGGATTTTGATAATATTTCCTTATTTAAACCCTCTAAAAGCATAAAAGAAATATAGAACTAAACTCCCCTGGTGTCCTCGGTGGCCGATCCACCCCTGGGGGGGGTCGGCCACCTCGTACACCACGGTCGTTTAGTTCTATCTATATGGTAGAGGCTTTATCATAAATCGTTCCATATCTTATATTATATACGTCAGGTTGTGGGCATATAATCATGGTTTCCTACTGAGCATATCATATATAATGATTAGGGATATTCATACCTACTCAGTGCAGTGAAATATGATTAAATGAATAAGGGACATAATGAGATCATTGTGGTGCTGGCAAGGACTCTTTAGGTATATTCCCTATTACTACGGTAAACCGGCGTATTACCTTAGATATGAGCCACTCCTCTACCTAAACCACACACTGACTTTAGGAAAGTACTAGATTAAGTACTAGCAGACCAAGCTACGGCTCAGAGGTCCCAGCAAATAGCCCAACCCTGAGTTCAGGAACATGCCACAAACAGTAGTAGTGTAGAATAACCTAAAGACGTCCACATACCTTGAGACGTCCACCCAACAAAATGACCATTTCTATGGGTATTGCTATTGGATCAGCATTACCAGCTGGTAGATTCAATGCTCATCAACCATTTAGTAACGTCTACTCAGGTAATAAAACGATTTAAATGGCCATTTTGTGGGGTTGACGTCTCAAGGTATGTGAACGTCTTTAGGCTAACCTAGGTCCTACTTTAGGTTAACCTAGGTCTCTGAAATTGTACTGGCCGGCAATTATCATTACCAGTCTGTTAAACGAAAATCTAAGATTGTTTTCAATATGCCTGTATTCCCAGTTCTTATTCTAAACCAGCACTTATTTGAGGCCCTAGTGCTTAATCTGTATAATTTCCGGCTTATAAAGAAGGTTTTAGGGTTTTTAAGGCTATTTCAGGATCACCTTGAGGTTAAATGCATTCCAGCAAAAGGAAAACATAATAATTGTTCTTTACCAGTGCAATTAAGCAGTGTCCCATTAACAACACTATGGCCGATCCAGACCTAGAATGGCATCACTTTCAGATACCTTCATATCCACTTCCCTCACCTCTGTCTGTCTCATACCACCCACCATGGTGTGGCTTCCCATAGTTACTGATAACCTTCATACCACCGTATAGCATCCCTGTCGGGTAGTGGTAGCGGATACATATGTATGTATGTATGTACGTATGTATGTAGTAAGGGTTCTATACATGACATGATATGCTGTATGGTAGAAGCTTTATCATAAATCGTTCCATATCTTATATTATATACGTCAGGTTGTGGGCATATAATCATGGTTTCCTACTGAGCATATCATATATAATGATTAGGGATATTCATACCTACTCTGTGCAGTGAAATATGATTAAATGAATAAGGGACATAATGAGATCATTGTGGTGCTGGCAAGGACTCTTTAGGTATATTCCCTATTACTACGGTAAACCGGCGTATTACCTTAGATATGAGCCACTCCTCTACCTAAACCACACACTGACTTTAGGAAAGTACCAGATTAGGGAGTGGTCATTATTTATCAACAGGGGGGGGGTGGTGGGTTTTCGCGCGGACGCGCGAAAATCTTTTACGCCCCCCCCTCGACGGCAGTCAAAATTTTTTGCGCCCCCCCCCCGCCAGAGGCGCGGAGAGTTTTCGCGCCCCTCTTTGATCTATAGTAGCGCGCGGGCTTTTTTGCTAAAAAGAGGGTGAATTTTTTTAGCCCCCCCCTCAAGAGGGGTCAAAATTTTTTTAGCCCCCCCCTCGGGAGGGGTCTGAAAATTTTACGCCCCCCCCTCAAACCCACCACCCCCCCCCTGTTGATAAATAATGACCACTCCCTTAAGTACCAGCAGACCAAGCTACGGCTCAGAGATTCCAGCAAATAGCCCAACCCTGAGTTCAGGAACATGCCACAAACAGTAGTAGTGTAGAATAACCTAAAGATGTCCACATACCTTGAAACGTCCACCCAACAAAATGACCATTTCTATGGGTATTGCTATTGGATCAGCATTACCAGCTGGTAGATTCAATGCTCATCAACCATTTAGTAACGTCTACTCAGGCAATAAAACGGCCATTTTGTGGGGTTGACGTCTCAAGGTATGTGAACGTCTTTAGGCTAACCTAGGTCCTACTTTAGGCTAACCTAGTCTCTGAAATTGTACTGGCCGGCAATTATCATTACCAGTCTGTTTATTGAAAATCTAAGATTGTTTTCAATATGCCTGTATTCCCAGTACTTATTCTAAACCAGCACTTATTTGAGGCCCTAGTGCTTAATCTGTATAATGTCCGGCTTATAAAGAAGGTTTTAGGGTTTTTAAGGCTATTTCAGGATCACCTTGAGGTTAAATGCATTCCAGCAGAAGGAAAACATACACTGAAAACCTGGAAAATCCGAAACTAGTCAGCGGTGACGACTTTAGGTCCTCCAGTTGACGATACCTAAAACTACAGCTTTAGGTAGTCAAAATGATGACGACCTGAGTCGTTAGTATGACAACACTGACAGTACAGAGTTGTCATACTGATGACTTAGGTTGTCAGGATGATGACCTCAAGTCGTCATTTTGACTACCTAAAGTTGTAGTTTTAGGTAGCGTTAACTTGAGGTAAAGTGGTCACCGCTGACTAGTTTCGGATCTTCCAGGTTTTCAGTGTAGTAATTGTTCTTTACCAGTGCAATTAAGCAGTGTCCCATTAACAACACTATGGCCGATCCAGACCTAGAATGGCATCACTTTCGGATACCTTCATATCCACTTCCCTCACCTAGGGACCATTGTAGAAATAATTGCATTGGTTACAAATCACCCTTTCTAGCCATTGTGTGAATAGATTAAATAGAGAATATTGAATCATGAAAAGGTCAATATTGATAAACTAATAAGTACTGACACATTAAATGAAAATTAGATTTCACCTTTCAGTTCCTTTTGCATGCCTATTTGTAATCAGGAAATCTTTTGAATATAGTGTTACATTGTCTAGATGAGTGATCCAAACACACACAACCCATAAGTAGAATAGATAACTTCTTCATTGTGCAGTGCCCTCACACTATTCTGCCAATCGTGACATCACCAGATGCATCACATACCACTGCTGCTCTTCTGTATAATAGTGACACATTTGTCAATAATCGCATTAGAATATTTGTGTCAGAAGCAAGGGCATCAAAACAAGAAAAATGTGGCAAGGACCATGGATAGGAGTTGCCACGGATGACGTAACGGATGGTGTCATGGCTGCTGCATGACGTCACTAGTGACGTCATAGGCGAAAACATAATGTAGTTGCATGGTAGCTACGCTCCCGGCCGCTTACGTGGCTTGCAACTCCAAATAAGCTATCATGAAAAAAGGGAATTGTTCATCTTTAAGGTCAACTAATGCATTGATTCTTCATGCGGATCAGTCATCATGATGAGCCTGCTTGAAGGTAGCACCTCACCAGTGCTGAATGCGGTAATGCTCCTATAGTAAAAGGAAGAGCTGGCTAAAAATGCCCTTGTTTCCAGTCCTTTCTTTTCATGTAGCTATAACTTGTCCCTTTTGTTGCTCACAAGTGGTCATTGAAGTACGGTGCTAAATAAGGGGGATTTGAGTAGATACCTATTTGGGAGAAGTCAGTCATTATAATAAACTGTAGAGCGTGTGACATGAGTAGGTACCTGGTAGTGCAGCTCTCTCTCTTTTAAACAAGGCAGGTGACTTCTCAGACTAATGTGGAGAGTGCAAGTACTTAGGTGAAGCAGTGCATGACTTCTTTAGAAAAGAGGGCACATACTCACAGCTATTTTTTACAATGGGAGCAACACTCTCCTGAGCTTCATTATAATCACCAATGGGCATGATGCCCTCCTGCATGAGTTGCCAGTGATCACCGTGGCTACACTCATGCATCATACTGACCCTGACCTCATGCATTATATGACGACATTTTCCCCCTAATTATGCATGGCCACCTGGTTCCCTGTCAAACCACATACCTTAATAACTGTAATTCAACATCTGTTCTGCAAGTGTCCTTAGTAGAAGTCGTGATAGGTCGATAAGTACCTGTCACATGTGACCAGGTTTCTGTTCACTGATGGGCTAGATCCCTTTCATCAATACTGCCAGTGGACTGTCAGTTATGACAGTAGGCGTGGCTAGGGTTGTACATATTGCAGGGATAGAAGCTACTTGATCATGGCATCACGCTTTTGGTGATCTGAGATTGTCATTCGATACCTTTAATCTAAACTATGAAAGGATGAAATTAGAGGCATATGTTTCTTTCATTGATTGGTTCTATTTTTCTTTTCCTCTGTCTTTAGATGATATCTATGAGCATCTCAGGACCCCAAAAATAATTTAGTAATGTTGAACAGTTAGAAATCATCTGTGACATGTACTGGGAACGGGGGTCTTATTGCCCCCTGCACTAAGACCCCTTTTCGCGGATCGTGTCACATCTTATTTTTAATGTTTCTTAATCCTTACGTAAAGAAGACTGCTCTGTAAGAAGTAGACCAGTAGACAGTGATATTTTACAGCAAAATCCCTTAGCAACTTTGGTTCCAGTACATTTTGCTGTAAATCTACAATCTACAGGAGGTGAATCACTGTAATCTTACAGAACAATTCAGAGTAATCATACAGTAACAGTCACTGTGATCATACAGCAAGCTCATTCATTTCTACAGCCCTTAGCAGCCCTTAAAGGGTTAAACGCAAAGCTACCAAATAGGCATTACACGGAAAAGGTGCTTTATGGTAGTCATGGTGCATGAACGCAGCCCTGGCAAATAAACATCAGTTCTATGTTAATCTATTATGTCGACTCACTGGAGGGTGTTGCTCCTATTGTAAAAAGAGCTGTGAGTATGTGCCCTCTTTTCAAAACAAGTCGTGCACTGCTTCACCATTCAGGAGGGTGTTGCTCCTATTGTAAAAAGAGCTGTGAGTATGTGCCCTCTTTTCCAAAACAAGTCATGCACTGCTTCACCTAAGTACTTGCGCTCACCAGATTAGTCTGAAAAGTCACCTGCCTTGTTTAAAATAGATAGAGCTGCACTACCAGGTACCTACTCATGTCACACGCTCTATAGTTTATTATACTGACTAACTCCTCCCAACTAGGTACCTACTCAACCCCCCCTTTTTAGCACCGTACTTGAATGACCACTTGTTAGCAACAAAAGGGACAACTTATAGCTACATGAAAAGAAAGGACTGGAAATGAGGGCATTTTTAGCCAGCTCTTCCTTTTACTATATGAGCAACACCCTCCAGGTCATAAAGCACCAGACTGTCAACAAGCAGACTTACCTGACATTTGATGATCAGGATGGCCACTGGCTTTAGTGCACTGCTGTAATAGGAGCACTTATCCTTTTGGTCCCCAGAATTATTTGAAGATTTTACATTATTTCACAATTATATTACTTAGTTGATAAGCCCATGTGTTATTTTGATCTTATCTTTTGATATTGGCTCTGTATTGCATTTCCTGAATACTCATAACTAAGTGAAGACTTTCAGTTAAGGAAATACAATTTATTGGTCAGGTTTGGTAACCATAGTTACCAAAACATTCCATTTGTTGTCATTGGTAGCATTTGGTCTCTCTTGTGTACTATATAGACCTCCCCTATCCATAATACCTGTAATTCTGAGGCCTCATTTAGTTCTGCATATATATGTGTACTACCACTCAGGAGACATAATGTGCTAGTAACAATGCATGGATTATCTCTATGGATATGAACATTTCTTTGAGAATCTAATGGGAGTATGGGACATTGGATGTGTATGATCTAGCGTAATAATTGTGTCATGTCTGGTCTTAGCCCCCTGGAGGGTGGCCCTCTAATGAATCATTTTAAAATTTTGACTCCCTGTGTTAGGTATAATGGTGATAGAGAAAAATGGATGGTTGTATTGTGATGGGGAGGTCATGGCCATTCTATAGAGGGTCTAATTTTGCAGATTGGACCAGTAGAAGTATCTGGATGATAGTTTCTTTCAATATACATGTATTTAAGCCCTATTTAAGCCCAAAACCGCTCTTTAAAGCGTGCTTGGGCACCTAGGTGTTAAAGGATTAGGTAGTATATACCATAAAGTGTTGCGAGCAAATCAAAAACGTTTATAAAGGTTTTATTTGACTATAAAGCTTTTCCGGAGTTAATCGTAAAGGGGTAAGCAAGGGTTACTTTCGATGGTTTTATCTGTTTATTTTAAACCCATTTCCTGAGATAATCATAAAGGATAGCCTTCGATTAAGCCCAAAAATTGGAATTTGTATGCTTATAATTGTCCCAATAGCATCTGACGATGAAGTTAATCACAGTGATTGAACATGATTTCCTTATTTTGTTTCCAAGAACCCATGTAAACTACTTGCACGAATGTACCTCTGGCGATGTAACATGTAAATTCATGACGATACTATTGGTTTGTTACCTCCAACCGTACAACTTTATCTTTTAATGAAGGGGCTTCTTACAATGACATCACTCTAAGAAATTACTGTTGAATTTATACTAGGCATCCCTGTGAATTTCAACAGCTGCCAACGTTGTTATCCCATGAAGCTACATGAAGCTACAAGCTACAGTACTACAAGGGATCTCTGTAAAAGATTGTTCTGTAGGCTTTTTCCCAAAGTTGCTGGACATGTGCCATTTATTTGATAGCATTTTCTTTTCGCATTCAATGTAAAAGTGGTGATGGGAAATACAGCCACTGGCCTTGCCTTTGCCTAATGAAAGCATAGAATCAGAAAGACAACACAGGGTAAATATCGCGTGTAAGACATATATGTGCCCGTCTTATGTAAGTGGTCATTTCTTTACAAAGGAAACAGGGAAGGAGTGGACTTGAGAGGGGGGAGAATAAAAGATTCAGTCGACTTTTAAGGAGGTGACAGCAAATTGAAACACCTTTTAGGGGAGGCATGACAAAATGTCATCCCTTTTCACTGAAAACGCATTACTGAAGAACAGAGGAGGGGAAAGATTTCTGAACCATCCAAGGAGGAGGGGGGCAAAAAAAATGTTCAAACTCACAGAGACCAGTGTGACATTTCAACCAACCATCCCCACACCCACCCCATTATTAAACATTGACAGCTCCCTAAGGATAACACAGAAACATGTGGAAACTGTGGGTGTGGGCATGTCTTTCATTTCCTAAAACTGCACAGCTAAAGTGATAGGATCGTGTCCAACACTTTCCTTACTTCAGTCTCAATGATTCAGGGAATGGCTAAAATATATGTTGCATACATAGAGGAGGGAAATGCAATGGTTAGCATTTACCAAATTCGAGATCAAAAGAGTCCAATGCTGTTTTGTGTCAGGTGCAAGCAGAGATCCCTTTCACCCTCTTTTATTTTTACAGGTAACATAGGAAAAAGTTTCCGACATCAATTATGACAGTAGGCATTGGCACGGTTGTATGCGATGTGGGGATGGAAGTTACTTGATCAGTCTGTTGATCAGGCAAAACATAGATCAATTGCCTTAAATGACTTGAGAATGTCATTGAAATTGATACCGTCAATTTGAGCTATGAAAGGATGAATCTGGAAACCAGTATATTCATTTTTTTTTCTTTTCTTCACCTTTTAGATAATGTTTCTGCACATCTTAGGACCTCAAAAGATTCAGGATCCTCCTTATGGAAGAATAGGAATATTTCTGTCTTTTTAATAATTACTGTGTACCTCACCAAAGAATACTCAGCACCCAGCAAATTGTCATCATCTGTCGCGATGGTGACTCCTTTTTGAGTCATAACTCATTCTGTCATCTTTCGCCACTGTGTGTTAGACTCACGTGGCATAGAAATTGCTATTCCTGGTGATCTTGTGCTATGACGACGTCGTGTTCCATCTAGCGACATGTGTGAGCCACTTCAAACAGGTTGACGAGGACTCACAACAATTTGCTGGGCATCTTCTTGTGTAGACAGGGTGAGAGTGAGCACAGGGTTTAGGGTTTGCTACCAATATTGAATGCCAAGGATATGTGAGTTTAGCAGTTAGGGGACATTGGTAACCCTTTCAAATAAATGCCTATTTCATAGCTATGCCCTTAAGTATTCAATTATAATCTGCTCAAACCTCATAATGTGTTAATCTGTTTGTGACCCATTTCCTAATATAATCATAAAGGATAGTTGCCGATTAAGTCCAATAGTTAGAGGTGGCATCTTGTTACATGCTTGTAATTATCTCAATAGTAGTTGAGAACGAACTTAATCACAAATGATTGAACATGAGTTCGTTATTTGTGGGTTAATAGCCAAATCCTGATGAATTCTGAATTGCTATTAAACCCTTTAACGTCGATGGGCTTCATTAAAGAAATTGTGTACATGCACTGTATCACTTCATCATAACTACATGCTCTCAATATACAGCCTTACCAGTCATTTACCCATAAATCTGTAAGTACTACTTCTTTAAGGTACACTAATGCACTGATGCTTCATGTTATGTATGGATGGCTACCTGTGGGGTGTTTCACAAGCCAAAGATAATAATGGTTATAAAATATTCATTTCTAAAACCAAATTATGACTGTTGCAAAGTTGCAACCACTCCTATCTTGGCATGGTCATACAGAGAAATACATTAGAATATGGGTGATTCCTGTGAGTTGCCCCACATTTCGATTTTTGGGGTCTTTTTGGATACATGTAGCTCCAGAATAAAAACTGTTCAACCAATCTTCTTATTTATGGTCTCATTTGAAAGAAAACATGTTTAGCTTCAAAAAGAGGGCAAATTTGCGTATGTCGGACCAATATTTTTTGAGCTATGGTGGCCCAAAGTTGGAAAATTGCCAAAAATTGTTTTTTTTTTCAATTTCCACCTTATTCCAGGCCAAATATCATCAAGGAAAGCAGTAGTAGTCCACCATATTATTATTTATTTCATAGCTGGGGGTCCTATCTAACATTTCCATGTGTATTGGAGGTGACATGTCCAGTAATTCTTTTTTAACATCAGTTTTTCTAAGTTGAAATAGTATGTGTAACGTGCTTGATCAAAATTGAAAATCAATATAATAGATACTAGAACAGTTGTTTGTGGTTTCTCATCTATCACCATAGAGGGGGGGCATATGGGGTATTTTTGGGGAAAAATTTTTTTTTTGTATCTCCTGCCCCGTGCGCGCAATACACATTCAAGTAATTTTCAAGTCAGTCATCCCCACTCCCCCTGAAGCAACACTTTCCTCTGTGCAGCCTATATAAATCATCTAGGGGTTATCTCACCTATTATATAGTGTGTATCTATTGTTGAGGTGTCGTTTTAAAAAAAAAATCGGGTCTCTACATGCTTCGGTTGCCCCAAACCATGGTCGTTTATCGTATGTAACGCGCTTGATCGGTATTCGGCAAAATTATGGCGGGAGAAGAAAAACAGCTCCTGTTACCCGGGCGGAAGTAGCCTCCATCCGGGGACTTCCCAAAAGTTGTCATCCGGTCCTCAACTTGTTTGGGATCAGATATTTAGGTGTTTACCGCCGACAGTTTGTGAAAAATCAAGCAAAAGGTGAGTGATATTGATCGAAACTTGATGAAATATTGATGTTGAATGTCGATTGATGTATTTGATGTGGTTTTTTTGTACCGAAAGTGTACCGAAAGTGTGTAAATCGTGTAGAAAACATGTTAGACGATCGACGTGGGCGATAATACAAGCGCTGCCACTGTCTCGGTACCTTCTGTAGGCTTACAATTGGCGTGTAACGCGCTTGACCAAAATTCAACTCGACGGTAACACGCTTGATGAAAATGATATTATGGCCTGTAGTGGCACATATATGGGCAAATAGATGAATAACTATGGTTAATACGATAGAATAAGGCCCTGGCTTTGTTTTAGTGCAGGTTTGGTACCTTCTCCGCCATTTTGGACCCCCCCACCCATGCCAAATCATTTTCTCTCCCCTACTGGCACTGTTTTAGGTACCATTTCGATCGATTTTCACCATATTCCCAATATTTACACACATTCCTGTGGTTATGATACCTCCTCTATGTGTATTTTATTGTCTAAATGTGTTACATCGCTGCTGGGTTTGATTATATTGGCACAGTGACCACCAGAAGACGTTAGATGTTATTTTCATCAAGCGCGTTACCGGCGAGTCAAAAATCCCTCCTTTGTACACAATAATAGCAAACTCGTGTATTTTTGGTGTTAATATATTATTTGGGACTACTATCCAATGTCCAGACCTAATATGATGTGTGTTAGACTTTAATTACTCTGATTTATAGAAGAATTTATTTTCATCAAGCGCGTTACATAACCACTATTATGCATAAAAAAGGCACCTATCCTGTAGTCAGCCCCCCCAAAAATTAACACAATGTGCGCCTATGGTACCTCTATCATGTGGAATGGTCATCCTTTCATTTCTGAAAAAAAAAATTCAACATGTATCTGGGGTAGGACAATTTTTGATAAATTCTCAGTTACAATACACATGTCGCTTCCCAGAGGTCTCCCAATGTGTCAGTAATCTTGCACAGTATCCTGGCATGGTCAATACATCCATTCTTTAGAATATAGACTTATTTCCATCTATTTGTTGTACATGTTACAGTGTTGATATTTGCTCTTTTCTCAGTGCTTTTTATCTCCTTTTCAGAATGGGTCGCAAGAAATTGCCTGAGGGTGAGGCGGTGAGTCACACCGCCTCACAGAAGGCCTACATGGCGAGGAGGGCAGAGGAGGAGGGAGAGGAGGTGGTGCGGCGGGCTGAGAACCTCCGCAAGGCCCAGAGTGCACGGCGGTGCGACGCCCAGCGCTCAGAGAAGGGCAAGGAGAGGAAGAGGAGGATGCGGGCCTTCCGGGCCGCCAAGAAGAGGGCCCTGGATGATGCCCGGCGCCGGGGCGTCGCACCGCCGGCATGGACAGATGCCAATGCGGCTGAGGTATGAAATGATGAAATTAAACTTGTACATGTAAAATGCAAACCATAGCAGACATTCAACCAATGTAAATTATAAATGTAATGTACATGTATGTATGTAAAGTAACTATGAATTCTTAATTCTTAATTCTAGTATAGCATAAACATGCCTGTATTGTATTGCTGACAAATGCAAGTTGTGACCCTTTTCTTATTCAGTGGGTAGATGCGGAAATGGCCCGCGAGGAGGCGGAGGCCGTGGCGGAGAGGGAGGCAGCCGGGGAAGGGTGTTCCGGGGAGGCCGCCCCAGCACCTCCTGCCGCCCCTGCACCTCCTGCTGCTGGTCCCCCAGCGAAGGCCGCCAAGACCGCCGCCAAGACCGCCGCCAAGACCGCCACCCCGACTGCTGCCACTCCAAAGCCACCGGCCCAGGGCAAGGGTAAGGGGCGCGGGAAGAGCTCCAAGAAGCAGACACCGGCAGGTCGCCCAGCGCGTGGACATGGGCGCGGCCTGCCGGTCGCGCTGTTCACTTCCCGCTCCCCTACCACTTCCTTTGGGTCGGTGGCCTACGAGGAGTATGGAGTAAGTATGAATTAAAAGTGTCATTTGGTAATTGGTTATCAAAGTAGAATTATACATGTACTTAAAGAGTAACTCATCAGCACTGTTATTTTGGTAATTGGTTATCAAAGTAGAATTATGTACTTAAAGAGTAACTCATCAGCACTGCATTGGTGCATCGTGTAAATGTTATTCATGAATATTTTCCTTGTTCTATACATCAGGAGACGCCGGAAGACCCGGAGGTCATCTCCAGCGAGGAGGAGGAGGAACGGACGCTGGCAGGTGATGTCCCCGAGAACCCCCTCCTGCTGTCCGAGGAGGAGGAGGCCCCCGTAGTGCCCGCACCACCACAGCCGCCTACGGAGGCCCCAACACAGGAGGGGGCCCCGGTTGCGGAGGCCCGGCCCGTTCGCCAGGCTGCTTGGCGCGTCTCCCCAGAGAGGCGCCGAAGTGGCCGGGTCCAGGAGGCCTCCCCACCGGGGTTCAATGTGGGACTACTCGAGGACATCGCGTAAGTATTTGAATCATAGTCCCTTCTTTTGTGTTCTTAACTGTGAAGAATCATAAATTTATAAATAATAATTCTAAAACTAAAATTGGCCCTAAAATTCTTGATCAGTAAAGTGCTACTTAGTATGATTTATTCCACACTTCTATTTAACTTAACTTAATCAATGATAACATTTAACTAATTGTTATAAATTTACAGTGCCACCGTCCGTAAAGACAATGTTCCTCAGTGAATGTAATTATCATAATAAATCTGAGATAAGAATAGTTTGTTCCATGTTGAATGTTTCCTTGCTTGTTGAATTTTTAGAATTAAGATTATTGTACATGTACTGCCATTTCAATGTGTAACGCGCTTGATCAAAATGATATATCCTGGGGTGTAGTAGCCTTACTAGGGCAAAAATGATGAATAACTGTGTATAATATCATAGAATAAGGCCATTTCAATGTGTAACGCGCTTGATCAAAATTTCTAGTCAGCGGTAACGCGCTTGATCAAAATGATAGCATGGGGGCCCCAGTGGTGTAGTAGCCTTACATGTATCTTATAAATAAATGAGGCATGATGAAACTGAAAATTAATGATTGTTCATTTGTTTGCAGCCCGTGTGCACAGACCGAAACGATGACGACACCAGGACCGACCCTCAAACCGACACCGACCACTCCTAAAAACCTGAAGAAACAGCAACGGAAGACCAACTCCCCCAGAACCAACCGCTACTACTATAAACAAGGGCTACTGAACAGAGACCTGACTGAGGCACATCTACAGATCAAGGAGTTGCAGGCTCAGCTTGCCCATGCCCAGTCGAACCATCCAACTGTCGCTGAACCTGCTGTAGCGCACATGGAGGAGCGCGTTGCAGCAGCTGCACCGGATGGGGAACCTGCTGTAGCGCACGTGGAGGAGCGCGTTGCAGCAGCTGCACCGGATGGGGAACCTGCTGTAGCGCACTTGGAGGAGCGCGTTGCAGCAGCTGCACCGGATGGGGAACCTGCTGTAGCGCACGTGGAGGAGCGCGTTGCAGCAGCTGCACAGGAAGAGCTGACGGCGCATGACAGGAGTGTGAAGGCTGTGCTTGAAGGGCTGGCCAACCTTCCTCGCAAGGACAAAACCGCCATCATGAACAAGGTGCTTTCGCCCGTCGTGATCAAAGAACAGCGGATCGCGGTGAGCTTGGCAAAGACCCTTGGCATGGATAGGCGGTCACTACTCAAAACCCCTTCAGACCAGCCATCTCCACGTGTGGTGAATCAGGAGGCCAAGATAGAGAGTGTCAAGGAGTTCTTGTCTGACCCAGAGAACTCCGAAATGAGACCTGGTAAGAAAGACACTAAGACCTTGAAGAAGGTGAAGCACCAGCAAATGTACCTCAGGGAGTTTATCCATGTGCTTCACAAGAGGTACGAGGCGACACAACCTCCTCACTTGCAGGTCTCACGGTCACTCTTCTACAGCATCAGGAAAGAACACCTTCCCTGGTTCATCCCCGTGGATCTCCAAAGCACTGATCTGTGCCTTTGCCAGAAGCACCAGAACTTTGCACTCCGGCTTGCTGCTGTCAGTATCCCTTTCAAAGATGAGATGTTCATGACATCCTGGGCAGAGTTCGAACAGACTCTCCAGGACAAAGCCCCCGAGAATGTCAAGTATGAAGTGTGGAAGAATGTGGACTATGAGTATGTGTCGACAGGCAAGGATGGAACTCAGAAGAAGACTACCATCAAGAAGCTCCGCCCTTGTACAGAGATTGCATCCAAGGCGGACTTCATCAAGAAAACCAGACTGGAGTTCATCACCATGGCTGCCCATGTCGACCGTGCTCACAACCAACACCGCATCGTACGTGAGCTACGAGCGAGTATGTCGTCGATGGAAGTTACCATCCAGATGGACTTTGCGGAAAACTGGATGGTATCATACCCCGATGCTCCACAGAGTACATATTACGCGAAGGAGCCAGTGACCCTGCACCCTGCAGTCATCCACTACCGTGATGAGGACACTGGCACCACAAACCACCACTCTGTCGCTCTGTGCACTGACGACCGGAAGCACGACACTGGCGCCATCTTGGCGTTTCTCCGCTGCCTGGCAGCATTCATCAGGGAGAACCTGCCACACGTCAAGGTGGTCCATTATGTTTCTGACTCACCCTCCAGCCAGTATCGAAACATCTCGGTGTTCTCGATACTCGTACGCCACACCGAACTACTTGACGGACTACGGGCAACATGGACCTACTTCGAGGCGGGTCATGGAAAGGGCCCCTGCGATGGCGTCGGCGCTGCTGCAAAGCGCAACGCTGACAACATCGTCAAGCGCAACAAGGAAGGACATCAACAATGCAGAGGAGTTCGCGGCCGAAGGTAACAAACTTGAAGGCCGCGTTCACTACATCCATGTCCCTCTGCAGGATGTCACCTCCGCCCGCCTCACTCTCGGCTCAGTGGTAGCAGACAAGTCAGTAGAGGGCACCATGAGTGTCCATGCTGCCATGGTCAAACAGGAAGGAAGGTCACTCGCTGTCCGTGACAAATCCTGTTTTGACCCCTGCTGCTGGGTCAACCTTAGGTCCGTTACTGGCTGCTCCGGATGGATTGAGCATGAGCTGGTTTTCAACAAGAACAAGAAGCCTCCCCCACCAAAGCAAACACGGCAGAAGAAAACGCGGCCTGCCAGTGTCCCTGCAGAGGTGGACGACGCGGATGCCCGCACCGGCGACCCTGATTTTGATCCTGTTGTGCGCACCACTGTCTGCAAGCGCACCAGGGACGGCTCACCAGTCGTGGCACGTAAGCACACTCGAAGTGACCGGGTGCCAACTCCTGCCACGGCTGACAAGGAGAACATTGCCCCGTGTGCCGCACGAAAGCGTGCCGCGGAGCGTGCCGTCGCCGTCCCTACAACCAACCGAGCACGACAGGATCCACCGACCTTGACCCTCCCTCAGGAGGATGTACAACCAACGGACAGTGTAGGGAAGTTGGTACTGGTGCAGGATGAGTACCATGTAGGTGACATTCTTATCACTGCCAGCCTGGCCAGTACCAGCTCAAAGGACAAGTGGTTTATGGGTAAGGTGATAGCCAAGGACAATGACTTCTACCAAGTGCACTACATGCTGCGCTACATGGCGTCGGACAAGAGAAGCTTCAAGTGGGGGAAGGAGATCATCCCAGCTAGGGTCCACCCCCTCAACGTTCTTGGCAGAGTCACTCTGCCCAAGCCAAGTCGTTATGGCAACACTGAGAACGCTGTCTACAAACTTGATCCCCTCACCATCCAACTGGCTGATCGGAAGCTTCTCAAGTACCGCAGCGAGTGCACTGGTTAGATGTCATTGATCCCGGTTATCACCTGTTTTACTTTGGCCACTATAACTAAGACCCAAACTGTATTGTACCTATGTTTAACTGCATGACATTGCGTGTAACACGCTTGACCGATATCTGTAATGGTACTGCTTCATTGGCTGTGGGCAACCTGAGAGTTATCTGAGCTGTACTACTGCTATTTAATATGTTACTAGACATGTGTGGCTGGTATTTTAGGCCTGTTTGGATACTCCTAGTTAATTTTTGGACCTTCTGGCTTGATTGATTTAAAAAAATTAGTCGCAAAAAAGTGCAATTTTATTTTCCGAGGCATACGGGAGACCCCAAATAGGTATTAATTGTACATTTCTTGGTTTTAAACAGTAGTCCCATTGCTTAAGTAGTTGTGTATGAAGCAGCATTATGATATGAAAGGTTTCAGACCATCTAGGAATTGTTTAACTGCATGACATTGCGTGTAACGCGCTTGACCGATATCTGTAATGGTATTGCTTCATTGGCTGTGGGCAACCTGAGAGTTATCTGAGCTGTACTACTGCTATTTAATATGTTTCTAGACATGTGTGGCTAGTATTTTAGGCCTGTTTGGATACTCCTAGTTAATTTTTGGACCTTCTGGCTTGATTGATGTAAAAAAATTAGTCGCAAAAAAGTGCAATTTTATTTTCCGAGGCATACAGGAGCCCCCAAATAGGTATTAATTGTACATTTCTTGGTTTTAAACAGTAGTCCCATTGCTTAAGTAGTTGTGTATGAAGCAGCATTATGATATGAAAGGTTTCAGACCATCTAGGAATTGTTTAACTGCATGACATTGCGTGTAACGCGCTTGACCGATATCTGTAATGGTATTGCTTCATTGGCTGTGGGCAACCTGAGAGTTATCTGAGCTGTACTACTGCTATTTAATATGTTACTAGACATGTGTGGCTGGTATTTTAGGCCTGTTTGGATACTCCTAGTTAATTTTTGGACCTTCTGGCTTGATTGATGTAAAAAAATTAGTCGCAAAAAAGTGCAATTTTATTTTCCGAGGCATACGGGAGACCCCAAATAGGTATTAATTGTACATTTCTTGGTTTTAAACAGTAGTCCCATTGCTTAAGTAGTTGTGTATGAAGTAGCATTATGATATGAAAGGTCTAAGTACCTCTATGGAGCCTCTATCTATGAGTGACTGTATGTAACGCGCTTGATCGGTATCCGCCTGCGCGGAGGGCATTTGACATGGTATTGCTTCATTGGCTGTGGGCAACCTGAGAGTTATCTAAGCTGTACTACTGCTATTTAATATGTTACTAGACATGTGTGGCTGGTATTTTAGGCCTGTTTGGATACTCCTAGTTAATTTTTGGACCTTCTGGCTTGATTGATGTAAAAAAATTAGTCGCAAAAAAGTGCAATTTTATTTTCCGAGGCATACAGGAGACCCCAAATAGGTATTAATTGTACATTTCTTGGTTTTAAACAGTAGTCCCATTGCTTAAGTAGTTGTGTATGAAGTAGCATTATGATATGAAAGGTCTAAGTACCTCTATGGAGCCTCTATCTATGAGTGACTGTATGTAACGCGCTTGATCGGTATCCGCCTGCGCGGAGGGCATTTGACATGGTATTGCTTCATTGGCTGTGGGCAACCTGAGAGTTATCTGAGCTGTACTACTGCTATTTAATATGTTACTAGATATGTGTGGCTGGTATTTTAGGCCTGTTTGGATACTCCTAGTTAATTTTTGGACCTTCTGGCTTGATTGATGTAAAAAAATTAGTCGCAAAAAAGTGCAATTTTATTTTCCGAGGCATACGGGAGACCCCAAATAGGTATTAATTGTACATTTCTTGGTTTTAAACAGTAGTCCCATTGCTTAAGTAGTTGTGTATGAAGCAGCATTATGATATGAAAGGTCTAAGTACCTCTATGGAGCCTCTATCTATGAGTGACTGTATGTAACGCGCTTGATCGGTATCCGCCTGCGCGGAGGGCATTTGACATGGTACTGCTTCATTGGCTGTGGGCAACCTGAGAGTTATCTGAGCTGTACTACTGCTATTTAATATGTTACTAGACATGTGTGGCTGGTATTTTAGGCCTGTTTGGATACTCCTAGTTAATTTTTGGACCTTCTGGCTTGATTGATGTAAAAAAATTAGTCGCAAAAAAGTGCAATTTTATTTTCCGAGGCATACGGGAGACCCCAAATAGGTATTAATTGTACATTTCTTGGTTTTAAACAGTAGTCCCATTGCTTAAGTAGTTGTGTATGAAGCAGCATTATGATATGAAAGGTCTAAGTACCTCTATGGAGCCTCTATCTATGAGTGACTGTATGTAACGCGCTTGATCGCTATTTTGCCAATTTTGGGCAGCTGCTCACATAAAAAAAAAATGTAGGAATGGAAGAATGATGATTGTTTAAGAAAATATAGACAATGAAGACATAATAACTTGAATTACATGCATACCCAATGCATATTAAGGTTGTGAGAGTAAAGTTAAGGTTTTGTGTTAGAAATTTTTGAAAAATCTCAATTTTCTTAAAAAGTTATGTCTCATATTTTCAAAAGTTTTCAAGACTCAGTCCTAATTTTTGGTACACTTATTCATAACTACTATACAAGTTTGGACATGCAATATGGTAATCACAGAGACATTATTGATGAAGTTATATCGATCAAGCGCGTTACACAAATTATACCTTTTTACTGCAACTGTGATAAAAACTGACATCCTGGGAGTTAATGACTTGAATGGACCTTTTCATACAGCCAAGATATAGGGTTATCAATAAAATAAAGTCTTAAAATGTAATGCTGAGTTTGTCATGTTTGGCCCCTGACCCCCAAAGGTGGGGCAGTTCACAGGAATCACCCATATACTGATGACTTTTATAGAAACACCTGCCATTGCAAGCTTACAACCAATCCTAAAATTGCTATCACATCTAGTTATGACCGGTTGTAAATATTGCCAACTTGTGAAACACCACAGTGCCCTGTCAAATCGCTTACCCTAATAACTATAATTCAACATGAAATGTAGCCATTTTTCTATATCTCTAGCAGTAGTCGTGATAGGTTAATGAGTACCTGTGACATGTGACCAGGTTTCTGTTCCCTGATTGGCTAGATCCCTTTCATCGGTGGACTGTCAATTATGACAGTAGGCATTGGCATGGTTGTATGCAATGCGGGTATAGAAGTTACTTAATCAGGAAAAACGTAGATCAATTGCCTTAAGTGACTTGAGAATGTCATTAAAATTGATACCTTCAATTTGAACTCACCAGTCATTTCCTAGAGTGCTGCAAAAAGATAACAGCTGTAGATGTCTTATGCAATTTCTGCAAATGGCTTTTTTGTTTAGCTTCTTCCATTCCCATCAAGCAGCTTTTTTCCCCCAGAAGGGGCTTCTCACAATGACCACACTTCTGTTCAATTCATATTAGACAATCTTGATTTCAAAAGTGAACTACTCCATGACTGTAATGTTATGAAGCAGTGTTGCCTTTAACATGAATATCAAATGTCAGTACTGCAAAACACTGTGTTATAAGAAATCTTTGTAGATATTACTTTGAAAGCTTTGTCCCAAAGTTGCCGCATAACTACCATTTATTTGACTTGTTTGCAGGCAATGTAAAAGGTATGGTGGGAAATATAGATACTACCTTGCATCAGAAAGGGGTGAGCATGTGAGTATGTAAGACAATTGTGTCTTATCTTAGGGGGGTCCTTTTTCAACAAGAGGGGGGGTGTATTTGAGGCATTGGAAATTTTTTCCAATCCCTCTAGGTGGGGATGGGGAGCATAATAATTATGGGTTTTCATAAAAGCCTGTCCATTGATATAGTTTTAGAAGGAGCATCCGTATGCATTTAACAGCAATCAACATTCGAGAGGATGGGAGGCATATTTTTTTAGTTTGTCTTCATGGAAACAGACCATTTCCCCCTCACTGTTACAATAATGATTACTCCCTAAGGATGACATAGGGACATCTGTAACTGTGGGTGTGGGCATGTCTTGTACTTCCTAAAAGTGAACAGCTAAAATGATAGGATCGTGTCCAACACTTTCTTTTCTTCTATCCTTGTGGTTCATAATGGCTTCGGGGATGGCTAAAATAAACATCTCATGCATAGTGAAGGGAAATACAATTCTTAACTTGAATTAGATGTGAGATAAAAAGAGAGCATAGCTGTTTTATCTGAGGTGGAAGCAGAGAGCCCTTTCACCATCTTTTTTTATTTAATTTATTATATGATAATAATTAAAGAAAAAAAAAGATAACAAAAGACGAAATACATGTGAGAATGGAGATCTACATGCAAGTATGACCTCATAATACCCTCAGCTCCTCCACAATATTCCTCTCCCTTGAAAAGAAAAGCTGTTATCAGGCAAGTGTAAGTCCTGTCTTTGTATTTCAGTAGCTATTTTGAAAGCAATGATAATGTGTCTCGCTCTTCCTTGGAGGAGTTGGGGCCAGAAGGCCATCTTTTTAGGTGCTATGGCTAGACCCAGAGTAGTGCTGCTAGGATATAACATTGTGAAATGGCCTCCTGATTCATTTTATTATTGGCATAGCCTGCCACTAGGTTTAGTGTACCAGGGCTGTGTACATGCATCATAAAGACCAGTGGTCATGATGCACTGTAAAAAAGGTTTCGTTGAAATAACGAATAAACTTTCGTCCCAAAGTTGCAAGAGATCCTTCGTTATTTTTCACAGAGTTGTTGCTATTTTTGAAGAGATTCCTTGTGCCACCACACTGCCACCTGGAGTTTCTTGTAAAAACTAAAGTGCCCCTTGTTATCTAATTACGCTGCTTCATTGTTACAAGGATCCCTCATAGATTCAACAGTTATTTTTTACAGTGTGCCGAGTTGATACAGTGATGCATCATGCCAATCAGATGATATGATGCACCTATGAAGCGCTGAGGGGTTCTGTTTGCAAGCACTTCATTAATGCATCATGCAGGTCATATTCAGATGTATACCCACCATTATGATCACATGGTAAGGTACTCACTCAACAACAAGAAAAAAACATTATTGAACATCATGAACAGATTTCTACTGTTTTAAAACGTTTTTACCATAGTTGAACTGTAGGGAAATGTTCTAAAATATATGTGACCCATCAAGGGAGAACACCATTACGAACAAAATTACTCTAGAATCATTATACAAATACATTAAGGTAATTCTTTATGTATAATTCAATGGTCTCATTTAAAATGCACCATTTTCGTTAGAAATGGGCCGCATTCGGATGGTAAAATGCACATTTTTCATGAGAAATCAACCTGTATGCATGTTCCTGGTTGCCATGGCAACCATTCAAATAATAAAAATTTGCAGATCTTTATACCAATTGTCATGGATACTCACCAAAAACCTAAAACTGAAAACAGAAATGGAAAATTCCTTCTAGATCAAAATCTATGATAAAAGTCACCATATTGTTATGTATTTTATATGGAAAATGCTGATTTATTGTGTTTTTAGACATTGTTATGGGTTATAGCGTATTTAGACCTTAATCATTGATTCCATGTCTGAATAACGACCTATGTTCAAGGGTTCTGACATAACTACTAGGAATATTCAAGCCAATGATGTCTCATTTTCAAGATCTTGAGATGAACTTTGATAATGAATTTCCCTGCAGAGGGGTGTTTTCGCTTGCCTGGTCACATTAGTGTGTAATGGTTTGTATCGACTTATATGTTGGGTGGCTCGTTGGCTCGCTTATCACTAAAGATACCAACACAACACAAGTAGTTCGGGTTGGGCAAAGCCCAAGACTCCCCTACCGCTCAGGTAGGACTTTATTACATTCTCTCTGGTTTAGAACATACGTCTGGACTGGACTATGTCCAGTCTCCTTCTGTGGATCGTCCGGCTTCTTAGTAGAAGCTGGACGCGAGGCATGGTGCTGCCCCCTCTTGTACCAAACGAGTATCCCGAAGCGACACCTGGTTGTCATAGAAGGAACGAGCACCACACGAGCGCGTCTCTCGGATGAAGCGCACTAATATATATACAACGATGCTGGCCCCTACAATTGTAATGTTTATTGTTGACAGAGTATGGATAAAGCCCTTGAGAGTAGGCTCACCAAGGCTGCATTAATGCATCATAATGACTAATGGGTATTAAAAATTATGTCATGGCTGATACAAACGTATTCAATGGGGGGCATTGAGTGCAAGGTGTCCGTAATTAATGGGTCTACGTCATCTTGGATTTTGAACAGATCTAAGCTGTTTTTATTCATTTAGAAGCAAAGTAACCCCCTAGGCCATGACATAAATGCTAATGTCCACTTCCATGGGACTTTATATATCATTAATGAAATACTGACCCTACAATTTCTCAATCAAGTAGTAGGTTCTCTCAGGCAGAAAAAAAGAACCAATTTAGAATATACATCATCAATGATAACAGAGAAGAAATCAAAATTATAATAAATACTTCTTGAAATGCATACCACACTAAGGGAGATTAGGATCTAATTGATGGAGTTTAAGGCAAGTGGGAAAACAATATGTATAATGTTTCTCAATCTCCAGTCTGAGACTCATTGACTCTAGGTAAATGAAGTTTGGTCCATTACCAAGTAGAGGAGTAGAGAGGGTACCAATGCATACTAGTGCCCTCATTGGCTCCTTCCCTCTCACTGTAGTAGAGGCATTATATGGCCTCCTGCGGTCTGGTTCTACAGGGTTTATTTGAAATGTAGTCATTTACCTAGTATTCAACTGAATTTAGCAAGCAGACGATATGGAATAATGCACTAAGCTTAAATTCTGGTATATCTGTCCATTCTGAGAAATTACGTTATTGGTGCTTGGTGGACAAGAGTAATATAGGAATAAGAGTCATGTGGCAACCATAACTATAGATTTGTCACATGTATGACACAGCCAACATAGGGTGTCATAACCAGCAATCCAGTCTTTGATGAATTTTTGAAAACAATAAAAGCAATGCAAAATTTCCCAGGATGATTGGCAGCAAAACTGTTACCAGTCTTAATTTCCATGTCAGAACCTCACCCAATACGATAATGTCACCCACATTATGTGCAGTACCCTTATTTTACTCAGGGGATTTGGTACGTTTAGATTATTATATCACTCCCTTACTCAGGAAGTACTGACCTACTTCCTGAGCTATTTGCTATACAGTGTACATGCAGGTCAGTGTTAGATCCTACATGTGCCATACTACAGACTATTGCCTAAAATGTGTCATAGAGAGATCATATGGCACATGTAAAGACATCCCAATGAGATGACTTCACTGAATTGAAATCTGATATAATCTTGACCATTTTAGTGATTAGGCTTACTGGTGCTGCCTGCATTTTAGCATCATGATGGAAAATGTAAATTGTACTAGTGAACTATATTACATGACAAAAGTTTATTGTAAGGTGTGTGATTTATTAGCTGCCAAGGGATGCGACCAACACCAGCAACTGCATTAGACTGTCCTGAGATATATATCAACCCCCTGGCACCATGCATGCTGGGAAGGCCTCATATAGAGACCAGTGCTGACACCTAGTTATCAAGATAGGAATGATTAATTGGACACATAGCTGTAGGGGCGGAGAGATGTGTTACAATAGGCTGTTACTCTAAGAGAGGACGGGGGGTAGTTGTAGGGGAGATATGACATAGGTTCAACAGTAGTGCAGAAACCTGCGTTCCTTACATTATAACTATCTAAAGGTTGATAGCACATTAAAGCATCACTCCTATAGGTTGTCATGATGTATGAATGCTGCCCTGGAGAATACCTAGCTACCAATCTATCTGTATATCTGCTCTGACACTAGAGCGGATGAAGTTCTGTATGGTCTACTGACCAACACTTTATCAGTGCATCATGCACATGCATGTTAGAATCATCCAGAATCAATAGCCCTTAGTAGTCCTTAATATTAAAGCCAAACTGTATAATGCTTTCATGAAAGCATCTTCCATGCCGAATCATGCCTCGAAAGAAAATAAATAAAAGATGCACTAGGCTAGAGCAAGGAAGTGCTGGTGGGTCTACTTGCTCACAGTTCAGTTCTGTATTACAGTGATCTCCATAGGGACTCTAGGGCTGGTAAATGAGTTATAGAGGTAGCACTAGAGCAGTACGAGTCAAGTGACAGTTCTGAGAACTAGCGGGCAGGTGACTTTGACAGACACTGGCACCCACTGAGGAAGTCTTTATAAGTGGGAGTTGTGCCTTCAAATTTCAGTTCTTCCCAAAGGGTCAGAATGGTCACACAAATTTGGCTTTTCTGACCTGCCAGTATGATCTAGCTGAGAATAATGAAACAGAAAATTTAGATGACAACCTGTCAGTTGAAAGCAGTCATCTGCATCGCAAACTTGCCAGAGATCCATCATTATTTTCACACAGATTCCATGTATCATAGTATGTAGTGTATTGCTTGAGTTACTGCATCTCCACTAAACTGCTTCACTGCAATGCAATAATAGTGGTTTATTGTTCAGTTTGACAAGGGTCTTTGGTGGATTAAACAGTTATTTCTTAAAGTGTATAGATTTAGGTCTTAAAGAGTGCATCCGCACTGAGGTGTGAGCATGATGCATTCAGGTATCACGCCAATCAAAGATTAGAAACACCATGCGGCTCTTACATGATTAAATTGGTGTGATTGACTGCACTATCCTTTCTATTCACCACTAATCACCCCACATGCCAAGGGCAGCAATAAATGCAAGTGAATGCATGGTTAGCAATTCTTGACATACTTTTGATCCATCCTAAATACCTTTCAAGTTACTGATCTGATGTCCATGACCTGGGGTCGCAGTCTACTTGTTATCCCTTTAAGGGTGTATAATACTACATTAATGCACCGTGCCCAAGGTTCTGTATGGTGCCTGTTTGGTAATTCACCTGTGCTGCATTAATGCATCAAGCTGACCAATGGGCCTGAAATAATCTCGGAGGATCGGCATGATACTCCATTGAAATGCTTTAAAGCAGATTCACCATTTTCATAGGCATGATGCACTCCTGCACTAGCAGCCCTTGAAGTGTTCACCTCATTGTACTCTGTACAATGTTCAGCTTCAAGATTGATTGCTTTCAATAGCCCATACCTACATCTATTAACATTTACTTGATGAAAGGTGAGCAAACAGGGAGAGGGGGTATTTGCTTTCCAATCTGCTGGGTGTGCGAGTCATTGACTCTTGGTAAATGAAGTTTAGGCTATTTCCATTATGTGTAGTAGACCAGTGCATAGTAGAGGTATTATATAACCTGGGAGGCATTTCTCAACATGGTGTGACTAGATGCACCAACTAGGACTAAGAACAGCTTGAATTGCACAATGCAATAGTTCCAAATACTGCAAAGGGCCTTGGGGAAATACACTGAGCTCCAAGGATGTAAGAGTGATGATGACATTACAATAATATTGCTCTGTATTGTTTAGTCAGTTGGAATGACAATTATGCAAATAATTATATCAAATACCTATACCTAGACCTAAACTGTAAAAGAAATAACTGTTTAATCTACCATGGATCCTCGTAAAACTGAAGAGTGGACCAGTGTAAAGGAAAAGCATTGCATCAGTGTGGTTTTTACCAAAATTCCCAGTACAGAAGGAATCTCTGTGAAAATCAGATCTCTGGCAACTTAGGGATGAGGAATACACCATTATTTTCACCAATTTGTTTGTTTTTTTTTACAGTGTATGATTCTGTGCATGTAACACATGAAAAGTGCAAACCACCTTCTGCCCTTGGCCATTTCCTTGCATTTTCTAATGTCATGCCCTCAAAGTTAATTTTTAGGGGTTTTCAATCTGATTAATCTTTGTCAAGTGATATTTCTTGTGGTCAGTTCTTCTAGGGCTTCTGGTGGTGTGCCTTCATTCCTACTGCATATCCGAACCACGTTTTCCTGATGGATTTCTGGTGTTTTGTTATTTCTGTCTGTTTGTCTGTCTTATCCGGCAGTCTTGCACTGTTCTCGTGCAGAGACCCAAATTGTTATCTCAATTCTATTTCTGGGAATGGTACAACTTGGAGGGTGCAGTCACAAGATTGTAAAAATAACTGTCTTTGATGGTTTGAATAAAATTATCGTGCAAATTGTAAGGAATATACAGATGTTCTACATATGCAAGTAATATTCTCAGTTTGATTAATCAGAATGTGAATTCTAACAACATCTTAAAACATTAATATGCCATCCTTTTACCATACTAGTTATCTCCTGATTTTGCAAGAAAATCCATTATATCAAACAAAGGAATCAAACTGCTAGGTCCTCATCTGTATGAGTCTCCAATGGTATGGGTAGTTTGTGTACAAATCGACATAGGATTGCCATGATATATGGCTGCAATGACCTTTTCAGGGCTAACTGATTCCAATTACCACCACTGCAATAATATGAAATGTATAGGGTTGGTATTGTGCAGAAGTGTAAAGTAAGGTATTAGGATTGGTTTCTTATCACAGACACCTAAAAAGTAGAATGAGGGTGTGCAGTGATATCTGCATAAATACTGGCACCGGTAGCCTTATTTTCAAAACCAAACATGAGCTATATTTGTCTGTTTTACCATGATTTTCGGACAAAGATATGGAAATTTTGAAAGAAGCTCAAATCACGATCTTTTAGATTTGTTTTATGATAATCAAATAATCAATGTTTTTTTTAAGGGGCTTATGTGCAAAGCATAAGGACCTGGATTAAAGTCAGTCTCTGACATCCAAGGCCTCCACCTGAAAGCTCTAGGCTAATAGAACAAGTCAGCTCTGCAGACAGAAACCATGTGCGTGAAGCCCACAGCGGTGACGACATCATGGCCTTAACACTAATGGGAATTTCATTAGCTTTAGGCAGGTGATGATGGCTAGCCTCATTTTGAGTCCAATTAGATCATGAGGTCATGAGGTCAAATGCAGCGACAGTGGCCGTCCATCAGTCAGCTGTCAGTCAACTGTCAGTTTGTTTTGTTTAGATTCCATCACGGCCTTCAACCTAAAACGGTGATGGTATTCCCAATTGCATTAAGGCCCATATTTCATCAGTGCTGGCATGCTAAAAGCACATAGCTGAGTGACCACAGGGGACAACCAGTTTAGTGCAGTGCGGGACACAATTTAGCTTGACTACCAATCATGGGTTGTCCCGGGCGTAAAATAGCCAAAACCGGGTGTCATAACACTAGCAAATGAAGAAATACATATTGTGACTTTCCAATAGCCTGAACGTGATGGTGAAAACACTGGTTATCTGAGGTGGTATCTATTACACAGTCTGTTCTATTGGTAACTAATCAGTGAGCCCCCCAGGTCACCAATAAGCCCAGATGAAGTACACGGATAGTAATTCAGAGTCAGCTCTCGAGGCACAGTAAATTGCCTTTCAAGCTATTCTCCTCAATCCCCAAGCAGTGGCCAGGGGGCTACTTGTCATCTAATTGTACCCAATACAATGGCAACAAGCTGGAGGACCTGTACTGATTTTAGCAACATTTCTATTAGGATGCCCATTGAAATGTCGACTCCATTGTTGAATGTTTCGGTCCTGGCTGCTTATAAATCTTTTAGTTGAATAGGTTTTGCATGAAGACCCCATAGGGAAATTTATCAAGGAAGATGATGCAAAATGCAGATAGGCTTACCAACATAAAATAACTTTACTTTCAGATCAGCTTTCAGTGTGAAAATGAAAGTTTGATGGAGAATCCATTACAAGTCATACTATTGGTATCATAATCTCTTCACCAGAAAGAAATTGGAATATGAAACAGGAGAAAATATAGACTATTTAGTCAAATCATGCCTCACTATTATGGAAATTTGACTCTTGAAATCAATCTGCAATAATATCACTCATTATGTATGACTGGTCCCTGTCATACCACTTAACCCAATATCTACCATTCAATATTAAATGTAGCTGTTTTTCTATATCTGTTAAACTGATGTAGTCAGGGGTTCTGAACAGAAGATGTGATGGGATGATAAGTACCTGTCATATGTGACCAGGGTTCTGTTAACTGATTGGCTAGATCCCTTTCATTGATGCTGCCAGTTGACTGTCAATTATGACAGTATGCGTGCGTAAGGTTGCACCCAATGTGTGGTAGTAGTTACTTGATTGGGGCAAGATGTGAACATGGTGATTTAAAAGTGTCATTTGAAAGGATGGAATTGGAAACTTATGGATTTTTCTTCTTGTCAGATAATGGTATTGAGCATCTGGGGACCCTAGGAACATCAGACTCCATTTTAGGTCCATTTTCAACCATCGGATATGTGTGCTCTATCGGCCTATAGCCCCACTCACCCACCCCCACATCAGCTGATTTCTGCCATGTAGTTCAAATGGAGGGAGATGGCTCTCTGTCAGCTGATGGAAGCACCTATTAGCTGATAGGGCTACCATATCAGGCAGTGGAAAATGGTCCTAATGGAATAGTGAGTTCACTGTGGTGGCCGTCCAGTATTATAGACGCTGTTGCAGACAGGATGAGGGTGAGCATAATGCTTTTGATATTGAATGCCATGGAATAGTGCCATTTTTGCAGCCAGGTGCCTGTGTAAACTATTTCCACTTAATGCCTATTTAATACACTGTAAACAAATGTCAGAGAACTTGATATGGGGTATCTGAGTTTGATGGCACTTACCGCTGGAATGAGACACAATTTTTGAAAAGTGCCCTTTTATAGTGGTTGTCACCTGACCCGGATTGACCAATCACAATCAGTGTTGATTGTGTTGTGTTGTTACAGAAGAGTGGTTGCCATGATGATTGGTAACCAGGCTTCTGATTGGTCCTCATCACAGTGTGATTAATTTGGGGAACTGGGCGGTTTTCACTGTAAACTAGGGCTGAAATCTTTGTCTAGACATTGCCTGAGATCCATTGCTATCTTGATGGAAATTCCTTGCACCAACATACTGCCATCTTGGACTTCATTCTAGAAACTGCACTGCTTCACTGCAATACAATTACAGTTGATCAGTGTTCAGTTTTACAAAGATCCTGAGTGGATTCAATGGTTAGTTTCAAGAGTGTAGCTATGCCATTAAGATCAACACGGTGAAAGGTAAGCCCGCGAGGGGGCGCGCGGGCGTACCTTTTACCGTGTTGATCCACAAGTATTCAATTTGCTGTTGTGAGGAAATCTCACACATTAGGATGAATTCATCTGATAATAACCCATTTCCTGAGCTAATCATAAAGGAGAGCTGCCAATTAAGTTCCACAGTTGAAGGTTGTATCTTGTTCCATGCTTGTAATTATCTGAATAGCAGCTGAGGATGAGATTAATCACAAATGACTAAACATGATTTCCCTATTTGTGAGTTAATGGCAGAACCCCGATGAATTCCGAATTGCGGAACCTAAGTAAGCTATTAAGCCATTTAAGGTTCCCTAATACATCATTCCTATTGGTAACCATACTGCATGAATGCAACCCTGCTGAGTAACAAGCCCGGGTTACATTCACACAGCGTGATGACACTATTGGGTTGAAATGGGAAGGGATATTCACATGGGCATCCTGTGAAAATAAGAGTGTTAATCGCACAGGATTTCTGGTACAGAAAATTCTGGTAAACAGAACAAAACTAGCTATTTGGGAAACGAGACTGCAAAACAGTTACAGTTAGTTTGGGAAACAGGACATGATTAGCTTATTATTCGCAGGTGGGGATATAGATATTTCATACACAGAACAAAATACACCTGGCACCTCTGGGTGTGAACAATAGCTCCGTAGGATTGGCATGACGTACAAACGTAGCCCTTTTAAGATACTGCCCCTGAATGGTTAGATGTCCTAAAGGGTTAGCAATAAAGTCTTAAGGGCCCTACCCACTGAACAAGATCTCACAAATTTCTCAGGAATGTCCCGAGTCCCGACTTGTAAATACAACAAGAATAGAGAACGTGAATTTCCCTCGGAAATTTGGACATGCCATAACATCTTACTCGCGAGAAAATTCTCAAGTCTAGATCTCAAGAATTTCTCAGGAATTTGTTGGGAAAGACTCGGGATATTCCCATGATCTGGACATTTTTCTTGAGTATAAGATGTTCTGGCGTGTCCAAAATTCCAGGGAAAATCATGTTCTCCTTGCCAAAGTTGTGAACGTTCCAAACTCAAGTCCTGTTCATTGGGTAACCATTCAATGGCAGCATCTCTAAATGGTAGATCCGATACATGAATTGAGCTCTTCTCAGTAGGATAACCAAGTTATTCATGCCTTTACCTTGAATATTAGGAGCACCCTCACCTCAGCTTGAGTGGCCTTGTAGGTCTAATAGAGCTTAGGGAAATTGGTTGTCTAGAGGTGCATGTTAAAAGCAATAACCAATGGTAGTCTGGTTGATACACCTATCAGATTTAGATTCATACAGTTAGGTTTCTTGCCCCCCCTCTTTTTAATGTTGAGTGCCTCTTTATTTTAACACTGTAAGGGGTTTAAATCTTTCAGGGTAAAATATGATGCTGGTTTATAGATGAAAACAAAAAAAAAAAGATTTCTTATGTGTGCCACATTATCCCCTAGCCTACCTACTTATTTCTGTATGTGTGACTCAGTTTTAGGAATTCCCTTGGGGGTTATCTACAGAGCCCCTAATAGGACATACCAAAAATAATTATTTTTCTACAAAATTATTCTTGTGGGTACTGGGACATTCTTGTGGGTACTGGGATATTCTTGTGGATACTGAACAATTCTTGCAGGCACAGGAATAATCTTTTTTGTGGGTACAGAAACATTTTTTTGGGTACAGAAACTATTCCTGGGGATACAGAAATAAATACAGAAACAATTCTTGCGGGTACAGAATCAGTTACCTAAGGTGTAGAAATTATTCTTGCATTTCAAGGATCCAGAGAATTCTTGTAGGTAATTTTGTCAATGACCATATATAGAACATCTCTTGAATATTCAGCAATATCTATGTATGTAATTATTCAATTTTAAACCAGCAAAATGTAAGAATATTCCTGTACCCACAAGAATTCTCCTGTACCCGCAGGAATGACCCAGTATCGGAAGAAATGTTCCAGTATCTGCAGGAATGGTCAACTATCCGCAGGAATGGTCCAGTATCTGCAGGAATATTTTTTGCATGAAAAAAATCTTTTTGGTATGTCCTATTAGGGGCTCCGTAATTATCTGAAATGTAGACGGGATCCTGCCAATTTTTATAATTAGGACTGGTTCCCTCGTGTGAAATTCCATATATATATAATAATTTCCATGTTAAGCTTTAACATGCGGGACCTTATACATTCCTGTGTCCCAAACATAATTAATATGTCCTGTTTACTGTGAAAGCGTTGTCCCAAAGCTGCCAGACAGGTGTTGTTTGTTTCACAGTGAGTGCAAGAGGCATGGTGGGAAATACAGACACTGGCCTTACCCAGAAAACATTAAACAAGTCTGTCTTCTCTGAGGGAGTGACCATTTAGTAACAACAGGGGAAGCGGATTTGGATTTGGTCGGGGATATAAATTTCAGTCTGCTTCTCATGGAGTAGACAGAAGAAAATATCCTAAAATGGGCTTTTTGGGTAGTCAGGAATGATTTCACTCTTTTTTGGCGAAATCGCTAGAAGGTTAGTAAAGAAGAAACGGGGGTTCTTACAAAATGTCTGACCCCACAGAGAGGGGAATATAACGGCAACACCCCCCCCCCCGCACCTCTGCTATTAAAGACATAACCATTACCTGAGGATGACATAGAGACATGCATGAACTATGGGTGTGGGCATGTCTCATATTTCCTAAAAGTGAAAAGCTAAAATGATAGGATCGTGTCCAACACTTTCCTTTTTTTCTATTCCAGTGGTTCGATAATGGACTCTGGGATGGCTAAAATGTTCGATAGGATGGGAGGCAGATTTTTTAGTGTGTCTTCATGGAAACACACCATTTCCCCCTCACTGTTACAATAATGATTACTCCCCAAGGACGACATAGGGACATCTGTAACCGTGGGTGTGTGCATGTCTTGTACTTCCTAAAAGTGAACAGCTAAAATGATAGAATCGTGTCCAACACTGTCCTTTCTTCTATACTTGTGGTTCATAATGGCTTCGGGGATGGCTACAATAAACATCTCATGCATAGTGAAGGGAAATACAATTCCTACCTTGTATTAGATGTGAGATAAAAAGAGAGCATAGCTGTTTTTTTCTGAGGTGGAAGCAGAGAGCCCTTTCACCATCACTTTTATTTATGATAATAGTTAAAGAAAAACAAGATAACAAAAGACAAAATACATGTGAGAATGGAGATCTACATGCAAGTATGACCTTATAATACCCTCAGCTCCTCCACAATATTCCTCTCCCTTGAAAAGAAAAGCTGTTATCAGGCAAGTGTAAGTCCTGTCTTTGTATTTCAGTAGCTATTTTGAAAGCAATGATAATGTGTCTCGCTCTTCATTGGAGGAGTTGGGGCGAGAAGGCCATCTTTTTAGGTGCTATGGCTAGACTCAGAATAGTGCTTATGCAGTAATTGAACAAGTCTCCCAAGCCTCATTTGCTTAGCAGTCAAATCTGCTGATTCACGTATCCATTGACCTCTGAGTTTTTCATGCTCTTTGGTTTGATTATGATACATATTTTGTGCATCTTTGAAGGCTGTTTCAATTTTTTTCAGCTCTTCTTGATACTTGCCATGGACTGATTTAGTTGAACTTATCTCTTGTTTAGTTTTATTTAACTCTTCACACGAGGCTTTATATTCTAAATCCGCAGCGTATAATGCCTCACGATATTGTTCGTGCTGGAGCTGGAAATCTTTTTTCCCTTCTCCATTCTATCCAACAACTCTTGTTGTTGGCGTCTATAACCCTGATCGGAATCAAGACGTTCTGACATCAATTGTTTTTTTTTTCAGTCAAAATTCTGTCCTGAGTTCCAGTCAGTGTGATGAGATCTTTTTGGATCTTCTCATATTCAGCTTTCATGTCTTCAAGCTCGTCCATTTTATTTTTCTCAAATCCACACTTCTGGTGTCTGATTCGAGAACTATATGGAGTTTCAAACATACCTGCACTTGGCTTAGGTACATCAAATGGTAGTTAACCAAATTGAGCGGTACTCCTATGCATAGGTGCAGGTTTCAAAGTACCTCCTGGCATGAATAAGGAATCTCCAAATTCTTCCAGTTTGTCATGTAAGTTCTTTCTTACATCTTCAAAATCCACTAACCCGTCCGGGTAGTGTTCTTGTGGATTTCTCCACCCTGTTACTGGAGATGGTGACCTGACTTCACCATCTTCCATCGGGGAATTTAGCTCAGAATCTCTGCCATTTCCCTTAACTGGGCTCAGCTCAGTCATTTCTGACTGCGCTTACCCAAAAAACAACTGGTCACGGCACCAGTGTAGTGTTGTGATTCGACTCAACAAGTTAGTTTAAATCATAATGAAAAGAGAGGAGAAGTTTCCGGGTAGGCAACCGAGCTTTTATTACAGAAGCATTCGTCACATATGATCACAGCCTTAAAGGACTACATGCTGCCGGAGCATTCGGTTACCCTTTCAAGTAACTTACCAGGTTGAGCAGTGGTTAGGACCACCACTACTGAAGAGTATAGGGGGTGGAACTGCCCTTATATAGGGGAAAAGCCCGCAAACTCAGACCTGCCACGTGACGCATGGCGGATGACTGGTAGGCCCCCTGGTGTAGTGGATACAAATGTAGGGGCCAGCTCTGGCTGTAAGTCCATGGCGGTAGGCCATCTGCCCCGTTCCGGTTGCACCAGCCCTCAGGGGCTGGTCAGCCGGTATAAGCTGCCCCCTTGTGTATTATACCGATCCAGATGTAGGTGGAAGGTAGAGAATGTCAGACGGGGAAGTAGCTCAGCGGTAGAGCTTCCGCCTGCAGGTTGGAGGGTCCCGGGTTCGACTCCCGGTTTCTCCAAGACGTTTTCCGCCGACCTCTACACAAACCTAGAGGCAGGTGCTGCCACCTGCCATCCAGATTCCCCCACCACACCCGAAGACCTAGGTCTGAGTCTCACGGTTGCATGAACGTACGAGTGTAATAATATAAATACCATACCCCTACAATTTTATATGGAAAATCCTTATTTATTGTGTTTTTAGACATTGTTATGGGTTATAATGTATTTAGACCTTAATCATCGATTCCATGTCTGAATAACGACCTATGTTCAAGGGTTCTGACATAACTACTAGGAATATTCAAGCCAATGATGTCTCGTTTTCAAGATCTTGACATGAACTTTGATAATGAATTTCCCTGCAGAGGTGTGTTTTTCGCTTGCCTGGTCACATTATTGTAACGTTTATTGTTGACTGGGTATGGATAAAGCCCTTGGGAGTAGGCTCACCAAGGCTGCATTAATGCATCATGATGACTAATTAGCGTTTAATGTATGTTATGGGTACGCACGAGTGGGTTTATGGGTTAATAATCCACGAGCCCGAAGGGCGAGTGGATTATTAACCCATAAACCCACGAGTGCGTACCCATAACATGCATTAAAGCGTTTATCGAACATATTTCTCCATTTTGTATCAATTTCTTACCTTATAACCCAAGATTTAATCCAGGAGAAGACATTTTGTAAGTACATGCGATCCGCTCGCTTTGCCAACCCGCCGTGGCCATGTTGTGACTCTGTCCGACATAGCTTCACCTTTACACTCATTTTTCGGGTATAATCCAAGGATGTCAAGCCCTGTTATTCTAGCAGCGCCAAATATACGATCTCTAGTTGGTGTTCGCATACATTTTGTCTCCATTTTCTTCGAAATAAATAAGAATCCATTGATTTTCCATAACGATCCAACGCACTCGGCCCGGTACACGGCCATTGCTTCTTGTTGACAGAGCGGGGAGGTGCCCGGATGTAAAAACTAGGTCAGCCACGCGTCGAGCAAGGAATGGCCGGACGGGGCGGGTCCCGACTCGTATCGATGTGGAAAATCAATGGATTCTTATTTATTTCGAAGAAAATGGAGGAATTTGGCATGGCATCTTCATCTAGGATATCTAAGGATGGTTCTCTGTTAATAACTCCACCAGGCTCCATGGATTCTAGGCTAACGAGGTGTGTAAACATCAGGTATGTCGGACAACTTTTTCAAATTCTTGATGTAGATTCATTTCTACCACCGGTCGGCTTGGTATAGTGGACAGCGAGCTCGCCTCCTGCCCCAGCGGCCGGGGATCGATTCCCCGTTGAACCTAAACGGTTTTAACTGGAAAACTATGGAGGAGTTGACTTTGTATATTCCTCAATTTATTAAAATGTCCAGATTGAAACCAGCAGCCTCTTGAAGCCGAAGAAAAGGTCTGAGAGTGCGTTATGGCTGGATAACGCACGGGGGTTATGAGCAAAAAAGCACTCCTGAGGCTCAGATAGTTAGATAAAGGGTATTAAACATTATGTCATGGCTGATACAAACATATTCAAGGGGGGCATTGAGTGAAAGGTGTCCATATTCAATGGGTCTCCGCCATCTTGGATTTTGAACAGATTTGAGCTGTTTTTCTTTATTTAAAAGCAAAATAACCCCCTGGGCCATGACATAAATGCAAATGTCCACTTCTATGGGATTTTATATATCATTGATGAAATACTGACCCTACAATTTCAAGTAGTAGGTTCTTACCATCTCTCATGCAGAAAAAAAAACCAATTTAAAATATACATCAATGATAACAGAGAAAAAAATCTAAATTATAATGAACACTTCTTGAAATGCATACCACACTAAGGGAGAGTTAGAATCTAGTTGATGGAGTTTAAGGCAAGTGAGAAAACAATATATGTATATTGTTTCTCAGTCTCCAGTCTGGGACTAATTGACTCTAGGTAAATGAAGTTTGGTCCATTACCAAGTAGAGGAGTAGAGAGGGCATCAATGGATACTAGTGGCCTCATTGGCTCCTTCCCTCTGACTGTAGTAGAGGCATTATATAACCTCCTGCGGTATGGTTCTACAAGGTAAATTTGAAATGTAGTCATTGTTTGAATTTACCTAGCATTCAACTAAATTTAGCAAGCAGAGGATATGGAGTAATGCACTGAGCTTAAATTCTGGTACATCTGTCCATTCTGAGAAATTACGTTATTGGTGCTTGCTGGATAAGAGTGATATTATCATATACCATTTTATTATCCCATAAATTGTGACATATTATTGTATTGATCAAAGAATGTATTGTATAAGAAATTAATACATAGGTTGGTTCTAAGAGCTATAAGAGCGCTCAAACTTTGGATAAGAGCGTTCATGCTCCACTGCACACCAGCCAGGTCAGTTATACATAGGTTACAACATCAAAGACAGCGACCTCATGGTCCACTGCACAGTATAATGATTCTGAGGGTCTAAATCAGCGACCTCATGGTCCAGTGCACAAACTAATAACTTGTAAGTGAATGCAAACGGCCGTCACGGGTGCCTGGGCACCGCCGACGCCGTCATGAGTGTCTCAGCACCCAAACACTGAACAATAGGTTACATAAGTCATGACACCATAACCTTCCGGTCGCTCTAGCGTCGCTCCTGAGCAACATAGGTCAAATATCAAAGCATTTATAAAAAGCCCATAATTAGCCGGTCAAAATGAGCCCAATAGCAAGGCAGAACTCTTATTATTAAGAAAGTTATGCCATGGGGACTAATTCAACCTCAGAATGCACTACAGACAAACCAGCGCAAGTTACGTGCCCAGCAAGCGGGCATTAGTAACTTGGCATATTCAACTCCCCGCATGCCCAAAATAGCGGTTGTAATTGGGTAATCTTCCGAGATATGAGGGTTTGAAGTTACAGAACTGACCAGGACAATGGGGGACATAGCGGCGTCCATGGGGGTCCTTTGTGCACCCTGTGACACATGAAAGACTCCCCTCAAACAATTGCAGAGTTAGGCAGATGCCACTGGCTCCAGTCAGTCTGAGGTGCAATGCCAAGATTTGGCACAAATAGCCTGGCTGCTCCTCCTAGAAATCAGAATCTCCAGAATCGCTCCAGAGGTAACATCTCCAGTCATCTCCTGCTACCTGCTATACATCTACACTATGGTTAAACTATGCTAGACAGGCATAGGGTTCAACCATTAGTGGCCAGAGGCTATCTTCTACAAGACATCCACCAGAGGGTAAAGTTATACATTATTACATTATTCCTCTAAGCAGCAGGTCAGGAGCTAGGTGTGGGAACCCACCTAGAAATATGCTGGACATTGTATTATTATTACCTCACAGGTGGAGTGGAACAGAACATTATACTCTATGAACTATTGTATATTTACTGTATGTGGAAATTACCTGCATATTAACAACTGTGTGATTGATATTTCTTACATGTTGCCTAAAGCTGAATAAAGCAGTGATAACTGAAAATAACACTATTTATGAGAGCTTGTTGGATTTACACTATATACCACTAGTCATATGATATCTCTCATATGACAACTTGATCATGCACAATTACTAGTATGACAATATTTTTAGAAATAAGAGTATAGATTTGTCGCATATATGACACATCCAACATGGGGTGTCATAACCAGCAATCCAGTCTTTGATATATTTATGAAAACAATAAAAGCGATGCAAAATTGCCAATGATGATTCCCCTAAAATTGGTAGCAAAACTGTTACCAGTCTTAATTTCCATGTCAAAACCTCACCCGATATGATAATGTCACACACATTATGTGCAGTACCCTTATTTTACTCAGGGGATTTGGTATGTTTAGATTATTATATCACTCCCTTTTTATAAGGTACTGACCTACTTCCTGAGCTATTCACAATACATTGTACATGCAGGTCAGTTTTAGATCCTGCATGTGCCATACTACAGACTATTGCCTAAAATGTGTCATAGAGCGATGATATGGCACATGTCAAGACATCCCAATGAGATGACTTCACTAAATTGAAATCTGATATAATCTTGACCATTTTAGTGATTAGGCTTATTGGTGCTGCCTGCATTTTAGCATCATGATGGAAAATGTAAATTGTACTAGTGAACTATATTACATGACACAGGTTTATTGTAAGGTGTGTGATTTATTAGCTGCCAAGGGATGCGACCAACACCAACAACTGCATTAGACTGTCCTGAGATATATCACGACCCCCTGTCACCATGCATGCTGGGAAGGCCTCATAAAGAGACCAGTGCTGACACCTAGTTATCAAGATAGGAATGATTAATTGGACACATAGCTGTGGTGGCGGAGAGATGTGTTACAATAGGGTGTTATGTTGAATCCTTGTGTTACTCTAAGAGAGGAGGGGGGGTAGTTGTAGGGGAGATATGACATAGGTTGAACAGTAGTGCAGAAACCTGTGTTCCTTACATTATAACTATCTAAAGGTTGATAGCAGATTAAAGCATCACTCCTATAGGTTGTCATAATGCATGAATGCTGCCCTGGAGAATACCTAGCTACCAATCTATCTGTATATCAAACCGTTCTGACACTAGAGCGGATGAAGTTCTGTATGGTCTACTGACCAACACTTTATCAGTGCATCATGCACATGCATGTTAGAATCATCGAGAATCAATAGCCCTTAGTAGTCCTTAATATTAAAGCCAAACTGTATAATGCTTTCATGAAAGCATCTTCCATGCCGAATCATGCCTCGTAAGAAAATAAATAAAATATGCACTAGGCTAGAGCAAGGAAGTGCTGGTGAGTCTACTTGCTCAGAGTTCAGTTCTGTATTACAGTGATCTCCATAGGGACTCTAGGGCTGGTGAATGAGTTATAGAGGTGGCACTAGAGCAGTACGAGTCAAGTGACAGTTTTGAGAACTAGTGGGCAGGTGACTTTGACAGACACTGGCACCCACTGAGGAAGTCTTTATAAGTGGGAGTTGTGCCTTCAAATTTCAGTTCTTCCCAAAGGGTCAGAATGGTCACACAAATTTGGCTTTTCTGACCTGCCAGTATGATCTAGCTGAGAATAATGAAACAGAAAATTTAGATGACAACCTGTCAGTTGAAAGCACTACACAATGAAAATTGTCATGAAAATAACGGTGAAATCTGCATCGCAAACTTGCCAGAGATCCATCATTATTTTCACACAGTTTCCATGTATCATAATGTGTAGTGTATGGCTTCAAGTACTGCTTCTCTACTAAACTGCTTCACTTCAATGAAATAATAGTGGTTTATTGTTCAGTTTGACAAGGGTCCTTGGTGGATTAAAAAGTTATTTCTTAAAGTGTATAGATTTAGCTCTTAAAGAGTGCATCAGCACTGAGGTGTGAGCATGATGCACTCAGGTTTCATGCCGATCAAAGGCCACAATAGATTGAAACACCATGCGGCTCTTACAGGATTAAATTGGTGTGATTGACTGCTGAAGTGGTATCTATTACACCATCCGTTCTATTCACCACTAATCACCCCACATGCCAAGGGCAGCAATAAATGCAAGGGAATGCATGGTTAGCGATTCTTGACATACTTTTGATCCATCCTAAATACCTTTCAAGTAACTGATCTGATGTCCATGACCTGGGGCCGGAGTCTACTTGTTATCCCTTTAAGGGTGTATAATACTACATTAATGCACCTTGCCCAAGGTTCTGTATGATGCCTGTTTGGTAATTCACCTGTGCTGCATTAATGCATCAAGCTGACCAATGGGCCTGAAATAATCTCGGAGGATCGGCATGACACTCAATTGAAATGCTTTAAAGCAGATTTACCATTTTCATTGGCATGGTACACTCCTGCACTAGCAGCCCTTGAAGTGTTCACCTCATTGTACTCTGTACAATGTTCAGCTTCAAGATTGATTGCTTTCAATAGCCCATACCTACATCTATTAACATTTACTTGATGAAATGTGAGCAAACAGGGAGAGGGGGTATTTGCTTTCCAATCTGCTGGGTGTGCGAGTCATTGACTCTTGGTGAATGAAGTTTAGGCTATTTCCATTATGGCTAGTAGACCAGTGCATAGTAGAGGTATTATATAACCTGGGAGGCATTTCTCAATATGGTGTGACTAGATGCACCAACTAGGACTAAGAACAGCTTGAATTGCACAATGCAATAGTGCCAAATACTGCAAAGGGGACTGGGGGAAATACACTGAGCTCCAAGGATGTAAGAGTGATGATGACATTACAATAATATTGCTCTGTATTGTTTAGTCAGTTGGAATGACAATTATGCAAATAATTATATCAAATACCTATACCTAGCCCTAAATATTATATCAAATACCTATACCTAGCCCTAAACTGAAAAAGAAATTACTGTTCAATCTACCATGGATCCTCGTAAAACTGAAGAGTGGACCAGCATAAAGCAAAAGCATTGCATCAGTGTGGTTTTTACCAAAATTCCCAGTACAGAAGGAATCTCTGTGAAAATCAGATCTCTGGCAACTTAGGGATGAGGAATACACCATTATTTTCACCAATTTTTTTTTTGCAGTGTATGATTCCGTGCATGTAACACATGAAAAGTGCAAACCACCTTGAGCCGACGTGTTCTGCCCTTGGCCATTTCCTTTGCATTTTCTAATGTCATGCCCTCAAAGTTAATTTTTAGGGGTTTTCAATCTGATTAATCTTTGTCAAGTGATATTTCTTGTGGTCAGTTCTTCTAGGGCTTCTGGTTGGTGTGCCTTCATTCCTACTGCATATCCGAACCACGTTTTCCTGATGCATATCTGGTGTTTTGTTATTCCTGTCTGTTTGTTTGTCCTATCCAGCGGTCATGCACTGTTCTCGTGCAGAGCCCCCAAATTGTTATCTCAATTCTATTCCTGGGAATGGTACAACTTGGAGGGTGCAGTCACAGGATTGCAAAACTAACTGTCTTTGATGGTTTGAATCAATATATCATGCAAATTGTAAGGAATATACAGATGTGCTACTCAAAGTTGTAAAGGGACACGTTATCTGACATATGCAAGTAATATTCTCAGTTTGATTAATCAGAATGTGAATTCTAACGACATCTTAAAACATTAATATGCCATCCTTTTACCATACTAGTTATCTTCTGACTTTTCAAGAAAATCCATTATATCAAACAAAGGAATCAAACTGCTAGGTCCTTGTCTGTATGAGTGTCCAATGGTATGGGTAGTTTGTGTACAAATCTACATAGGATTGCCATGATATATGGCTGCAATGACCTTTTCAAGGCTAACTCATTCCACTTACCACCACTGCAATAATATGAAATGTATAGGGTTGGCGTTGTGCAGAAGTGTAAAGTAATGTATTAGGATTGGTTTCTTATCACAGACACCTAAAAAGTAGAATGAGGGTGTGCAGTTATATCTGTAATATTTTTTTATCAACCGAGGAGGTTGGGAAATCTAGACACCATCTGAAAAAAATACAGATCATTCTAACTCACTGCATAAATACTGGCACCGATAGCCTTATTTTCAAAACCAAACATGAGCTATATTTGTCTGTTTCACCATGATTTTCGGGCAAAGATATGGAAATTTTGAAAGAAGCTCAAATCACGATCTTTTAGACTTGTTTTATGATAATCAAATAATCAATGTTTTTTTAAGGGGCTTATGTGCAAAGCATAAGGACCTGAATTAATGTCAGTCTCTGACATCCAAGGCCTCCACCTGAAAGCTCTAGGCTAATAGAACAAGTCAGCTCTGCAGACAGAAACCACGTGCGTGAAGCCCACAGCGGTGACGGCATCATGGCCTTAACACTAATGGGAATTTCATTAGCTTTAGGCAGGTGATGATGGCTAGCCTCATTTTGAGTCCAATTAGATCATGAGGTCATGAGGTCAAATGCAGCGACAGTGGCCGCCCATCAGTCAGCTGTCAGTCAACTGTCAGTTTGTTTTGTTTAGATTCCATCAGGGCCTTCAACCTAAAACAGTGATGGTATCCCCAATTACATTAAGGCTAATATTTCATCAGTGCTGGCATGCTAAAAGCACATAGCTGAGTGACCACAGGGGACAACCAGTTTAGTGCAGTGCGGGACACAATTTAGCTTAACTACCAATCACGGGTTGTCCCGGGCGTAAAATAGCCAAAACCGGGTGTCATAACACTAGCAAATGAAGAAACACATATTGTGACTTTCCAATAGCCTGAACGTGATGGTGAAAACACTGGTTATCTGAGGTGGTATCTATTACACAGTCTGTTCTATTGGTAACTAATCAGTGAGCCCCCCAGGTCACCAATAAGCCCAGGAGCTTAATTCAAAACATCCTGGGATCACGACCCCAGCGATCTTAGGAATAAATCAGCCTTATCCTATTAAGCGATCTTAAGAGTTGGCTGGGTTCACATATCCTAGCCAGCACTAAGATCGCATCGATCTTAGCCTCAGCCCTCCTACACTATTCCAAGAAGAACTGACTAGGCACAGGGGTGAGAGTCCCAAAATAAAGGAATAGCTGTGGAGTCACTCTTCTTCACAAGAGTGCTTATACCATCGTTCCCCGTCCCCATATGGGCTAACAAAAGAGCACAGGGTGCAGTTGACCCCCTACAGTATTCAAGAGTTGTTCCCATGAATGTATGATTTATGCTTGCCTATTAGAAGCATTGTGCCCTCCCCCCAGGACAAAGAGAGTGAAGGGAAGAATTACCTTACAGTGCACTTAACGCATGAGTAGCCCTAAGAGCCCTCAAGGACACTCAGCAAACGTCCTGCCTCCCCTCTTTATGTATGCAGCAGGCTATTCACTCTTTCGATCAGGAGTGTTCCCTGTAAGTGCTCTTGTACTCAGGTGAAACCACTATGCATTTCTTTCAATAAGATCGCAGTGATCTTAGTGATGGAAATGGAATAGTGAAGTGATCCCAGGACTAGCTATTCTGGACAGGCCTGCAACCACTGCATTACATAGGGTAGACCAGCCAGGTCTTATGATATGTGCCTACACTAAGATCGCTGGGGTTGGGATCCCAGGATGTTTTGAATTAAGCTCCAGATGAAGTACATGGATAGTAATTCAGAGTCAGCTCTCGAGCCACAGTAAATTGCCTTTCAAGCTATTCTCCTCAATCCCCAAGCAGTGGCCAGTGGGCTACTTGTCATCTAATTGTACCCAATACAATGGCTACAAGCTGGAGGACCTGTACTGATTTTAGATAGCAACATTTCTATTAGAATGCCCATTGAAATGTCGACTCCATTGTTGAATGTTTCGGTCCTGGCTGCTTATAAATCTTTTAGTTGAATAGGTTTTGCATGAAGACCCTATAGATATATTTATCAAGGAAGATGATGCAAAATGCAGATAGGCGTACCAACATAAAATAACTTTACTTTCAGATCAGCTTTCAATGTAAAAACGAAAGTTTGATGGAGAATCCATTACAAGTCATACTATTGATATCATAATCTCTTCACCAGGAAGAAATTGGAATATGAAACGGGAGAAAATATAGACTATTTAGTCAAATCATGCCTCACTATTATGGAAAATTGACTCTTGAAATCAATCTGCAATAATATCACTCATTATGTATGACTGGTCCCTGTCATACCACTTAGCCTAATATCTATAATTCAATATTAAATGTAGTTATTTTTCTATATCTGTTAAACTGATGTAGTCAGGGGTTCTGAACAGAAGATGTGATGGGTTGATAAGTACCTGTCATATTTGACCAGGGATCTGTTAACTGATTTGCTAGATCCCTTGCATTGATGCTGCCAGTCGACTGACAATTATGAAAGTATGCGTGCGTAAGGTTGCACCCAGTGTGTGGTAGTAGTTACTTGATTGGGGCAAGATGTGAACATGGTGATTTAAAAGTGTCATTTGAAAGGATGGAATTGGAAACTTATGGATTTTTTCTAGTCAGATAATGATATTGAGCATCTGGGGACCCTAGAAACATCAGAATCCTCTTTAGGTCCATTTTCAACCATCGGATATGTGTGCTCTATCGGCCTATAGCCCCACTCCCCCACCCCCACATCAGCTGATTTCTGCCATGTAGTTCAAATGGAGGGAGATGGCTCTCTGTCAGCTGATGGAAGTACCTATTAGCTGATAGGGCTACCATATCAGGCAGTGGAAAATGGTCCTAATGGAATAGTGAGTTCACTGTGGTGGCCGTCCAGTATTATAGACGCTGTGCAGACAGCATGAGGGTGAGCATAATGCTTTTGATATTGAATGCCATGGAATAATGCCATTTTTGCAGCCAGGTGCCTGTGTAAACTATTTCCACTCAATGCCTATTTAATACACTGTAAACAAATGTCAGAGAACTTGATACGGGGTATCTGAGTTTGATGGCAGTTACCGCTAGAATGAGACACAATGTTTGGAAAAGTGCCCTTTTATAGTGGTTGTCACCTGACCCGGATTGACCAATCACAATCAGTGTTGATTGTGTTGCGTTGTTACAGAAGAGTGGTTGCCATGATGATTGGTAACCGGGCTTCTGATTGGTCCTCATCACAGTGTGATTAATTTGAGGAACTGGGCGGTTTTCACTGTAAACTAGTGTTGAAATCTTTGTCTAGACATTGCCTGAGATCCATTGCTATCTTAATAGAAATTCCTTGCACCAACATACTGCCATCTGGGACTTCATTCTAGAAACTGCACTGGTTCACTGCAATACAATTACAGTTGATCAGTGTTCAGTTTTACAAAGATCCTGAGTGGATTCAATGGTTAGTTTCAAGAGTGTAGCTATGCCATTAAGTATTCAAGTTGCTGTTGTGAGGATATCTCACACTTTAGGATGGTTTCATTTGATAATAACCCATTTCCTGAGCTAATCGTAAAGGAGAGCTGCCAATTAAGTCCAACAGTTAAGGTTGTATCTTGTTACATGCTTGTAATTATCTGAATAGCAGCGGAGGATGAGATTAATCACAAATGACTGAACATGATTTCCCCATTTGTGAGTTAATGGCAGAACCCTGATGAATTCCGAATTGCAGAACCTAAGTAAGTTATTAAGCCATTTAAGGTTCCCTAATACATCATTCCTATTGGTAACCATAATGCATGAATGCAACCCTGCTGAGTAACAAGCCCGGGTTACATTCACACAGCGTGATGACACTATTGGGTTGAAATGGGAAGCAATATTCACATGGGCATCCTGTGAAAATAAGAGTGTTAATCGCACAGGATTTCTGGTACAGAAACTTCTGGTAAACAGAACAAAACTAGCTATTTGGGAAACGAGACTGCAAAACAGTTACAGTTAGTTTGGGAAACAGGACATGATTAGCTTATTATTGGCAGGTGGGGATATAGATATTTCATACACAGAACAAAATACACCTGGCACCTCTGGGTGTGAACAATAGCTCCGTAGGATTGACATGACATACAAACGTAGCCCTTTTAAGATACTGCCCCTGAATGGTTAGATGTCCTAAAGGGTTAGCGATAAAGTCTTAAGGGCCCTACCCACTGAACAAGATCTCGCAAATTTCTCAGGAATGTCTCGAGTCCCGACTTGTGAATACAACAAGAATAGAGAACGTGAATTTCCCCGGATATTTGGACATGCCATAACATCTTACTCGAGAGAAAATTCTTGAGTCTAGATCTCAAGAATTTCTCAGGAATTTGTTGGGAAAGACTAAGGATATGTCTCGTATTTCCTAAAAGTGAACAGCTAAAATGATAGGATCATGTCCAACTTTCCTTTCTTCTATCCAAGTGGTTCGATAATGGACTTGTGGATGGCTGAATCATTCAATAGGGTGGGAGGCACAGACCATTTCCCCCTCACTGTTACAATAATGGTTACTCCCTAAGGATGACATAGGGACATCTGTAACCGTGGGTGTGGGCATGTCTTGTACTTCCTCAAAGTGAACAGCTAAAATGATAGGATCGTGTCCAACACTTTCCTGTCTTCTATCCTTGTGGTTCACAATGGCTTCGGGGATGGCTAAAATAACATCTCATGCATAGTGAAGGAAAATACAATTCTTAATGTGTATTAGATGTGAGATGAAAAGAGAGCACAACTGTTTGTCTAAGGTGGAGGGAGAGAGAGGTTTTATGTTTACTATAATGATAATAGAAGAATAACAAAATATGATAAGAATGGCTCTACATGTAAATGTGACCTCATACTACCTCCCTCTTCTCTACTGTATTTCCTCTGCTTTGCAAAAAAGAGCTGTGAGGAGGCTCCTTGTATTCAGGTTAGTAGATTGTAGTAGTATTTATGTTTTTCCCCTCCTCCAAGAGCTAGAGGCCAAATCCATTCTACGCTTACATCTTTGATATTTTAGGGATGTACTGGATGTTGGTTTAGTGTAATAGCCAAATTGAATAATGTGTCGGCTTGGTGAAGAATCCGCTATAGTGTTGCATCCCCTTTGTGGGCAGTGCAGTGTTAAGCCTAATCCAGGGAATGCGATATATCTATTAGTTATGACCCCAGACCGAAGGGATTTAAGTGATAGAATGTAGTTGAGTATATTCAGACCAAATCTTGTTTTCTTTTTCCTTGTCCCAGGCTATTGAGTAGGCGTGGGTATTATTGGTACCTTAAGGGCCTTTCTCTCCTGGTGGATTGAGTATGAACCTATTTTCACATTGATGAAGGAAGCTTTCCTGCACATTATCTACAGGTTGTTAGTGAAATTTCAAAACACATGAGGGTCGTCATGATGCATGATTGCGGCCCTGGTGAGTAACTCATTAGGGCTGCATTCATGCATCATGATGACCAATGGGCATAATGCCTTAATGCATCAGCAGTTAAGGCAATCACATTGGTAGTAATCAGCATCCTTCATCATGGCAAGAAATATGGGGACATGTGTCTAATAGTCACTATGCAATCACCCACATAGGATTTAGAAAAGCAATCATGACAGTTCAGGCATTAGTGTAGTTTACAAGTAATAGGAAATTATTGTTTTTTTTAACAAATTTAAGGAATACACTGCAAAAAAGTAAGAATTCAATCTACTGGAGATCCTTCTAAAACTGCACAGTAAACGACTGTGACTACATCACTGTGTAGTCTTTAGGAAGAGCCCTAGGTGGCAGTACAGTAGTACAAGACATTCTGTCAAAATAACGACAGATGTCTAGCAACTTTGGGAAAAGGTTTTTGCCATTATTTCTACAATATTTCTTAACAGTGATATCTATTGTTATTTGTTATATTCATTAAACCCTTGCTATACAATAGCATAATCACTCAAGAATATTACAGAAACAGTGTATAAATCCAAAGCGAAACACATCTTCATATTTTTTTTCCCATTTGACCTTTGATAAGTCAGCAATACGGCTACCTCTGATATTGATGTACACACAATATGTGAAGTAAATGGAAATTCACAATAAGCTAAAAAAACACAAATCTACCTTTCTGCAGTACACAAATCAGTTTTAAAAACCAAAATGCACCTATACATTACTGAATGGCCTAAAGCATAGGAGAGAGAATATTAGCAGTAGAAAAAATGATTTACAAACATGACCCCTTTAAGGGGTGCTAATGGAGGAGAGCATCATTCCTATTGGTCTGTATTTGTTTTCGTCTATTGGCAAAATTAATCACAACCTTGGGCGATTTTCATAGTATGCCTGAGATCATATAAGACTAATACATGTCCACAGTTAATACAGTTCCACCAGTGTTCCACCACCTTAGTATTGTTACTTTAGCTTTATATCTTTATAGCATTCATGAACCCGTCCATTGTAGGCAAGCGTTGCACCGTTGAATCCAGGGGAGTCCACAGTGCCATACCTCTGTGGCAGGGGATTTTATCATATATGTCCTTTTTTAGCGGGTTTGCTTCATTTTTAACCTGAGATTGTCCCTGAGCACTCTTGCTGGGGTGATGATATTCTCCTGGTCTCGATATTAGCCATCAGTGTCATCATGATGAATCAATTAAGCATCATGTCAACTGTCTGAGTGTATCATGCAAATATCCAAATTGCTGACTGGGTATTGATGAAGCCCTTGAGAGTAGGCTCACCAAGGCTGCATTAATGCATCATGATGACTAATGAGTAATAATCATCAATGCAGTAGTGACACTTCAATCGTTCGATCAAATATTAAGTTCTCACTATACTATCTCACAGTCAAAGAACCAAAGAAATAACCAAAAATAGAAAATATATAAATGCTAAAAATAAGAAGAAATCAAAGGTATAATGAATACCAATTGCATATAGCTACTGTAATGACTACTCTTACTGGACACTGAGTATGTTGCCTAATCTTGGAAAATCTAGTAATGGTTGTCGTATGGTTATCGTGTGCTGCAATGTCATTGTTTGTGGGAGCTGTTTTAACGACTACACCCATTGAAATCTTTAATGCTTATTTGCCGGAGTCACTTAATAACTACATACTTCAAATCTTGTATTGTCTTAATCTATACTAAATGTAATATGTAATGAAGCATGTGCTAGAGCCCGCTTTACCCTGTTATCCGCTGTGTCACTGTTGATTGGCCATTAAGTCCTATAGTAGTCTTGTTTTTGTGTACATAATACATATTTTCTCTACCTGTTTGACCTCATTTCATCATGTACATTCATATATGTCATAATGTGAAAATAACCGGATTTGTAACAGATGAATTGGATGAGGAATCACCTTTATTGTCATTATCCACTTTTGTTAAATTGTGTCGGACAATAAAATTAATTTTCAAACCTCAAAAAATATTCTGATCCAATTGATGAAATTCAAGGCAAGAGGGAAAGAAATATATTTTACTTCTCAATATCCAGTCTGGGAGTCATTGACTCTGGGTGAATGAAGTCTGGTCTATTTCCAAGTAGAGGCATAGAGAGGACACCAATGCATACTAGTGGCCTCATTGGCCCCTTCCCATATGTTACTAGACTTATAGAAGAGGCACTTTACAACCTCCATGATAATAGTTGGCTCTGTATAGTTGAGAGATAATGAAGAAGGTGTTGCTTAACCATAAGTTAGCAAGAAGGTTTTATGGGTATAAATGCGGTGATCTAATTATGAATTAAGTATTGGCATGTTAGCCTGGCCATGGCAGGGGTAGACACTAATGCCCAGGGGGGCAAAGACATGTGATTTTAGGTCAGTACCCCTATCTAAAGAGCCAGTTTAGCCTGCAGATCTTCGCATATACATAGTTCTTATGGGAATGTGGGCTCCATTGGCCAAAGCCCAAAAGCCCTATTGTCTCTACCATGGTACGGTAAAGGGGTACTGGCCATTGGTCGTCATGATGCACCAATGACGTGCTGTTGAGGCTGCCTGCCAGCACTTCATTGCAACATCATGCCAACACTTTTGGAGTGTCTTGATCCTATAAGGTTGGCATGATGTATGAATGTAGCCCTGGAGGCCATTTCTTAACACACTACGACTGTTGTCCTTTAAATCATAGTGAGAACCTAATAATTTGGCCATAACAGTACCATGCACTAGTAGTCCCCAATGTCTGCACCAGTATGACTGCCTTACTAAACCTTATGTAATTACTGCATAGCTGCTAATCGTAGTGAGCAGTCGTAGGGCAGTTCCTATGATAGCCTGGCTTATTCGTGGTAGTGGCTGTGTTCAGTTGTAGTACATTGTGAAATGGCCTCCTGGCGACTTACGTGTCTGTGTACTTACAAGGACTAGGATGATTACAATCACTCTACAGCTCCAATCAGGTTAACATAGCTAGCATCATATAATTATCAAACCCTAAACTGCAATACATCTGAAAACTTAACCTTTAAAATGTACGATTTATTGGTCTACATGTCAATGTTTGGATCCAATACATATATGGAGTACCCAGGACTGTTGTCTAAAATATGACATAGCTGGATGGCATGGTGCATGGAAAGAACGTCCCATCGGGATGGCTTCACTAATTAAAATCTAGTAATATAATATCAACAGCTTTAGCGACTAGGGTCACCCTCAGCCATATAAGCATCATGAAGAGAAACTTGGACTAGTGATCTACATTACATGTTTATTGTAAGGTTTTCAATTTGTGAGCTGTCAAGGGGCGCAACTAACACCAACAACTGCAGTAGATTTCCATAAGATATATTACGACCCCCTGCCACCATGCATGCTGGGAAGGCCTCATTTAGAGACCACTGGTGACACCTAGTTATCTAGTTAGGAATGATTGATTGGACAGATAGTTGTGTAGGTGGAGAGATGTTACAACACTGTATTACTATGGGTGCTTGTGAGAAGGGGAGTTATGGGAGATATGACATAGATTGAACAGTAGTGCAAGCACCTGTGTTCCCTGCATTTTTACTAAAGGTTATCTAAAATTATATAGAGGTCGATAATACATTAATGCATCATGCCAATAGGTTCCAATGATGCATTAATGTTGCCCAGATTTAGCCCAGATAGGAACGATTTCCCTTAAAGTCATTTGCACATAGTATCCCTCTCAGGGAAAGCGTGTCAGTGCCTCAGCGGTGAGGTGTATGTAACACACAGCGGAGCTTCATTAAAGGAGGGCTGTGGGATCCTTAAACTCCCTTCTTCTAGTAGAAATCTTCTTATAACTGAGGTTAGGGTAACCAACTCCTACTTGGAGAGGTAATTTTCAATAGAAATGCGTAGTGAAAAGAGCTTCAATGTGTCATCATGCCAAAGAAAAGAAAGGTGCACTAGGCCATATTATGGTGATCCCATGTAGGGACCTAGGGGATGATAAATGGGCTATAGAGGTGGCCCTACAGTGGTATGAATGAAGTGATTCAATCTCCGGTTGGCAGAAATTTCGCTCCGGGCACTCACTGTATCTCGCAAACCTTCCTCATCACTCGACTATGGGCGAAATTTGCCCATTATGCATGGAAAATAATGTCTGACTAACACAATGTCAAAAGTGATTTGAAATGATGTACCATTAAAAAGTGGAGGGAAATAAAGCAGTAAAAGCTACACATGACCCATCTAAATGTGAAAATCGAGGCGTCATGGGAGTACTATATTTCGTGGTGGATGCAGTTGACGAAGCTGTGGGGCATATCGTAAACATAGCGCACGTGGGTACACAAACCGTCAACATGTCGTTTGAGGGAGATGTCGAGCTGTCGCTCCAATCTTACAATTTACAGTCTGGGAAAGACTTTCAGTTGAAGCCAGAGCAGCGAGATTGTCTAAAGTACCTCTATGAAGGAAAAGATGTAATTTCTCATCTGCCAACCTCATACGGTAAGGGAGTGGTCATTATTTATCAAACAGGGGGGTGGTGGGTTTTCACGTGGACGCGCGGAAATTTTTTACGCCCCCCCTCGACAGAAGTCAAACATTTTTGCGCCTCCCGCACCGGAGGCGCGGAGAGTTTTCGCACCCCTCTTTGATCTATAGTAGTGTGCAGGTTTTTTTGCTAAAAATAGGGTGAATTTTTTTAGCCCCCCCTCAAGAGGTGTCTAAATCTTTTTAGCCCCCCTCGGGAGGGGTCTGAAAATTTTACGCCCCCCCTCAAACCCTCCAGCCCCCCTGTTGATAAATAATAACCACTTCCTAAGTGAAATTTGCTTTGGAATTCCCACGGAAATGTGTCACTGGCACTGCATCAGTGCATGACTAGAGGCTCCTATTATCGGCAGGGCCCTATTATCAGCAGTTTTGATCAATCTGAGGTCCTAAACCAAAGTTTTCCTTCATTCTACATGCACTAGTGCCTCTCTTTTTATGATTTCAAGATTTTTTGGGAAGAATATTTATTCACAGATGCTGATAATAGGGTCCTTTGGTCTATTTTGGAGCCTATTATCGGCACCCCTTTCAAATAAATGGAATTAAGACATAGAATTCAAAACAGACCTAAATATATTAAAAGAGGCCATAAATATGTGTCCATACCCTTTTCTATTAACTCATAGTTGTGTCAATGGACCATTCTGGGTATTATTAATATTTTTCATATTTACTAACTTCTTCGCCATATAAAGCCTAAGCTCTGCTCACGATCCACACTCAACAATCTCCTGTATTCCCCAACAGGAACCAGGATCCATAAGTTATCACAAATCCACTTCCTCCATGAGACTCTGTGACATAAGGTATACGGATGTAATAACATTCCAATCATATCTACACCCACACAGCCCCGCTGGAGGAAGTGCAATCCACCTGTGGTGCCATATTTGGAATGAGAGAATATTTCACAATCTCCTCTCAATTCTCATTAACATGATTTACCCACAGGTGGCAATCTCTCTCTACGACACGTGTCTCTATTTTATTGAACCACGTGTATAGAATATTTCACAATACTGTGAGCTGCTCAAGCCCTTAATATAAAAGACAGCTTGAGCAGCTCCCAATCATCTCTCCCAACTTACACCTTACACCTATACCTAGAACTTGCGACAGGTTGAGCTATAGGATCAGAGGCAGAGCTTGGATATTGGCGAGTGCTATCATTGTTACCATCTTTATGAAACACTTATGTCAGCTATGCAATAAAAGGATCAAATGAACTTCTCTGGATTCCGTGTATATTCACTTCACCACTTGTAACGGTCCATTGACATTTGAGCACATTTCTGCACAAAAATATGTTCTAAACATTCATGAAATATCAATTATCTTGATAATCGAGGCAATTATAGGCTGTAAGGGATTTGACCCAGATAAGGGAGTGATCATGTTTTAACAACGGGGGGGGGCTTGTGGATTTGAGGGGGGGATCAGAATTTTTTCAACCCCTTGACCAGGGGGGTCAGAATTTTTTTTAAAACCTCTGATGGGGGGGTCAAAATAATTTCACCTGTATTCAGTGGAAAACCCTGTGCATTACTATAGGCTAAAAGGGGATGTTCGCGTGCGATTTTTGTCCCTTATGGGGGGGTTGAAAAAATTTCACCTGTTTTCAGTGGAAAACCCTGTGCGTCACTATAGGCTCAAATAGGGTCAGCCTGATGCTCCGATTAAAGGTAAAAATAAACACTTCATACTTGAAATTATCACCAGGGTCTATTTTAACGCTGGTCTAACATATACCATGGTGTGAAAATGAGGGGCAGTGTGAATTTTAGAACTGGACTTATCTTGGTTCCCATGGAAATCTACTGATAAGGGCACAGGTGTGTGGGGACAGGTGGGTGAGTTGGAGAGCATTATTAATGTTAGTCCTAACAACCTGATTATCTATAATTTCTTAATGTTGCAACATAATTTCTACTAATATCCATGTCTGATCCAAGCTAATACATTGTCCGATCTTGAGGGAGTGATAGATTTCCCAGCAAAATTGTGCACTAGCCCTGGGGTGCATAAGTGCAGAGCAGTGGTAATTTTAGCACTGGGGTGGATTGGGTAGTTTGAAGCTTTACACTGGTGCATTTGCCTCATCATTGGCAATTTTTAGCACTAGGGTATCTTTTAGGGATGGTCTTGCATACACCACAATGTGATTGACAACCAACAGGCATGATCCACTCATGTGTCAGCAGACGTTAAACCATATACCTTATTGCCCCCCTGTACCATGTTCAGCTTCAAGATTAATTGCCTTCAATTGTCCATACAATTAACATTCACTTAATGAATTGTGCGGCAACAGACAGAGGGATCGGTTTGGTTTCCGATCCACTTTCAGTGAGTCATTGACTCTTGGAAAAATGAAGCTTAGGCTATTTCCATGGTGGCGACTAGACAGGGTACCAATGCATACTAGTCGCCTCATTACAAGTGTAACTAGACTGTAAGAGAATCATTATATAACCTCCCAGAAGGCATTTCTCACCATGGTGTGACCAGATGAAGACACTGGGGCTCAGAACATCTCCAATTATACAGTGCAATAGTTAGAGAAAAGACAACGACTTTCTTCACATGGAGACTGTCTGTTGTTCTATAATAGCTGAATGCATCTGAGTGCATTATAGACAACAGTCAAGATGTGAAGAAAGAGATGTCTTTTGTCTTTATAAAACATTGTACATTTCGTTCTGAACAATCAAGTACAAAATCAAGGCCTGTCTAGACCAATTAATGGTGCTTGACTGGTTTATAACTGTGGTGACCTTGCTCAGGTGTGCTCTGCACTCCTAAAATGCACTCAAGGTCAATTCTATCAAGCAGCAGGGCATTATCTGCCATTTTATAATATCAAACACAGCACAGAAGGCTGGGAGAAATGCACTAAGCTCCTTAGAGGTAAGAGTGGCTAGACAGTAATTATTCTGGAAGGCATTTCCCAAGCTGGTATGACTGAATATGGTCCTCAGAATTAGATTGGGTGTTCTAAGGAAATGACTACTCTGTATGATGAGCACTTCGTGGTAATTACATGTATAGGGTTTGATAGGACTGTAGGTTGCTGCTTTTATGCTTAATATAGCTTTGGAGTAGGTGCGCTCTTTTCATAGCAAGTCATGCTCTGCTCCACATGCTTACTTCCACGTACTCAGTTTGTTACACGCAAAACCCCCAAAGTTGTCAATTTTTCACCTTAATTTCCTCAAATTTACAAAGGAATGGGAAGCAGGACCGGGCTGCAGTCACCATCGCTAAGAAAGTAGGTGTGCCATAGTTTTACTTACCAATTTATTACACGATTTCTGTGACTCAAGGTGCTTCTTCTGGATGTCTCCATTCCAATATTCACGGAAGTCTGACTTTCATTTCCTGATTCATTTTAAACCAGTGAGTGTTGGGGACACAAAGTTGCTTGTCTGTTAATGATAATTATTTGATTTCAAGTTCATCACCACCTTTCCTGAGAGTTCAGTAGAGGGGTTAAGATATGAACGTGTACGGCAACGCGTACATGTAACGCCATAGGTCATGTGGGGGGAATCCCAGGCTGGTAGTACAGAACCTGTAGGCTAGAGGTTTTGGACCTGTAAACCCCACTCTACACGTAGTGCAGCTACCTGTAGGAAAACTGGCTGTATATATGCATTATATATGTATAAAACCTAGTCTGAATATGCACTTTTACTTGAAGGGTCTTTAGCTACCTACACTGCATGAATGCTGTCTGTGGGATAAGTATAGTAGAATGACAGCCCATTGCCCACTCACCTGGAACCATGTGCTACAACCCTAGCAGGTCTAACATATGAAGGAATTATCTGAACTGCCTTACCTGTACCTGTACTGGAACTAGACGGAACCATTGCTAAAAGGAGCGATGGCAAGCGGTGGCACTGGTGTTGTAGTGGTGGAACTTTCAGAGTAGTTTCCCAAGCCCCCAATAAAAACTGGGTCCCTAGTCTTATGTGGGGATGGTCTTTGATATCTTAACTCTAAGACCTTCCTACTTGTTGTGTATTGTTTTGAAATGTAACATCATATGCCATGCCTTTGCTTTTTGTAACCTGATTTCTAGAACTCAGTCAGACATGTTGGGCAAGGTGGCAAGTGCTGGTTCCTGGTCAGTCTGACTGTTGTCTTTGTAGTGGTACAGGTGGGAGGGACACAAGGTCCCTCTGGTGAGTAAAATATGAACTGTAAAGGCCTGCCACCTAGGGACCATCTAGGGACAGGAAGTTCAATCCCAACTTGTTGGATGAGATGTTTTGTTGACATTTGAGACATGTGTGATCAATTCCAACCCACAGGGAGGATATATTGACAATTATAAATTATCACAGTAAGTAGGACAGCTTCATAAAGGTCAAAACAAGACAGGGGTCTACTTTAATTAATGCACACAGGCATCATTTGGCCACAAACTGCCCTCAAACCCATGGGACTTGGTTTCAGTGGACATCAATTGCTGGGCCTCTGAATGAACATAACTAGGGCCCAGTTAGCTGGGTATACTGGAACCTGTACATCTAGCACTTGCCGTTCCTGTACAGGTATATGTACCTGAATCTTAACCGCTCTAATGTCCATTCTCTTGAGGCAATATCTTGTGATTCTGCACGTAGATCCATTATATCAAACAAATGAATTATACTGCTAGATTCTAGTTTGTATGAGTAGGCATCCAATGATATGAGTAGTTTGTGTACAAAACTGCGAATATATACATATGACTGACATATTTTATGGCTGTATGACCTTTTCAAGGCCACCTAATTCAACTCACCATAGTGTTTTACTGTAATGATCTGATGATTCACCATACAAACATAATTATAGTGGTAGCATTGTACATGAGTGTAGACCAAGGTATGGGAATTGGTTTCTCACCACCGACCATTGAAAAATATGATGAGGGCGTTTTTATTTATAATCCTTTTTTTTCTACCCAGAAGGTTGGGAAATTTAGACCCAATTCTGAATTTCATCTGACTAGAAATCCATAATTTTGAAGTTTAGATGCTTTAGACTTGAAAACATTGGGTAACTACAAAACACCCCCATCACTGCATAAATTTTACAAGCACTGACATTGATAGGGAACATCCCTAATTTTGTCTGATCTCCCATGACTTTGAAGACAGAAAATTGAAAATAATCGGAAGAAAACACCTTAAACATGAATTTTCATATGTGCATGGTACTAAGACACCAATTATTTATAGAGTGGGCCTATGTATAAAGTATGGAGACCAGGAGATTAATTCAAAACATTCTACCATCAGTCTCACAGTGATGGTAGGATTTTCCAACCCTATTGATTTATCTGATGGTAGGATGAGACTAGCTTGCATTGACGCAGGCAGTGCTACTAATTTTATTTGTGGTAGCCTGAGCCCTGCATACATTATACCAAGCAGAACACACTGTCCACAGTGGCAAGAGGGCCAAATATTAGTCAATAGCTGTGGAAAGACTCCTTTTCACAAAAGGGCATAAACCATTGATCCCCTTTATCCTATGAGCTCTATTTATAGTGTGTACCGCCCCCCCCCCACCCTCACTGAGGGAGAACGGATCACTTGATAGGGCATGTAACACATGAGTGGCTGTTGGGAAGAGGATTAAACATACACCTAGTACTGTCACAATCCACTACTGATTTTTTTCACTGCCACAACCCTTGGTGGTAGGCTTGAGTAATCAAAAGTGAATAATCAACAGGACTTGCTGTGCCTGACTGGGCTACCACCTGTAAAACAGATAGGGTGGAATAACTAGGTCTTATTTAACAGGATTTTCCAACACTACCATTGCTAGGTGACTGATGGTAGAAAGCTTTGAATGAACCCCCTGGTATTATGGTGAGCTGATGTCCTGCACCTCAGCCTGTCAGTTCTAGGCTAATATAGCAAATTCTAGAGTGGTGTGGGAGACACTATAAATAATCGTTAACATATGATGTGAAATAGCTTTTCTTTCCTAGCTGAGGAAGACTTGCTATTCTTGTATTCCTTTTAGATCCGTGTGACATAGTTATAACTGGCATCAATAACTGTAAATAAAGTAGAGACATATATCTGTATATTACAAACCCCTGCCACCATGCATGCTGGGAATCTCTCATACAGAGACTAGTGGTGACACCTGGTTATCAAGATGGGAATGATTAACCTTTTAGAGAACTGTCAGAACATAAAGGGTAAATAGCTGTGCAACAATATGGTGTTAAACCGGGAGCTCTTGGTTACTGTGGGGCTTAGAAGATTTGGAATGTAAATTCTGCTGTAGTGTAGACATCTAATAGTAATACACACATGTCTTTTTTTCCATTTGACCTTTGAAAAGTCAGCAATACTGCTACCTCTGATATTGATGTATGCACAATATGTGAAGTAAATGAAAATTCACAATAAGCTAAATAAACACAAATCTACCTTTCTGCAATACACAAATCATTTGTAAAAACCAAAATGCACCTATACATTACTGAATGGCCTAAAGATGAATAGGAGAGAGAATATTTGCAGTAGAACAATTGATTTTACGAACATTGAGGGCTGCTAATGCAAGAGAGCATCATGCCCATGATGAATCAATTCAGCATCATGTCAACTCTCTGAGTGTATCATGGAAATATCCACATGGTCGACATGAGACAGGAATGCAGCCGTGGAGATTTTTCTTTTACCAGAGCTGCATTTATTCATGCTGAATGCCCATGGCCATGATTTACTATGGCACTTACGGCCCTAAAATGGTTCAGCTCAGTTGATGCAGTGATGCATCATGTCCATTGTGTGGCTTGATACACCCGTGAAGTGATGCTAGATTCTGCTGGCAAGCACTTCGTTAGTGCATCATGCAGGAGCATGTTGCTCCTATGGTAAAAAAACCTGTCAGTAGGTACCCTCTTTTCAAAAGAAGTCACACTCTGCTTCACCATTCAACTTGCACTCACCACAGTAGTCTGAAAAGTCACCTGCCTTGTTTAAAACAGAGAGAGAGAGCTGCACTATCAGTGCTGCAGGCATATAAGCATCATGAAAAGAAACTTGGACTAGTAAACTACATTACATTATTGTAAGGTTTTCAATTTGTGAGCTGTCAAGGGGCGCAACTAACACCAATAACTGCAGTAGATTTCTTTGAGATATATTACGACCCCCTGCCACCATGCATGTGGAGAAGGCCTCATTTAGAGACCAGTGGTGACACCTAGTTATCTAGTTAGGAATGATTGATTGGACAGATAGTTGTGTAGGCAGAGAGAAGTTACAACACTGTGGGTGCTTGTGAGAAGGGTGTAGGAGATATGACAATTCGAACAGTAGTGCAAGCTTCTGTGTTCCCTGCATTTTAACTATCTAAAGGTTATATAAAATTATATAGAGGTCAATAATACATTAATGCATCATGCCAATAGGTTGCCATAATGCATTAATGTTGCCCAGATTTGGCCATTTGCACATAGTATCCCTTCAGGGAAAGTGTCTCAGTGCCTCAGCGGTGAGGTGTATGTAACACACAGCGGAGCTTCATTAAAGGAGGGCTGTGGGATCCTGAAACTCTCTTCTTCTAGTAAGAATCTTCTTATAACTGAGGTAAGGGTAACCAACTCCTACTTAGAGAGGTAATTTACTATAGAAATGCGTAGTGAAAGGAGCTTCGATGTTGCATCATGCCAAAGAAAAGAAAGGTGCACTAGGTTACAGTAAAAAAGTGCTGGTGAGTTTACTTGTCAACAGTTCAGTTCCATATTATGGTGACTACATGTAGGGACCTAGGGGCTGATAAATGGGCTATAGAGGATCCCCTACAGTGGTATGAGTGAAGTGACTGTTCAGAGAACTATCTGCCAGATGATTTCGGCAGACACTGGCACTTGCTGCAGGAGTCTTTATTAGTGGGAGTCTTGCCCGCAAAGTTCAGTTCCTCCAGAGGACTCAGAAAGGTCACACAAATTTGGCTTCTCTGATCTACCAGTATTATCTAGCTGAGATTTTAGTTATCTGAGAAAAATCAAACAGAAGACTTAAATGGTGCGCCTAACTAAGATGGCTTAGGGAATAAATCCACTCTCATTCTTCAGCTGTTATGTCTTCTTGCTCGGAGATAAGTCTCACAATATGAGTGCAATCCGCTACAATGTAAAAAGTGTCATCAAAATAATGGTAAAATCTGTGTCCCATATTTGCCAGAGATCCATTAATATTTTGATAGAGATTCCTTCTATCACAGTGTGTACTGTACTACTTAATTGTAGAAACTATACTGCTTCACAGCAATGCAATTATAATGGTTCACCATTCAGTTTTCATATGGATTCAACAGGTATTGTATAGATTTAGCTCTTAAAGAGTGCATCAACACTGAGGTGTGAGCATGATGCATTCAGGTATCACGCCAATCAAAGGCCACAATAGATTGAAACACCGTGCAGCTCTTACAGGATTAAATTGGTGTGATTGACTGCTGGAGTGATGTCTATTACAGTCTGTTCTATTGGACACTAATCACCCAGCATGCCAGGGGCAGCAATTAATGTAATTGAATAGATGGTCAGCAATTCTTGATTCATGACAAACTGTTGATCCAAACATATATGCCTTTTGAGTGACCATCACCAGGGGCAGGAGTCTACTTGTTATTCCTTTAAGGGCTTATATTATATTAATGTATCACACCCATTGGTTTGTATGATGCCTGGCAAGTTACTTACCGGTATTACATGCATTTTATTGGGGCGTCATGCTGACCCTCAGAGGCTGTGTCAGCCAAATAGGGTCAGCCTGATGCTCCGATTAAAGGTCAAAATGAACACTTCATACTTGAAATTATCACCAGGGTCTATTTTAACACTGGTCTAAAATACACCATGGTGTAAAAATGAGGGGCAGTGTGAATTTTAGCACTTCGCTTATCTCAGTTACCATGGGGAACAACTGATAAGGGCACAGGTGTGTGGTGACAGGTGAGTGAGTTGGAGGGCTACAGCATTAAAGCCAGTCCTAACCAGGTCTGAGCCGAGGCTGACAAGTAGCCCTACACTTTGAATATTCCCTGTACTCAAAAGTATCAACATGCACACATCTACGTACAGCCTAAGAATGATTCCCAGGGCCATTTCTGGCCCTGCTTCCCTGTGATCACTGGACCATGACCACCCTTTTGCTGGTGTGTACCCAAGCAGAACATGAGTTGATGTTACTGTGTGGGTGGTACTGAGGTGTGAGTCCAACCCCCATCCCCCTATCCTTATATACTGTACTCTAAGAGAAGCCACATTTAATCATGTTTTATCTCAGAAAATTGTTAATTTCTTGATAAGGAGAGTTCATATCTTATACATTTTAGAATTTTCCTGTGGAAAAGACTCAGAGCTTTTACATGGGCTAAGTGTTTTCTTTAGGAAATTTAACACAAAAATCGGAAATAGGTTTTAGTTGTACCTACAGGTAACTTTTATGGTCACCTGGTGACAAAATCCATGATTTACTTTATATATATTGTAATTCTTTATGCTGAGTCTGTTCCCGGGTAAATAAATATCCCTCTCTTATGTAGTGCTATTACCAAACTAATAAAAGTAATAGAACATGGTGGAAAATACACATTTTATGTCACTTTTATGTAGTAACTAGATCTGTCCCTTCAGGTCTAGAAATGGCCAAGGCCATGCACCTATGGCTGGAGCCATAAAGAGTGCAGTATCCGACCTGCTAACAACCTGTTTATCTATAATTTCTTAATGTTGCAACATAATTTCTACTAATATCCATGTGTGATCCAAGCTAATGCATTGACCGATCTTGAGGGAGTGATAGATTTCCCAGCAAAATTGTGCACTAGCCCTGGGGTGCATAAGTGCAGAGCAGTGTTAATTTTAGCACTGGGGTGGATTGGGTAGTGTGAAGATTTACACTGGTGCATTTTCCTCAGCATTGGCAATTTTTAGCACCAGGGTATCTTTTAGCAATGGTCTTGCATACACCACAATGTGATTAACAACCAACAGGCATGATGTACTGATGTGTCAGCAGACGTTAAAGCATATACCTTATTGCCCCCTGTACCATGTTCAGCTTCAAGATTAATTGCCTTCAATTGTCCGTACAATTAACATTCAATTGATAAATTGTGAGGCAACAGAAAGAGGGATTGGTTTGGTTTCCAATCCACTGTCAGCGAGTCATTGACTCTTGGAAAATAGTGGCGACTAGAGAGGGTACCAATGCATACTAGTTAGTGGCCTGATTACAAGTGTAACCCCACTGTAATAGAGGCATTATATAACCTCCCAGAAGGCATTTCTCTACATGGTGTGACCAGACAAAGACACTAGTGCTCAGAACATCTCCAATCATACAGTGCAATAGTTAGAGAAAAGACAACGACTTTCTTCACATGTTTGTTGTTCTATAATAGCTGAATGCATCTGAGTGCATTATAACCAACAGACAGTCAAGATGTGAAGAAAGAGTTGTCTTTTGTCTTTATAAAACGTTGTACATTTTGTTCCGAACAATCAAGTACAAAATCAAGGCATGTCTAGACCAATTAATGGTGCTTGACTGGTTTATAACTGTGGTGACCTTGCTCAGGTGTGCTCTGCACTCCTAAAATGCACTCAAGTTCAATTCTATCAAGCAGCAGGGCACTATCTGCCATTTTATAATATCAAACACAGCACAGAAGGCTGGGAGAAATGCACTAAGCTCCTTGGAGGTAAGAGTGGATAGACAGTAATTATTCTGGAAGGCATTTCTCAAGCTGGTATGACTGAAAATGACCCTCAGAATTAGATTGGGTGTTCTAAGGAAGGACTACTCTGTAAGATGAGCACTTCGTGGTAATTACATGTATAGGGCTTGATAGGACTGTAGGTTGTTGCTTTTATGCTTAATATAGCTTTGGAGTAGGTGCGCTCTTTTCATAGCAAGTCATGCTCTGCTCCACATGCTTACTTCCACGTACTCAGTTTGTTACACGCAAAACCCCCAAAGTTGTCAATTTTTCACCTTAATTTCCTCAAATTTACAAAGGAATGGGAAGCAGTACCGGGCTGCAGTCACCATCGCTAAGAAAGTAGGTGTGCCATAGTTTTACTTACCAATTTATTACACGATTTCTGTGACTCAAGGTGCTTCTTCTGGATATCTCCATTCCAATATTCACGGAAGTCTGACTTTCATTTCCTGATTCATTTTAATTCAGTGAGTGTTGGGGACACAAAGTTGCTTGTCTGTTAATGATAATTATTTGATTTCAAGTTCATCACCACCTTTTCTGAGAGTTCAGTAGAGGGGTTAAGATATGAACATGTACAGCAACGCGTACATGTAACGCCATAGGTCATGTGGTGGGAATCCCATGCTAATAGTACAGAACCTGAAGGCTAGAAGTTTTGGACCTGTAGACCCCGCTCAACAAGTAGTGCAGCTACCTGTAGGAAAACTGGCTGTATATATGCAATATATATGTATAAAACCTAGTCTGAATATGCACTTTTACTTGAAGGGTCTTTAGGTACCTACACTGCATGAATGCTGTCTGTGGGATAAGTATAGTAGAATGACAGCCCATTGCCCACTCACCTGGAACTATGTGGTACAACCCTAGCAGGGCTAACATACAGGGCTAACATACATTTTCTTGAGGTTCTATCTTGTGATTCTGCACGTAGATCCATTATATCAAACAAATGAATCATACTGCTAGATTCTAGTTTGTATGAGTAGGGATCCAATGAAATGAGAAGTTTGTGTACAAAATGCATATATATATATATATATATATATGACTGCCATATTTTATGGCTGTATGACCTTTTCAAGGCCACCTAATTCGACTTACCATAGTGTTTTACTGCAATGATCCGATGATTCACCATACATGCATAATTATAGTGGTAGCATTGGACATGAGTGTAGACCAAGGTATGGGCATTGGTTTCTCACCACCGATTGGCGTTTTTATTTATAATCCAATTTCTATTCTACCCAGTAAGTTGGGGAATTTAGACCCAATTCTGAATTTCATCTGACTAGAAATCCGTACTTTTGAAGTTTAGACGCTTTAGACTTGAAAACAATGGGTAACTATAAATTACCCCAAACCAACTGCATAAATTTTACAGGCACTGACATTGATACCAAACATCCAATGAATTTGAAGACAGAAATTTGAAAATAATCGGAAGAAAAAACCTCAAACATGAATTTTCATATGTGCAATTGTACTAAGACACCAATTATTTTTAGAGTGGGCCTATGTATAAAGCATGGAGACCAGGAGGTTAATTTAAAAGATTCTACCATCAGTCCCAGAGTGATGGTAGAATTTTCCAGCCCTATTGATTTATCTGATGGTAGGATGAAATTATCTTGCATTGACACAGGCAGTGCAACTAATTTTTCTGGTGGTTGGCTGAGCCCTGCATACTCTATAACAAGCAGAACACACTGTGCACAGTGGCAAGAGGGCCAAAAATTAGTCAATAGCTGTGGAAAGTCGTCTCCTTTTCACAAAAGGGCATGAACTCTATTCATAGTGTGTACCGGCTCCCCCTCAGGGAGAGAGAACGGATCATTTGATAGGCATGTAACACATGAGTGGCTGTTGAGTAGAGGATTATACATACACCTAGTACTGTGACAATGTACTATCAATTTCTTTCACTGCCACAACCCTTGGTGGTAGGCTTGAGTAATCAATAGTGAATAATCAACAGGACTTGCTGTGCCTGACTGGGCTACCATCTGTTAAATAGATAGGGTGGAATAACTAGGTCTTATTTAACAGGATTTTCTAACACTACCATTGCTAGGCGACTGATGGTAGAAAGCTTTGAATTCCCCCCTTGTATTATGGTGAGCTGATGTCCTGCACCTCAGCCTGGCAGTTCTAGGCTAAAATAGCAAATTCTAGTGTGGTGTGGGAGACAATTTAGCCGCGCCATCAATCACTATTTGTCACTTGTATGACATGGCCAATAGTTGGTATCATAACCAGCAAATGTGTCCTTAATAAGCTTGTGAATATGATATAGGCAATGAAGAAACATATTATGTTATTTTCTAATAGCCTGAATATGGTGGTGCATACAACGGCTATCAATATATCATCTACCACACTACCTAAATTTAAAATGCGTTGAACTATAAATAACCGTTAACATAATGTGATGTGAAATAGCTATTCTTTCCTAGCTGAGGAAGACTTGCTATTCTTGTATTCCTTTTAGAGCTGTGTGACCTAGATAAACTAATGCTATTTGTGACATTTAAAAATTTCAAATGTGTTCAATAGAAAGTTGTTATAACTGGCATCAATAACTGAAGTAGAGACATATATCTGTATATTACGAACCCCTGCCACCATGCATGCTGGGAATCCCTCATACAGAGACTAGTGGTGACACCTGGTTATCAAGATGGGAATGATTAACATTTCATAGAACTGTCAGAACGTAAAGGGCATGTAGCTGTGCAACAATTTGGTGTTACAACGAGAGCTCTTGGTTACTGTGGGGCTTAGAAGATGATCTTAGTTTTGGAATGTAAATTCTGCTCTAGTGTAGACATCTAATAGTCATGGGCGTGGAAAGCAGGGGGGACAGGGGGGACATGTCCCCCCCTACTTTTGGCCAACTCCTCAAAAGTTCAAAACTAAAAGGTCAAGCAAAGGGAGGTTAAAAATTGCAGAAACCCCCCGGAGCGTGTTGCTCCTATGGTAAAAAGACCTGTCAGTAGGTACCCTCTTTTCAAAAGAAGTCACGCTCTGCTTCACCATTCAACTTGCACTCACCACATTAGTCTGAAAAGTCACCTGCCTTGTTTAAAACAGAGAGAGCTGCACTATCAGGTACCTACTCATGTCACAAACTCTATAGTATATTATACTGACTGACTTCTCCCAACTAGGTACCTACTTAAATCCCCTTTTTGAGCACCGTACTTGAATGTCCACTTGTGAGCAACAAAAGGGACAAGTCATAGCTACATGAAAAGAAAGGACTGGAAACAAGGGCATTTTTAGCCAGCTCTTCCTTTTACTATAGGAGCAACACCCTTCTGGTCCCACCCACTCTGAAACTGCTTCCCACGCCCCTGAGAACATGGCGGTCTTTTACACTCCTTTCTTAAACTTTACCTACGTTTGTGTTCCCATGTTAGCACTGGTCGTTGTCAAATTGTCTCCTGGTCAAGATCTAATGTTTTGATGTTTTAGACTATACATTTTGGAATAGGAAATTAGATCTTAGGGTTGTATCGATCCTGATAGTAGAGAGTTTAAGATTTGCCCACCTGTAACGTGTACGGCAACGTCTAGCCTACCATTTTCTATCATTCTAGACATACACGTTGCCGCACAAGTCATGATCTTAAACTCCCTAATAATACACACATGTCTGCATCAGAAGGACTTTGAGGTAAAGTATGTTGAAGCATCCAACAGTCCTAACATGGTTAAACAGACCTAAATTACCACTGAGGCAGTATTTATTACACAGTCTGTTCTATTGGCCACTAATCACGGAGTACCCTCCCAGTTCACCAATAAGTCCAGATGAAGTGGGTGTTCAGGAATTCAGAACCCGCTCTCGAGCCACTCCCAATTGCCTTTCAAGCTACTCATTCTAATCTCCAAGCAGTGGACAGGAGGCTACTTGTCAACTTTTTTGTACCCAATACAATGGCTACAAGCTGGTTGGCCTGTGCTAGTAATAGATTGTAGACAGCAAGTGTTAAAGGTTTCTTTGCTGTTAACTTAAGACATGGTTACAATTTTCTTATTTTGATTCAAAAGATTTTGCATTTGGGCCCTAATGGAGGATTGAGTCATGAACAGTATGCAAAATGACCGAGGGTGCAAATCCAAAAGAATGAGAATTTGATTTACTAACCTCATTTCCCCAATAGAATGTGTTAAATCATATTTCAACCCCTCATCCACCAGTAAAGAGTTTATTGTACTAGTAGGTTTTCCCAACCCACTATAATGGGTTCAGTGAAACACTTTTACAGGTCCATTTGTATCAAACATTGCACATATTCTCCTTTTCATAGTAGGCCCTAAAACAAAAATAATGTAAAGATAAGACTCAATAGTCCTATAAACCCTAGGGCACATCATTTATATCATATGCCGGCATAGTGTGGGCCTCTCATAGAACATACAAGAACTAATTAGTATCAAAGCCAAGGTGGTCGGTGTGACGACTTAGGGTAACCATGAAGGCCTGACGACCCTCTGACGACCCTAAACTCACATATGGTAACTTACCAATAGTAGCGGGTTTTCAGTTTAGAAATGCTGAAATAAAGGGTGTTTTAAATTAAAATTATTTGGTTCTGTCAGAGATATAATTCCCATTGCAATAAAAGAATGCCTTCAGATTTTGCAAAGGATATCCATGTATTTTGCATTTCATTGTCATACAGACTGCAATAAGGAGAGAAGAACAGAGGATTATACTTTTAAATCTGCTGTGTTGGAATCTTGGACTCAATGGGGAATGAGTTTGAAGCTATTTAGAAGTAGAGAGAGAGGATAGCATACATACTAGTGGCCTCATTGGCCTCATCCCATATGTAACTAGACTGTAGTTGAACTAGACTGTAGTTAAGGCATTATACTATGATCCTGACTTTTTATCTGATAAGGCACACAAATAACTACCGATTTGTGGGAACATGGGGATATATAGAGTAATGGGTTTTGACATGTGAACAATAAGAAATGTCAAAGGCCTCTCAATAACAAAATGTAGACAACAAAAGTGTGGGTGCACAGGTTATGCTAAAATTTCCAATTCACTTTTTTTCTGTCCTTTATATTCTTTATTGTCATGTCTCCTAATATATTTCTCAAGGTTTCTCAGCCAGATTGAATTTTGTCATGTTCCTTTAGGGTCTGTCTCTGAGGTGACTTTACCCATGTAGCCAGACCATCCCATGTGTGTTGTTTGGACAGATTCATTCCAGTTATGGTGTCTGGTTATTGCACAACACCTTTCTTTTGAAATACTTTTTTATCTTTTGGTCAATTGCCTGTCTTTTAGATCTGTGTTGGTAGGAGGACATTTGCCTTTCAGTGATCGTGATGATTACTCACAAGCCAAGGGTGCAGAGACAGATGCTTTTAACAGACACATTGAAGAGGAGGAAATTAGACAGGTCACTTAAGGATGCATAATAGGTGAAAGGGAGAAGTTGAGGTGGCCCAATGAAGAGATATCTCAACCGGATTCCCAGCTAGATAAACTTTCTGTAATGTTATAATGCAGAATTATGTAACTTCATGCTGATTTTGAACCAGTCATAAGTATGTAGTTACAACTTATAAGTGTTTCTAAACATGCAGCAAAACATGACTGGCCATAAGAAATAATATGACTAAAGATAATAATCCCTTCGAGAAACACCATCAGTCATAAGCCTATGACCACTGTTAAATTACAATGATATTTTCGTATGGCTGATAACAAGTATGGATGCCTTGTGAAACACCCAACTGCACTGGCAATAGATTGTACCATTTCTTATAGGAAGCCCATCGACAAGTGTTTCTTCCCTGATTACTTGAGCCATGGTTAAGGTTTCCCTTAGTTTGATTGAATTTTACATTGGAGGGAGCCCCATGGTTCTTGGGGAATTGATGGCCAAAAATGATCCAAAGGTATGTTCAGTATAAAAATAAAAGAATGTTCATTGACATCCCCCCTTCCCCTTACCTAAGCCTGATGTAGTTTATATAAATACGCCATGACTAATACATATAAATTACAGTGTGGCAACGTTTTAAGATGCCATACCAACTTATGCAATCATATATCCCTGCACCTTTGTTAACTACCATATTTTGAACTGTAACATGATACCCAAAGGAATTGAACAGTTTGAGAAACGCTGAAAGCAAAGAATAAATTGTATTTGGTTTCGTCAGTGTGGTGTTTCACAAGATGGCAATATTTACAACTGGTTATAACTAGATGTGACAGCAGTTTTAAGATTGGTTTTAGGCTTACACTAGCAGGTGTTTCTACAAAGGCCACTAGTATATTCTAATATATTTCTTAATATGACCTGACCAAGAAAGGAGTGGTTGTAACTTTACAATAGTCATAATATGGTTATAGAAATGGCTATTCTATGACCATTATTATATTTGGCTTGTGAAACACCACACAGAGAAATATTTCCCATTAAATTGACCGAATAACTTTAGTACTGCATACATTCATGTAATTACATTCAACTGATGAGACGGGATGAAACAGGGAGAGGAGAGGCAAGAATGTGTTTGCCAAACCGCTCCCTCGGAGTCATGGTTGTCCCTATTCAGAAGTAGGGCCAACGTGAGGATACCAATGCATACTAATAGCCTCATCCCACATGTAACCAGACTGTGGTTGAGACGTTATATAACCTCCTGATAATGAATGGTTGCATAGGGAAATAAGAACTTAAATCCATTTAAATGACTCAAGATCTATGTGTGAACATGGGAATGTGGAGTAACATGTTCATCTCTTTTTAACACATTTTAACAAGAAGATGAATTAAATGTTTCCTGATAACCAACTGTAGACATAGAAAGCATGCTAGATTTCCAGACCACTTTAAACGATTTTCGTCTTCTGTCATTTGCACTCTCCTTCAGATCTTTTAATGTCATGTAGCTCAAGGTATTTGTCATTCAGATTAAGGTTTTTCATCCTCATTTCTTTTTTTTCACCTCTCCTGTTGGTTCTTCATAGAGTCTCTCTGACTTGTGGGGCTTTGTGCATGCAAACCACGATATTGTGTTAAGTTCAGAAAGGTTCATTCAATTTCTAATGTCTTCTTATTGTACAAAACTTTTTACCATTTGGTATAATTGTCTGTCTTTCGCATCTGTGTCGGTTGGAGTACATCTTCCACCTATCACCTATTTTGCTACTACCCATAGTTCTGGGTGAAGAGAAAGATGTTTTTGACACATACATTGGAAGTATGGAAAGTAGACAGGTTTAATTTATGTTCTATAATGGGTAAAATAGGGAAGTTGAAGGGGCAAGAAGGTCTAATAAAGAGATTCCTCACCCAGCATTCTAGAATGCTCTAATAGCTATATAGCATCATATAAATACTGATTTGGTTTCAGCTTGTAACTGATGGTGAACTTGCCTCGTAGATGTAATTACTAAGTCAGATTGGGTACCAACAAGGTAAAATTATGCTTTAAGAACTTTTACCATGAAGAAAGGATAGTGTGATGATGTGTTCATTACAGAATGAGATATTGAAATTAGAAGCTTTGCATTAAAATCTAATCAAAGTATTATGAACAATTATCTCACGATTTTGGCTTGGACAGTGCTTTTTTGCTCATAACCCCCGTGCATTATCAAGCCATAACCCTACTCTCAGACCTTTTCTTTGTCTTCAAGAAGGTGCTGGTTTCAATCTGGACATGTTAATAAATTGGAGAAGTCAACCACGCCATAGTTTTCCAGTTAAAACCGTTTAGGGTTCAATGGGGAATCAATCCCCGGCCGCTGTGGCAGGAGACGAGCTAGCTATCCACTATACCAAGGCGACCGTTGGTAGGAATGAATCTACATCAAGGATTTGAAAAAGTTGTCCGACATATCTGAAGTTTACACACCTCGTTAGCCTAGAATCCATGGAACCTGGTGGAGTTATTAACAGGGAGACATCCTTAGATATCCTTTATGAACATGCCATGCCTAATTTCTCCATTTTGTTCGAAATAAATAAGAATCCATTGATTTTCCACATCGATACGAGTCGAGACCAGCCCTGTCCAGCCATTCCTTGCTCGAGGCGTGGCTGACCTAGTTCTTACATCCAGGCACCTCCCTGCTGCGTCAACAAGACGAAATGGCCGTGTGCGTTGGATCGGTATGGAAAATCAATGGATTCTTATTTATTTATAAGAAAATGGATACAAAATGTAGGCGAACACCAACTAGAGATCGTATATTTGGGGGTGCTAGAAGTACAGGACTTGACATGCTTGGATTATACCCGAAAAATCGTTGGAAAAATGAGGGTATGACGGGTGGAGTAAAAACAATGGCTACGGTGGATTGGCAAACCGAGCGGATCGCATGCACTTACAAAATGTCTTCTCCTGGATTAATTCTTGGGTTATAAGGTAAGAAATTAATACAAAATGGAGGAATCTATGAGATAAATGCCTTAATGTATGTTATGGGAACGCACTCGTGGATTTACGGGTTAATAATCCACTCGTGCTTTCCCATAACATACATTAAACGCATAGTAATCAATGGATAATTCATGACACGTGTGTGTTAGTGAAGGATAATTACACAAGGGCGTAGCCCGAGTGTAATTAGCCTTTGCTTACACACACAAGTCATGAATTATCCATTGACTACTTATTTTATTCCATGAAAACAATAAATAATCAATAAAATATCAATAAATTCAAGTTGAAAACAAAAATTATTCCCCCTCCCCGGGACTCGAAGCCAGCCATAGTGTGTGTAGATCTACAGGTACATACACCTTGTCGCCCGGCAGCGGACAGCGACAGCGCCCGTCTCGGCTCGGCTTGGCAGCGGCACTCGGCAAAAAATAGTGTTTGTACATGATCGATACATACACCTCATCGCCCGGCAGCGGACAGCGACAGCCCCCGTCTCGGCTTGCTTGAACCTCATCGCCCTGCAGTGGACAGCTAAAGCTTTGAATGCGTCTCGCGGTTATGTTTGTGTATAATACACCTTGTCGCCCGGCAGCGGACAGCGACAGCGCTCACGGCGAAAAAGAGATGCGCCCCGTCCGGGACTCGACCCGCGTACCTGTGACGGCTGAGCCCAATGCGCTAACCACTAGACCACCGCGTCTCCTCCTTCAGCGGCCGTCTCGGCTTGGATTGATTTGAACGCGTCCCGTGGTTATGTATACACGATTGGTACACACACCTCGGCGCCCAGCTAGGCTTGCTAGGGAGGGGGTCACAACCCAGAATGCTGGGGATTTTCACACTTTGAACATATAGAAGTTATATGTGAGTGACCTCCCCGGGCTTTGTATCATATCCAGACCTCGTTCTAGCCAGCCACCACCAGCCAGTCCCTGTGGCGCAATGCATAGGGAGTTGGACTAGGGATCAGAGACTGCAGGTTCGAGCCCTGCCCTGGCCTTGAAAATTTCGTGGGTTTTAACATGTAACATATGACATGGAAGGACATGAGAGGCATGCAGGTTATCCATGGATAACCACACACCTCTCAAAAGTGATGTTACAGCCTTCAGGGTGTGCAATATCGACAGGTATGTGCATGGGAATATCCAGAAAAGCACCCAAGATCCCAAAAGTCGTGGAATAAGCCAGGATAACATAGAGACTGGTTAAATCAAGTCTCATGTTCATCACAAATTATCTGTAGCAATCAATTTGCAATACAATACTCATAATGTCTGACTTTTATTTCTGTGTTCTCATCGATCCAGTGTTGTATAAATTGATTCAATCTTGATATCATTTATGGATTTTCTCATCTCCTTCTAATCTATCTGTAAAATGAGAAGACACTTCAGTGCACATTGTTTTAAGATACCATTAATTTTTAGCACCTGTGATTTACTTCAGTAGTGTGTGTGTGTGTGTGTGTGTGTGTGTGTGTGTGTGTGTAATTTATTCATTTATACTGGTTTCATCATACCCCCAGGTTGGGGTGTCTTGCTTCTCGCCAGCTCAGTCATCAACTGTTCTTAGTCCTTTCATAATATCTTTCTGATGAGTTTTTCCAGTTGAAATGTACCCAATATTTTCCAGCAAATAAATAGATCAGAAGTAAAAAGAAATATAACCGCTATGACTATTCTAGCTTATGTGTATGTAATCTATAGATAGCATGGCTAATGCACCTTCTATCAAATGCAGCATGTAACCCCTTAAAAAGTGAAAGGTGGACTAATTTATGTGGCTCATTTTGGTCATGATGCATTGATGCAATATCAGAGAGTATCTCACCATCATGCTGATCTTTGAAATGGTTAGAATCACGGGCGTGGACGGGTTACCAAGTTGAGTCTGTGTAGGTGTTAGGAAAGTAAAAGAACGGTGCTGCCCTCTGCCAGCTCTATTTCCCATACAGTAGACCTTGATTACGGAGGTGAGTGGATACTTTGCACCCCACTCACCTCTGTAATCAAGGTCTATACATAGCAAATAGAGCTGGCAGAGGGCAGCACCGTTTCTTTACTTTCCTACCCTTACTATAGCATATGGATAACACCTACACAGACTCAACTTTGTAACCAGTCCACGCCCATGGTTAGAATGATGCATAAATGCACCCCTTGCAAGGCCCGACACACCAGCGCTGCATTTATCCTTCATGCTGATCCTAGTCCATTATGCATTTATACACTTAGTGACCTTAAGGTGTGATATTGAACAAGTAATCAATGGATAATTCATGACGAGGGTGTGTTAGTGAAGGATAATTACACGAGGCCGTAGGCCGAGTGTAATTAGCCTTTGCTAACACGCACGAGTCTACTTATTTTAAACCACGAAACCAATAAATAAACAATAGAATACCAATAAATTCAATTTGAAAACAAAAATTATTCCCCCTCCCGGGGACTCGATGCCAGCCGGTCTCGGCTTGGCTTGCTTTGAATGCGTCTTGCGGTTATGTTTGTGTACAACCGATACATACACCTCGTCGCCTAGGAGCGGACAGCTAAAGCTTTGAATGCGTCTCGCGGTTATGTTTGTGTACACGGCGAAAAAAGATGCGCCCGGACCGTGTTAACTGTTAGACTAGATATACACCTCGTCGCCCGGCAGCGGACAGCGACAGCGCACATGGCGAAAAAAACATGCGCCCGGACCGGTGCTCAATCGGCGGACCTCTGACGGCTGAGCACAATGTGCTAATCGCTAGACCACTGCATCTCCTCCTTCAGCGGCCGTGTCGGCTTGGCTATGTTTGAATGCATCCCGCGGTTATGGTAGCGGACAGCCCGCAGTCTTCACCTTCCCGGGCTTTGTATCATTTCCAGACGTGGTTCGAACCAGGCATTTCTCGTCAGTCCCTGTGGCGCACTGCATTGGGAGTTGGACTAGGAATCTTAGACTGCAGGTTCGAGCCCTGCCCTGGTCAAGACATTAATGGGTTTTAACATGTAATATATGACATGTAAGGACATGAGAGGTGTGCGGGTTATCCATGGATAACCTCTACTGGGCGCAGGTTATCCATGGATAACCGCACGCCTTACAAGAAATCGTGGTATAATTATACATGAAGGACCATTCACCTTAATGAAGGTGAGCAATGCAAGGATTAAATTACAACAGTCAGGATATGAGAAATATTAGCCTCAGTAAAATGGTCATATCAAGCTACATGGCAATTTTATAGACAACAGATCCTCCTCTGTCACATTTTATCAATGAGGAAACAATATTAGCGCAATAAGGTGTATCCCTGAACCCTTCCCATATTTTGGAGTTATTAATAACAAAAAAGAGTGATGCGATTCTGGACATGCTCACTTAGATTTTTTCAACCCTTTTAGAGGTGAAAATAAAAATCAAGTTTAGCTTTGACATGCAAGTAGGACTATTTTATATGCACTCCTTTTGAGAATATCCCTTTTAAATCTTTATAGGAGTCCCTATGCATGTCTTAAAGTACTATGCCCGGACATTATGATGTTATTCATATGAGAAATGTGTTATGAGAAGTTTACCATAAATTGTTGCTTTGACTTTAAGTCAAGGGCATATACCATGTCCAAGTCTACGCTACATGAATGTGAAATCCAACATATAAAATTAGCTTAAGTAGACTCACTAGGACTGCACGTTTCGGCCATTAATGGTTTACACATGTCAAATATGAAGTCTAGCTATCATGTTGTTGGATGATGTCCTACAGCTTAGCCCGATGTGGCTGGTCCAATGTAGCCAATTCAGTGCAGCTGGAGACACAACTTAGCTACATCATGAATCACTTTTTTGTCACATAATATAACATGGGTAATATGGGGTGGCATATCTAGCAAATGAGCTGCTGAATATGGTACGGGCAATGCTGATACTCCTATTATAACGTTGCAATCACCTGAACAAAACAATTGAACACTACTGAAAATGTTGCCTTTTAAAATCCATGATTTACTCGACTGCCAAGGAATTGAAAGTAATAACAGCCATGTCATATGCAACTACTATTTTCTGATTACATAAAACTCATGTAGTTCACATATTTCAAAATATCCCAATGATTTCTAAGACATCATTGTGATGGGATGTTACTGCTATCAAAAATGGCAGTTCACTAGCCTGAGATATATCACAACCCCCTGCCACCATGCATGCTGGGAAGGCCTCATTCAGAGACCAATGGTCGCCTAGTTATTACGATAGGAAGGATTGATTGGACAGTTAACAGTCAGTTGTGGCAATAGATAATATAATAGGTGAGTTAATCTATTATGATTCAGTTATCTCCTATGAGGTCTATTGAAACTATTGCAAAATGCAACTGTGAGTGTTAGATAAACCTCTAATTCAGTATTGCCATACATGAAAGACAACAGAAAATATAGATAATCATATTGAGAGGACTCCATTCACACTTTGATAATGTCCCTAACCTGTAGGACTTATATAGACCTGTGCGGTTCCAGGGGGTTGACCCGGCGCACCCCTCCCCCTATTTTGCCACCAATGGGTGTAGAAAATAGACATTCTTCTTAGCTTTTGTCATACTTGGAATATATGATGATGATGATGATGATGATGATGATGATAATGATGATGAAAAAATAGTAGTAGTAGTAGTAGTAGTAGTAGTAGTAGTAGTAGTAGTAGTAGTAGTAGTAGTAGTAGTAGTAGTAGTAATAATAATAATAATACATTGTCCAATATAGGTTCTAGGTGGGTTCCCACACCCTAGCTCCTGACCTGCTGGTAGAGGGAGAATATAAAATATAGAACTTTACCCTCTTGTAGATGGATGGTAGAAGATAGGCTCTGGCCACAAGTGGGGTTTAGTCCTATGTCTGTCTGACATAGTCTAACCCAGCAGAGTGTTCTTGGGGCAGATGCATAGCAGCCTCAGGAGAGCTGGACTGGAGATGATGTCTCTGGGGTGGTTCTCTGGATACTGACTGGATGGTGGGTAGGGTTGAGCTTAAGTACCCAACCCTAGCTTTGTTCCCCCAGACTAGCTGGAGCCAGTGGCAACTGCCACTGCCATTGTTCATTAGTGCTGAGTCTTTGATGTCCCTGGTACATAGGACGCCCCTATCACCAGTACGGCATCCCCACTGTCTCCGTCGGTTTGGCATGTTCAATGGCCTGTAACTCAGCCGTTTGTGTAGATGCGCACTTGTAACTGCCCATGTGGGGAGGGGTACCTTTCAGCTCCCCGTACCCTGTCACGCATGCACACAGATTGCGCTTGTTAGTCTGTGGCGCACCGGGAGCTCAAAGTGGCCTAGGTCAGTGGACTGTGACAACGGTCAGAATTGTCCCTAACATTAATAATGGTCCCTTATATAGGGTTAATAGACCGTTAAGTTGGTAAGAATTGTCCATAATATAATTATTGTCCCTTATATAGGGTCAGTGGACCATAAAGTCAGCCATCTTAGTCCTTAGGGTTTATATAACACATAGCTGGTGATCAGTGGACCGTGAACGCTCATCTGGAGGTATATGTATTCATGCCTCTTATTACATGTATTAATATAATCATATGTTACAATTTATGGCATTAATAAATACTTGGTAACACTTTCCAACGGTGAAATAATTTTGGAGAATTCCAACTAGGATCAAAGTTATGAAGTGACTCCTAGAGGTCACCAGAATGCATATTTTGATTTTGAAATTTTCAAAATTTTCTCAGGAAGACAGCCATAACCCATAAGCTACATTCCTTGAGTTTGTAAGGTTTTAAGGGGAGGTAGGCCCATATACTGTCTGTGTATGCATTTACTTATCTCTGTGTGTTTTCACACTTGCCTCACATCTCGATTATGTCCCTCAACCTGACTTGGTTTCAGCTATATAGTGATTTATGATGAACTATACAGATAGGGTTACCAAAGAGATAAAATTATGCTTTAAAAAAGATTTCCCCATAACAAAACACTAAATGTAAAAAGGACGATGTGATGGAGTGTCCACTACTGACTATAATATTGAAGTTAAAACTCTACTTATAGATCCAATTGAAATATGAGCTGGGACAACATAGAGACAATCATCGAAAATTAACTCTGGGAATCAATTTGCAATAATACTACCAACCATTGCTGTGTTCTTATCAATTCAGTGAACATTGGAGTCATAATGATCAAACAAACTGTCCGTTGTCTATAAACTAATTGAATCTTTGGTTTATTATGGCTTTCCTGACTCCTTTCCATCCCTCTGTAAAATGATAAGAGGCCTCAATTCATACCATTTCAAGATAATATATTAGCTTAGTCACGTCATCATTTAGCATGTCCAAGCCATGCTCATTTATTACAATGATGTGTTGAACAAATATAGAGAGGTAGCTTTGTGCATGAATAGTCCCACAAGGACTGCACTTTGAGTCTATTTATGATTTTAATGTGTCAAATATGAAGATATGTGATGCTAAAAAAGTTTATTTTAAAGATGTTCAATGTTTTAGCAGAAATTGGAAGTTATCAACACCAACAACTGCAGTAGAAAGCCCTGAGATATATCACAACACCCTGTCACCATGCATGCTGGGAAGACTTCATTCAGAGACCAGTGGTGACACCTAGTTATCAAGATAGGAATGATTGATTGGACATATAGCTGTATGTTGTGGAGGTGGAGAGATGTGTTACAATATAGTGTCATTATATATTGGGGCTCCTGTTACTGCCAAGGTGAGGGGGTGTTGGTTGTAAAAGTTGTAGTAGAAATGATACAGTGTACTGGATCTTGGCCTTCAAAATTAAGTGTCTGAAAGCTAAGTTAATGCACGATAGATTTCTCAGACCGTACTATGAATCCAGTGTTTTATATCATTTAAAGCTGTGCATACATGTATGCATTATGTTCACCTGATGGGGTCAATTTGATCAAGACAGATTGAAGTATTTTGCAAGGAATCCTGACATCACGACAATGTGCCTAAACTTTAGAACATATATACAGTGGACATGAAGACCTAGCCCATCCCTTATAAGTGGACACCTTGTGGTTAGGCCTTTTTTCAGGAGTCCCTATTTCTCGGTGTAATCGTCATGTGTCAATGCATCTGGTGAATTTCCAGGACTACATTTCAGCATCATAGCTACCTGAAAGAATGTATGAACCCTTTAGTAAGGGTAGGGTCTGCAGCTTTCATTAATAAATGCATAAACTCACCAAAGGTCCTATAATTCATTATTAAAGCCAGTCTCATTCCATGGTTAAACTGAAATGAATGACTGCTGAGGCAGAATCTATTACACAGTCTGTTCTATTTGCTACTAATCTCGAGCACCCAAGGTCACCAATAAAGCCAGATCAAGTGTGCGGTCAGTAATTCACAAGCCCCTCTCAAACAAGTGCCAATTGCCTTTCGCGCTACTCATCTCAATCTCCAAGCAGAGGCAAGGAGGCTACTTGTAAACCTTATTACACCTACTACATTGGCTACAAGCTCCTAGAGCTGGACTGCCAATTCAGTCTAGAAGGCGCATTTAATCAATGCATTTTCTCCATTGTAGATTGCCAGATTGAGGGTTATATTCCTTTAGTCATTCAAAACAGAATTCAATAGGGTTTGATTTGGAGACCTAGGGTACACTTGCTGTTTATCAAACAGTGTTGACTCCAAGAACATTTCATTTCTTTTCTGGTTCAGTCCTGGTGAGATATGTGGAGCATGACCACCATGTCTCAGTTACAGAAGTTATTCATTATCATCAAAAATTTTAATCTGGTGTAATGTAATTTGGTCATCACACTGTAAATCTATTTCTGTCATTTCTCACTGTGCAGAACCCTTTTTACATCACTACTAAAGCTAAGGCAAGTGTGAAATGCTTTGACAAATCTATGTACAGGTCAATGTGTGTTGTTAAGGACATAGATGACGGATAGGCAGAATTATTTCAACAATGCGTAATTTTACCATGAGAATACCAAATATGCACCGCAGCTCTTTCAGCCGACCACCGCCATCGACCTTGACTTTGTCTTTGAGACATGTGGAGCATGTCCACGATTTTGGAGTTACAGAAGTAATTCATTATCATCACAAATTTAAATCTGATATAATGCAATTTGGTCATCACACTATAAATCTGTTTCTGCCATTTCACTGGTTCTTACTGTGCAGAATCCTTTTTACATCACTACAAACGCTAAGGCAAGTGATAACAAGAAGCTGGCAATTAGTGGATAATTGATGATAGCTTTCTTGTACAAAGTACATGCTGAAGATATTAACTCAGCGAATAGCAAGATGGTAATGCTGGCAGGTGTACTAGCACCTGGCTGTATATACATAATGACCATCAGGTGCACCACCCCTAGTGGCAGGGTACAACTGCCTACATTATAGGCTAGTATAGCATAGTGAGCGATAAAGGATGTAGCATGATTGGTATAATGTACAATGAATAAAGTAAAAGCTGTTGAGTTCTCTACTTATCACAATGGCATTCATTAAGTATATCTTTATTAGATGGTAATTTATGCAGCGCTTTCAATTTGTTGTAAATTCAATATCAGCAGGCAAGCATGGGAGATGCTCAGACTATCCTGCCTGCTTCTGAAAACATGTAGTTGATAAATCTCTGAAGGTTGTTCAAAGACTGGGAGTGGTTTTACCATCTTATGAAATGACCCATTGTCCATACACCTTTTCTGTAAGAATTTCTTTTCTTTATTGGATACTTTTTACTTTAAGGAACAATAAATTTATATAAAATAGATTGAATGCTCAGACAAGTAAAGCTTTTTTTCTTAAATTGTTCTCCATTTACACAACATATTTAAAGGATATCAGTGACATTTGATGTCTTTGTCATATATTGTGGGCCGTTCACCTTCACTGCTAACTGCTCTGAAAACGGCCCCCATAGAGCCCTGTAGTAGTAACACTGGGTCACCTGGGAGGTAAGGGAGTGATGGGCATGGTGTATGATTGTAAATCCGTGCCTTGTCGATTCAGCATGGGTGAAACTGAACTGAAGAGAGAAGATCAAAATGGTCAACTTAACAAATTCTGGACAATGATTGAGAAAGGAAGACTTCCATTGTTAATTCTATGCTCGATTTGAGCTTTTGTCAGGATGTATCATCTCTGAACAATTGGCATTGTAATAAGGCTTTGGTGAGATTACCTATGCTTGTGTAAAGGTTGTTTCCTTCACAAAAATAAATAAACATTTAACAAACTTTGCAATAAGTATAAAAAAGGTTCTCAAACATATCAATATCAATTGATCCTCAGTGTGTGAAATGTCCTGACCGTCCAGCTCTTAACGTGTGTACTCCCTAAAAAGCCACCAGTGGAGTTACATTCCAATCTTGCTATATTTCCCATATGCCATGATGCATGTATTCAGTCCTGACCCGTTTGCCCATCATGGCGGCATCCACGTATCATGCCAACCCTTCGTGAATATCTCAAACTTATAAATGCAAAGATATTATTTTATGGAGGAGACCCTAAGATGCCAATGAGTTTAGGTATTTTAAAAGTCCACTGGTTAGAACAGAGATCATCTCTGTAAATCTCATATCCACAAAGTCTTGGTTCGTCATGTGTAAGGTACACCCAATATGATGGTTTCATCACACCAACTGGTCCATATGTAAGTTTGTTTATGGTATTTAGGGAGAGACGTATTTAGCCTAACACACACGCACTGCAACTCTCTTTACAAAACCCAAAATGATGGAATCTGGATCAAGCCACTTCTGCAAAATAACCCCTCAGCAAAGAAGTTGCCGATAGAGACATGATAATTAGTTGCTGCCCGGAGTGGTGGCTCTTGATGCTGATGTTCTGCCTTGATATCTGCCTGTGAAGTAGTCTGGTGTAGCATAAGGACATATATGACATCCTAATGCAATCTAACATAAAACCTTTAAGGGCTGCTAATGCCCATTGGTCACCATGATGCATTTTTGAAGTACTGCTGAGTCTAATAGCCAGCATTGCCAACCCTCTGGGAGTGTATAGATTGTGTATGGTCTCAATGATGTGAGCAATCTGTCAATGATGCATTTATGTAAATTGATGCCACCGTTATCATGATGTACGAGTGCATTAGAGGGCATTCAGAGGTTAAAGCTTCTAGGAATGCATGGTCTCTGTAGGAAGCTACTCGTTTATTGTCAGGCTAAATCAAAGTAATGCCAGGACATAAATGTTTATGGAAACCTTTCAGGTGAGTATCAATTGCCATATTTTCTGCAAGTTGCCTGAATGCATAACCTCTGCAAGTTATTCTGAAAACGGCGGTGGTCTAATGTCATGTCGCAAAAGGTATTTTTCAAGGCTTTTTTTTCAACTTTTTCTTTTCTTTGATTTGTCATAGAGCCTCTCTGAGTAGTCTGATTCAATCCAGTCAGGCCATCTTTTCTTGTGTCTCTTTATTACAACTTTTCTTTTACAATACATTTTTTGACGATTTGCCTATCAGTAATTTTGCTTACTATCCACCGTTCATGGGTGTAGAGGAAAATGCTTTTAACAAACACATTGAAAACAATGAGAATTAGACTGGTTAATGTATGTTGTAAAATGGATTAGAGAGAGGAGTTGAAAATGGAGGCCTAATGAGGAGGTTCTTTGACAATACCTTTCACCAGTTCGTATCATTTGTGTCTCTGCATTGGTTGGAGTTTTTTTTTATTTTAGAAATTCATATGACCATTCACAACTCAAGTAGTAGAGGATAATGTTTTTGACACACAATTGGAAGTCTGACCAAAAGGAATGGAAAGTTTATTGATATAGTATGACAGGTAAAAGTGAGGCGTTGGATATGGAGGCCTATATGTAATAATGGAGTTTGTTATTGACGGTGAACTAGACTCCAAGATCTAATCACAAAGCAGATAAGGCCACCCACAAGAAAGGATCATCAGCAGTTATCCCTTAAAGTGGCATGGTCCGATGGTTTGGACCAAAAAATAAATCTTCTCAAAAATGAACCAGGATGTTCACATAGATCAAACTTCCAATGGTAACTACTATATTTGCTCTCCTTCCCCTTATTTAAGCTCATACTTAAAGCAATTGTCTGATTTGTACCCAAGTTCCTACTTTTGGCATGCATGCTAAAAGTCCTTCCATTGGGAACACACTGTAAACACCTATGGCTAGGTCGATTAAACCCTCTTTCTATGCTTGTATGAGCTGAATATAACAGTAAATAGTCCACATAGACCTAAATATGGTGCTATTACAGTGTGGGGGACACATGTGAACAGGATTTGAAAAATGAAAAAAATCGGACTATGTCACTTTAATTATGGCTTTTCCTGTCTCTTTTTAGTCTGTCTGCAAATTGAGCGGGGGTTTCAACACTCATTCTTTCCCAGCAAATTGTCGTCATCTGTCGCCATGATTGGTCATCAATGGTGACTCCTTTTTGAGTGATAACTCATTCCGTCATCTTTCGCCACTGTGTGTTAGACTCACTTGGCATAGCAATTGCTATTCCTGGTGATCTTGTGCTATAACAACGTTGTGTTCCATCTAGCGACATGTGTGAGCCACTTCACACAGGTTGACGAGGACTCACGGCAATTTGCTGGATTAAAGATGCCATTTTACCCACTGTGATTGACCTCAGTCAAGTCATTAAATGTTTTGCTCAGGGCTTGCAGGATAACTTGGTTTGTCAGACATATAACCTATAGCTTCTTTCCTAAGAGTTGCAGAACTAATTTGCCCAATATGTTTCTTCATACATACACAGACGTACAATTAATCTAACTCGTATGAGTATGAAATTTCTAAATAACATTTCTAAATGGCATCATATCTGTAGCCCCTAAACATTGTGAACAGTTTAATGTCCATTTGGCTCAAGTTTTTTTAAGATGCATAAAAATTTAGTCAGCATCAGAGAGTATCTCATCATTTTTTTTTTATTTTGTGTCGTGCAGACCTGGCAAGTTGTTACTCACCAGTACTGTATCCATCCTTGATCCTGGTGTTATTCCATCGTGGATTTATTCACTCAGTGCCCAGGTTTAATGTGTACACATGAAGGACTGTCCACCTTAATGAACGCAAGCAAAGCATGGATTAAATTCTAAAAGGCAGGATTTGAGAAATATTAGCATAAGTGAATGGTTATCTTAAACTACATGGTGATTCTATAGCCACTATGTCAAACCAGCCCATGTTTCCAAGTATTTTCATAACATAACAGGGATGATTAGATTCTGAACACATTTACTTTAGATCTTTCCTCCCTTCATCAGTAAAAATGAAAACCGGTCTTTGCTATAACATTCAAATAGAAATATTTTGTATATACTTCTTTTTATAATATCTAGTTAAAATCTTTACTGCATGTATACAAGATACATTTGGTATAAAGCTATACCGAAATAACATTATGTTGTAAAAATGCATTAAATAGATTTGCTATCATCAGTATATCAAACTGTAATGCACTGCCTTGATATATTGCCAGATTTGTCCACTTTTAATTCAGGGCCATTTATAACATGTTACAGTCCGCATTTACCGCACTGCATGTGTCAAACTCACATAAAGGATGAGCATGATTCAGAAGTAGACTTACTAGGTCTTGGGGCCTTATTGGTATGAAAACCTTTTAAAATATGATGACCTGGTATCATGTTGCTAGATGACATCCTACAGACTTCTCTGATATGCTGGGCCAAAGTATCCAATTGAGTGTAGTTTGGACACAATTTAGCTACACCATCAATCACCTTTTTTGTCACATGTATAACGTGGCTAATATGGGGTGTCACATCCAGTAAATGGATACAGAAAAACCAATGCTAAAAGCCCTGCCTGATTTCAATGTAGGAACCAGGCATCTCTTTAAGCATAGTGTGTCGTGCAATGGTTAGAGTTAGACTTGATTTTAAATGTGTTTTATTTTTCAGTTGTAATGGGGTGTTTCCCACACCAACAATTACAGGAGAATGCCTCATTCAGAGACTAGTGGTGACATCTGGTTATCAAGATATGAATGATTGATTGGACACATAGTCTCCAATTGCGGAGTTGGAGAGATATGTTATGCTGCTCCTGTTACTGTTAAGACGATGGGGTGTGGGTTGTAAGAGTTGTAGTAAAAAACGATACTGTAGGATGTACGGATCTTGGCCCTAACAATTAAGTGGCTGAAACTTAGGTGATTGCACTGAGGGTTCTGCAGACCTTACAAGAATCCGGCCTTTTCTATAATATATTTCAAGCAAAACATACATGTAAGCATCATATAGACCTGATGGGGTCAATTTGTTCAAGAAAGATTGAAGTTGATGTCTGAAGTATGTTGCAAGGATTCCAGACACACTTAACAGCATGAATAAAACGTGCATGAAATAGACAGTCCACCCATCATTGTTGATTATGCACTAATGCAGTGGTGGAGAATCTGCTTTCCAAAACGACATTTCTGCATCAAAATGATCACCATGAGTGTATTAACCCTTATTTCCGGGCATGAAGTTTAGCTTTCATTCATTATGCCAAAGGACCTACATTGCATTAAACATGTTGCAGACCACACATGGTTAAACAGATTTGAATGACCGCTGAGGCAGAATCTATTACACAGTATGTCCTATTGGCTTCTAATCACCAAGCACCCCTGGGTCACCAATACGTTCAGATCAAGTGGGTGGTGAGTAATTCTCAACCTGCTCCCCATCCACAGTAAATTGCCTTTAGAGCTACTGAACCTAATCTCAAAGCAGTGGCCAGGAGGCTACTTCTAAACCTTATTGTACAATATACAATGGCTACCAGGTTGTTGAGCTGCCCCAGTTTGTTGTAGAAGGAACAATTGATATAATATGCATATTTATAAATTTTATACATTTGCCCCATTGTAGATTGCCAGATTGATGGTTATATTCTTTCAGTTATTCATATTAGGATTCAATTGGGTTTGATTTGGTGTCCAATGATACATTGGCTGTTTATCAAACAGTGCTGATTCCATGAACATTCCATATTCAGATGAAGAAGAAAAAACAACAACCATGAAATCAACTTTAAAAACAGTGGAAAAGGAAACAAAAAACAAACAAGACAGTAAAACTGGAGAAAAGAGGAAGAGGGACCTAAGCCCACTGAAGGAACCGTACCAGCCACGGGAATGCAAAGAAAAAAGTTTAAGAATCAACCAACCCATATTTGACAAATCCCTATTAAAGTGGGCACCTCCCCAGCACTACAATCTACACAGGGAAAGATACCACAATTAACGCTATCAATCAAGAAGATACCAGTCCGGTAAAACAGCCCAGAAAAACAACAATATTCAAATGACGAAGAGACAATGATAAGCAGCAATGAAATGATCAAGGATATCTACTATTTAGATAAGAAGATCAACCTAAAAGCAGCCAAGTCCATGAATACCAAGCTAATCAGACAAGGCATCTTGGGACCTACCTCCAAATGATTAATCATACTTGTATGACAAAAAAAGATTTTCATCGTTATATAAAGTTCCAAAAAACCTGTTAAAAAATTATATTAAATTTTAAACAATCCATTACACCCACCAATTTATAGAATATTCTAAAAAATGGACCAATCAGAGGACAGCATATCTTCACTTCCACAACAGAACCTGCTCCGATAATGTACCTCAGAAGACAGTTTAACCACACATATATATCCTGATGAAGGGCAACTGAAACCCGAAACGTTGATATCATGAATGTAAAACCACTAAAGCTAATATGAAATAAAAACAACTGAATTTTACTTGACCTCGTCTGTCAGTTTTGTCACACAATATTTCATGAACTTTTCTGGCTCAGTCCTTTAGAGAAATGTGGAGCATGTCTACCATGTATCAGCAGCTACAGAGGTTAATCATCATAAACATAAATTTCAATCAGGTGTAATGAAATTTGGTCATTACACTATTAATCTATTTACATCACTTCACTCTCACTGGCTAGAATTCTTTAACATCACCACCTAAGCTACAGCAATTGTGATTTGTTCTTTAACAAACCTATGAGCAGTTCAATGTGTGTTATTCATTGAAAATCTCGTATTGCTATTGATTTATTGATATGGGGGTAAAATGGAACATGGCTGTAGCAAAACATAAACACTGTCTCATAGCCAAGTTACATCCAAAATTGACGTCATCAGTCTATTTTAAAAAGCTCTATTCTGGCTATTTTTGACTTGCCACCAATCTTAGTCTCTACGATTCTGACACATATCATAACACGGCCTTCTTTACTTTTTATTTATTAGTACAGATGGTAATTTATGCAGTGCTTTTACTTTGTTGTAAATTATATATCAACAGGCAAGCATGAGGGATAGCCCAGGAATTCTGAAAACGTTTAGATGACAAATCTGTGAAGGATGTACTTATAAAATGATGCCCTGTCCATACACCTTCGTTGTAAGAACCTCCTTTCTCTATGAGATATTCTGTCTTTAATGAACAACAAATTTCAATAAATTGAATTGAATGTTTTGGAAAATTCTTCAGACAAGGAAAAGCTTTTTGAAATTCTTCTCCATTTGCTCAAAATAGTTAAGGACACACAACATATAAATAGGAGACAGTGACATTGGTAGTATGTGCTATGGTAGGTACCAGTTATCAGGGCATATTTCATATATCCAGCCCACATTATGGGGCTGATATGAACTTATGAAGTATATTACCTTATTGTGGTTAGCATGATGCATATAAACTCAGCTCTGATGAGGTACTCACCATGACTTTTACTATGTGTCAGGAAAGGGACATAAAAGCATGTTTATGCCCTGAGACGATTAAGGTAAAGTGAACTGGAGACAGAAGGTCAAATAGTCCAACTAAACAAAATCTGGACAATGATTGATGATGGAAGTTGTCAATTGTCATTTCCATGCTCATTTCGAACTCTTGCCAGCATATATAATCTTTGAACAATGGGTATTGTAACCGTGAAATAAAGCTATAGTAAGAATACCATGCTTGTGTAAAGTTTGTTTCCTTCACAAAAATAAACAAACTTTTAACAAACTTAGCATCAGGTATAAAAAGGATTTTTAACCTGGAAGCTCTCTTTCCATACTGAATTGGGTGCTTTTAACACTATATGATAATTAAGTAGCCTATGCCCTGCTTCTGGAGAAGCTCTGATATGCTTATGAGCTAAGGAATTCCGAAATACATGTTAGAAGAGGTTACACCTTTCATTGTTTTGTCACACCCAGAAAGTCTGGGTGAGCCTTATATGATGATTTCATGGTACAGACTGGTTTACATGTACCATCTATGATGGACGTAAGGGAAGATGTGCTAAAGCATGACTCAATGCTCAAATGGTTAACACAACAAAAGACCTCCCTTTACACTAAGAATACAGAGGCACTACAGCTCTCTATACAAAGGCCAAAATGATGAGGTCTGGATCAAGCTACTTCTGCAAATTAACCTCCCAGTATAGAAGCTGTCCAACGAGATTGTGTGTGAAATGATATATGGACATGATAATTAGTCACTGTCAGGAGTGGTACCTCTTGATGGCTGATGTTTCGCCTTAATATCCGCCTATGAAGTGGTGTGGTGAGGCATAAGGATATATGACATCCTAGTGCAATCGAACAAGGGCTGCTAATAGAGGCGGAATCATGCACATTGATCGCCAAGATCCACTTGGTTAAGTAGGGAAAATTGTGTGCATCATTCAACCCCTCTGGGAGTGTATCAATCCTGTCGGGTTGCCATGATGATAGATCGTAGCCCTGGCGAGTTAAATACCAGGCAGTATTCATGATACTAAATCGATGCCTTATTAGCATGATGTGTTTATGCCTAGGGATAAAGGGGGTAAAGCATGTAATTTTTAAGGCAAAGTAAAGAAAATCAGAAATCACAGCACTTCTTCAAGTAATTGATTAGTTTGTCTAATATCATAATGATCATTCAGATTAGCAGATAGCAGATAGCAGATTATGGTTGATTGGTGTACATTCATTTTTAAATATGTAATTAAACTTTGAAGGTGTGTTGATTGATCTTCTACCTCAGTCACTAAATTGTTGTGATCAGACTATATTGTCCAGATGCCAGCTCTTCATCTACCCTAATCGTATTCAGAAAAGAAAACCATTTCAGTTCACTGATGAGCTTTGAGCTGCTACACTGTAAAGCATTGATTCAGACCACCTTAAAACTTCCCTGTTATTCCTAAAACTGATGACCCTAGAAAGAAATCCTAATGAAATATTCATAGATTCGAGATTGATTGTGGAAATGCCAAAAAGAATACATAATGCGAAACTAATATCAATGTTGACTTGATAGTGCCCTTAGACACTATAAGGTTATGTATTGGGTAATCAACTAAACCTGTTAGGATTGCCGATGTGTTTGCATTGTCTGATCGCTTTGTTGTTGAACTTCTTTTCATAGATATGCATTTGGATTTCTACCTGTACCAAAGCAGCTGCTTTTCCAACTTTGTACAAATACAAGAATCAAGAAGAGAATCTTAGATAATCAGTACGCTGCTAATCTTTGGAGTGAAAAACAAAGTTAGCATGATCTGCAGTTCTTATAGTTGTTTGACAGAAATAAAAGACTAGATGGTGATGATTCATATGGGTTCTTTATTTGTTTAGTTGCCGTATAAGTCCATTACAATCATGTTGGCTTGCATGTCATCACTCTACCATGATTCTGTTGCTATTTTATGCAAAATAGACCATGGAATGAGGGAATGGCAAAAAACAATGAAGTTAGCGCTTCAGAAAATATGGTAAAACATATGATAGAGGTATCAAATCATATGTATGGTCATAATGTATTACACATTGTATGTTCACTGACCTCTTTGAGTACGATGCTGAGATTCTTGTGCTGGTGGCAGCACTTGCACTGGTTTGGATCTATCACACCAGGGGGCCTACCACTTGTTCATCACACGTAACATGACAATCCTACCTTTAATAAGGGTTGTTATGACTGTGAATAAATCAGAGTCATGTAGATTTGAAGAAAATGCAAAAAGCCTAAAAATACAAAGGATTTGAGTAAAAACAGAGAGGGAGAGACATAGAGAGAGACAGAGAGTGGGAAGCAACAACTAAATTTGTATGCTGCAAAACATTGCCAGTTAGCTCCTGTCTTGTATCTTTGTGCAGTAGACAGATGTGAGGTGATTTTAGACAATAAAAGGTTATAAGAAAAGAGTGATGGATAAAATGTCACAAAAGTGTGAAATCAATGTCAGACAAAGCTCTAAGGAAACTATACTCCATAGATATAAATGTACGTTTCTATCTCTGCTCTATTTTATCCATGTCCCAATAAAATATCCTTCTGCATTCCTATCTGAGTGGAAATCTCAAATATCCAAATAGATGGAAGCGGTATAAAAAGTACTGATAACAAGAAACATATTGACTTCAAGATAATCTTCTACACGTCCTATAATTGCTAGATATAATTGGAGAGTCTATAGCAGCAAACTAATAGTTTGGATTGTTACTCTTAGTTGAAGCAGAAGAGATTTAAGGATCTAGCTTGTGCAAAGTATGATCTAATTAAGTGTAATGATATAGAATATTTTTTTATGCACTACAAGATGTACAACTATGGGTGGTGAGGTGGAACTAAGATTTGATGCATTTTAGAGATATGTTAAAGCTTGGTGTTTGGAGTTTGTGAGGTACAAAGTAATTGCTCTAATTATATGGACAGGACAATTCATCCATGATTTAATACAAGGAAGATAAAGCCTGCAAACTCATTTATATTATATATATATATATATATATATATATATATATATATATATATATATATATATATGTGTGTGTGTGTGTGTGTGTGTGTGGGTGGGGCTCCAGAAAATGTCCATGAAGCAAATTTGTCATGTTTTCTTGAATAAATCTTTCATAAGATCATTTCAGGTGATATAACCAGTATGGTTACAACGATCTCAATGAGTACATATGTAATGATTAAGGGATTAATACAATTTTCCTTGTTTTTTGCTGAATTTTCCCACATTTTGCTTGAAAAATACAAAAAAAAATCAATGTTCCCTGATAAAAAATAATTTTCATTCAAATTCCTTCTCTATTCACAATGCAATTAGCCATTTTGCAATTCATACAACACATTATAAAGATACTTGATTTCCAAGAAATTTTTCAATTTTTTTCATTATTTGGTGAGAATCTTGAAAAATAGAATTCTCCTCACAAAATCACATTTTTATCTAAAAAAGTGAATATCTAAATAAAATGATGTTCTGTTAGTATTTTGACAGTAAGTCTGACACCCATGTATTGGAACAGCTATGCGAAAACCTGAATATCTTATGGTTTTCTCTCCATAAATGAAGGCCAAAGAGGGTTAGGAAAGTGACCCTTTTAAGGCTGTTTTCTTTGGGGAATTATTTGTTATAGAAATATAAGGCAGATAAAGAAGAAATTCAGTTGACATTGTGTGTTGTTGGGGGCTCTACAGCACCTTGTCATTTGATTTCTGAAATTTCACTTTAAAATGTGATAAATTACAGTAAATGGTGATGTTGCGTTCATCAGATTGATGTTACGTTCATCAGATTCACATAGATGATTGAGCTGTAATATTCATAATTCCTCCATAACAGTGAAAACAAATTTCAATTGCGTACCCAAGTAGTGCACCGCACCAGCTTGTGTAAGAATTTTGTCAATGTAGATTATCGTTCTGCTGTAAAATGAATGCAATCATAGATGTTACATTCATCAGATTTATGTTACGTTCATCAGATCGTTTGAAGTTGCATTAGGCCTTGATGTAATATTAGATATTTCATAGTTGTATATATTTTTGAGCAGTAGGTCACATGTGTGTCATCAAAATGGCAATTAGCCTGATTGGATTCAGGCTAAGCACCTAGAGGAGAGAAAATCCTTTATAATGCATAAGTAGATCAAAGAAATATCTTTAGGCAAAGCCAATATAAGCGAATACAACCATTTCCTATTGTTAGTCAGTCGAACATTGTGCAATATTATGTTATTTTTGTTGTTTACAAGGATTTTTATATGTAGTGAGAGCGAATCCCCCTTTTCTCCATTTATCTGCTATTTCAATCATGACACAAGAGATGTGGAAACAAAGGGAAAATATAGACATGATATTATGTGGATAGAGGAGACACATCCCTACCAGGATCCAATGAATATATATATTTCATGGTATATAGTTTGAAAAACATTTTTTCACAATTTTATCTCATTTAATCAGATCTGATGAACGTAACACCCCTCTTTATCACTAAAGTATGTGCATTTTGATCTCAAAAATAGAAACTTATGGAAATATCCTAACTTCACAATATTCAGTATTCTCATTGTTTATCACCTCCTCCATAGATATACAGAACTATAAAGGTCTAAGTATAACTTTGGATGGTAGTTGCTTTCAAAATCATGTCTTTGATCAAGTTTATAATGGACATTCAAAGTAAATTCCTTAAGTTAGAACAAGACTCAGCAGAGAAACAGCCTTATGCATTCTAAGGTTATTAGTCTTTACTGATTATCTTTCAATCATGAGAGACCTGGTCAATCTCAAATTTAATTCCAATCCCAAATGACAGCAGAGACAAGTAGTCTTCTCAGTAAAATTCCAGGGTAAAAACACATACTAGGAAGTTTGGAGGAAGAGAAAGTCTTTTCACCATATGTTTGAAGGTCCAAGGTCCTGGAAGTAGTTTATTCAAACAAAGACATTCCGACTATATCATGTTTTTATTTCATTCAAAAATAATGCAGGAAACTCTTGCTAAAGACTCTCTTTCATAACTATTCTATTCTGAAAGTTAGTTTCATTTATGCCTATCATCATTCTAACAAGCTGTTATTAATATAAAATAGGCCTAATCTTGTCTCACAATAGACTTCCCTCTATCTACTAGCTAGATGTGAGGCCTAAATGGTCCAATTATACAAGAAGCAGAGAAAGAGCAGTTCAACAGGTCTTATTGCTGGAAATGACTCTCATTTGTTTTTCTGTATGGATGTTCATCTCAAGTCGGCTAGTGTGATAACTCTCAGGAGGCCATTTCACCGCGTTCATCAATCAAACATGGACGTCCGTCTCAGCAACACGGACGTCCGTCTTTGCAGAGATGGACATCCGTGTTTCGGTTTTAGGGTCCGTAGTTGGAACACGGAGGGGGTAGGGGGCAGTAGGTGTACGAATATGGACATAAAATGTGGTACACGGACGTCCGTCTTTGCGGAGACGGACGTCCGTGTTTGATTGGTGAACGCGGTGAAACGGCCTCCTGTGGGGACCGTTTCTTGTGCACCTTAGTCTATTTATCACATTCCTTATGTATCCATTGTTCATATTCTCCCTTGAACGTGTGCCTCATTAGTATTGTACCAGGTTGCTGCTATATTACGCCCCATACAGTATTGTGTCAGGATAGCCTTAGTCATTACAGCTTCATTACAAGTTTTCCAGATGGTAAGACCTTAATGGTTCAATAACCCTACGGGTTGTGTACAGCAGCTCAGGCATAGGGATGGTAATGAGCACATTAACAACCGCTAATGACCTGCTCCATATAACAGAAAAAGACATGTGTACTTACCATAACCATTTAATTATCACTCTCATTGCCATAAAACATGAAGTTCATTAGGTATTTTTGCTAAATATGTCTCATTAGTATAGTCACTCATACTTCAGTGTACAGGGTAAACATAATAATTCACATGTCTCTCATATTGCTTTAACTGACAGTATACAATAAAACACCATGGCAAATAATTCTCAACATCAACATGAAAAAAGCAGCCAACCACTAGAAGTCCGCAGTATTACCGTATACATACTTCCGGTGTCTCTCAATAACACATGTAATTCCGAAGTCTCTCAATAATGGAATTATACTGGATAATCATAATTCAAATAACAGTAATATTGTTATCAGGCCAAGAAAAAATAAAAGGTGTGTTTCCAGTAACATAGCTAAAAAGCTAGGGTTGGTAGGTCGGATTTTTTTTTTTTTACATTTATTTAGGAATTTTTCGGGCACATATCAATGGATGTATCAAATTCTTTGATTTCATTGTAATATAATGATGGGAAAATGGCAACTATAAGAGAGGGGAAGAACAGGAAAAGGATTCATGAAAAATTCTCAAAAAATAATGAAAATTTCTTTAAAATATGAAAAATAAAAGTCTTATTTTGCCCCTGTTTTGCTAGAGACATTTGGGTTACTGGAAACCAACCTTTTTTTATTTGGCCTCACAGAGAAATTGAGTGTTCACGGTTGAGATGAAAAGGGGACAAATCTTCAATGACTTTACCTTTCCCTAACTAAGGTTATCTAATAAAATGGCACAACAACTTACAGGTACAGTGTCATTTTCTTCATAATATTGTACAGAAGGAGGGAATGGACCGCAGTGAGCTCAACTATATCTTCATAATTACATCAGGGATAATGATAATGATAATTGTAGTGAGGTTATATAGGTTATTGGGTTGACTTTCTGATGGATTCTGGAAGCCATCGTGTCAGTGATCATCACTAAAGTTATAACCGTACATGCCAGTACATAGAAACCTAGAATATGAAGTTTTAACTGTACATGCCAGTACATAGACACCTAGAATATGAAGTTTTAACTGTACCTGCCAGTACATAGACACATAGAATATGAAGTTTTAACTGTACATGCCAGGACATAGACATCTAGAATATGAAGTTTTAGCTGTACATGCCAGTACATAGACACCTAGAATATGAAGTTTTAACTGTACATGCCAGTACATAGACACATAGAATAAGAAGTTTTAACCGTACATGCCAGTACATAGACACCTAGAATAAGAAGTTATAACCAAACATGCATGTACATAGACACCTAGAATATGCTGTATAATTCTGCTAAGATCAGTACAGGATGTTCAACACTATATATATCATGATTTATCAATACAAAGTAGATAGAAAGTGGCTATAAGGCCTAATGCACATTCCCTCTAGCTTATTATCCAGACTCAGATGACAATGGTTAAGTACAAGTATTTCAAATGAATTTATAATGCCAGTAATAATCATAAGAAGCGTATCCTATATGAAGTATGCCTCACTGTTTCCATGTGAGTGGGCGTAATTCAAATTACCGCTAATCTCATTACCAATCCTCAGATGATGGGCACTTCTGGAAAACATCTCATTTAATGTAAAAGTGCCCTCTCCCCATCATGATATTACAAAAGATCTCTCTTTGATGTTATTCTGTAATTATTGACAGATGAAATGAACAATCAGTTTAACACAACATTTCAGATTGGTATTTCCTTGATGACTAACAGTGGTGTGCAGTCAATATTGTGTTGCATTTGGTTAATCTTGACGTCATACAATTCATCAGAAAGCTCTGCTGCTCTCCCTTAGGCTCAGGTTAGTGTATATTGTGCAATATATTATTTCAAAATCTTGTTATTTAGCACAAAGCCCATTGGCATAAGTCAACATGAAAATAGGGTGTTTTTTTCTTTTAACATAGTTATAGGAAGAGCTTGCTTAATATATAATCATAGAAAAAAACGTCTACCCTTAAGAAAAAAAAAAACACTCTGACACTTTAAGTGCACATAATTGCCAATAATCAAAATAAAGGGACTTTGCTATTGGTTCTGAACACTTCACTTCAAGTGGCCTGAATGGATTTTGCTGACTGGGACAAATTATGTGCTACTGTTTTTGCATTATAACTGGTCAGTGACAACTTTCAGAAATCACTATTTTTTTAATGATCCCAATAGCATCTATCTATTTTGATTCAAACATGTGGGCCGTGGTTATTTATCTGTGAGCGTAGCAGGTAGATACTTCTTTACTGCTATGTGGCCATTTCAATCACATGCGTGGTGGAAATTTTCCAACCCTAATTAATCTATGGCTCCAATCCATGGTCCTATCCTTTACCAACTGCACTCAATTAACAACTCCTAGAGAAATCCAATCTTAATACACAGGCCCATGACATAATTAGGGTAGGGCAAAACACTATTATCTATAGAGAACAATTTTCTGGCCATTGCAATCTGCCATTGTGACAGAAAGGGGCAATTCCAGAATGATTACAGGATGACAAGTACACCTCTATCTCCTCTGACTTGCACAGTAACTAGATGGTTACATTGACTATGTTAGATATTTGGCTTTCTGACAGGTATGTCCTAATGATGTTAATTAGAATACTTGAGAAAAGCCCTCCAGAGAGCTGTAAAGCTTTCCGACAATACAAAGTCTGGCAGATTCTCTCGGAGGTTTGAGTTGTTGTTTTTTTCTAATCTCTCAGAAACTACAGATATGACTTCTATGTATGAGGTATTGAATTGTTGCTATCAATGCATACAATACAGGTGATTTAAGATTGAGAAGCTAAAATTCAGAACAAAACTGAGGAAGGGCCTGGTATCTTTGAATAGAGATCCAAGATGGCGGACATTGCAGAAAAAAAAAGTACAAAATAGTCAAGATCCTATGATATTCTGTTCTGAAAACCATTTATATTTCTTTGTAAATGAAGCCTAAGGTTTAGGTGGTAAGTAGAAGTCTAATAGCATATGGGCATATAAGAACATTTAAATCCTTGAAATCTTTTTGAAAAATCGAGTTAACTTTGAGAAAATTACATGGTAACCTCTACTTCCACTGATTCCTGACAAGCATTCAAGTCTATTTCAATGAGAGAGGGTACCAGCAACGAAGAAATACCGTTTTTAATATAGTGTAACAATAAACAACTCCTCACATCTTGACTGCCTGTTGTCTTATAATGCACTCAGATGCATTCGTGCATTATAGGACAACAGATGGTCTTTATGTGAAGACGATCGTTGTCTATTCTCTAAATAGAGGATACGCCATCATGAGCACAGCCCTTTGGTTAACCTTCTCCACTGCCTCTCATGACAAGACCTGTGTGTCTGACACTCAATCAGTGAGGATCTGCGGACTTAATGACAGGGGCGCTAGCCACAGCCTACAAGGATACATCACCTCCTGCTACTTGAACTGCTCTCCTGACATGCCATGGAGGTTGCTCAGTGTGTGACCAGCTACCATTGATTGAGTCAGGTTGGTAGGGTAGGGGGATTAGGGGGAGGCATGGCAACTGAGGGTGAGAGAAGATTGGCCTGCCTCTACACACTTCTGCAGATAGAGCTAGATATAGTTGTGGCAATGATGAGAGTTTTTCTCTTTCAAAAAGTATTCACTGACTCCTGATAAAATGGCAATTCCGTACATTACACAGCATCAAGATGATCGCATAAAAGATGACGCTTTTGTTAAGCAAAGAATCCCATAGCTTTGCATTCATACACTCAGCACACAGTTTATGTAGGGGGTATCACGGGTTCTAATCAGTGTGTAGGACCTTGGCGGAGATGGCATGGACCAGAGAAGCTGGAAAATGCAGAGGCTGACCATTTTTGCTATAGTTTGGTGAGATAGATGCTAGGTTCAAATCTGAAAAAAAACCACCAACTCCCCGTGCAGAAATAGGACATTTGATTCAAGGTTGACCTTTAAGCAAAAGAGCATCAAGAAGATCAAGTACTTGACAATGATCTTCTTGACCTTAGGCCATAAGAGCAACCCCCAGGGCCCCTGATCTGTCTTTGGTATAGATATTGTAGCACTTCCCTGCTGATCTAATTGCATCCCCTGAGGGCTGACAAGGTTGAAGACTGTATTGGTCTACCATGTGTTCCAAGACAATTTGTGAATAAACCAGTATTTACTGTACATTTCTCAGCCAAACTTCAACTTAGTTCTTTACAGGAATTAGTATGTGATAGGACTTATCAAATTTGTTAATGGTCAGTGTTTTTATCATTTACATGTGTTTTTTTTTTCTAAATAGCATATAATCAGTATGACCCCACGTTGGGGTTGACAGCTAAAGGAAAGCGGTTGTATAAAGGTCATGCTAAAGGAGAACTTAGATAAGGAGTAGATATATTGTGGAGATGGGAACATGTTAACTTTGGTTTATTAACCTGACAGATCATCTGCTTAGCTGATGAGTTCAGACATCCTATCCCTGGGTGATTGAGCTGCATCATTTCTAGCTGCCTCTGCTGTAAGCTAATTGATCCCACGGCTTAGATTGCTTAGTAATAGTAGCAAATCCCGAATTCTGATGTCTGATTGCACTGTTTGATGAAATCAGATTAGTGAGAACTAATATTGCGCTTTTTATGCCACTTTTTATAGTGATAATGGTATGTGAGCAGGCGCACCTAAATCAACCAGCTTTTTTGTTCTACCTATAACAAGAAAGCATATATAGAAACCTTACATCTACAGCATTGAGCCCTGTACACCCATGGGTGTGGCGTACAATACATTGAATGCTACACCCCTTGTATATACCGCCACTCCCAATGCAGCACCAGTGCAGCATATCCCATCAACATTAATATACTATTTTGCCTCTACCTCACTTATTTGTGGAAGGATTTTCAATATTTAAAAATTATCCAAACACAATAAGGAATGTGTTGGAACTAAGTGCACTGTGATAATTTGATCAGCTCATGGTAAAAATAGCATCGATTGCCACTCAACCGGGTCAGAATTTTTATTTCTGACAGTCAATCTACTAGTACTTATGTATGGGAGTTTGTCTGAGTAAATTGTTTCCTGTTGTTGATAAAGGTAGAATAAAACAGAAACACAACGTGTGTGGCTTACAGAGGTTGTATGCCCATGAGTGGGGCGCCCATGCTGCCCAAGGTGCACTTTAATGAAATTGGATTAGTAAGAACTAATATGACACTCTTTATGCCACACACTGCTTCATGTTGTACTGAATATGGTATTTAACCGCCTTATTTACCAGGTACAAGTTTCCATTACACGAGGAAAGCCCTAAATATTAAATGAAGGTGAATCTATTTTTAAAAATCGAGTTAACTAAGCATTTCCTTACTGCTTCATAGGTTGAACATTTCGCTTCATCTGGTATCCTAAGGGTACTACAGGCTGAAGCAGTCAAGAAATCTACTTCTATAACCAGCGAGCCAATAATGGCTTTCTTAATTTAGTGTATCTATTGTAATGCAACCTTATAGGTTTTTTATACATTAAGGGGTGCATCACACACACATGGTATACATGCCTTACTATTGTACAATACAAAAAGGAATGTCCCTTTGATCATTTCCTTTCTACTAGATTTCGGCTACCTTGAGTACAGCTTAGCCTTAATACCCTACTTAATAATTTACTGCTAATAAGCTTGTCACATGAGGCTATCTGTTAGAATTAATCAGTACCAATTGTACCCTACAGCACATGGAAATCAGCCTTCACTTTAAAAGGTTGAACTCACAGACAAAGGTTTGAGAGGGTAACTAATTCCAGGTGCCAGTATTGCTAATTTAAACGAAGGGGCAGGCAATGCCGGCCATCAGTACCGCTGTGTGCAACCCATACCTAAACACGACTGTTCCGGCAGGGCACTACTAAAAACCCCTGCTTGGAGGTTTCTGTATGTATGTTCACAGCAGGGCATTTCAAAATGATATCTATAGCTATGGTTTTGAAATGCCCTCCTGAGACAATAGGGGCTCTATAGGTCATACATACATCACCCAGGAATCAGGAGTGTACAACCACTGTCAGTGTAAATGACTGCTATGTGCAATGCTAAATGTAGAGGCTAACCCTTATCTGTAGAACCCTACCAAACACTATTGGATGAAATGACTGCTATTTCAAGTAGTACACAAAGAGGCTAACCATCTAACTACCATAGTACCAGTTACTGTGTAAGAATAAACTTCACCTGTATAATGCAGGCAACCACTATCTGTGCAAACAGATGGTATATCTTTCAACTCTTCAATAAAATTAATGTGTTGAGTTACATGACTCTAGTATAGATACCAGATGTTTATACATCTACTTTCATACAGATAGTGTTATCGCTATATATATGGTGGTCAGAAAGTGCAATTGTAGAACTACTTATAATATGTCTTCAGACATATGTCTGGTGGTTGTACAGTGTGTTAATGTTCAGAGCCATTTGGGTACGAAAATAATATACATGTATCCCATATAGTACAGATAGATATCCTCAATAGTTATTTTATCTGCATTATTTTATTTTGTACAGTGATCTGCATTATTTTATAAATTTTGTACATTGGTCTGCATTTTTTTTATTTTGTACACTTAATGTTCTAATGAGGAAAACTAAGCATCATCCAAAGTACCCTGTAGATATATCTGGAGCTTAATTCAAAACATCCTGGGATCACGACCCCAGCGATATTAGGAATGAATCAGCCTTATCCAATTAAGCGATCTTAAGAGTTGACTGGGTTTACATATCCTAGCCAGCACTAAAATCACATCAATCTTAGCCTCAGCCCTCCTACACTATTGCAAGAAGAACTGACTAAGCACAGGGGTAAGAGTCCCAAAATAAAGGAATAGCTGTGGAGTCACTCTTCTTCACAAGAGTGCTTATACCATCGTTTCCCGTCCCCATATGGGCTAACAAAAGAGCACAGGGTGCAGTTGACCCCCATACAGTATTCAAGAGTTGTTCCCATGAATGTATGATTTATGCTTGCCTATTAGTACTAGCATTGTGTCCTCCCCCAAGGACAAAGAGAGAGAAAGGAAGAATTACCTTACAGTGCACTTAACGCATGAGTAGCCCTAAGAGCCCTCAAGGACACTCAGGAAACATCCTCCCTCCCCTCTTTATGTATGCAGCAGGCTATTCACTCTTTCGATCAGGAGTGTTCCCTGTAAGTGCTCTTGTACTCAGGTGAAACCACTATGCATTTCTTTCACTAAGATCGCAGTGATCTTAGTGCTGGAAATGGAATAGTGAAGTGATCCCAGGACTAGCTATTCTGGACAGGCCTGCAACCACTGCATTACATAGGGTAGACCAGCCAGGTCTTATGATATGTGCCTACACTAAGATCGCTGGGGTTGGGATCCCAGGATGTTTTGAATTAAGCTCCTGGTCACCAAGGCTACGAGGAATCAGCAGATCAGAAATGATTAAGAAACAATTGTGGGTAGATTTAGACCAGAGCAGAAAAGAAACAAGAACAAATATATAATTTTTAAGTGGAAAGATACTTCGGACAGACCCGCCCTAGATCCCTGAGCTATGTTACTCATTTCATCACACCTTTGTACTAGGGTTATCACCCCTCCACGCACCATACGATCGATATGGTAATTTTCTTGTCCAATGGTAACGCTAATTCTACCATTCAAATCATGGCCCCACCCATTGGTTAAGATAACTACAACATCACCCTCTGAGTTCTTGAAAGCAACTGAAATAAGACTCTGGTCCTCCCGTTGGGTGGATTCAATACGAACAGCTCCAGGCTTTACGTACTTGGCAAAATGCTTCAGGATCTGATACTCAGTGTTACTGGTGAAATTGCCATTGTCATCAATTGTAAGCACGCCACGGCAATTTGTGCAGCCGCTGACACCCACCATTGGACCATGTCTGGAGTCCAAAGCCATGTTCCAGAGAGTTGCGCTGACTGCACCATTCCGTGTCTGTCCCGTAAAGATGTTCTGTGAGTTCCATACCATACCACCATCATAGCTACCGTCCGTTCCTGAACACTCTGTAAAATAGAGCTTCTTATCTGGGTAGGCACTGGTCACTGCTTGCACATTGTTTTGGTTGCCGCCATAGCAATGGAAGGCAGTGCCATCGATATAAGAACGAGCTTCAGCATCGCCAAGAACCTCGAGTGGATAAGCAGTGTTGTCCCAGTTATGATCATAGATGACAATCTTGGTGTTTATACCATTAGCTCTGAATTGACTACCCATAGCCTTAACAAGTTTGATTTGTTGGTAGGCATCGAGTTTCATCGTAGGGTATCCACTAGTAGTGTGCTGTGGTTCATTCTGTGGTGTCACTGCATCAATCTCAATACCAGCTGACTGATAAGCCTGGATAAACTTGACAAAGTACTTGGCGAATGATTCATAGTACCTATCCTGGTCAATAAACTGACCACCATTCATGTTATTATTGGACTTCATCCAAGCTGGTGCACTCCATGGTGAGGCCATGAATTTGACATTGCAGTTGATCCTCTTGATTTCTTGGAGTAGAGGGATGATAAACTGTCTGTCCTTGTCAATACTGAAATATGTAAGGGCAAAGTCATCTGCAGTGTCTGCGTAGGTGTACGGTTGGACTGCTTGGAAATCAGAACCACCCATGACTACTCGGATGTAGGAAATACCTGCGCCATTGATGTGATCAAAAAGGTGCCTAAGGGTGGCACCCCTGTTTGATGTTGTGTTCCAGAGAACGTAAGCAGCAGCATTAGAGATGGCTGCCCCAAAGCCTTTCATAGTCTGATATGTTTTTGAAACATTCACATAGATTGCGATGTCGTTGGTCCAATTTTGGGAGTACAGTGGTCCAACATTCTTGAAATCATATCCGGTCCTTGGGCCATGTGGATCTGATTCTGTATAGTAGGCATCAAAGCTGGAATAGGAATAGTGTAGGCATATGATGACAGTGGACAATATATGTGAAAGGTTTATTGGTGTCTGTGTAAATAATAGGAAGATAGAGCTTTTTAAAAAAAAACTAGACTAGAGCCATGCAATACATGCTACAGATGTGATGGAAATCTATTAGACCAGGAACTGAAGGCCATTTTCTACCCGAAGGAGACCAAAGGGTTAAATGGGGAGGGGGGTTCCCTGGGAGGGATGTTTAAAATGAACAGAGGGCATACATATAAGGAGATTCTACATAGCCTAATCTCATCCTGGTGTATCATTGTATCATGGGCACATGAACTGTATATGAGCACATTAGTAGCTGATTCATCATTATTTAGGCATGTCCGAGCCCCCAACCTAGGATGATTTCTACTCTTATAATCACAAGAAGCCTATTAGGGATCTCCCTTTTTGATAAATCCATGATGAGGTTTTACTACGAATTTGAAAGGCTTAATTTTGGCTGTATTTTCACAATTTCAGAGCCCCCACTGGGGGGTCAGGGGATTAAAAAATAATATTTTTGTAAATTTCTGTGTTTTTTATACCCAAGTGCATAGTTTGCGCTGGTATTAAGTGATTCTGGCATTAGTCTATACATACAACAATTTTTTTGATGATTTTAATGGTTTGAAAAAAAGCTCCTGGTCTATGTTGTTTTGATTAAATCACATCCGTTTGGGTAAAATATATTCAAAAACATACCAGTCTCACCAACACTTCATTGGTGCAGCATGACGACCAATGAGCATGATGCATTTCTGCATCAGCAGCACTTAAATGGTTATTTGATGATCTACTTACCTGTCAAACATCTGACCACACTGCCTTCCTGAGGAACACGCCCAAGCAACATCTGAAAAGAAATAATGAACACCGTCTACTCGTTGGATTGGGGCACTAATTTAGGAACGCATAATGGTTAATAGAAGACATGGTGTATTAATACACTAGTGGCCAGATTTCAGTACAATTTTGAGTGCCCAAAATGGATCATCTAAATGCTTTATCACAGGATAAAGGCACTGAGTTGACACTTTAATATTGACAGTCTTCTTTTTCTATACTATTCTTGTATGTGACAGCAGCTCAGGTATAGCTTTGACAGTGGTTCATACCGGAGAAGGTCAGCACGGGTGGGATTTGAACCAGCAATCTTCTGACCCAAAGTGCTACATGCTATCCATGGGGCCATGGGCTTGATAATGGGTTAGATAAGTCATATATCTGGAACCTAATAGATACAATATGTATATCTGCATGTCATCTAATGCAGAATGCATTCTGATGCATTCTAGAGATGCAGACCATGATATAAACGCAATGTGTGAGGATAATCATTAACATTAGGGCCAGATAAAGGTCGTAAAGTCAACAAGTCCATCCATAACCATCATTATTACATTATTAACGGTTATCAGCACCCATCCACCCCCCCATTGAATACGGCACTTCTAGTACTAATCAATAGTAAAGGTCATATCTGCTATGACATAAAATGGAAATGATGCTTTCATGCATCAGTTGCCATTAAAGGCTTAAATACCTACAGTGCAGGATCCCCAGCAAATTGTCGTTATCTGTCGCCATGATTGGTCATCAATGGTGACTCCTTTCACTGCGTCATCTTTCGCCACTGTGTGTCAGTCTCACATGGCATGGCGATTTATCACAACAGTCGCCAACATGATCTCACTCACTGTGTGAGTATGTGCCACTGCCTGTCAACTCTCACCCAGAATGACGACCTTTCACCTGCATTGCCACATGGCTCTCACTCACCGCGTGAGTTTGTGTCACTCCTAGTTAATCTTCTCTCAAAATGGCGAATTATCACCACCATCGCTGACATGGATGTCACTCGCCACTGTCATCTACTCTCACACAAAATGGCGACTTATCACCATCATTGCCAACATTGGTCTCACTCAATGCGTGAATTTGTGTCACTCCAAGTCAATGCTCTCTGAGGATTGCATCATCTGTCACTCACTCTCACTCAGAATGGCAACTTATCACCACCATTGCCAAAGTTGTTGAGACAGCACCACTGGTCAACATGTAGCCTATCTAGGAAGTGTGGGCATGAAGTATAAGTCCTATACCTATCAATGGTGAACCTGAGGTATGATGTGGTACACGTTTCATCTAGCGAGGTGAGTGATCACTCGTGTTGCCATCCCTGGTGAGTGTGGGTGATCAAGATCCTCACCATCTGTGGTGAACCTGTGCTATCATGAGGTATGCGTTTAATCTAGCGAGGTGAGTGATCACCCGAGTGACCATCCCCCGTGAGTGTGAGTGATCACAATCCTTGCCATCCGTGGTGAACGTGCATTATGATGTGGTGTGTGTCTCATCTAGCGAAGTCAGTGATCACTCAGGTCACCATCCCTGGTGAGGATGAGTGATCACTCATGTTGCCATCCCTGGTGAGGATGAGTGATCACTCATGTCGCCATCCCTGGTGAGCATGAGTGATCACCATCCTCATCATCTGAGGTGAGGCTATTGTGATCACCACCATTGCTATTCCTGGTGATCTTGTGCTATAGCGACGTCGTGTTCCATCTAGCGACATGTGTGAGCCACTTCACACAGGTTGAGGAGGAGTAATAACAATTTGCTGTGTCGTATCACCCCCATTGTTCATAATTAAGTGCTGGAGAGCAGTTTTGCCAGCACTTGATTGCCTTATCACACCGACCCTCAGGCAGCGTATCAATATTGGAATTCCTGACACAATTGTCATTACCCTAACCTTCAAATAAGTGGTAGTTCAATAAAATTGAAATGAATAGTCACGATATTAGCCAACTTTGAAAACAGCTATAACCCACACTTGAGGCTTCCAAATTTGAATTTCAGTGCTGATTTTTTGTATCAAAACCCCCTCGTATAAGCCACACCCTGATTTAAGGACAGTCATATAAGCCACACAAGGGCTCAGGAGCTTAATTCAAAACATCCTGGGATCGCAACCCCAGCGATCTTAGTGTAGGCACATATCATAAGACCTGGCCGGTCTACCCTATCTAATGCAGTGGTTGCAGGCCTGCCAGGAATAGTAAGTCCTGGGATCACTTCACTATTCCTTTTCCAGCGCTAAGATCACTGCAATCTTAGTGAAAGAATTGCATAGTGGTTTCACCTGAGTACAAGAGCACTTACAGGGAACACTCCTGATCGAAAGAGTGAATAGCCTGCTGCATACATATAGAGGGGAGGGAGTATGTTTGCTGAGTGTCCTTGAGGGCTCTTAGGGCTACTCATGCGTTAAGTGCACTGTAAGGTAATTCTTCCCTTCTCTCTCTTTGTCCTGGGGGGGGATGGGCACAATGCTTCTAATAGGCAAACATAAATCATACATTCATGGGAACAACTCTTGATTACTGTACTGGGTCAACTGCACCCTGTACTCTTTTGTTAGCCCATATGGGGATGGGGAACGATGGTATAAACCCTGTTGTGAAGAAGAGTGACTCCGCAGCTATTCCTTTATTCTGGGACTTTTACCCCTGTGCCCAGACAGTACTTCTTGGAATAGTGCAGGAGGGCTGAGGCTAAGATCGATGCGATCTTAGTGCTGGCTAGGAAATGTGAACGCAGTCTGACCTTAAGATCGCTTAATAGAATAATTCCTAAGATCGCTGGGGTTGCGATCCCAGGATGTTTTGAATTACCCTCCTGAAATGGTCTATGAGCTGTGATATATATGGTGGGCCTTATAGTACTACTTACAAGATATGGCCAGAAAAAGCAGGGCTGGTAGCGTTAGCCTCATGGCCCTGATGTCCTACGTCCTATAGGGTCCCACTGGTGTAACCTTATGTCCAATACTGCTGTGAATGATCCTTTACCCTCGCCATGAATATGACCTTAGCTGTCACAATGGCAATAAACAACTATTACTCACTCACTCACTTGATCCTATACTAGGTTCATATTATGGGACTGGTCTATAACATGTCCTGACAGGTATGTATATTGGCTAATCTCAAATAAAGCCTACCTAACCCTTTAATGGCCCCTCTTCAGTTAATACACCTTTACTTTTTTTTTTGAGGTTTGAAAACTGTTTATTGTCAAATCATGCTCATACAAAAGTGGTAGCATGACAATGAGAGGAATTCTGCGATAATTTGTTACACCAGATTTGTTAGCACAGATAATGAATATGATGATAAACCAAATAAAAATGAGAGATTAAAACATACAATCAATAAATAAGAAATATTAGATAAACATTACAATATATACTGTATACGAAATAGAACAATTGACCTCATCAGTGATTACTACTCACACTAGTTGGCATTAGCATAAAGAGGGAACAAAAATGAACTGAAATTGATAGATGGCACTCTTATTCTTGTGTCAGATAACAGTAGACGAAGACAAGAGACTTAGTATAGACAGACTGTAGCTCATTGTAATATTACCAGCCACCATAGGTACAGACCAAGCGAACAGCTCCCAAGTGGCCAGCTCAAAGGGATTACAATAATCATGATGCATGAAGGTAGCTCTGATTCGTACATTTATCAATGCATCGTGCTGAACCATTTAGGTTGATATAGGGTCCACTGTACACTGGCTAGGGGTGTATTCATAAATCATTGTGACCAGTTGGCATGAGGCATGAAGGGATCAGCAGCCCTTAATGGGTTTAACCTGTTAGGTAAGAGTTAAATATGCAGCAGTCCCCACCCAGCGAACATGGATTTGTGTATGAACCTAAATTCACTATATTCTCTAGGTATCAACTACTGTACACCATGTACACCACCTGCCAACCTTGTACAATGGCTAACATGGTTGCCGACTTATCTTTCTATCGTAGGTTTGAGTCCCTTTCAGATCTGGTATTTTTGTCCAAAAGATTTTAGGCTGATGCATGGGACACACACTATAGGCTGGTACATGGCATATACAGTAATATGATACGTGCATGGACAGCTTTTAGTAAGTTACACAGGACGAGATAGTACACGGGACAACACATAAGGATAGCTTGCACTTTCTTTTTTAACTTTCCAAGGACTACAAATGAGTGTAATGTATGTAGGTATCTATGTGATAGCACATCTGAAGGTCCCACTTATCAAAGTAACCTAAAGCGTCTACACAGCATACCTATATATAGGTCCTGGAGGCCATTTATCAATGTACTACGACTACACACAGCCAGTACGATTTAAAAATGCCTAGAATAAGCCAGGCTATCGTAGGAACTGCTCTACGACTGCTCACTACGATTAGCAGCTATGCACTAATTACATAAGGTTTAGTAGGGCAGTCGTACTGGTGCAGACACTAGGGACTACTAGTGCTTGGTACTGTTATGGCCAAATTATTAGGTTCTCACTACGATTTATAGGGCAGCAGTCTCAGTGTGTTAAGAAATGGCCTCCAGATTTGTACCTTCTTGTATGTGACAGCACAGTATCAAATATGAAAGACTGGCCAAGGCCAAATAAGTCACAAATATGAATACAGTAATCAAAGTAGAAATATATCACAGCCTGTGGACAGTTCATACCTAATGCCAGCCATATGTTTTTATATCGGGTAACATGACATTCTTCAACCTCACTCACATACGGATTCTGAGGAAACAATGATAGAGGAATTTCTTGATTATTTGGAAGACTATGTTCTGCAATTTCTAACTATGATTAGGCCAATTAAAAAAAAAGAAAGCTTTGTTTCCAGTAAACCGACCGACCCTAGCAAAACAGGGGCAAAAAAGACTTTTTGAAGAATTTTGTCTCATTTTTTTATATCTTTAAAAAATCTTTTTATTATATTTCCCCGGTGGGATGGACACCATTACAATGAATACACTTTGCCCAAGGTCACTGACAAAATGGCATTTTATTAACAATATTAAACAGACCAATATCAATAAACAATAAAAGAGAGAGAAAAAAAAACAACTCATGACCAAAAGTCCATGTCTTGTCCCTTTGTTCAAATCTCATGCTGTGCCACCTGGTGTGGCGGCATGGACCATCTGACTCAGGTGGGTGAAGGGGTCATCTGGTGGGGAAATATACCCCTATATATATATCCACAGTTCCTTTGCATATATAGTAGTCACTTTTTGAGGATTTTTCCTGTTTCCTTTTCGCGTTCGTCCCCTCCCTCACAGTTGTCATGTTCCCATCATTATTTTACAATGAAATCAAAGAATTTGATACATCCATCGATATGTGCCCTAACATCTCCTATATAAATGTAAAAAAAAAGACAAAAAAAAAAAAAAAAAACATCTACTGACCCTAGCTCTTTGAGCTATGTTACTGGAAACACACCTTTTATTTTTTCTAGGCCTTACTCATGAAAGTGAAACATGGAGGAACAGTATTTTGACCTATAATCCTTTTTTGTGAACCTTTCCAACAATGAATGGATGATTGAGGCAGAAAACTTGTTTTGCATCTAAATGCCCAATCATTATTTCTAGAGTCTATCTTTCAAAGATGACTATGATGGGTTTTTAAGTGTTTATATCTAAGATTGTTTTACTTAATCGCTTTAAGGTGTAATAGTTTAAGAATACATCATGCCATCTCATTTGCTTTGATATACTTTCATATGTGGGGTATGCCTTACACAGTCTAGATAGGTTATTGTTGTGGTGAATTCTTATACTTGTTATATGTATTTGGGACTGCCCTAACAATCTGAAGGTTTCTAACCGTACAACTTGTGAAATGCCTTCTTGATGAAATATCCACCTTCTTTCCTCTGAATCTATCATCACTTTCTCGGAAATCTAATCTGGTAGAGAATATGTACATTCCGTAAATTGACATGTTATCAGGTGAGCTAATGAGTTCAGACATCTATCTCCCAGTTATTGAGTCACATCCATATTAGTTCCTTCTGGTGGTTGATAATTGATTCCTGGCCTCAGGTTGCTTCGTGATAGATGATCCCACCATGTGATGTCCTGTGTTGGTTGATGAAATTGGATTGGTGAGAACTAGTGCCAAACGATGCTTCCTGTACATGGTGATAAACCAATGTGAGTAGGCTTATCTCAATCAGCATTGCCATATACATTGAATAACCAGACCTTCATAGCCAAAGATTTAAAGTATCCACGATATCAGGCTAGAAGAAATAGAGGATACAACTTTGGGATTTTATGAGTATGCCTCCTTGCTAGCCCCTCTCTACTACATCGCATGATAAGACCTGTGTATGACAACCAAGTAGTGAAGATATGGGAGCTCAATAACAGGGCCACAAGTCATAGCCTACCAGAACATGTCACCTTCCCCTACTTGAACTGCTCTCCTGGCATGCCATGGAGGTAGCCTAATGTGTGAACAGCTACTGCTGTGTCAGCGTAGCACTTTGATTAATCATAGATTCATTCCTGGCGTTTTGTGTTTATAGCTTACTTAGCATGCAGTGACACTGTAGGGGGTATAACAGGTTCTGATCAGTATGTAAGACTTTTACAGGGATGTCATGGACCAATTAGCCCTCTTGATAAACCATCTGCTAGTAGATCACTCTGTCAGGTCAACATGAGCTGAAGATTTGAAAGCTCATTGAGAAGCTTAGGGCAGGAGAGATAAATATAGACCACCTGGGTCTCAGAGACTCTCAGACATTGTGTAATGGAAATCAATCACATGGTCCCGGTGTGGTACATGCCAATATACATCTGAGCTAGGACCAATATCTGCAAAAGGGAGGTTTGAGCTTTGCACAGTTTCAAGAGATTAAGAACAACATATCCCTGTACAAATTGTGCAAAGGTTAATTTCTTGATCTCTTGATCCACCTGCCTGAAGGAAGTCCCCTAGTTTTGTGAGTTGACAAAAATGCAATGAAAATGTCATCAAAAATAGAATGGACGTTGTACACCTGCCTCATCAATCATACATTAGGTTTTGAAAATTAACATAGGTGACAGCTAATATAAAAATCAGTAAACAGATTTAGGATTGTAGTATGAACTTTGATAAAGGTGAAAATGATTTTGAAATAAACAAATAAATCACAGGCTGATCCTTTTGGGTATAGCTTGGTGAAATATATGTTAGTATCAAGCTAAAGGACATAAAAACTCAACCTGCAGAAGGAGGAGATTCGATTCAAGGCTAACCTTTAATTCCTACATTTGGTGATGTTACAAAAATGCATTGAAAAGCCATCAACATGTAGAATATGATAAATATCCACTAGCTCTGAGAGGTTTTAGTTGACGAGTCTCCTGCCTTGTCAATGTCACATTGGGATTTGAAAATCAACAGACTGTGGAATAAATTGATGAGGGTGGGAATTTGCCTCAAAAACCAGCACGAGTGAAAAAGATAACCACAGGCTGATAACTTTAATATCATTTGGTAAGATAGATGTTATCATCAAGCTGAAAACCAGAGCAACTCACCCTGCAGAAAGAGAACATTTGATTCAAGGCTAACCTTTAGAGAAAAGAGCATCAAGGAGAGTAAGTGCTTGATAGTGGTCTTGATGTCCGTCCTGACCTTCGGCTACAAGAGCAACCTTTAGTGCCCCGGCTCTTTCTTTGGCATAGATTATAGCATTTCTCCCTTGTAGTGTTGATCTAATTGCCTGACCTTGAGTCTAAGAGGGTTGAAGGCTGCCTTCCATACATGGTCTTTCATGTGTCCCATATCAGTCTGTGATTGAAAGGCTCTTTCGTATAGGGTGTTTCTCAGCCTTATCTTCACCTTAATTCTCCACAGCAAATAGTAGGTGATACAACTTCTCGATTCTTTTTAGTGATAGTGTTAGCACATTACAGATATTTAAATGACCAGCTTTCCTAGTGAGATAAAGGGCAAATGTTTAAGGGCTGTAATCTATCGCCATGATTGGTCATCAATGGTGACTCCATTTTGAGTGATAACTCGTTCCGTCATCTTTCGCCACTGTGTGTTAGACTCGCATGGCATAGCAATTGCTATTCATGGTGATCTTGTGCTATAACAATGTCATGTTCCATCTAGCGACATGTGTGAGCCACTTCACACAAGTTGACGAGGACTCACGACAATTTGCTGGGTAGTGTGTAATTACTGCAAGCGGAGTAGGGGTTAAAGGCTAAAGGAAAATATACATAGATCAATTCTATTTTATTATAAGTTTGGAGTAATTGTGGCGCTAAAGGTGACATCACACGTTCTCGTTGTAAATCATATCTCATGTGCCTAGTCTGTAGATATTTTGTGGGTATGGAAACATATAATGGTTGGGAACTTCATCTGTGCATCCATGCCTCATACTAGCCATTTCTGCATGGATGAAGGCACTCACGCTTTCCTTTTTTTAGTGCACCTTGGCTCATAAAGTACCTTTTAGTCCCTGGGATTTTTATCAGTGCTTATTTCAGACCATACAATTAGACTTTTTAGGTTTCAAATGGGTTATTCACACTGCACTCAAACTAGACCTGTGCTTAAATATGAAATTATAATAAAGTATGTAAAGCTTTTCAATTATCATAGATTCTTTCTCAAAACGTATTGTTTTAGCCAAAGCATGTTCTCAAGATATGACAAAAACATTCAATTTGAAAAAAAAAAAACATCGAAAACAGAAAGAAGCAATCTGTTAATCGATGGAACTAAAATTGAGAAATAAGTACACATGTGCTTCTCTATAAGGGCCTGCCTACCTAATCCACGTGTACAAAAGGGGAGGTCAATGCAGCTTAATGATGAAATATGAGCCAGTTCAGTAGGTTAGCAGAAAGGATATTTTAAAATATATAAGCAAAGGTTCACGAGTTGCGGGCGTCATGCGATACGGCACCTGATCGGCAAGTGCGATAACCCCCCGACATTCCTCCAACGAGTGTGCCTTTGCATTTATTTCATGTTATTTTCATCTAAATCAGATAAATAGAATCAAATTTACCAGAATGTTTACATCGCCATCTTGGACCTATGACGTCATCAAATTGTCATGTGACCTCGGCGTGTGATATTTTCGCGGGTTATCGCACAGGGGTGTGCGATACGGCCCTCGAGTGCTAGAGCTATGGGCTGTCAGTATCTCGGGCATATCAACATGAAATAAAATAGAATATCTGTCAGAATGCCAGGTCAAAGTAATTTCGTGAAAACAGTGCACTACTATCTTATCAGTTTTGTACTGTTGGTACACTGGAATAACAGCAGTAAAAATGTATACCCTTGCCTGAAGATGAAACAGAGAGGAATTTAGAATATCCCTCCTTTTTATATGCTAGATAAAGACTTACGGTCCTGATTTGTTCTTTCATTTGTCTAGTTGTATCAGAAACAATTGAATTCAAATCTAGCTAAATCTGGTAAAGGTCAAATAAATAACATATAAATGTAGTAATCCAAGTAGGAATATTTGACTTTGGGTATGTATCAGGTGACGTGACCTTCTTCATCCTCCACCTACACATACTGAGGAAACAATGATATTGATGGAAGTCTATACACCCTAGAGGTTACTAGTGAAAGTGAAAGAACAACTTTATATTTTGGCATATTTACATCTGAATTATTTTCTTTATTCTCTGACATTCTATTGGACCTTACAATTATACCCGTCATATTACCTAGACAATGCTTCAATCGAGATATACTGCTTACAATGATTGAAGGCATATAATGAAACAATGTTTTGCCAAGGATTTATATATTTTACCCATCATGCAGTGCTTTGAATATGGATTTTAGTTAATTTTCAAATATCTTTTTATTTCAAATGACCAAAAGTATCAAATTGCATATCAAAATTACTCCTATTTAAAAGCAAATTATCTGAAGACTATTTCAGAAATGTTTTAAGGAAAATCTATTGTCTAGAGATGGATGATCTAATTGTTTTTCTTATAAAAATTAGGGAATTTATCCTCCTTTTGGCCTAAACATGAGACATTTACCCATAATCCCTTGTAAATGAAGAAAAAAGAAAAAAATTCTTGATAAATTAGGATATTAGAACTTTCACTTTGTGAGTTCTCATATTTTTGTGTTTGATAGTATTTGCAGAAAAATCTGAAATCTTTGTCCTTTTTTTCTGATTTTTTTGGTGAAAATCAAAATACTTTTATTTTTCAAAAATCTGTAAAAAAAAGCAACTCAGGACCCCCTAATTTACTTTTTATTTTCTTATTCTAGATAACTGTTTGTAACCCTGAGAGAAAAATGAAGAAGATCTAGGGTCTTTGATTCAATGGTAGCAACCCACATTAATGGAATTTAATGGACGCAACAAATTTGTTTCTTTACTTTCGCCATACACGGTAGAGGCTATTTTTGAAGGGGACTGTGATGCATCTTTAAATCTCTATATCTGCAATTATGCAAGCAAATGAAGAGAGAATAACAACTTGTATACTTTCATTACCGTAAACCTCTATCAAATGCATCTAAAAAAAGAATAATTTTTACCTTACAAGCCAAGGTTTGTACCTGAGATGGATGTGTCGGGACTCTGATCCAACAGTTGGTTTATATCTAGCACATGTTGTTTTATTCTGTCTCTTTCTTTTTCTTTTTCATCGACTATTGGCCTATCTTGTGCCTTTTGTTGGGGTGTGTCACTCTTGTTTTGGTGTGTCGGCTCCTTTGGAGGGCCTATTCTCGCCTTGGTGGGAGTGGCAACCTTTTTCTTTAAAGGCACAATTTGCTTTTTGTCATTCTTCTGTCTCTCAGAGTTCTTTGATTTATTTGATGCAGTGTCTTTTGTGACATTTTTCCTGGCAGGTGGGGTTTTGGTGGGTTTGTTTCCTGTGACCTTTTTCTCTTTTAGAATAGTTTGTGATTGTGTGGGGGGTTTTGGTGTGCCCTCCTGAATCATTTCCCTAGTCTTTGAGCGTGTGGTCATAGGACACAAATGGTTTGATGTTTCCTCTCCCTGCATTGATTTAAAGAATCTGACTGATTTGGAAGTTGCTTGAGTAATAGCATATAATGTGTCTTCTGAATCTTCATCATCTGAGTCAGGTGGGGTGAAGGGTGGATCCTTAGGACTTGCCTTCAGCATCTGATTGAGTGATGAGAATTCAATAAGCTCGAAGTCATTCTCTGGAAAGAGTTGTGAGTATTCTCTCTCACAATGGCAGAACACATAGTGTGTAGATTGCTTCTAGATACCCCTAATGGGTGTCTCTGGCCTTTCAATGGTGTTGGGTGGATCATCCCTTTTGAATGGTACTTTCTTTGTTACTTTTGCAAACTTGGTTCTACTGGCTGCTCTAACTCTCCTTGGTGGGGGTGGAGGGTTAGTCATGGGTCCAGAATCTGGGTATTCTCTTCTAGACATAGCATCTGGTGGTGTGTTATCATCACCTTTCACGTGTTGGATGGTGAATGAAAATTGCTGTATGTCTAGAGCCCATCTGGCCCATCTATGTGTGAGTCCTGTATTGGTTAATAGTGGGATTAGGGCTGCATGGTCTGTGTATAATTGGAAGTGTCTAGTTTCTAGATAGTGTCTGAAGTGTAATACTCCATACACTACTCCCAGTAGTTCTCTCTCTGTGGTATTGTAATTTCTCTCATGTTTGGAGAGGGTTCTACCTGCAAAGGCTACTGGTATGAGCACTCCTTCATTATCTCTCTGTGAGAGTACAGCTCCTAAACTCACATTGGAAGCATCAGTTGCCAAACTGAACTCCTTCTCATAGTTTGGATATCTGAGAAGAGCATTGGTACAGAGGGCATGCTTTAATGTTTTGAAAGCATTATCTGCATCCTCTGTCCAGACAAATGCTTTAAGATGTGTCTGTAGATCATACAATGGTCTAGCAATTTGGGCATAACCTTTGATAAACTTTTTGAAGTATTGGCATAGGCCTGTGAAGGATCTGACATTTTTGACTGATTTTGGTGTTGGGAAGGTTTTGATTGATTCCACCTTTGTGGGAGACGGTTGCAGTCCCATGGGTGTGACTCTCATTCCCAAGAAGTCTATTCTGTCTATGAAGTATTCACATTTTGATTTCTTCAGTTTGAGTTTACCAACTCTTAAGCTGTTGAGCACATCTTCCAGGTCATGGAAGTGTTGTTCGGTTGATGGTGATAATACTAATATGTCATCTAGGTATGGTAGGGCACATTTGTATTTGAGTTTGTTCAGAATCAATGTGACTAGATGGCAAAATCCCGCAGGGGCGGTCGCTAAACCCATGGGCATCCTTTGGTAGACATATTTTTTGTCATTTGCTATGAATGCGGTTTTATGCTGGTCCTCCTGTCTTATAGGAATTTGAAAAAATCCCTGTTGGGCATCCAGCTTACTGAATACTCTTGGTCTGAGTGACCCTATCATATCTAGAGTGTCATCGGCCCGGGGTGTAGATAAGGCTTGATTGATCGTGTTTTGGTTCAGATGACGAAAATCTGTGACGAGCCTATGGCCTCCCGATGATTTTTGTACTAAAAAGGATCTGGAAGCCCAGGGGCCCTCAGCACATTCTCTCAGAATGCCCTGTTGTACTAGCCTTTCACATTCTTCCCCTATTGCGGCCTGTTTTTCTGGTGTTTGTCTATATGGTAGGAAATGACATGGTACTGCTTCAGGTTTTACATGTATCGAGTGGGTATACAGGTGTGTAGCACCAATGTCTCCATCTTTCCCTACAAATATATCATCATACTTGGTCAGCAGTGATTCTAACCTATCATGCTGATCTTTGGATGCGAGCACAGATTTTGGTGGAATATTCTCTTCCAATTCTGGCTCGAGGTCATGTGCCTCACTATGTATAGCAGCTATTTCAGAGAGTCTGATTGAGTTGGGTTCAGGGTCAGCATATGTGGACTCACAGTCTGAGTCTGTGTCACTGAATTGAGTTACATCCTCAGGCCGTATGGCTGAGATGGATTGATCAGTGTGTGGGGTAGTGTCTGACACCTGTTGAGGTTTTTCTAAATCAGATTCCTTGACTTCCTGAAATAGAGCTATGATGGCACCCTTTTTGATTTTATGTGGGCCCCTGCTGGTGTTGAGTAACACTAGGGGATGTTTGTTATTTTCCCTGGGGGTTACTGCTGCCCTTTGAACTAGATATGGGGCATTGTTTTTTCTTTGGAGGTTATCTACTACTCCAGTTTTGCCTTGCAGTGATTGAGTAGAAGTGACTTTACCCAATACTGCAAGTTCAGAGAATGGAGGGATGGTAAAATCCCTCACTGCCCTAATGGGTTTGAGAATTTGTTCAGGATCAACATTAAATTCAATTTGAGACTTTGTAGTGCTTAAGAAATCTGTGCCGAGAACAACGGGCTGTGTGAGGTTGGGTATTACAGCAAATTGGTATTGGAATCTGACATCTTGGATTCTAAAGTTCAGCATAGCTGAATGTCTAACATGACACACGGATCCATCTGCCAAATGAATGTTGATTTTAGATTTCCTCAGTTGGATATGGAATCTCTTTTGGAGATCCATGAGGAATGCAAAATACTCTTTTAATTTATTCACTACATTGGTCCATGTCAACATATCGGGTGTGGCACTTTCCCTGAAGGATTCAAACCAAGCTAGTGCTTGTCCTTCAAGGTACTTGGGTAAATATGTTACCATGGTGTCACTGTCTGTTACTTTGTACTTATCCTTCAGATATTCTGGGAATTTGTGATCAATGAATAATGCTGTTGACATGAGTGGTGATGGGTGTGAAAAAGTTTTGGGTTTTGTTACCTCATGTAGCCTGATCTTTCTGTCGTCCTGTTGTTGTCTGTCTATGAGTTTGGTCATGTTGGACACCATGGAGATTATGATGTCATCCTTGGATCCAGAGGCAGATGGTGTGACAACAGGTGTGGTGGTGGGTGTGGGAGGCTGTGAGGTCTGGGATGATACCATCTTCATGAGATCTGCTATCTGTTGTTGTTGTCTCTCGAGGGACTTCCGCTGGTCTTCCATGGCCTTCTGCTGGTTTTCCATGGCCTTCTGCTGGGTGTCTATCGCCGCATTCCTCCCTCTCCTCCTGCTGGGACTTGTTGGTCTCTAGGGCAGTAACTGCATCTTGGATGGCCTTCTCATAGGCCCTTATCTTCTCAGCTGTCTGATTAGGTTGGGGGCCTTCATCGGTGTCCATGATGGAGGGTGTGGGAGAAGTGTCTCTGGAGGAGTGGCTGTCAAAGGCCGGAGCTGGGGTGGAGGATCTAGATGAGGGTGTGGATCCACCCCCTGAGGCAGATCCTTCTTCCCCTGAGGTAGATAGCGTGAGTTGAGCGTCCTGTAGAGATCCCTGGGAAATGTTGGATCCCTGAGAACTGGTTGTTCCCTGAGTAGACAGGGTGGGTGGTGTGGGGTCTACTGAGTGTGGGTCTGTTGTATTGGAGGCTGAGTTGCCCCCTGTGGGTCTCCTAGATCTAGGTGGGAGGGAGACCTCTTCAACAGGTCCCTGACTACGTAAGGTCTTTGTGTGTTGTTCTGCCAGCTTGACTGATAAGACCTTGATGTGTGAGGAGACCTCACTGACGTGTGGGGAGACCTCCCTGACGTGTGGGAGACCTCACTGACGTGTGGGAGACCTCATTGTCGTGTGGGAGACCTCACTGGTGTGTGGGAGACCTCACTGACGTGTGGGAGACCTCTCTGACGTGTGGGAGACCTCTCTGACGTGTGGGAGACCTCACTGACATGTGGGAGACCTCACTGATGTGTGGGAGACCTCACTGATGTGTGGGAGACCTCACTGACGTGTGGGAGACCTCACTGACGTGTGGGAGACCTCACTGACATGTGGGGGATCTCACTGTCGTGTGGGAGATCTCATTGATGTGTGGGAGATCTCACTGGTATGTGGGAGATCTCACTGGTATGTGGGAGATCTTACTGGTGACCTTTTTGAACATGGTGTCAAGGTCACTGGGTGGGTGGAGTGGGGTTTACTGTGTGTATGATTGTTTTTAGTAATGTTGCCAGCTTAATTTCTATGAGCCTGTGAGAAATGGGATCTTAGTAGGATGTTCTCCACCACTTTGTCATACTAGTAATTGTGCATGATCAAGTTGTCATATGAGAAATATCATATGACTAGTGGTATATAGTGTAAATCCAACAAGCTCTTATAAATAGTGTTATTTCCAGTTATCACTGGTTTATTCAGCTTTAGGCAACATGTGAGAAATATCAATCACACAGTTGTTAATATGCAGGTAATTTCCACATACAGTAAATATACAATAGTTCATAGAGTATAATGTTCTGTTCCACTCCACCTGTGAGGTAATAATAATACAATGTCCAGCATAGTTCTAGGTGGGTTCCCACACCTAGCTCCTGACCTGCTGCTTAGAGGAATAATGTAATAAGGAATAACTTTACCCTCTGGTGGATGTCTTGTAGAAGATAGCCTCTGGCCACTAATGATGGAATCCTATGCCTGTCTAGCATAGTTTCACCATAGTGTAGAGGTATAGCAGGAAGCAGGAGATGACTGGAGATGTTACCTCTGGAGCGGTTCTGGAGATTCTGATTTCTACGAGATGCAGCCAGGCTATTTGTACCAAATCTTGGCATTGCACCTCAGACTGACTGGAGCCAGTGGCATCTGCCTAACTCTGCAATTGTTTGAGGGGAGTCTTTCATGTGTCACAGGGTGCACAAAGGACCCCCATGGATGCCGCTATGTCCCCCATTGTCCTGGTCGGTTCTGTAACTTCAGACCCTCATATATCAAAAGTTTACGCCGTTACAACCGCCATTTTGGGCATGCGCGGAGTTGAATATGCCAAGTTACTAATGCCCGCTTGGCAGGCGCATAACTTGCGCTGGTTTTGTCTGTAGCGCATTCGGAGGTCGAATCAGTCTCCATGGCATAACTTCCTTAATAATAGGAGTAGAGCCTTGATCTTGGGCTCATTTTGACCGTCTAATTATGGGCTTTCCATAAATGCTTTGATATTTGACCTAGGTCGCTCAGGAGCGACGCTAGAGCGACCGGAAGGTTATGGCGTTGTGACTTATGTAACCTATTGTTCAGTGTTTGGGTGCTGAGACACTCATGACGGCGTCAGCGGTGCCCAGGCACCCGTGACCCCGTGACGGCCGGTTGCATTCACTTTATTATATTGTGCATTGAACCATGAGGTTGGTCTCTTAGACCCTTAAAAAGCATTATATTGTGCAGTGGACCATTAGGTCGGACTCTTTGATGTTGTAACCTATGTATCCTTCCCCTAGCTGGTGTGCAGTGGGGCATGAATGCTCACATAGAAGTACAATGTATTAATTTCTTATATATTCTTTGATTAATACAGTAATATGTCACAATAAATGGAATAATAAAATGGTATATGATAGTACCGCCGCGTGTAAGCCATACCTAAACACCACTGTTCAAGATTATCTGCAGGATGCAACCAACCATTATCTAAGGAAAGAAATGATATAAGTTTCAACTTTTTCATAGGCTTGCTGAGGTACATGTCACTAATATAGGTAACCAGACAACCTGATAACAGATTTTGATAAACTGACTTTCATTCATTGCTGAGCCTATCAGGAACCTTGCTTGTAAGGGACAGATATATGTCTCCAAAGACACCCTTTATAACAACATGCTTTCACTGAGGGTATCTCCTCGATATATAATAACGTGGATAGAAACACAAACATACAAGGCCAGCCTGGTTAGTATGTCGTACATTGACCTACATGTATTCAGCTTTTCTCATGGGGTAGACATCCTGGCTGATGGCTTGTAAAATCAATTGTCCGAGACTGAGCTGAGCAGAGCTATGTTGGCATATTTGATACTCGACTCTAGATTATAATCAGTATTTCATAAATGATGTGTTTATACTGTCCCTGCTTGGTCTGTTGTGGCATTACGTGTGATGAAGATCTGGAGGTTAATTCAAAACATCCTGGGATCACAACCTCAGCGATCTTAGGAATTATTCTACCTTATCCTATTAAGCGATCTTAAGATTAGACTGCGTTCACATTTCCTAGCCAGCACTAAGATCGCATCGATCTTAGTCTCAGCCCTCCTACACTATTCCAAGAAGTACTGACTGAGCACAGGGGTAAAAGTCCCAAAATAAAGGAATAGCTGTGGAGCCACTCTTCTTCACAACAGTGTTTATACCATCGTTCCCCGTCCCCATATGGGCTAACAAAAGAGCACAGGGTGCAGTTGACCCCCGTACAGTATTCAAGAATTGTTCCCATGAATGTATGATTTTTGCTTGCCTATTAGAAGCATTGTGCCCTCCCCCCAGGACAAAGAGAGAGAAGGAAAGAATTACCTTACAGTGCACTTAACACATGAGTAGCCCTAAGAGCCCTCAAGGACACTCAGCAAACATCCTCCCTCCCCTCTATATGTATGCAGCAGGCTATTCACTCTTTCGATCAGGAGTGTTCCCTGTAAGTGCTCTTGTACTCAGGTGAAACCACCAATTCTTTCACTAAGACCGCAGTGATCTAAGTGCTGGAAAAGGAATAGTGAAGTGATCCCAGGACTTGCTATTCTTGACAGGCCTGCAACCACTGCATTAGATAGGGTAGACCAGCCAGGTCTTATGATATGTGCCTACACTAAGATCGCTGGGGTTGCGATTCCAGGATGTTTTGAATTAAGCTCCTGGGTCAGTGTCAAAAAGAATGTACAACTTTATGAATGAAAATGATCCTATCCAATCTTGTCTTACATGGGCTCATCGCAGAGAAATCAGCCTAGGCTTTCAATAAAATATAAATACAAGTCTGTCAGATGAGAATTTCATATTTTTCTAAGTGGTTTGACAACGCTCTTGAGTAATAAATATTTTTGCATATGTGTGGTCCAACCGATTGATTGTGCACATAATATCATCGTTCTATCATAAGAATTTAGGTGTGAGTAAAACATAAAAAGTGAACCTAAGCTACCATGAATGCCATGATGCCATATAATATAAAACACACATTTATTTTATTTTTAGTGTTTGTCAATTCAAAACAGTGGTAAATTACCGTCCTTATGTGCTTTTGCGAGATAGATAGCCATGTATTTCAATTTGCATTTTACCTATTATCTATTTATGTGTTTTGGCCTTAATGTAGGTTATCCTGATATATGGGAGTGGGGAGAGTATGTTATGATAAGTTATCATATTGACATTATCTCTAATTCTCATTTAATCCCCTTATCATCTTCTGCAGTCGTTTAATACTGAGTGATACGTTTTAGGCTAAACTTATAGACGCTATAACATTATGCCAATCATCCTAATAGGCTTGCATTCAAGGGAAGCTATAACATTATGCCATTCATCCTAATAGGCTTGTATTCAAGGGACGCTATAACATTATGCCATTCATCCTAATAGGCTAGTAATCAAGGGACGCTATAACATTATGCCATTGATCCTAATAGGCTTGCATTTAAGAGATGCTATAACATTATGCCATTGATCCTAATAGGCTTGCATTCGAGGAACAATATAACATAATGCCATTGATCCTAATAGGCTTGTATTCAAGGGACGCTATAACATTATGTCATTGATCCTAATAGGCTTGTATTCAAGGAACGCTATAACATTATGTCATTGATCCCAATAGGCTTGTATTCAAGGGATGCTATAACATTATGGCATTGATCCTAATAGGCTTGTATTTAAAGACGCTATAACATTATGTCATTGATCCCAATAGGCTTGTATTTAAGGGACGCTATAACAATATGTCATTGATCCCAATAGGCTTGTATTGAAGGGATGCTATAACATTATGCCATTGTTCCTAATAGGCTTGTATTTAAAGGATGCTATAACATTATGCCATTGATCCTAATAGGCTTGCATTCAAGGATTCTACCGACGCCTTGAAGGTATGAAGTACATACTCATTAGTTTGCTTGCCAGTACTTCATTGATGCATCCTGCTGATTTATGGACGCAACCCTGAATTAGTGACCCTTAATCATTTAATTGGGGAATAATGCATGGAGCATGGCTGTGGGAGTGCTCTAGACTGTATTGAGACATTGAGGGGCCTTATAGGCTCCTGTTATAACATCAAAAAATCACCCATCAGCCACCTGACAACACATGAATATCAATTGTGAAGTCTAAAGATGAGATGAAGTTAACCTCCTTTACCAGGAGTGCATTATCCATCTAAATAATGCACGGTCAATCAGCCAATCAGAACGCAGCATTCAAGATAATGCACTCTGACTTCGCCCAGCAGTGTTATAAGGGTTGCTAATGCATTGATGCATCATGCCCATTGGTCGTCATGATGCATAGAATGATGCAGCTGGCATGCCAACCCTACTGGTGCGATACAGTACCGGCAGGTAGGCATGCTGCTCCAATGCATAAAGTGCTGGCGAGCAGTCTTGCCAGCATTTTGTGTGTGCATCATGCCAACCTTGATGCACTCCTGTATCAGCGGTCCTTAAGGGGTTGAAGGACGTACATTGTCTGGCAAATGTATCAGTGCAGGTGTGTTGGTAGTGTAAACACGTTACTAGCAATCTATAGCTTCAGGGCACTACAGTAATGCAATACAGCTTATAAAGCTGTCCCTCAAACACACTCCGGTTATCCAGGGGTCACTTCCCCCCTGGTACTCAGTCCTCCCGGGAGTCACTGCTTTGTGATGCTTATTTCTCCAGTAGTCAGTGGAAAGGGAAATAATAGCTGAATAAACCATTTAGGGAATACTTATTAGTTAAGAGGTAGTTAGAATCGAAAATATTCAAGCCTTCCTGTACCTAATCACTGCAGTCCAAATAGATATTCAATCTCCCATTGAAGACAAATGAGCGCTGTCTCGAGAATAGACACCACTCTGAGTCACTGTACCATTTAGAAGATTATAGAACATTATCTTAAAGAAAACACATACAAAAGTCACATGGCTACCATTTGAAAAATCTCCAGTTTATTCATAAAGAATCATCATTTGGTTTTCACAATTAATCTTTCATTTTTGATTCATGCCCATCTGGCTCAGATTAGTCACTCGCAATTATCATATATACATATAGATAGATTAACCCTTTGCTGATAAATGAATTCAGTAACTTTACTCATTACATTTTTGTACCAGGGTAATCACCGCTCCGCGCACCATACGATTAATATGGTAATTGTTGCGGCCAACTGTAACACTGATTCTTCCATTCAGATCTTGGCCCCATCCGTTGGTTAAGATAACTACGACATCACCCTCCGGGTTCTTAAAAGCAACTGAAATGAGTTTCTGGTCCTCACGCTGGGAGGATTCAATGCGAACAGCTCCCGGCTTTACGTACTTGGCAAAATGCTTCAGGATCTGATACTCAGTGTTGCTGGTGAATCCGCCATTGTCGTTGATTGTAAGCACGCCACGGCAATTTGTGCAGCCCTTGACACCTACCATTGGACCATTTCTAGGATCCAATGCCATGTTCCAGAGAGTTGCGCTGACTGCCCCATTCCGTGTCTGTCCAGTGAAGATGTTCTGTGAGTTCCATACCATACCGCCATCATAGGTACCATCCGTTCCTGAACACTCGGTGAAATAGAGCTTCTTATCTGGGTAGGCCCTAGTGATTGCTTGGACATTATTTTGGTTGCCACCATAGCAATGGAAACCTGTACCATCGATGTAAGACCGAGCTTCAGCATCTCGAAGAACCTCAAGTGGGTAACCTGTGTTATCCCAGTTATGATCATAGATGACAATTTTAGTGTTGATACCATTAGCTCTAAACTGTCTTCCCATTGCCTTAACCAGTTTGACCTCTTGGTGGGCATCAAGCTTCATAGTAGGGTAACCGCCGCTTGTGTGCTGTGGCTCATTCTGTGGAGTGACGGCATCAATCTCAATACCAACAGCACGGTAAGCCTGGATGAACTTGACAAAGTACTTGGCATATGTTTGATAGTACCTATCCTGATCAATGAACTGACCACCTCTTGTGTTATAATTGTACTTCATCCAAGCTGGTGCGCTCCAAGGTGAGGCAATAAATTTGACATTGCAGTTGATCTTCTTGATTTCTTGTAGTAGAGGGATGATGAACTGCCTGTCCTTGTCGATGCTGAAATACCTGAGGTCAAAGTCATCTGCAGTGTCTGCATAGGTGTATGGCTGAACAGCTTGGAAATCAGACCCTCCCATGACGACACGAATATAGGAAATACCCGCCCCATTAATTGGATCAAAAAGGTGACGCAGGGTGGCATCCCGATTTGAGGCCTTATTCCACAGAAGATAGGCAGCAGCATTAGAAATGGCTGCCCCAAAGCCCTTAATGGTCTGATAGGTCTTTGAAGGGTCAACATAGATCGCAATGTCCTTGGTCCATCCTGTAGGGTACAGTGGTCCAACATTCTTGAAGTCATAACCATTCTTTGGGCCACGTGGATCCGATTCTGTATAGTAGGCGTCAAAGCTGAAAGAGAAATACAGCAGGGATATACTGACAATGCTTATGTGAAAGTTCTTTTTCTGTTTGCCTTAATTGTTTAGGGTCTGTTTACATAATTGGAAGTACAGTTTGAATAAAAACTACTTAGGATTTTCCCCCAGGAATGATAATGCACTATCTGCTGTCCAACTATAGAATGATGATCTCAACTTGTGGAGAGTTGTGGATGCACTTCACTCTGTTTTGATTTTTGAAGTGTATATTGTTGCACTATTTGCTAAAGATGGGACTCTATATTTATCTTATTCCTCTTTGGACTAAGACCCATCCTGTGGGTGAATTATACAGTTTCTATGGCATCCACGTTCTTCATAATTCAGAAACGCATTATATGGGATAAATGTATAAGATAAGACTTTTGGGTATAAATGTACAGTTTCTAATTCCCAAGAAAACCCGAAAAGTAGTGCATAATGGACCCCCACTTAATTTCATGTTGGAGGCAGTGGGATACAGACATCCCATAAACTTAACATGAGAGCTCCGTATCTCACACCCCCATGAGAATCATGGCCAGTAAAAGCAGAAAGATATTCATGTTTTTGTTTCATCAAAGATGATTTTTTGAACATTTCTGACTAAGATAACATGAAATAAATACAAAGGTTTACTCATGTTTGGTCTGAGTGAGGGTTATCTCACGAGGCTTCGCATTCAGACCCGACATGAGTGAATCTTTGTCTATATACCCTTTAGGGCTGTAAAGGTTGCCATTTCTTATTATAGTTTATAGTGATTATACAGAGGGCTTTATGGGGCATTTCTGAGCCCTACTATTTACCTGTCAAACACCTGTCTACACCTTCTTCCTGAGGAACATGCCAAAGCCACACCTGTAACAATGAAATTATAAATTACATTTTTAAGAGCTGCTAATGCTGAGGTGCATCATGCCCATTGGTGGGTTAGTGCCTGTCAATGTGCTAATATGCGTTTAATGTATGTTATGAGATCTACGAGTGGGTTTAGGGGTCAATAATCCATGACCCGTGACAAGTGGGGTCTCATAACATGCATCAAGGTGTTTATCTCACAGATTCCTCCATTTTGTATTAATTTCTTACCTTATAACCTCGGAATAAATACAGGAGAAGACATTTTGAAAGTGTATGCGATCCACACAGTTTGCCAAGCCGTCTTGGCCATGTTGTGACTCTGCCTGACATTCCTCCACCTTTACACACATTTTTTGGGTAGAATCCAAGCATGTCAAGTCCTGTACTTCTAGTACCGACAAATATACCTACATGTTCACCTATATTTTGTCTCCATTTTCTTATAAATAAATAAGAATCCGATGATTTTCCATAGTGATACGTCTCCGCACCCGCCCCGTCCAGCCAATCCTTGTTCGATGCGTATTTGACCCAGTTCTTCAGCCGAAAGTATGTCAATTGACATCCGGGCACTTCCCCGCTTCCTCAACAAGACGGAATGGCTGTGCGGGTTGGATCGCTATGGAAAATGGATTCTTATTTATTTCAAACAATATGGAGACATTAGGCATGGCATGTTCATCTAGGATATCTAAGGAAGTTTACCAGTTAATAACTGGCACCATTGGATTCTATGCTAAAGAGGTGTGTAAACATCAGTTCGCGAGTTCGCTTCCTGCCACTGCCACTGGAAGATGTCCAAAAGGTGTTAGAGTAGGGTTATGGCCTGATAACGCACCAGGGTTATGATCAAAAAAGCACTGTCCAAGCCAAAATCGTGAGATAACCATTAATATATTATCAGCCCTTACAGCGGAACAGTAAAAAATTGTACTTTTGAACCCCTCAGCAGAGAACAACTGACTTAGTAGAATCCTTTCATTTTTCTAGTCTGAAAAAGAGGAGGAGGGCCGACAGTTATTAAGGGCCTGTCCCTTATATCACTGAATACGGTATCCCTTCAAATGAGCATGTATAAAAACATCTTGACTAGTCTTCGTCATAACATATGATTAACAAAATTCATCCGGATCCTCTGGTTTTGTTGATTCACCAAGGAGTTGCCAGTATCAGTTCTGATTCCATGACTTTTCACTAAAGGTTTATTTTCCTGTGCCTTCTATAACAAGTCACTAAATGTATTTGCATTGGTATTCAATTATAGCCAGGATGCAGCAAACATGATTTTAATCTTTCTTGCATGTTCTGTCAATTCCACACTTAAATCTTATAAGGTATACACTTGTATTTATTTATCATGTCAATTGATGATTATGATCAATGATTTTAGCCCTGGTGAGTAACTCGCAAAGAATGCATTCATGAGTAATCTTGATACACTTTCAGAGGGTTAGCATGAAGTACTCTTGTGTAGATCTACTCATCCTATTTGCATTGGTGCAGCATGCCGACTAATGAATGTAACAAACCTTGACCCCTCAGTGACTCTTTAACCTGGCAGTGCATCAGTGCATCATGCCCCTTGGTCATCATGATGTACCAATGAAGTCTTGGCAAGTAGGCTGTTGCGAAAAGATTTAGTTGTTGCTTTTCAGGGTAGGTATATCACTTCCCATGCCCCTCCTCTACTTAACCACTCAGAATTACTTCCGACACTGTACTCCAGACGTAGTCACTTTCCCACAAATCAAACTGTGTTGCAAAAAGTGGTCACACCTTAGTGCTTTCCAGACTGCCCACCCCTGCATACTTATGCAACAGTGTAGGAAGCAACTACAAGTTGAGGGGTTGTTACTAACCACTTCTAAACCACTTCATTTGGCAATGCAATTTAGAAGAGACTACCGACAGAAGTAACTTCCAATGGTTTAGCAACAGCCACCAGATGTGCAAATGAAGTGCTAGCGAGATTGCTTGGAGTGTACCAATCCCATAATGCTCGGCTCGATGCATGAATGCAGCTCTGGTAGGACTGCGTTCAAGCATCATGACGTCCAAAAAGCAGGATGAATTAATGCACTTGTCTGCCCTGAGAGGGCGCAGACAATTTTAATCACGGAAAGTGTCAACAAAATCAATATTGTAATTCTGGTCACGGTTGTCATTACACTAACCTTCAAATAAGTGGTAGTTCACTGACACTCTCTCTCTGTCTCTCTCCTAATTCAGTTCTCAATATATGGTTCTATACGTCTGTCAAACCTCTGCAAACCAATTGACCTTATTTCATCCACCATAAAAGTATTGCAATTATTAAATTTTAACCTTATCTTCTAAAATGTGTTTACAGTAATTACATTATTTTTTTTCTGTTTAAATATCTGGGGTAATGATGCTCTGGGGGTAATAATCACGAAACATAACTTATTAGGATAACCTAATTTCTTCTTTCTTAACCAATGAAGTGCAGGCAAGTCTGCTTGCAAACTCTTCATTTTCCATTGAGCACACCGATGTTGATTCAGCATTGAAACAACATTTGCAATGTTTGCATATCAACAGTTGATTAAGGATTGAAATGTTGAATTTGAAAATTTACACAACATAATCAAAATCAACTGTGATTCTACATAATATTATTGATTCAGTGTTGTTTCAACATAGTTCTGATGTTGAAACAATGTTGATAGTTGTTAGGGGATTCTTTGTTGACATATCAACATTGAAATCAATATTGTTGATTAAACATTGACAAATCAATATTAAATCAATGTTGCATTGAGAACAATATTTCAACATGGATATGTCAACTGTTGTTGGATATTGAAATGTTGATGGTTGACAACATAGGAATAGAATCATTGAAAAAGTGTTAAAAATGGGTTGATCAACACCATCAACACAGTATCAACCGGTTGTCAAAGTTGATGCAACGTTCTATGCCCATGTGGTGGTGCACCTATTGGAAGCAACAAACTTGTAAAAGTGAGATGCCTAATGAAGTAAATAGCCAGTATTGAACGATCATGATGAGTATTTGCCATATGCCTCTCGAGCCATATGGTGATTCTACATAATATTATTGATTCAGTGTTGTTTCAACATAGTTCTGATGTTGAAACAATGTTGATAGTTGTTAGGGGATTCTTTGTTGACATATCAACATTGAAATCAATATTGTTGATTAAACATTGACAAATCAATATTAAATCAATGTTGCATTGAGAACAATATTTCAACATGGATATGTCAACTGTTGTTGGATATTGAAATGTTGATGGTTGACAACATAGGAATAGAATCATTGAAAAAGTGTTAAAAATGGGTTGATCAACACCATCAACACAGTATCAACCGGTTGTCAAAGTTGATGCAACGTTCTATGCCCATGTGGTGGTGCACCTATTGGAAGCAAGGCTGACCTAGAAAAGTGGCTTCTCATTGGTTTAGAGCTCCCAAAAAGCATACCACACGATCATGTGGTATGCTCTGGCATACCACAGGATCATTCAAATAACTTAGGTTCTATTTGTTCTTATATAAATCTTAGGGAAGTCGGATTTTAATTGCTTGTGAGTGTAATGATAGCAGGTATATGCTGGCCAGTGCTTCATTGGTGCATCATGCCCAAGGTGTGTATCAGCATATAGTGTTAGTTAGAGAATAGACAACGATCTTCTTCACATCGAGACTGTCTGTTGTCCTATAATGCACGAATGCATCTGAGTGCATTATAGGACAACAGGCAGTCAAGATGTGAAGAAGGAGTTGTCTATTGTCTTTATAAAACATTGTACATTTCATTCCAAGTAATCAAGTACCCAATCAATGTATTTTAGACCAATTAATGATACTTGACTGGTTTACAGCTGTGGTGACCTTGCTCAGGTGTTCACTGTACTCCTATAATGCAGCAGGTTAGGTACACTCTAAGAAATAACTGTTGAATGTACGAGGGATTCTCATAAAACTGAACAATGAACCACCATAATTGAGTTGAAGTGAAGGGGTGTAGTTCCTACAATGAAGCACATACAGTACACACTGTGGTATAAGGAATCTCCATGAGAATAGCAATGGATCTCTGGCATTTTGGGACAAGGAAATTATCATGATAGAACTTATTTACAAAGTACTGTCAGTAGACCGTTATAGGTATTGTACTTATCATATTTATTTTTCACCTTTGACTCCACCATGTAACCCGGTGTCCGAGTCTACCCACAAGCCAAGCCATACCCATAGACCAAAGGCTGGCGGTGTCAACTGCACTCAGTGACCCCGCCTCCTCCCACTGGAGGATACGCCGTCAATCACAAGCAGCTCGCTGCATGCTGGAAATTCCTAGCAGACAATGTTTAGAAACAACTCCTCCTGCTGGAGGACATGCCCATTGATCATGAGCAGCTCACAGCATACCGGGAGTTCCCAGCAGCTATATTTAGAACCACACTGAACTCTGTGAACCCCAGTGCTATGTTTGGGATCCCCCCTACATACCTGCACTGGAGTTCCCCAGTTACTATATTTAGCTCACCTGATACTATTTTTAGGATGAGCTGGGTGAGCAGCTCCTACTACAAATACCTGTGGAGGGAGCAGCTCACTCATCTTTCCACCTTCATACTTCATACCTCACACACTCACGTGAGACCAAGGCCCTTGGCTCAAGGGCTAGGCTTGGACACTGTTGGGCACCTTTATACTGTATCACCATCTATACCTCGTGGACTTCTATGAATAAAGTGGATATCAAACTGGATTCCTGATTCGTCTGTTTTCATCCTTATTCATCATTTACGGACTCGTTGACAGTACCCTAAAACCCTGCATATAAGCCACATTCACAAATATACACCACATGCCCAACTTTGAACAAAAAAACTATAAGCTGCAACAGAGGCTTGAAAATTTCATATTTTAAGGGCCGAGTCATATATATATATATATATATATATATATATATATATATATATGATGGCTTAATGGATGTTGTGGGATTGGCAGATTTTCTTCCCGATCACTACGGTAAAATTATTGTAGCCCCCCCCCACTAAGAACTGAATTTAAAAAATGATCCCCGCCAAAAAAAAAAAATAAAGAATTGGATACTTGTGTGGACTGAAGTGTCACAATGAGTATTTGAATTGCCCAAATTTACTTTTGACCCCCCAGTGTGAAGGTTTATTGGGATTTGGCACCCCCACGAAGTGGTTCTTTTTCAAAATACCCCTCCCCCCTCTATATCTACCAAGCCCGTCCCCCACCTGGCAATAAATGACTCGGCCCTGTTCTATACTATAAAAAACCCTTATGTCAGCCGCACCTTGAGTTGAGGACAATGCTATAAGCGGCACCAGGGATCTGAAACAGTGTTGTATCCTAGATTTTTAAAAGGAGGGGGCACACCCCTTGTTTGGCCCATATTTTTAGCTAATTCCAGGCTTAACAGACTCTAAATCACAGGCCAAAAGGAGGGTGCACCCCCACTCCGACACTGAAATGGTCTATGAGCCGCGCCTTATATATACAAATACTTTTACTGTGCTACTTACAAGGTATGGCCAGACATAGCAGGACTGCTAGTGTTAGTCTCATGGTGGCAGTGTCCTATGTCCTATAGTGTTCTGCTGATGTAGCCTTTGTCAAATACAGATGTCTCTGGTCCAGGTTTATATAACCTGAAGCATTATCAGACCGGTCTAGATCGTGTCCCGACACATGTGTACACTGGCCTTACTAAACTCAAATAAGGCCAATCTAACCCTTTAATGACCACTAATGGGTTATTGCATCATGACAATTAGTCATGACAATCACTCTGAATGAATGCAGCTGTGGGGAGTCCACCCATAGTAATGGATCAAGACAACCTTTTGAGGCCAATATAACTTCTGTTGTAGACTTTCTAGGGCTGCATTCATGCACCATGGTGACAAGTTGGCATGATGTACCAAAGTATTAGCAGTCATTAATGGGTATAAACTGTTAGGTAAGAGTCAACCTGTAGCAGTCCCATACTGTGTAGGATGCTTGCTTCTAAGCACAGGTTAAACAGGGTGCCTGATAACCATTTAAGGGTCTGTTTTGGTTTGGAGAAAGTTGTAAATACCAGGTCTTCTCTGCATGTCATCCCAAAAAGCTTTAAGGGCCACCAATGAAGAGGCTTTACTGTCCACTAGACAACATGGGCACAAATCAGATTTAGTGGATGAGTCACGTTATGGTAGCTGCAGTTTTCTATGTCCCTTTTACCTGGTAACATCACTAGGCTATGTCTCCCTACTGTGATGCAAGTCTTAGTGTGAAGGTTTCTGACCGGCCATAAAAGCATAGAAAACAGCTGAATTCCATTAGGGACTGACAGAACAGGTATTCCTACAGTATCCCATGGCTGCCATGGCTACTCATGAAGATGGGGTCTAATGACAGCCGGTCAGAAACCTCTAGTCAGCAACCTTCATTTCCGAGGCGGAATAGCAAAATGTTACACAAATTGTAGATGTGGAAAAGAATTTGTCATTAGGATATGAAGAAAACATATATATTTTTACCCTGAAAAAGATGTTCATCATTAATTTAGTTTATTGTCCAGTGACACTGACTTCCAAATTAAAAGACGATAGAAAACACTTAGGTATTAGGATTTCTGTCCCCTACTGACATAACATTGGAAGTGAATTGGCCAAAATCTGTACAAGAGGCCTAAATCATTGGAAAAATATATACTTTTCTATGACATAACAGAAACTACTACTCAGTATATCAGCCGGTCAGAAACCCCACTCAGAAACCTTCATTTAATAAAAAGGTTACCAATAAGTAACATTTTCCAAGAGAAAAACATCATGGGACCATGATGAATATATTCTGATATGGTCCCCTCTCATTATAAATCCAGTTATCTTGTGTTATCTTTGGGTGAACCCTTGTTTGGTCAATGAAATTAAAAGAAAAGTTTGGAACTAACTGGGTTGGCTGGCTACCTGCCTGTATATTGGGGACATGTATACAGGCAGGCCATGCCTAAGAAGCTGCCAGTCAATCATCCCCTGTTTTCACACTTTCATACCAAACATTTACATGTCTCTCTTATACAGACTATCATTGGAGATCTAAAACTGCCATCCAGAATCTGGGAGAAAAGCCATCAGGCATGACCTGCGGTATATGCCCACAATACCTGCAGGGCACCATTGTACTAACTGGGTTCAGTGGAAGAGTCACTTCATGAATTGCCTATATATAAATGTTGTGGGTGATGTCACTGTGGGAGCAGGGACACCTGTCAGCGTAGGGACCTGTATGTATAGATTGTGTGGACAGGGATGATAATCAATATGCACATGTATAACAATATCTATATGGCTGGAAGGTGTTTTCTTCTCCTCTCCTGAGTAATTTTTGTTTTATTAACCCTTAAAAAGCCGCTGATGCATTAATGCATCATTTCCATTGGTCGTCATGAAACTGCTTGACAGCACTTTTTCAGTGCATCATGACAATCAATGGGTATGATGCACTCCTGCATCAGCAGCATTTAAAGGGTTAACCGTCTGGGGACAGCATGATGGTCAGGTTTATGGTTTAGTAATGAAACACCAATGCAGTGTTGGTGGGTCTGCATTAGAGACAATGTCAACACTTTCACGTTGGCATGATGCTTGAAAATATACCGATAAAAATGATGAAGGATTCCTCCTCCCAAAGTTGCCAGAGATCCATTGTTATATTCACAGAGATGTAGTTAATTTAACAGAGCTTCCTTTGTACCTCCATGCTGCCACCTGGGGGTTCTTGTAAAAACTACACAGGTCCCCTGCTATATAATTACAGTGGTTCACTGTTCAATTTAACAAGGATTCTTGGTAGATTCAACAGTTATTTTTTACCGTGTGACCATGGTGAGTAGACATTCTAGTGGTATTATTGCAATGTTAATGAGGCTCTAAACTGTTGTGGGTATTATGTTCATGTATAGCTATAGTGCATGAATCCAGCCATGATGAGTAAGTTGCCAGAGGTTTCTGTCAATATATTTGAAAGCATAAGACTCTAGGCCTGGTGTAGCCACTATGGTGCTATCGAGAATTTTGAAACTAGCTCTGGGGCTACACCATGTCATCAGTAAAGGGAACATACTATCCTGCGGGACAAAATAATGCAACAATACATAGCAGCCTTCGAAGGGCTAAGAGGTATATTTCAGGATCCATTAGGTCCACATTCTCCTGGAGGCCATTTCTTAACACACTACGACTGTTCATCTTCAAATGGTAGTTGGGACCATTAATTTATTGACATTACAGCCTTGTGGTAGGGGATACGTTACACTTGCAGCACTACGACTGCCCTACTATATCTTATGTAATTACAGCATAAGTGCTAATCGTACAGATCAGTCGAGGGACATTGCCTACGATCACTGGCATTAAACATTCAGGCTCTCAAATCATAGTGGCTGAGTGAAGTCATAGTACCTTGAGAAATGACCTCCAGTTCACATCATGATAAGTTTGCATGCGACCCATCTTTACCCATCCTTTCTCTGCCAAACAATGTCTTATTAATTAAGTCATCCTATATGTGTGCAAGTGGTGGGAGGAGGCCCACTAGCACACAATTATGAAGAGTAGACACGATCCAGCTGGCTCAAAATTGACCAACAATTTCTCTTAGTAACTATTAGGGATGTAAGATTGATGCTTACGTAACAAAAAGAAGGCATAAAAACCATAGGGCACGCTGTCCATTTTTCCATTGGAAGGTATTAAAGTTTGATGGTCTTAACTATGGCCGCCTATGAGATTTGTGTTTTCCCACATTTAATTCCATAGAAAGAAATCTTCTAACAATTTCTTAACCAAACCTCATGTATATATACCTGAGATAAATAGAATTATTTTGGAACCAAAAAAGTAGGGGGTCACCAGCAAATTGAAATTTTCCTGAATAAACTAAAATATTTCTAATTCCTTTAGTATAGGAGTCTATGAGTACAGGACATATGAAATCCAGTGATAAGAATGTGTAGAATACCAATGTATCCCACCTAAAGGGTTGATAAAGAAGGGTTTTGTCGTATAAATTAGGAATATTAGCAAATATTGTCAAATTTGGCAGTTCATTTTTTTGCCACCAGGTGCCGTTTGAGTAGATCGTGTCTACTCCCTTTAAGATAATATGGACCCAAAAGGGTTTGCCAGATGCATTAATATAACCTTGCAGGTTACTAACCTAGGCTAAAATTTGCACATCATGAGTAGAAGGGGGGATATACATAAAGGATAAATGAGATGAAAAGAGTTAGGGAATTTCACATGAAAAAATGTCGCCAAAGGTGAATGACATTGGGGAATTCTATTTCAACGGACTGTGCATGGTTCTCTTTTGTACTTATCGTGCTGTTACAATAACAAATTGATTGCTTGTAGGCGTGATATCATTTCTCAGGTACCTTATTTGGTTTGATAAGTGTGTAATGGTTTGTCTGTATATACTTTCTAGTTTAAAGTAAAACCAGACAAGGTATCTCGAGTTAGTGCAACCTGCACATATTTATTCCGTATTCAATTTCTTCCAGTTCAAAGTCAATGCTTAAAGAAAACTAAGCTCGGTAGGTCTAACCTTGACAGCAGTCAAGATCTGACTAACGTCTTCCCCAACCCCAGGTAGGAGCTGGAGGAGGGCAAACAGTGCTGCCACCACCCCACAGCAGCCAGTGGTCTCAGCAACCTCTAGTAGCTACTTTTCACCATTTCTACAAAGCAGGAGCGTCTCACTAATGCACCCTGTGAGCAAAGGAATAAGGCAGTATGTTAACGTTATAAAATGTAATAAGAAGTAGATTTAATATAAGAATTTATACCACATTGAGATTGTCTTGTTACATGAATATAAGATATTCAATGTGATTAATATGTTTACCCTGAGGAATTGTGAACAGGGTGGAGGGTGGGGAATTTAGAGATGTTGTTGGTTTGAAGAAAATGGCCGGAATGGCAAGTTGGTAGAGAAGGAGGAAGTGTGTTTAGTTGAGAGGAAGTGTCCTGGTTTGAAGGTTTTATAGTTGGTGGTGTTAATGTATGTTGATAATGATTCCAAAATCGGGCAGGGGGCTCTAGTGACACCTCCCACCGACACATGTGATTACACTTCACAGACCATGTCTTCCTTTAAGCTTTAAACCTAGAAGGTCCTCTAGTGCATAGTGAATGCAAATAAGGCATTGGGATTAATAAATTCGGGTTACTTGTATATACAGCCAAACTACAGGGTCTTTACACCCCCAGAGGCTCATGGCAATGCTTGCTAGTAGACTAGAAAGGACGTCCAGTGCATCATGGTGGACAATGTGCATGATTCCTCCTGTGTTAGCAGCCCTTAGAGGGTTAACCATGTCTAATTGCATTAGGATGTCATATGTCCTTATGCCACAATACACCACTTCACTGGTGGATATTAAGGTGGAACATCAGCCATCAAGAGGCACCACTCTAGGCAGCAGCTAATTACCATGTCCATACATCATTTCACATATGATCTCTTTGGGCAGCTCCTATACTGGGAGGTTATTTTGCAGAAGTGGCCTGACCTAGACCTCTGCATTTTGACCTTTGTATGGAGAGTTGTAAAGCATCTTTATTCTCAGGCTGAGGGGATGCCTTTTGTTGTTTTAACCATGTAAGGATTGTATCAGGCTTTACCACATCATTCCTCATTCCCATCATAAACCACGCTTGTAGACTATTTGGTCAGTTAGTGAGTAATAGATGTTTAACGCCATTTCGACAACTAAGTTCATATTCATGGCGAGAACTACATTACACAATATTCCAGAGGAATGTGTCAGTGTCCGCGCATATGTGTACCACACACATCCGAGGGAATAGGAAAGAGGAGAAATCGACCCTTTAAAGTGGGATAGGGAAACCCAGAGACTATTTGGTACCATACAACCATTGTATGAGGTGCGCCCAGACTTTGTATGTATGACAGAACAAATAAAGACATGACATTTGTTCTATTCAATGTGCTTTCAAATGTCCTAATACCATGAGCATCCCTGACCTCCACCTTAATACAATAAGTGCAGGGGTGTATACGGTAAGACTCAAATGTATTATGGTAACACACATTAACCTATTCATGGACTTGTCAAATATTTCAAACTTCCTGGAGATTAATTGCTAATAAAAACATATCTTACAGATATAGTATCACGACAAAATAACAGTACACGCCAATTTGAGGTAGATGATGATGAATACCGTAACTTCTGTAGCCAATAAAATTTCCTCAAAAGGAGAAGTCAGAAGAGGTAATAAAAATCCACAGGCCATTATACCATTGGGCAATCGGATCCCTCTTCGAATTATCATAAGAACTGACTAAAGGAGAAATACCCATCAATCTGTGATCTGCAATAAAGCAGAGGAATTATACCTGTTCATTGGCATCCTAGATTTAACGTACCATCTACAATCTATTGCCAGTGCAGGCCCACCGGCTTGTAGCCATTGTATTTGGTACAATAGTGTTTACAAGCAGCCTCCTGGCCACTACTTGGAGATTACGATGAGTTGCTGAGAAGTTAACTTACTCTGGCCGAGGAGCAGGTTCTGAATTACTCACCGCCCACTTGATCAGCAGGCTGTTGCAAAAAGATTTGGAACCGATTTTGTCGGAGGTGGTATTCCCAAAATGGAACTGACTGACCTCAGGGAATCAATTCCCTGTTGGGTTGCCAAAAGATAATTGGTCATAGAAGTAGTTTAGGAGTAGTCAGGAACTGGTGAATGCTTCCTAATCGAGAACCAATTCCCAGCCAGTTCCTTTCTCCAATTCCCTGGCCTTTCAACTATAGAAAGCATTCAGGTGTAATTAATCATGGAAGCAGTTCCTCAACTTTTTGCAATGCAGTCTAATTCAGAGTAAGTCAATTCCATTACAGTATAAGGTGGGAATTGGTCTCCCTGGGTGGAGAATCGGGAGGAACTGGAAGATGCATTAGTTATAGTGAGAATTGAATTCCAAATCTTTTCGCAACAGCCTCCTGGACTTATTGGTGACCTGGGAGTGCCCATTGATTAGTGGCCAATAAAGCAGACTGTGTAATGGATTCTGGATCAGCAGCCTTTCACATCAGTTTAACCATGTAAGGTCTAGATCATGTGTTAATGCAATGCAGGTGCTTTGGCCATACTGTGTAGGACTGAAAGGTAAATATATCATACAGTTTAATGCAGTATGTCAGATTGCTATGATGCGGAAATGTGGTCTTGGAAAGTAGATTCACCAGCTGCATTTCTGAAAGATGATAACAATGATGAGGGACTTGAATGGAAGGGTTAACCCCATTTCTCAAGAGTGAAAGGAGCACCAATAATATCTGTCCAATTAATCAGTCCTGTCTTGGTAACAAGGTGTCAGCACTGGTCTCTGAATGAGGCCTTCTCAGCATGCATGGTGGCAGGAGGTCGTAATATATCTCAATACGACTGAAAAATTAAACACCTCTAAAATCATGTTTGGGAGTAGAGAGAACTAGCACATTTTGTATTATGCCAATGGAATGGGGATGGCACAATCAAGGAATAGTATTCACACATCATATCATGCTTGAAGACATGGCTGTTACAGTCACATTCAACCCCTTTGCAGTTGAGTTAATCATGAATACCTAAAAGCCATATTTTCAATGAATTCAACTGTTTTGTTCAAGTTATCCAAAACATACAATAATGGACTTATAATGAGCTTATAATGGACACATTTACTGAAGATGACACCCCATATTAACTATATATGTGACAAAAAAGTGATTGATGGTGTAGCTGAATTATGTTTCTGACTGGACCAGCCACATCAGGCAAATCAGACAGCAACATGATAGCAGGTCTTCATATGTTAAAACCAGAGACACAATTTGAGTTTAACAAGTTTTTATTTGGCAAAAACATATGTACATACACTTTTCAGGTCAACCAAACACCGAACAAGAAAAAAATAACCAAGAAAAATGTCACGCTCAAAAAGACGAAGGCATCATGTATAACCACGAGAGGACTATCCCACAGGAATACATAAATAATAATACAATCATTCTAGATACCATTTGTAGAAACAACTATACAAGTAGACACATGGTGACATTGGCAGATTCATGTCTTGTTCATGAATACCTTCTTATCATCGATATGTCGAGTCGCCATGGACAATATGTATATGATGCCTTTATACCTCACCAATGATAAGTATAGATTGCATACATAAATAAGCCTGATCATAACCATAGAGGTGATATTTCTTTGTGCCTTTGGTCTATCTATTTGCTGAAAACTGTTAGCCAAATATCAGAACTCATCAGAAAGATTTCATCACAACCATAAAAAGGACTAAAATGGTTGAAGACTTGACTGAGGTAAATCACAGGAGGTAAAATGGTATCTTAAAGGGATGAGCATTGAAGTTCCTGTTCATTTTTTTGCAGATGGAAGAGACAGGAGAGGCAATGGGGCATGATAGACCATCTAAGGAAGGCAGGCTGCAACCGTCTTAGCCACAAGTTGATGCAATTAGATTGGCAGCAAAGGGGAAATCGCTATGCCAAATATAGAGTGGGAGCACTAAAGGTTACTCTTGTGGCATGATGCCAAGAGGGACATGGAGATCATTATCAAGTACTCATACTCCTTGATGCTCTTTTGCCTAAAGGTTAGAATGAATCAAATGTCCTCTTTCTGCTAGAGAGACCTTGTGCCTTTTAACTTGAAAGTAATGTTTATTACATCAAACTATACCTAAAATGACCAGGCAATGGATTCCTACTTTACAAAACCCAATACAACATTGACAAGGCAGACAACTATACAACAAAAGTTCCATGTGTAATTAATAGAACCTACCAATGACATTATTTTGCAAGATTAGTAACTTTCTAATGCAGCTTCCTGGGTCGACTTCCCAAACTTACGAATGACCCTCAGACAGATGAATCCAGAGATCAAGAAATCAACCTTTGCCTGAAGTTGACATTGGTTTAATGCTCCCCATTCTTAAAACAGTGCAAAGCTCAAACTTCACTTTTGGAGAAATTGTCCTGGCTTGGAGATGTCTTTTGATATGTACCGCCACAGGTCTAAGGGACCTGGGTGGTTCTGTTTCTATTCGTCTGCCCTGCCCAAAGCTCACTGATGAACTTTCTAATCTCCACCCTGTGTTGACCTAGCAGAGTAATCTACTGAGAGATGGTTAATCAACAAGTGTTAGTGGCTTCTCTGGTCCATGCCATCCCCATAAAGGCCTAATGTATGCTGGTCATATGAACACACTGCTATGGCAACAATTGTATAAACTAAGTGACATATCTATACTTTCCGAAAGAACCAAGACCTGGATTCTCACATTGAACTTCCTCCATAGTGAGGGAAGAATGAATGGCCAGTATGTACGGAAGCCGTGGAGGGCCACACCTTGAAGATATTCAACTTGAACTTTTTTATCTCCAATATGGAAAAAATATAAAATGGAACATAAAACCTGAAAATTCATCTGTCAACTGTCAAAGTAGAAAGAAAAATCTGCTGTCAACATGTTTGTCTTTTTCGCTGTCAACTGTCAACTTGACAGTTGACAGCAGATTTTTTCTAACTTGACAATTGACAATGGAAAAAATCATGTTTTCTCACCTGTGTCAACATGTTTTATTTTTGCTGTTAAGTGTCCAGTTGACAGCAGATTTTTTTCTAACTTGACAGTTGACAGTAGAAAAATCATGTTTTCTCATCTGTGTCTACATGATATTGTTTTTCGCTGTCAAGTTGACAGTTGATGGCAGATTTTTCTCAACTTGACAGTTGACAGCAAAAAAATCATGTTGACACCAGATAAGAATACATAATTTTTCTACTGTCAAGTTGACAGCTTACAGCAGACTTTTTTTCTAACTGGACAGTTGACAGCGGAAAATATCATGTTGACAGCAGTTTCTTTTTTCAAGTTGACACTTGACAGGGGAAATTATCATGTTTGACAGCAATATTTTCTTAAACTTCATTTTGGTGGTTGTAAGAAAATCATGTGGACTTTGAAGTGCATTTTTTTAGGTGTGGCCCTTCACGGCTTCCATAATTATGCATTACTTCTCATGCTGATTTTCAAACACTATTTCTTTCATTCTTAATAAACTGTGTGCCACAGTTGTGAGTTTGTCCAACAATTTGAAAATTACAAGCGTTGCATTTTAAAACCTGATATAACATTGTTGAGGCAGATAATTAAACACTTAGTGAATTGTTGCTACTCAGCAAAACAAAATCTGACATCAATAGAAAAAAGCAAAGAAAAAAATTTGTTCACACGTTTTTCTCTCTCAACGCGATTAAGCAGTGAAAATTGGTAATAGCTAAAAGGGGTGATATGCTCCTATGTGCAATGTATTTATGATATGCCTAGGGATGTCATTGACATCCACTCTTTTCCAATGACGATTATCAGGATTTTTGGTGTTAATATCGCGATTTATTGTGATTTTTGGATGCATTTGAAGAGGATGTAAGAGGAGAAAGAATACATGTGTTTTGTATTATAGTTATAATCATGTTTGAGGGAGGTGATGTGTTATCATCTATGCATCCTCCTGTTCAGTCAGCTACTAGTAACCAAAGTAATGATTAAAATCTAAGTGATAGGATTTCTTTGAGTCAACACACCTCCCCCATGGGATATTTGATCCATCAAAGTCATCACCATGTTAAACATTATTACAATACAGAATTATGGACTGGCAAAGAGGTTGTAATTGTTTAAAGAAGTGCTGAAAGGCTATGGATTAATCAATAATCAATATTTCTTTCTTTAGTCACTCTTGTTACTCATCTAGGAAGGTCTGAGGAACACTTGATATCTTTAGTATTGGACGTTGGAGATGGGGGGAGAGGGTAACGACCATGAGCAAGTAAACCTGGGACATAATCATGTAGGTGAATATTTGAGGCTACTTTCTCAAGTTATTAGGTGTTTCTTTTCTATGAAATACAAATGGAATCTTATAAGGTTAAATGTGATAGAGAAGGTAACACCCATGTAAATGGTAGAATCCAAGGTAGTCACATTGCATCGCTTTAACCGTCAGCTTTAATCTGATACCAAATATGCCTACATTACCAGGTCCATTTGCCATGTGTATCATTTAGTAATTGTGAAAAATGAAATATATAGGTCATAATATATCGATATAAAGGTAATGTCGGTATGATTTTACCATCGAAATATTGCCGATATTTAGATATGAAGAATATCGATGACATGCCCCACCACACATCAATTTGAAATGTATGAACAATCCAGTCCCTGCTGAAACTTATTGTGCCACTGTTTGAATTTGTTCTATTTAGGTGTATGGGTAGGTTTGTAAGTCACTAGGGTAAAGGCACCCATTTCGGACACTCCTGGCCACACACGAGGTGGCCCTATTTGGTGCTCAATTCAAGTACCTTTAAACATAGTGAATTGTACTTTATATTGCATCAATTGATACATGATAACAATATCTATGAAGGGGTTTTGTTAAATCTCCCCAATACATATGAATAAATCAGCTTTACATATCTTGTCTTCAGAATATCAAATTGCCTCTACAGGTGGACAGACCATTCCAGACATGGCCCTACAGTCAGACACTATCTTATCTGATTGATACAAACACAATGAGTCACTGTATGTGAACTTTGCTATGGAGGCATTGATACAATATTATAGGGAATTATAGCTGATACAAAGCACCTCTCCAATGTACTCTCAGTTATGTAATTTAGTATACTTTAAAAGGGCAGCCTTCAAGCTCAGATTAACATGATGTCCATGGGTAGATAGAGTAGTAATTATACTTATGTGTTAAATTTTGATAAAACCAAACACATATTAAATATCCATACTTGAGAGTAGAGGTATGTTATGAAATATTACCTTTCTAACAAAATAACCATTGTAAATGCATGTGAATCATGATATAATTGTGTCCAGAATGGCGTGTAATTGGTGTCCGTCTGTAGGGGTAATCTGATGGCAATATAAGAATAACTCTCACATTTTAATGTGAGTGATTTATTCAAGTTTGTCAAATTATCAGCGAAAAATGTACATATTGCCATTGACATGTGGATAAATCATCTATACATTCTGGTTAACACACAACAGATTGACAGATCAAGTGGGGTTTCCCATTTACTCACCATTCTTTATCATCCAAATATAACAGAAACACCCTGAGTTTGCACAGTCATAAAACCATCTATTAAGAGACTCAGGTTCTGTATGCTGCATTTGTTAGAGAGTATAATAGCTGAGGTTGCATGTCTAATTCACATGGCACCTGAAATCCCCATATGGATTATGTAATTCAATCAAAAAGGTGTCCGACTGTAGGTATCTGTCTGACTCATTGATTGAATTTTGTGATAATTTTAAAGCTTTATGTTTACAGATTGAACGGCTCGACTTTTATGATTTATTTTGGGAGATTTCAATGTAAACATTCTTCAAAATTCTAATGAGATAAATCTGCTGTACAAAACTTTTGACCAATTTCCTCTAAAGCAAGTAATTAAGGATATAACAACTACATCTGGTAGCAATACATGCATCGATTTAATCTCTACAAATGCTAATCATGTTTTGTCATCAGGACCGTTGAATATTCACTTAAGTGACCACCTCCCAGTACACATTATAAAACGCTGCCCTAAGGTAAAAATGACATACAGACAGTTTTTGTGACGCTCTTATAAAAATTTTGATATGAACAAGTATTTATTATATCTTCAAAATTGTGACTGGACCTTCTTTGATAATTGTCAATCCAGTACTGAATGTTGGGATATTTTGGAAAATTTACTTAAAAGAATGCTGGATATTCAATGTCCTATTAGGTCATTTAAGGTTCAAGATAAACCGGCTGCATGGAAAGAAAAAATGACAAAAATATTGCTTTGAAAGATGCTAGAAAACAGTCCTGTATTTATGCATGGCATACTGCAGGGACCTTAAGAAATGAGGTAAATGCTGAAATTAATCATGCAAGGGAGGGTTATTATAAAAGATGCCACGGTTAAGGCTTCAAATAGATTTTGGGCAACTAGCAAAGGCCAAAGCAAGGCCATCAACCTGGTAAATGATATTGGCGATTGTATTAGTATGGGGAATACTTCCGAATTTATTAACAAGTTTTATGTCAAAATTGGTCCCAAACTGTCATCCGCCCAACATTTACGTAATGAGTTTCAGGGAGAGAGGTGTATTACTAACATGCCTGAGATGGACTTTACCGATGATGAAATATTACAATGTGTTAAAGATATAGATACATCCAAGTCTTTAGTCCTACAATATTTGCCTACACACATATTTAAAGCTGCATGTATCCATATGAAACCCAGATTTATCAAAATTATAAAGTTATGTTTAACCGCCTGCGTTATCCCAGACTCGCAGAAAATTACCACTGTGACTCCATTACCCAAGAGAGGGGACTTATCTAATGTATCAAATTATAGGCCTATAAGTGTCTTATCCGTACCTGGCAAAGTTTTGGAACTTTTTATTCATACAGCAAAAAAAAATCGACTTTGGATTCTATCTTTAAATTAATAGATGATATTTTAGATAAGAGAAATAGGGGTAATGTCACAATAGCAGAATTCATCGACATGAAAAAGCATTTGACTCCATAAATTATATAATGTTAATTGACAAATTAGAGCAATATGGTATTAGAAACAGAAATTTGACCCTAATCGAAAAACTACTTATCCCGATGACAGCAATACTCAATTGAAGTTGAAGTTTTAACACTGTTTATTGGCTAAAGAAAACACTACATATGTAGTTATTATAATCAGTCGCCAAATACGATATACGGTATATCATATATATAGAGTACAAGGGGTAATTATAATGTAAAACAAGTAGCAAATCACACCAGTCCAGTGGTTTAGCTTTAGAGTGTGGGGTACCACAAGGATCCATATTGGGTCCATTGTTCTTTTTGCTCTATATTAATGACTGCATAAAAAATGATGTTTATTCCACTATGTTTTATGTGGATGATTCTCTTTTGTACACCTCAGGTAAATCAATGGAAGAAGTAGCAGTCACCCTAACAACTGCCTTTGATAAGTTTTACAAGTGGTCTTCAAAAACCAAATTAACCATAAATGTATCCAAAACAAAGGTCATGACATTTGCCTCCTCAAAAAAACTGAAAAAATTGCAAAGCCAAAAATCAAATTGAATGGTAAGGTTTAAAAAATGTTATATCGTATAGATATCTTTGAGTAATATGGGTCCAAGAGTTAAACTTCAATATTAATGTTAGAAATATTATTAACCGCCTTAGACACAAATCTTTTATATTGTACAAAGCAAGAAAATATTTGTCAGAGGATGTAAGGTTAAAAATCTATAAAAGCTATAGGATACCTATCATTGATTACTGTGACGTTCTGTATGGTGGTGCAAATGTTGGAATTTTAGAGGAAGTTTATCGTCAACAAAACAGATGCCTCAAGACATGTTTTTCAATGCACTTGTTGATTCCCACAGCTTCTGTACATGCTACTGTAAAATTACCATTATTAGAAATGAGAAGGTCTATAATACATTAAGTCTCGAATGAAAGAATATGTAAAACCCAAGGTGAGGAATACTAGATTATCAGAAGGGTCTATTTTGAGTTATCCAATACCTAAGTGTGTTGCCTTTGAAAATTCTCCTATGATTCTCATTGCGCAAGCTTGGAACTCATTGAATGCTGATATGAGAAATATGGATGATTATGATGTATTTAAAATTAAGTCAAACTTGAAATGATGGCAACAGTGCCCGAAGCCTTAAGGGAAATCTACTCCCTCTTAACAGGTACTATCCTTTGTGTAAGTTGCAGTCTCACGTTTATATTGTACTGTATGTGTGATAGCTAGAATCTCGTTGTGATTTACTTATGTGCCTGATGTGTGTGGCTTTCTCTCGCTCTTCTTCAATTGTACCTTTATGATAGTGTCATATATGATGTCCTTATAGTCTTTACAGTCAACCGAAGGGCGAGTGGATTCTTTTTTTATAACAATTTTTTTTTCATAAATTGAAAAATTGATCATACTTGAAAACATTATTGTTGCGGTACAATTTCAAAACGAACCTGTTGTTTCGTGACTTATTCTCATAGTGATTATTGAATTTACATGATATGCACCAATACAACAGTTATCTGACGGCGCTATCATTAACTGATTGACCAGAATAATGTATATGCCTTACCCTTACTCTGGCCTAGGGTATGATTGTACTTTACATTTTCAAGAATTTGTCCGTCAATAAAGTTTAAATTTGTTTAAAAAAAACAATGAAAACCACACAACCATGATTGCTTCTTAAGAGTCCCAGTGACCGCAGTGGGGCTCAGTATTTATTAATCTTCCCTGCTGAACGCTCCCCGATGAGCCATCTAATCTCCCACACTTACTATCCAAACAGTATGATCTACCGGGAGATGTTTCATCAACAGGGCTAAGTGTTTTTTCTTGCACACATGATCCTCGGCAACACCCTACAGATCAGAATCTTTATCACTCCCTACTGAAATAATGTTGGCTGAGTGTTTAAACACAGAGCTATGGTAACAACTCTATGATTAACCAAAGTAGTTTTCCTGATGCTGTATGTTCTATAATTGCCTTTTTCTATCAGTATCTTTTTCTTTCTAAAAGAGCTAATGTCGGGTTTTGCATACCAATACAGCTCTGCTGTCAAGGCAGGGCTTCTCACACTCTAAGCTGCACCTCCTGCCCTGCCCCTATCCCTGTCACTACAGTGACAACTGTTCCCACATCAAGGGATTTGTGATGTGTTTCTGTAGGCTGTTGTTGGTGCCGCTGTCACTGAGCTCCACGACTTTCACAACTTGGGTGTCAGACACACAGTTCTTGACATGAGAGGCAGTTGAGGAGGGCTAAGAAATGGGTGTGTAATTTAAAATATGGCGGCATACCCTCTATCCTGACTAAGCTAGGTTGCTATCTTCAAATGTTCTTTTTTCAGAAAGTATTTATTGATAAAAAATCATACATCTATAATAAGTTGCTCATTCTGACCTAAGGGGGAAAGAAAAATGGCATTAATACAATAAGTACAATCACTGTCACGATGAACTTTAAGGAGTACCAGTCAAAAGTTTGTAATTGGAAGTTGATCATCCAACTGAGTGAGGATTCTGATATGGTAAATAATCTTTTAAATAGACTAAAAGGGTTTGGTCTTAAACAAGAAATTAATAATGCCACAAGAAAGAATGCAACACTGGATCTTATTTCCACTAATATACGTCCAAATTTTATAAATACTGGAATTACAAATAACTTTATTTCAGACCATCTCCCCATCTTTCTTATAAGAAAAAAATGGAAAACCAAAGGAGAACTTACCTACATTGAAGGTAGATCTTATAAAAAACTACCTGACGAATTATTATTAAGTGAATTCGATGCATATGACTGGTCAACCTTTAATAATACTGAAAATGTAAATGTTGCTTGTGTAGAGGTCGGCGGAAAACGTCTTTGGAGAAACCGGAACTCGAACCCGGGACCCTCCAACTTCGAAGCGGAAGCTCTTCCTCTGAGCTACTTCCCCAGACCTGACGTTCTCTACCTTCCACCTACATCTGGATCGGTATGACACAAGGGGGCAGTGTTCACTGGCTGACCAGCCCCTGGGGGCTGGTGCAACCGGGGAACGGGGACAGATAGCATACCGCCATGGACTCACAGCCAGAGCTGGCCCCTACACTCCTCCCCACCAGCTTCAGCCAACCCTACTCCTCCAACCCAACCTCCAGCAGGTGACTAGTTTACCCCTAGCAGGTTGAAGCGTTAACTGTGTCATACCAGTCCAGGTACCGAGTTCTCTAGTCCCCCCTCCCACGGGTCAGGACCAACTCGGTTTCTCCACCAGTGTAGAGGTCGGCGGAAAATGTCTTTGGAGAAACCGGGACTCGAACCGTTCGGACATCGCGGTGGTCGACGAACGTATTCGGATCCTGAAGACCTGACAGGGTACCGGAGATCAGTTCCATTAGGGGTACCCGAGGGCCCGTCGGTGGAACTATCACTGGTGGTGGCGCGGGGGCCTCCACTGAGACAGGCGGGGTGCCTGTTGGAGGAGCAGACGGGCCCTCCACCGTGATGCCTCCTCGGCCTCGGCCACCACCCGGGGAGCCTCGGGTGGACTCCAGCCCACCGCGGCCTCTACCACGGGTTTTGGCCCGGCCCAAGGAGGTAAGGACCTGCGACTCGGGTCCAGCCGGTCCCATTGAAGGGAACTTCGCCGCGTACTCGCTGTACGTGGGGCGCTTGCCGGAGGATCCCTCTCCAGCCCACCAAGTGGAATACCCGGATGGGGGAGCGAAGAGTTCGCCCCCATCATCCAGGCCGCCAGAGGCTTCGCCCGGGCGTTGTTCCGCGGGTGCAGGTGTGGAGGTGGCTGGAGTCGCCGGTGTGGTCGCCTGGCTACCCGACCTGCAGGCCTGGTTGCCAGGCATATCCAGAGCCGAGACTTGTTGTCCCGACTCGCGACAATCAGCTGGGTTGGCTGGTCTGGGCTGGTCCTTGCCACCCGAAGGGCTCACGGACCGGTCTGCTCGGGTCCTCTTGGAAGCAGTAGTCGTGACTGTGCCTCCGTTTGGACCTTTAGAGCGGGCTTTGGCCTTCTCTCGCTTGTCGTCTCCTCGCCACTTTTTCACCTTCAGGTGCACCTCACTGGGCATCCCGAATTTCGTGGACGAGGAGTTCGTCTGGAAGTACGTCAGCAAGTTGCCGCTCTTCCACGAGCAGAATCCGGTCTCGAATGCCTGCTCTTTCACTTCTTTAATGCTCAGCGCGGACCAATTAGCAAGGAGCTCGCTGAAGCACTTGATGGCTCGTTTCCTGGTTTTCTCCAGGCCGATGCCATGGGCCTTCTGCAAGTGCAGAGCCATGTCTCGGCGCCGGTGAGTGCTGAACGAGCCATCACAATGTTTACTCGGGCGGTCCCCGAGCACACACATCATCACAGGCTTGTGATGCATATGGTATTCGACGATGTGCCGAGCGAAGCGGGGCTTCGTCTCGAACACCTTCTCACCCGTGAGAGCCAGCTGGCAAGACTCGAACGGGCACCTTCGGCGGTTGCCGGTTGGTCCCCATTGAGTCATTGCCCACTGGACTTTCGTCCGGGCCTCGTAGCTATAGACTGAGCCTAATTTGGACTTGAGCTGGTCAATCCAAATCAGGTAGAACTTGCCTACTGGCGTATCCGAGGGGCCGGACTTCATCCACTCCTCGTCATCGCTGTCACCGTCCTTATTGACGGCGCTCGGACACATGTAGTGGACTGTGTCGTAAGCACAGTCCGCGAAGCAGCGGGGAGTCCGTTCCTTGAACCCCTCGGCTGCATTCTTCCACATCCACTTCTGATTGTCGTCCTTGGGAACATCCGTGGTCATTTCTTCCCACGTTGTCACGGACTCCAAATCAGATTTGGCAGACTCGGGCAGCTCTGGATCGCTTTCGCTTTCCTCACTGTCCGTGTATATGTCAACTCCCCTACGGCTGGCTCGGCTGGAGGTGGTAGTACCAGTCGAAGCCTTGGTAGAGGACTTGGCCTTTGCACCCGACGTGCTGGCTGCAGAAGATGCAGTAACCGAGGTGGCTACCGTGGTGGTTGTAGGAGTGGGAGCGGGCGTCTTCAGTTTGCCCTTACCCCTCGGCTTGGTGGGGGGCGTGGGCTCTGCCGGAGACGCTTTCGCTCCATTCTTTTTCTTCCGGCGCACAACCTTAGTCGGTTGGGCCGGAACTTCAGGACTGGAATCCGACTCGCGTCGGCTCCTGTCCACTGTCCTAGGGCTCCTCCTTCCGCTGACCGGGGAGTCAGAGTCGGAAGAGATCTCAGCTTTTTGTTGGGCCTGCTGCTTGCGATGGGCCCGGCGAGCCGTGGTGAGCTCCTTCTGCTGCTTGGCAAGCTCGGCTCGCTTTGCCTCTACAGCAGCCTGCTGGCGCGAGATGTCCTCTTCCGAGATCTCGCCAGGTGCCTCCGGGATGTCGGCAGCTGGGTCGGTCTCGGTTATGGACCTCTCGACGGCGATGCGGACATCCTCAACCTCCAGATCGCTCTCGGTGAGAGGACCCTGAGGCGCAGGTTTACGGGTCAATCGCTTGACCCGGTCGGATTCCACCGACGACAAGGTAACTGTGGAGTCTGTATCCATGTCGGATTCGGACTCCCTTAACTCCGCGGCCTTCTGGGTGATGCCCGCAGAGATCAAGACGGCTCGAGCCAAATTCTCGTTAGTCGCCATATTCTCCGCCAACCTCAGATAGTTGCGGAGCCAAGAAACTGGCATGTTGTCAGCCAGCTCGTCACTGCACGAGTCCATTACCAGAGTCTTGAAATCATCTGGTATGGGCTCGGGCACGCCCTCTTCCACCGCCATGGGCCCGCATCCGAACATGGAGGCGTGCATAGGGATGTACGTACCCCAGGAGGTGTACACGATACCTTCCTGGCGATCAACGTGTGCTAGACGTCTGATCTGAGTCCTGAATCCCGGAGGATACATTGGAATGTCCAGGACATCCACTTTGCTACCCGAAGCGGCTGTTGTAGACGGGCGCTCCGGGCGTGGCGGTGGTGGAGGTGGCATTCTCTCCCGGTCGGTTGCCTCGGCCATAGCCGAGAGCGTCCGGGCGGCCTCCTCTGTCGAAGAATCCATAGATTCCTCGACCCGAGACGAGACCTTCGGGTCCTCGTCTTGTTCCAACGGAATGTTGGAGGATTCGTCCAACAGAGAAGGTTTGGTTTAGCTAGGCTAACACGACAGCTACAGGCTGTACAACAGCCGACAAATAACTAGAGCAAAAACGGGTGGCGTCTAACCACCACGAGTCCGCTCTAGTTATGACCAGTATGACGTCAGACCTCTCGTCTCGCGAGATCCCGCCATGGCTATCCGGTGACCTAGTTCCGCGCTTTCCCGCCACACCAGCAGCGCCACCTAGGGAACTAGATCCGAACCAACATTCGACTCGACATGTGAGACGCGGCCTACTACCCGAGTGCTATTGTCTGGAGCTTGGCGGTGTATACAACGCTCCAAAGCGAATGTACCGGTTAATCCGACCGCCACTCACGGGATACAGCCACCCGGGGAGGGCGCGTTCGACATCTCTAGCCGTGGAACGTATGTTGCCTGCCTATGGCGGACAACACGCAGCAGCTCGTTGTGTACTGAGTTAGGTTACAGCAGACCTCAACCGGGGACTGCGTCTAACGCCTTCAGTTAGCATTTTATTTTTCCCGGCTTTACGTACGGCCTTTTCTGGATCTCGCTTAGTCAAAGCGGGACCCTTCCCATACGTAATGCCTTCACTCAGCGAGACTTTCTTCCATTTCTTACGATTAGGTCGTTTCCTGGCCTTCGTCTTCTTTTTTACCATAACCTCGTCTCCCGGCGTCTTTCTCGGCCGGCCTCTAGGGCGCTTCGTCGGTACTACCACGCTCGGTCCACTAGGGACAGATACAGGTGGTTTGTAGCCGAACTCCCTCTCCGCCTCTTCGCGCCCCTTCCAGGGCCGAAGTTTTCCGACATTTGTCTTCCATTTTCTACCCGTCAGGCAGTCCTCTATCATCACCGTGGACTCGGAGATGACACGAACGATTTTAAACGGACCTTCCCAAGGCATTACGAGCTTCAGCTTATCCAGCGGCTCGTAGTACCTTAGTACTTTGTCCCCAACATTAAAACGAATTCGTTTAGCATTGGTGTCATAGCCCACCTTCTGCCACTTCGCACTCTTCAGCAGTTCTTTCCGAACGGCCTCATATGCCTGTTTGAACCGATCCCTTAATGACTCTACAAACAGCACCGTGCAGGGCGCCTCCGGGTCTATTCCAACCACTCCATACACTAAGTCGGCGGGCATTATGATGTCCTCGCCGAACACTAGCATGTTTGGGGTGCAGTTAGTTGATGAATGGACAGTGTTGTTGTAGGCATGTACTACAAACTCGCACTGTTCATCCCAGTCATCCTGGTGGGTATTAACCAGGGGCTTTAGTACTTGTATGAGGGTTCTATTGAAGCGCTCTACCTGCCCATCCGACTGTGGTCGGTACGGGTTTGTTCGGGTCTTACAAATGGCTAGGTAATGGCACATTTCCTGCCAAAGTTCTGACTCGAACTCCCTTCCTTGGTCACTGTGCATCATCAGGGGAACACCCAAAGGCAGCACCCAGCCTTTCACAAATGCCTCCGCGCATGTGGCGGCTTTGTGGTTAGGAAGGGGGAACACCCGAGTGTACTTAGTATAATAGTCGGTTACGACCATCATACAAGTATTGTCTCGCGGCGTCGTCTTAATCCCACTGATGATGTCTATCGCTACTCGAGCGAATCTGACACCAAACAATTCCTGTGATAAGGGTTGCTTACCCAGGCCGGGTCCCGGTTTGTTTTTACAACAATCCGGGCAAGTGGCGATCCACCGGAGCAGGTCGCCTCTCATACCGGGCCAGTAGTAACGCCTTTGTAGACGCTCTATTGACCTCTTCTTACCGAAATGGCCACTCGTTTGGTGGCCATGGCAATAATACATGATATCCCTCCTCATCGGGGCGGGTATCACTATTTGCAACAGCCTACCGTTGGTGGGAGTTGTCTTCCACCTACATAGTATGCCGTCTCGGATCTCTAGCTCGGTCCATTGAGCTAGCAATCGCCTCGCTTCCCTATCCTCCAGGGAAACTAGAGGCCTTGCCGGTTTAATGCCTGACCAATCGAGATAGCTGCATACAGCCTCCTCCCAGGGGATACGGGGGGTGGTATAATTAAATACCAGCCCGGCTACCACAGCATTGTGGGCCCCGCAGTCTTCACATGTGGCATTTTGGCACCTTCGGATAGGCCGTCTTGACAAGGCATCCGCATTGATGTGTTTAGCACCGGGTCGGTGCTCTATTTGTTTATGCTCTAATCCGAATTCGGATAGGTGAGCTAACCAACGTCCAATCATCCCCTCGGCGTCCTTAAAGTTAAGGAGCCACCTAAGAGACGAATGGTCTGTTCTTAAAGTAAAGTCACTTCCCCAAAGGAAATGCTTGAACTTCTTCGTATACACCACCACAGCGAGGAGTTCTCGCTTGGTGGTACAATAATTTCGCTGTGTCTTGCTTAACGTGTTGCTAGCAAATGCTATTGGCACTTCGACTCCCTCTTGGACCTGAGAGAGAGCTGCCCCAATCGCATCATTGCTCGCATCGGTGTCTAAGATGAAATGTCCCTCGGGAGTGGGATATTTCAACACGGGTGTATTCCTAAACAAATCTTTTATTTTATTAAAAGACTCTTCTTGCTCGCTGGTCCATGGGAATGGGTCCCGTGCCCTACCCGGGGTCCAGTGAGCTAAGCACTGCATGGGGAAGCTGACACAAGAGTAATTCGGTATGAAATCACGATAATAGGAACAAAATCCTAAAAATGATCTCACCTCCTTAGCACTCGTGGGTCTTTCCCAATTTTCTACAGCTTCTAATTTTTCCGGATCCGCACTCACCCCGTTAGGAGTAATGATCCTTCCCAAGTATGTAATGGTTTTCTTAAACAAATTACATTTCTTGGGTTTAAGTTTAAGACCGTTTGATAGTATCCGGTCGAGGACTAATTGCAGATTCGCCAGGCATTCCTTGAATGACTTGCCGAACACGACCACATCATCCAAGTAAACCAGGCATTTCTTCCACAAAAGGTCACTCAGTAAGGATTCCATCATAGCCTCGAATGTAGCGGGGGCGTTACACAATCCGAAGGGTAAGACATTATACTCGAATAGCCCCATATGACTGGAGAATGCTGTCTTCTCCTTGTCATTGGGGTGCATTGGTACTTGCCAATATCCGGACTGTAAATCCAAGGTACAGAACCATTGGTTCCCGCCCAAGCTATCTAAAGTCTCGTCTATCCTTGGTAAAGGATACGAGTTCTTCTTTGTTATACCGTTCAATTTCCCGTAGTCGACACAAAAGCGGATTGTACCGTCTTTCTTAGTAGTCATACAAACAGGGCTGGACCAGGGACTCGAGCTGGGCACGATTACCCCTAGGTCCAACTGTTTTTGTATTTGCTCTTCACAAATTAACTTCTTCTTGAGAGGAAGTCTACGATACGGGATTTTAAAAGGTTTCTCGTTGCCCACATCTATGGTGTGCAACACCTTATCGGATCTACCCACCGGGCCTCCTTCCCTACCAAAAGCACCTTCGTACTTTTGTAGAAGTCTCGCTAGGCAATCCTTATCGTCCGTATTCTTTAAATCTGACTGATCAATCAGCTTTTGGAATTCTTCATCCATGGGATGCTGACTAACTGGGTTTAGTGGTTTGTTAAATTTAGCCTCGGCGACATGTTCTACCGAACTCATCCTTCCAACACTGTCGCCTCGCCTCAAATAAACCACCGAACCACTTCGGTTAGTTATGGGTAATACAGACCAAGCTGCATTAGCCACTAATGTATCCACTGAGTCTAACCCGATGCTTGACAAATACACCGTGTCGGGTTCGTAGACTCCAGTTTCATTTCTTTGAGCCATGGACCCGCCACAAAGGACATCGCAAGTGGTACCCGGTGGGATCTTCACCGTATGTATCACTGATGCGACCGAAGACACCTGTCTCAATACGCATTGGACATGCAAGCCATACGGGCTCCGTATACCCATCGTACCGTCCCTCGGGTCCAAGACGGCCCCGTATAAGCTTGCAAAATCCAATCCGAGGATTCCGTCATCACTAACCTCTGCTATAGTTGGCGAAAGAACAAATTCTTTGCCTCCTATACGGATAGGCATAAACGTCCTACCAAATGTACGCATACTGCTTCCGTCGGCCATGCAAGCATTTACCCCCGTTTTGAGGTTCTCATGGCTGCCGGCCACCGAATCGAAGAATCTTTTGGACACACATGAATGACTAGCTCCAGTATCCACTAAGAATTCCCCCACCCGGCCTTCCACAGATATGGGTACATACCACCGTCTCCCCCCTAAAGGCGAGGGGTTACTGGTAAACTGGTGAAAGTCTCCCGAATCACCAAGATTCAATCCGAGTCCTCTCAGGAATTCCAGACACGGATGACTTGGGGGAAGGCGTGTCCCACACACTCGAATCAACTCTTTGATCCATCCTTCCTCTCCCCTAGTGCGGCCACTCGCCTCCATATGATCGCTCCTGCACATATCAACACTAGGGTCCCTGGCCCCGGCCGAGGTGCAGGGGTGCGCACCCACAGCCACCCGGCCTCCAGGTGTAATTGACTCGAAATCTTCCACCGGGACACCCCCGGTAGCATTTTGGCATTCGTTCCCACTCGGGGCTATGTCAGATGCCGTTGACACAACCCCCACTAGTTTTCCACATCTGTGGAATCCGTAGCATTCTCCCTTCCTACGCCGTCGTCTTCGGCTTCATAGAAGGCAGCCATTACCGGCTTAGTAGCGGTACATTCAGATGAGTAGTGTCCCATGCGCTGGCACCTGAAACACTTAACCGTTCGGCGATCCACCCGGGGTCTTTGCCGATTGGCTTGGATGGCATCTGTAATTTTCTTACACATGTCTTCCAGAAGTTTGGTCATGTCCGGGGACTGACTCTTCGCTTTGTCAGCGCTTACAGTGGGCTTGACCGCCTTCTCGACAGCCTTCGGGTCACTCTTGACCTTGGATGAAGGTCTAGAGTCCCTTGGTTTATTGAAAGATTTCCTGGGAATATACTTCCTACCTGAAGTATTCTTCCTTAATTGCATCGAACAGAAGGTGCCGTCTTCCTGTTCGATATCAATCAACTCGAAGTCGTCTGAGGGAGTATTTACCTCAGACTGCTGGGTCACCGATGCCAGGGGTACCAAGCCGCTGGCATTAGGTATGTCCCCAGCTAACATAGCTCGCTTCTTCACGGCCATATCTATACCATTAAATATGCCGTGTAGTGTTATGCCTTCTTTCCAGGCATCCCTCGCTGCTAATTGTTCATCTCGGTCTCTTAGACCCTTGACAAATTGTGTGATCAAATCGTCCATATACCAGTCCTGGTTTTCAGTACCGGGTCTGGCCTTACTTAGCAGGGCATGGAGTTCCATACCGTATGCTCTGAAAGCTTCATTCGGCTTCTGTGTGCGTTTCTTAAAACGGACCATCGGGTCCTCCTTGACCATGTTGCATAACAGTCCACTAGCAGTTTCTACTAACTGCTCAAAACTCCCAACGAGGCCGTACCAGGTTCGCCATTGCTCTACAGCCATGCGACCCGGCCCGCCTTTCAGACATCTCACCAGATGTGGCTTGGCCTCGTATGGGGTCCATCCATTACAATTCATCACATCGATGAAATCTTCAAACCACTCTTTCCATGGCCGAGTACCGTCATATTCTCTAGGAATAACGGCTACCCTTCGGGCAGAATTGTGAGCATACATCAATCTAGTGCATTGCTGTTTGCTCCATTCAATCGCCTTGGTTTCATTCAAGGTTCGATTGCCCCCTATACCACCGAAGCTCGAATTGCCCGGTGGAGGCGGTGGTGGAGGTTGTGTATACGTCCACTGTGTACCACTGTGGTTCGTATAGCTCGCACCACCCTGGTTAGGGCCAGTACCCGAGGTACCGCTATAGCCTGTGGCACCCGAAGCACCGCCCCCCCCTTGCGCACCTTGGTAACCGCCGTCGGATGGCTGGTTTCCCGTTGACTGGCTGCCATCGTTCGATGGATTGGGTTGGGTGTTGTCATTACCAGCACCCAGCCCCGGGTCGTTACTCGGATCCACATGAATGTGGAATCCACTGGTCTCCGCACTACTATCGGAAGCCTCTCTAGGGGTATAGTCCGGGTCCAGGTTGTGGACTATGGGCACTTCACTTATCCGGACTCTACTAGTTCGGCCATGCTTATCCTGGGTTCTGATGTAAACGCCCCCTTGATCTACATTCCGTGAAGCATTATCATTTACAAAAGGATTATACTGCGGATTCTTCGGTGTAGAACAGGAGACTGGGTCGCCCTGTTTCACGAACGTCGAGTTCGGGTTTGTATCCCTACTCGCCGGAGGGGCATGCGTTTGCTCTTGCTCCTGTAAATAACTCTCCATAGCAGACTTATTTATTGTGAGGGTAGCTACGTCTGTAGTCAGGTTTCGCTGTTCCTCCCTTAGCTGTGCGTTTTCTGCCAAGATTTCGGATCGAATCTTTTCATTTTCCGCCACAGCTCGGTTTCTTTCTTCTTAGGCGATAATTGCCTCTCGCTTAAAAGTATCCTTAAGTAGGCGGTACTTTTCACCCTTCTCTTTCTGAGACTTGTTATATTCACTGGTCTCCTTCCTGATCTCGGCTTGTTCCGAGACCATCTTGGCTTCTGTCTCAGCCTTCCGGAGTTGAAGTTTCTTAAGCTTCTCCTCCATTGCGTGCAACTCCGTTTGTAATTTATTTACATCCCGAGCCTTAGCAACCTCCTCGGCCCTAGCCTTGTCGATTGCTCTAAGTTTACTGGCTTCCTCGATTTCCAACTCAGCCAGCCTTTTTTCTTTTTCCTGCGCGTCTCTCTCCTTCCGCTCCAACTGATGGGATACGGAGGATAGACGATATTTGAGGTCGGATTCTTTTAGAATCGCCTCCTGCTCAACGGATCGTAATTTTCTGATCCGAGACTTAGCTTCCTCTTCTATTTTGGATTGGGCTAACATGAATTGTTCATGTTGCCTCTTAGCCTGCAACTCTACCTGTTCCTTGGCTTTCAAATAGGCCTGGGTATTTTTATACCCGGGACCCATCCGACGTCCGTAGATAGACTTGCGACTGCCTCCAGGGTTAAACATGGAGTCAGACAAGCCTTCGTCTAGAGATCGGCCTAGGTGATGCCTTTCCGAGCTTTTCGGTCCGGTACCACTAGGCTTATTTTTTGCTTTCGCGCCTGGGACTATTGCGTCCCTTATGGTTTTGCCATCGTCGCTGTCATGATCCGACGATGTCATTAGTGGGGCTACTTCGTTTCCACCACCTGGTGCTGAACCCTGGGGGGTTGCAGTACGCTGCATAGGGCTTTGTGCAATTGGTGTACCCAAGCCGCTAGCCGAGCCCGTTGGTACCATAGGACCTAGCTGGCGTCTGCTAGTTATAACTTGGGACCAATCGCTCAAGTCTAAAGTTGGGGGTCTTAACACACCCCTAAACAATCCGGTATCCGGTACTCCTGTTTGGGGTGTAGCCGGATACAATTTTACGATGCCATCTCTGGTGGCATTGTCCATCAGGTCGGGTGTAGAAAAAATATTTCGTACACCCTCCTGATTAAACATTTGTTGTTGACCGGGTTTCCAGTCTAACAACAGATGCTGGGATGTGTAATCATCCTCTTCGAATCCCTCTAGCCCAGGGCTGGGGGGATCCGCTTCGGGTTTCCCGAGGCTTTCGGCCAATGTGGCCGCGCACCACCCCCGAACCAACTGGTCACGGCACCAGTGTAATGGTTCGTATCGACTTATATGTTGGGTGGCTCTTTGGCTCGCTTACCACTAGATGTACCAACACAACACGAATAGTTCGGGTTTGGGCAAAGCCCCAGAAACCCCTACCTCTCGGGTAGGACTTTATTAGATCTCTTTGATAACAAAGTACTAGCGTCTGGACTGGACCATGTCCAGTCCCCTTCTGCTGCTCTTCCGGCTCCTTAGTAGGAGCTGGACGCGAGGCATGGTGCTGCCCCCTCTTGTACCAACGAGGTATCGCAAAGCGACACCTAGCTAGCATAGAAGGAACAAGCACCACACGAACACGTCTCTCGGATGAACGGCACTAATATATATACAATGATGCCGGCCCCTACACTTGGAATGAAATGGAAAATGCAATAAGAAATATACTAGACCGGTTCTGTCCTCTTCATAAATTCCTTGTAAAAAAGCATAGAGACCCCTGGATGAATCAACATGTATATGAATCCATAATGGACAAAAACAAATTACTTTGGTCTGCCAGAAAATCCCCAGATGAACGTAAGTGGACCCAAACCTCAACCTGTCCGAATAAGACAAACAAAATAATTAATAAAGCCAGGAAAAACTTGTTTAAAGAACAAATTGAAGAATATAAAAATGATCATAGAAAATTCTGGCGAACCATCAATAATCTTATACCTGGACATCCTAAAACGAAACAAGTGATTAATCTTGTAGACCATGACAATGATAATACCCCAGTTTCTTCTGATCAAGTCCCAAATTTTATAAACAATTACTTCACCCAAATTGGTCCTCTACTTGCAAAAGACCTTTATATTCCCTGGAAACCTTACGACAACACCTGTTTAAATTCAATTGAGCCTTTTACCACTAACATACAAGAAGTCTCTAAATTGATTCATGATATAAATACCATAAAGTCATCGGCAATTGAAAATATATCAACCAAGGTCTTAAAAACTGTGTTTAAACATTCACCTGAAATGCTCGTAAAAATCTTTAACCTATCTTTCATTACAAATACTGTACCAGATTCATGGAAATTATCCAGAGTAACCCCGATCCCAAAATCAGGTGATACAAAACTTGTTAATAATTATAGACCCATTTCCCTCCTACCGCTACCATGTAAACTATTGGAAAAAATAGTGCATAATCGAGTCTATGGTTTTTTGGTTAGAGAAAATATTCTGACCCCAAAGCAGGGTGGTTTTCGAGCAGGATATAGCACAGTGGATACCCTATCTTAATTTACTGATGATATTAAAAGGGAATTAAATGTTGGAAACTCGACTATTTCAGCCTTTATTGATCTCAGGAAGGCTTTTGATACAGTAGACCACTCAGTCCTTTTAATCAAATTACACCACTATGGAATTTGATCTGATAACTACCATTGGTTTCAAAACTATCTATCCAACAGACAACAATTTGTATATGCAAATGGATAGAGTTCTGATCTAGAAAGAATAATTTGTGGTGTACCTCAAGGATCAATATTGGGTCCTTCATTATTTTTAATATATGTAAATGATGTAATTTAATGTCCCAAGACGTGTAATATTAGACTATACGCAGATGACACAGTAATATACTCATCACACAATAGCTTTAAACAAGCTAAGATGGAATTACAAGGTGACCTAGAAAATTACTATACCTGGTGTATTCAAAACAAACTGTCTATTAACATCACAAAAACAAAAATTATGTTATTTACATCATCAAATCAGAAACTAAAAACTTTGGAAGCAAACATCGCCTTGAATAATCAAATATTGCAAATTGTTCCTAGTTACAAATATCTCGGTGTGACCCTTGACCCTCTCCTCTCTTACAAATACCACCTAAAAAACCAGATTAAGACTATCACTTATAAAACATATAAACTGTGTTTACTAAGGAAATATCTAGATGTCAAATTATCAGTAAAAATTTACAAAACTACTATACTTCCTTATATGGATTATGCAGACATCTGTTTCTCAACAACTTATGGAAAATATTTGGATCCATTACAATATGCTCAAAATAGATGTCTGAAAATATGCCTGAAAGTATCTCATATTACAAATACAAATTTAATACACAATATTACTGGTTGTAATAAATTAACGGACAGAAGATTTGCTCATACTATAAACTATATGTATAGCCGTTCGAGATCTGTGGATTACAAGATTGTAAATAGGTTACAAACCAGACAACATGATGCCCCTTTATGTAAAACAATTACTCCAAACTGTCTTTCTTATATTAGAAGTGTAGAGTTTCATGGTGCCATAACATGGAATGCTTTAACATGTGGTAGAAGGAACGCTGAAACTTTAGAAAAATTTAAAAAGGATACTAGAACATATCTTAAATCCCTTCTACCCTATAATTAACCTATAACAAATTAATGTAATTTTACATGTTTTCACAGATCCTCTCCTCATACCCTATCAATTTCAAATATTTCCTTTCTAGTGTCTAGTTTTCTACTTTATTAAAATGTTTAAATAGCTAGGACCAGAAGGATCAACCCATAACACTAATTTAGTGAGGATGAGGTCCATAGCTTTCTTTTTGCCACATGAAAATTACTTGATTAATAAGTGTGTAGCCTAAATTCTCACTGTATTCCTCATTGTTTGATTTCATATGAATTAAAGCGGAAGACCTGATGAGGCTTCTGCCTGTTATTATGCTACTGTATGTATATATATATATATATATATATATATATATATATATATATATATATATATATATATTTCACTAGTAAGGAATACCTGAAACAATCCTATATAGGTGACTTAGATGAGACTATGCAGGCCTGCCCCCTATGTGAGTCCCAGTGTAGCAGACACCTGAGTAGCAGAACCGCTACAATATATACCATTATAATGACTAGTAGCTAGATAATTATAACACCCATATATGACCGCTATACTTAACTAAGGATATATAACCAAAAGTAATTAAGTTGTCACAATTGGCGCTCTTAACGCCCAAGACCTCCAAGACAGTTGTCCTAGTGTAAGGAAAAATGACTAAACACAAACACGAAGAAAGGAGGCTGCAACCTTGTCCCTTGACACCTTTTGAGTCAGGCTATCCACAAGATATAACAATACCGCGAGACTTTGCCAATCGCCTCTGGATTTTATGTCGATAAGATTCCAACCAATCGAGGACAGGTAAGATGCTCCGCCTCTGCGGAGGGAATGGGTGGATACTTTGCCCACAATGCCACACAATTTTGACAGGCGATGGAGTTCAGTGGCAAAAGCTGAATAAGTCATTGGCCGTAAGCGTCCTCGCTCCCAGTACTGAAACACTTCCTGACCTGCCCCCAACCCAGTGTGGTCGATGAGCCGGCGAACATAGGAGGTGACGCATAAAGGCGATCCTGGTATGCTACTGAACGGGATTTCAAGCACCCGCTCACCATATTGAATCGTCTTTGTATGAGGCAAGGTCAGGAGTAGCCCCCAGTCATGGAAGGATAAATCCTGGAGACATATAGCTTGGGAGGAACTTGTTACGTGTGCTTTGCGTAGAAGGCCGCGGAAGGCAGTAATGGCTGCCGTCCACCAACACAAATGAAACGACACTGACATGTCCAGATGCTTGTAGAATTGGAGGAGATGTGTAGGCTCCAAAGGCATAGCTTGCACTGGCGAATAACCTAGCTTACGCTTGGCTCCTAACATTGTCCGTTTGACCATGAAATTGGTAGCATTGACTGGAGTATAACCGTGCAGGTGCTGGAGATATGACAGGGCACTTACATACTGTTCAATGCTTGAGTACTTAAGCCTCCGGGCTAGGTACGCCACATATAAACAAACACTCTCCTGCGTACATGGAAGTGGCTGAATGTCAAATAAGGCACAAAATTCATGATAGTCTTTCCACCTGGACCTGTACGATCTGTACGAGCTCTCAGCCAGGGCTTGGTCTTGTAGACTCCGGGCCTCCTGACGTAACAGGGACAGACCTACAACACATGGGAAAGGGAGGTGAGACTGCTGCAACTTGGGGGTATGCTAAGCGAGAAATGTAATCAGCCTCAATATTATCACCAGACCTGATGTAGGAACATTTGATATTGACATTGTATGTGAAGGCGAGCCAAAACAATTCTCGCAGGAGGTCCATGCTGACGTTATTACGGCTCCTACCAGAGCTCAACATACTGCAAACCTGGGTATTATCACTCAAGATGAGGATGGTAGTGTCCCTATACACTGGACCCCACCTGACCAAGGCCATCAGTACAGGCCAAAGTTCCTGGATGTTGATGTCATGAGACAAATCATCAAAAGTAGGGACCGGGAAGAAATGGTCAGCATAGTAGGGGAGTGCTGGTATGTACTTGTAGAACCAGACACCATAGAGCCAATCTCCCATGTGGTAGGCCCCAAATCCACGGGACGATGAGTCACACGAAATAACAGCAGAAGGAGTCTTGGGGCACAAAATTCTGGCCTTGCTGTTGAAGACCCCCGCAAAGGCTATCCACCACCTTAAGTCTGCTCGGAACTGATCATTTAGTCTCACTCTATGGTGTGCTTCCTTGACGCTATTGGTCAAGTTGATCACTCTGCGACTGAAGGTACGGCCACCCCGAACCACAGTGGAACAATGGCCGAGGATGCCCGCCAGCTGCTGGAGTTCGCGCTTAGTGGCAGTCTTCTTTGAAGCAAAATCGTACAAGGTCTGATAAAGCATAAGCAATTTTTCACTTGGGAGGCTAATTTCCATCGCCTTGCTGTCGACCATTATACCGAGGCAGACTGCACGCTGAGAAGGGCATGTGACTTTGGGCCACTTTACATGGAAGCCCATACTTCTCACCACTGAAATGAGGACACTTTGAGCATAGGCACATTGATCATAAGTGGGTCCCATAACTGTCAGGTCATCGATATAGTTAGAAACCTGGTAGAATCCTCGGCGATGCATACACCTGACAATCCAATCTCCCAACTGTGTGAACAGATATGGGGCACACCTGAGACCGAAGGAAAGGACTCTGTCTTCAAATACTTGCTCTCCCTCTCCTAAATCCCATCTAAAGCATTGGTAAGAAGCATTGTCTTTGTCAATGTTCACGCTCCTATAGGCTTGAGATAAGTCAATAGAACAAATATAGTCATAGGGATTAAGGATCTCTGTGAGGTAATCTACCCCTTTGTACGTGAAAGTATCACAGATGTGGTCCATGTAGTTGTTTATGGATCTGTTTAAAGGCCTTTTACAGTCAGTGATTGGTCTGAGGGTGCCATCCTTTTTCCTGATTGCACCCAGACTATGAATGCACCTAGGTGAGTCAATAGCTAAGGTGACCTTGCCTTCCTGCAATTCTCTGAGAATTGTGTCATTCATTTCTACATTGAATTCATCATCCAGAATACTGGAGTAGTTGCTACAATCATAGGGGTCTATGTGTGTATTGTCCACTATATTGAAATCACTGTAAACACCAGCTAATACAAAATCATCATGAGCACACATATGACCCTTGTATCTGTAGAATTCTGCAGCTAACCTACAAGGGCTAAGCTGAGATCGAACAGGTCCAATTTTGTGCTCGCATGCACAAATACTGAGGACACAGTCTCTGTAAACTACAATTGGTTCATGGACATTAGGTATGTATACAAGGCATACGGGTGTGTTACTACACACTGGAACGGTATCTGCTACATCAATGACAACAACATTGCTAACACAAGTATCAGGATCACATACACTGCTAGTAGGGTAGCCATCACCAGCGGGTGACGCACCGTCACCCACGGGTGACAGACCAACATTGATATCATCACTACATACAGGGTCAGAGAAGACATTTTGTGCAACAACACATTCATGACTGTCACCCGCCGGGAACAGTCCCGTATCCGTAACACTGCCATCACATATAGAACCTCTGGCACAGACAGTAGGGGTACCTACATCAACATTGTATACAAAATTGTCACAACTATCAACACCAGCACTGGGTTTAAATAGGGCACATTCTTGAACATTGGGTACAGCTGGGTCATAATCCACAACATCGGGTACATTGACACTGGGGACACTTCCAATGACACTGGGGACCCCACATTGACACCAGGGACACATTCATTGACACCGGGAACATATTCAATGACACCGGGAGCACGAAAGGTGGGTGGTGGAGGGTTAATAATGTCAACAGTAACCAAGTTGAGGTGTGGATTTTGGTATTCTGGGTCGATTTGAACTTTGATAGTATCCTCCCCCCCCAAATCAGGCCTGATTTGATCGATTCTGGGGTCGGCAGACACTGAAACCACTCCATTCACCCACAAACCAGAGAAATCATAATTTACCTTAGCGTCTTCGTGCGTTTCTCCGGCCGGCCGTCGCCATCTTGGATTTGAACAAGACGACAGCGGACCGATGGGAAAGCCACCAAAGTTTTCAAAAACTGAAGAATTAACAAGATTGTTCGATTCAAATGCACTTAATCTTAAACAAGAAGAAGGAATACGACTCGTATTTGCAATAATATCATGAACACGATCGACATTGTCGACTGCCACATCCGGGCACCGTTCTTGTTCGTGTATGCAAATGAGCTGAGAGGCGCCTATGGGGGCGCTCGGATTAATTGCGCCCGGTAACTCACCGGCCGCGTCCGACCGAGGGGCACTGATGGGAGTTTCCAGTCACGCGGAGGATTTTGCCGCCGCAGCTCTTTTGACGTTGGTGCACGCTCTCATCTTGTGGGATGCATCCCAGCAGTGGTAACAGACATGCTGCTGCTGACAGTCATCACCTGACCTGCATTTGAAATTGTTGTACCTCCAACAGGGCATAGAGGGGTCAGGTTCAAATTTGGACTTGTTCCTTTTCTTCTTGGAACCCCCACCTTGAGCCCCTCCCTGGGTGGAGGAGGGGGTAGTAGTAGGCTTGTGTACCAGGTGTAAATTGATCATCTCCTCATCCCCATATACAAAGGCCTGGGCATCATAGTGGTTGGCCCTTTCTCTGACTCCATAATCATAACACCGGAGCTGATCTAATGTGTACAGACCCATGGCCTCCCTGTCACACAAAAACTGAATGTGGTATTGTATGTTACCACAATAAGGAGTCCAAGGGTCCTTCATCAGGTGAATGGAGTGTAGTCTAGAGAGGGCACCTACCAGCTGTGCAAATGAAGTGGCCTTTTTAACACCTTTAGGGAGGTGTCTAGAGAGATCAAATGGCTTCTTCTTCTTTTTCTTCTTTTTGCGTTTGGCCTCCTCCTCGCTGTCAGAGCTATCCTCACCCTCCTCCTCATCTTCAGAGTAGGGGAGAGGCCCTGAGGGGGGCCTAGTACCCCCAAACAGAGGTGGTAGCACAGGTGTACCTCCAGGTAGACCACTAGGCCTAGGTGTACTAGTAGTAGGTGGGTCTGTGCTGACTATGGCTAGTATCTTGGAGACTCCTCCTTGTAGGTCAGTTACAGTGTCCTTTATGACTGAGAATTCATTGGCCAGGCCTGTAAGCTGTTGCTGTTGAGATTCCAGGCAGCCCTGGAGGGCCTGGAAATCAGAATCCTCCTCCAGGTCTGAGCCAGAGTCAGTGTCACCCTGACCAGGTGGGGTGGTCACCTTTTGTAAGGCTGCCTGTTGGCTCATAGATAAATTGGCTGGATTGAAAACCCACTTCTTGCCTGTAGGAGGCACATGTTTGTAACCACATGTCCTGCAATTCCTTGGGGAACCCTTTGGTGGCATGGTAATCCAATTCCAACTCCAAAAAAATTGGGGTCCAACCAAAACAATATGGTGGCCTCCTTGTGTGTGTGGTGGCTACCTGGGAGGGGGTCAGGTGACTTAGATGAGACTATGCAGGCCTGCCCCCTATGTGAGTCCCAGTGTAGCAGACACCTGAGTAGCAGAACCGCTACAATATATACCATTATAATGACTAGTAGCTAGATAATTATAACACCCAGAAATTAAGACAATTCAACAAAGACGTTAACTTTGATTTGTATTGGTAACATACTTTATTGGCAATAAAGATCTTTAAAACAAAAAAAACTACTATCTGTGTGGACATAAGCTTATTTGTATGCAATTGGGTGTCAATGGATGTCATCTATGCTTCAGATGCACTGAGGTTTTCCATATCTACCTTAACATGGTAATTGATAGGTTGCTACAGGTAGCATCAGGTTCTAAAGCTAGTTGTTAGTTGCATTCTACAGATAATGTTTATTTATACTTGGTTAGCAGTTGGATGGTCAGCTAGGTGGGTTGCTACCATTGAATCAAAGATCCTACATTTTCTCCATTTTTCTCCCAGAGATAAGAAAATCATCTAGGATAAGAATATGAAAAGAAAAGTAGGGGGTCACATGCTTAAAAAAATTTCTACAGATTTTTGAAAATTAAAAGTATTTCAAACTTCACCTAGAAAAGAGAGAAAATCAGATTTGAGAATTGTTTTTCTGTCATAACTATTTAATACAGATATATGGAAACCTCACATGGTAAATGGTCTAATACCGTTATTTATTAGGAAGTTTTGATTTTAACTCCATAACATGGCATTCTTGGTTATGTTCTCATTTTCCGGAAAAAAGGGTAAATTTTCTAAACTTTCATAACAAAAACAAATAAAATTCATATTTTCAACCACTAGATTTTTCTTAAACCTTTTTAAAATAATGTTCAGATGATTTGCCTTTAGATTAAAGTACCTTTGATATGGGGTCCCGGGCATAATTTTGGAGTTTTGGCCATTTGAAATAAAAAAGTATTGGAAAAACTGACAAAAATCCATATTCAAAGCACTGCATGACGGGTAAAATGTACACATACTTGGCATAAAATTGCTCCATTATATGCCATTGGTCACTGTGAATAGCCTACCAAAAGAATAGCAAAAGAATGATGAGAGAAATCTGGATGTTAATATGCTAAGATTTAAAATGGTCATAAAATAGACAATTTTGATCAGAATACCCCAAAAATCTTTGTAGACATTGACGGTATATGTGGGCAGGTGCCTACCAAAATGATCTCATTCTAATAAAGTTAATCTATATGTGCAGGGACATGCGCAGTAGGCTCAAATCCAATAGTAGCGACCAATCTTAAAGATTTGGGATGAATATGAACCAAATTGTCATACTCCAAGCTCTAATAGAGCTAGAAAGCCCTATGACGTCAATCCATTGGCCGTCAGTCAGCAGTCACTTTATTTTGTTTAGATATTTAGCCTGCCAATCAACAGTGGTCTCAAGCAGGTGATTTCCGTCATCACCATGTCAGCTTGAGGTAGGATACAAAGTGTCCATAGGGACTGATCCATTACATGCCCTTTGTTTTGATTAGCAATCCTGGGGCCTGGAATTAGTTGTGTTAGTGGCCTTTTTTTCCGATTGAAAGTGCACATTACTCTTCACAAGATGTAAACTAACTGCCCCAGCACCTACATGCATCTGAATTATACAAAAAGGGTTAGAACATGGATCAAAATCAAAATATCACAACTGGAAAATTTGGATAATGATCTAGCTTGGTGGAGGCCATGAGCATACTAAGGAAATATGAGATGAGACAGGTAAAGCACTAACAGGGGTGGTCTTCTTTGTACTTCAAGACAGCTGGGGTAGAAATGTAACAAATAGGGTGATTCGGAAAGATTATCATCCTTACAAATGATAAAGGACTAATCTGGTCAGAAATGTTGTCTCTTATGAATAAAAGCCACATCAACTATACTTCTCTGATTACATTTGTGACTTCACATCTTCCCAGCAAATTGTCGTTATCTGTCGCCATGATTGGTCATCAATGGTGACTCCTTTCTGAGTGATAACTCACTGCGTCATCTTTCGCCACTGTGTGTCAGTCTCACATGGCATGGCAATTTATCACAACAGTCACCAACATGATCTCACTCACTGCGTGAGTATGTGCCACCCCTTGTCATCCCTCACAAAGCATGGTGACTTATCACCACCATCGCCAACATGGATCTAACTCACTGCGTGAGTATGTGCCACTGCCTGTCAACTCTCACTCAGAATGGCGGCTTATCACAAGCATCGCCAACATGGATCTGACTCACTGTGTGATTATGTACCACTCCCGTGCCACTGGCATCAACTCTCACACATAATGGCGACTTATCACTACCATTGCCAACATTGGTCTCACTCAATGCGTGAACTTGTGTCACTCCATGTCAATGCTTTCTAAGGATTGCATCATCTGTCACTCACTCTCACTAAGAATGGCAACTTATCACCACCATTGCCAGCCTTTGTCTCACTCAATGCGTGAATTTGTGTCACTCCAAGTCAATGCTCTCTGAGGATTGCATCATCTGTCACTCACTCTCACTCACAGTGGCAACTTATCACCACCATTGCCAAAGGTGTTGAGACAGCACCACTGTTCCACATGTAGCCTATCTAGGAAGTGTGGGCATGAAGTATAAGTCCCATACGTATCAAATGTGCTTTGTTTTACACTGATTTCCATGTAATACTTCAGAGTTGAATCAAACAAGATTATATAGAGAGAATATCAATTGAATTTAGATAGAGGTATCTCTAAAATGAAAGCAACTATCCATAAACACCTTTTCTCTGGTTACAGGAAAAATACATAGGGAAATATCAACATGAACACCTTGTCTGTGGTTAGAGGGAAGATACATATGGCAATACCTTCTCTGGCAAAACATACTTTGATCTGGCAGATGTGAGGCTGCATGATTACCAATGTCGATGATCATGAGCTTTTCATCTAACAAGGTGAGTGATCACCAGCGTCGCCATCACTGGTGAGTCTGAGTGATCACCACTCTCGCCATCCATGGTGAACCTGCGCTATGATGTGGTGCGCGTTTCATCTAGCGAGGTGAGTGATCAACCGCCTTGCCATCCCTGGTGAGTGTGAGTCATCACGATCCTCGCCAGCCGTGGTGAACATGCGCTATGGCATGGTGTGCATTTCATCTAGCGAGGTGAGTGATCACTCGTGTCGCCATCCCTGGTGAGTGTGGGTGATCAAGATCCTCACCATCTGTGGTGAACCTGTGCTATCACGAGGTACGCGTTTTATCTAGCGAGGTGACTGATCACAATCCTTGCCATCCGTGGTGAATGTGCATTATGACGAGGTGTGCGTCTCATCTAGCGAAGTGAGTGATCACTCATGTCGCCATCCCTGGTGAGGATGAGTGATCACTCATGTCGCCATCCCTGGTGAGGATGAGTGATCACGATCCTCGCCATCCCTGGTGAATATGTGCTATGACGAGGTGCGTGTTTCATCTAGCGAGGTGAGTGATCACCCGCGTCGCCATCCCTGGTGAGTCTGAGTGATCACCATCCTCGCCATCTGAGGTGAGGCCATGTGATCACCACCATTGCTATTCCTGGTGATCTTGTGCTATAGCGACGTCGTGTTCCATCTAGCAACATGTGTGAGCCACTTCACACAGGTTGACGAGGAGTCACAACAATTTGCTGGGTTTTTTAATTTTGAGTATCGGCCTTGAATTAGCATCATACCCTTATACTTTGTGTATATGATGCTCGAGCTACAATAGAGTGGAAATTCTTCTACCATTGCTTTTTCAAAATCCATAGGCTTTGGAGGTTGAGGAATGTCATGTCACCTGATATAAACCCATATGGTACAGGTTAGGTATCAGGTACCCTCTGGCAGTGACATGTGTCTACTTGGATTACTATATGTGACTTTATTTGGCTTTGGCCAGTCTCTGATATTTGATATTGTGCTGTTACCAGGTTCTAGCTAATGTATAAAACGCGGACACTGACAGTTCTTCCGACATCGGTGTTTTACATAGAATACGGTACAAATCAGGATCTAGGTATGCTATGTATGGCTTCATTGTACTTTGACCATTGGAACCTTCAGGTGTGATATCACATAGTTATATATAAAAACACACTCGTAATGCTCAATTCTTAAAGTGTTAATCATATCATGGTCCAAAACATGGAACCACTGCTAATGAAATTAAGGGTAAATAAATGCTGAACTAAACAAACACCTTACACTGAAAACATGGAAGATCCGAAACTAGTCAGCGGTGACCACTTTAGGTCCTCAAGTTGACGATACCTAAAACTACAGCTTTAGGTAGTCAAAATGACGACTTCAGGTCGTCATCCTGATGACCTGAGTCATCAGGATTACAATACTGACAGTACAGAGTCGTCATATTGATGACTCAGGTCATCAGGATGATGACTTAAAGTCGTCATTTTGACTACCTAAAGCTGTAGTTTTAGGTATCGTCAACTTGAGGACCTAAAGTGGTCACCGCTGACTAGTTTCAGAACTTCTAGGTTTTCAGTGTACATTTAAGTATTTTTAGATGGAAACAAATTGGTGAAAATTCAGATGAAAATGCGGATTCACCTGAGATCTTGGCTGAAAACAAAGATTCAAATGTGTGCTGGAGGCCATTTCCTAAGGCACTACGACTGTTTACAGCCACTTTGACTTCACAACCTAAAAGGTAGTGCCGGTGATCGTAGGTAAGCCCCTATGACTGCTCTGTACGATCAGGCCTTACATAGCAATCACATAGCTTTTGGTAGGCTGTCGTAGTGGTTCTTTTTCTAGCTAACTGTATAACCTTGGAGTTAACCCTATCATCTATTATATGACTTACTCTTTGTAATTCATTGAAGGTTTGGTAATGTTACAGTGTCTTCGGCGGGTACTGTATGAACTTGCAGGACAGAGCTCACCTGTATTGATTACAACATATTAAGATTAAGCCATATATACAAAAGATTGCTCTCTTTACGTTTTCCTACCTACCCTCTTTTTGCACCGTACCCTAATCTTTATCGGCTTTCATTTTTTTGGGACTATAGAAATTTACATCTTTGCATGGGAAAGAATATATAGTCTACCTTAAAAGATGAACATTCCGTTTTTCATATCACCCTTACCGGATCCTTTCCAACCCTATTATCTGAACATAAATATATAAACTGTAGGCCTTTTCTAATACCAGCTTTGGCATATCATAACCTTTCAAGCTAATACATTTCCTTGACACAAGTTAACGCTTGCACTGATTTGTGGTCTGGAAACAAAAAAAACGCACTAGGTGGCTTTGCATGTAAACCCAACTGGGCCAGCATTGCTTCCTTCTCTGGTTCACTTAACAGGGTCACCAACTAAGAAAGGGAGCTAAGTGTTTCTCTCATCAAAGCGATGCTATTCATGCCTTACATACGGATAAGGCTGTTAACTTCCCTCACAAGAATGCCATATGTATACACAATATGTTGTAAATACTATTTTCAAATCTCAGTTTTTGCCACTTATGTGCACTTAAAGTGTCAGAGGGTTTCTTTCCTTCAAAGTAAACATCTCTTGCATGATAATACTTCTTTTTTCCTCTTTTTTCTTCATGATGCAAAATATCTCATACTGTATGTCCTATACCAATAAAAGCTGCTTTAGGGAGTGGTCATTTATTATCAACAGGGGGGGGGGTGGTTGGTTTGAGGGGAGGGGCATAAAAAATTCTGACCCCTCTCGAGGGGGGGGCTAAAAATTTTGACCCCTCTTGAGGGGGGAGCTAAAAAAATTTACCCTCTTTTTAGCAAAAAAGCTCACATGCTACTATAGATCAAAGAGGGGGCGTGAAAACTCTCCATGCCTCCGGCACGGGGGGGCGCAAAAATTCTTTACTGCCGTCGAAGGGGGGCGTAAAATATTTCCGCGTCCACGTGAAAACCACCACCCCCCCCTGACCACTCCCTTATCACCTCATACATGAAGCTCTACCCAAAACTCTCCATTTTAAGTTGGTTAGCCTCAAAGATCACCATGCATATTCATAAGTCAGCCTGTCAGTCTCACTACATTTTAAGACTGAGCAGCCTGTTTTTGAAACTAGTAGGCGATTCTTCATTATGCAAATCATCTCTAGAATCTATTGTTTAAATGGCTCCTTTTTCATGGTGATTTTGAGAATTATTTGCTATGTGTTTAATGGTTAACTGCCAGTTAAAACAATATAAGAGATGTAAATCACATTGTTTTTCCTATACACTGAAGTGAAAGTGATAATACTAATGAGACCCATTCAGTAAATAAACCTAATGAACTATATGTTTTATGGCAGTAGGAGTGCTATCTATAAATGTTTATAACTAACTATGGTGAGTTGACACATCATTTTGTGTTATATAGATATAGATCAGCTCATTAGCTGTTGTTAATGTGCTCATTGCCATCTCTGTGTCTGACCTGCTGTTTCTCAGCCCATCGGTTAATTGAACCATTAGGTCTTACTGTCTGGAAATCTTAATGAAGCTGTAATGTTTGAGACTTTCCTGACTTGATATTAATAGTGGATGTAATATAGCTACCTGATGGTGTACCGATGGGGCACATATTTAAAATATGGTTATTGTGGCAAATGACAAATGAATATGAGTAGGTCTAGACAATGAGATCTAAATAACTTCATATTTCACAGATTATAGGCGTAAATTTGAGTAATTTTCAACAATCAGGTGTAATGAACTTAATGCCTTGGATCAAGGAGCCATGCTATTTAAATACATGTAATTGGCCATGGTAGTTACACACATCTTTTTCTGTTGTATAGAGCAGCTCAATAGCTTCCAGTAGTGTGCACGTTGCCATCTCTATGTCTGAGCTGCTGTTTCTCAGCCCGTTGACTTATTGCACCATTAAAGTCTTACCATCTGGAGCTAAATGGAGGAGCTGTAATGGTTGAGCCTAACCTGAGACAATCATGTATACCAATGTTACCAATGAGAAGAACACCTCCGAATGATTCATCAGGGCCTCTCTGTTATTCATACACAAGTCAGTGTAGACACAGTGTTGTGTCACACTGAAAGCTCTCGAAGCATCTTCTTTGTTGAAGACATGCAAAACACTTTCATATCCCAATGAATGATGCAGAGGTGAAGCACACAGCGATCAGAAGGAATTCATTTGTAAGCAGACATTTTCAGATATATACGGATGGATCAAGTTGTTTTGGTGTGACAAAGTTAATTCTAAATGAAATGGCATTTTTCACATACCTCTGCCAGTATATTCATATAGAAGAATGTAAAAAATTGAACTTAAAGTAAGTTAAATCTACATGACAATTTCAATTTTGTAAATTTTTATTACAACTTTCCCATATATGATGCTTCGGTTGTAATAGCTGGTTTGATCAATCCTGAATGAAAATCTCCAATAAAGTTTGCCTGCCATGGAGGCGCTATATTTATCCGACAGCCCCATAGGTTTAACTAAGAACCGCTGTATTACATCCCCTAGTGTGATAACCCTTCCCCATATCACACCACCAGGTAGATCATTGATAACCCTCAGTCGGGACCGATTCTCGTGCACCATTGCCTGGTCGAAAATCATAGAAGGTTTGCATATGACGAATTTGGAGGTATTCCAGCCCCTACTCTTCGAATTTTAGTTTCCCCCTCTATTTTTTTGGCTCAAAGTGTCAGGCTGGATGAGATCTTTGTGTTACATATGGGTTTTGATGGTCCCATATGAATATTTTGGGCTCCAGGGGGCTAAAATGGGCCCAAAATTGTCTGGGCGAAATTGTGTCTGGGCGAATGACATTTAGGGGCCTAAGTTACAAGCCATGTTGGGGGCTTTATTTCCTACAGAAACAATCATCATACTTCCATGAAAATCTCAGGTCCAGACTATTTTGACCTGTAGATTAAGAAAATCACATTATCATTCATGTTAGATGTGTCCTTGCTATCATAAAAGAAGCATACTTATAAGAATTATTTTTCATGATTCTGGGCACATGTCTGGGCGAATGACATGTGAGGCCCCATATGCACACTTTCTATGATTTGTGACCGCCTATGTATCAATTATTTATATACTGTGTCGATCCAAATTTTAACCTTGTAAGTATCTTAAAATGAAAATATATATTATGAAACAATGTAGCCTCTCGCATTTTTTCTTAGCATAGAATGCTTGTGATAAGCTTTAGATTAATGACAGAAGAATGTTTAAAAACATAGGTATAATCTGGATGAATCCTAATGATATCTCAACTAAAAGCTCTGCCACACTGTGAGCCTTTACCCTCAGGAGTTGATAATCATTTAATTAGATTGTACAGACTTCTGTTTACACATCCTCCTGATGCAGTCTTTTTATCTACTGCAAATATTCTGAATCTCAGATGACACCCATAGCTCAAAGGAACTGCAATACAATCATGTACATATCTAAGAAACAAGATAAACATATTGCAGTAGAACACAGTAAAGTAAAGTACACTTCATGTGCCAATTTAGAATGAAACATTACTATGATTAAAGTATGTGTACAATGGTTTTGAAAGCCATGCAAATGTAAATGTAGATCTATCAATTCAACCTGTGTGATTATGTAATACATTGATCAAAATATCAATGATTTGTGTTGCAAAGTCCGTGATTTATTTTGATGGTTACAACAGTAAAGGTGGCTATCTATCTCAATGTAAGGGTTTCAGTGGTGCATATAACATAGGCCACAAGAAAGGTCAATAAAAGGTGGACCATACCGATCCAGGGTAGTTGGAAGGTAGAGAATGTCAGGCCAGGGGAAGTAGCTCAGCTTCCGCTTCGAAGTTCGAGGGTCCGGGGTTTGAGGCCCGGTTTCTCCATGACATTTTTCGCTGACCACTACATTGGTGGAGAAACCGAGTGGTCCTGCTTCGCAAGGGGGATCTTAAGAGAGCTTGGTAACTTGGCCGGTATGGTATAGACAAGCGCTTCAACTTGCTAGTGCTGGGAGACTTGGAAACAGGTGGCATCCACAGTAAGTCCTGGGAACAGGAGGTTGTATTGCTGTGTGTGACTCAGCACTGGTACCATTCAGACTGGACTGGAGGACCGGTTCTGGCGAGATACAGTTGAAGCTGGTTGGGATGAGTGTAGGGGTTCGTTCCCCCGTCGGGTGCGCAGAGCCTTCAGAGGGACTGTTCACTTGATTGTGTAACTCCCCCTATGTATACCATACCATTCCAGGGTAGTTGGAAGGTAGAGAGTGTCAGGCCAGGGGAAGTAGCTCAGGGGTAGAGCTTCCACTTTGAAGTTGGAGGGTCCCGGGTTCGAGTCCCAGTTTCTCCATGACATTTTCCGCTGACCACAACATATGTGTAAAAAGTGATAAACATGATCCCTGACCTATATGCCTTGACGTTTTCGATTAATGCTTGTCAATAGTCCCAATATAAGACCTGCAGAGAATCAATAGCTCAGAACTGCTTAAAGATACTAATGAGTGTATCAAAAGGAACTAATGAGCTGCTTTATATATAACAGGAAAAGATGTCTATACCCACCATGGCCATTTATAAGCATTTAAAAAGCAGGCCACTTTGATCTAAGGTATGAAGTTCATGACGTCTTATCGCTGAAAATGACTTGCAAATGTATGTCTGCATGGATATATTCATTGCTATCCACAGTGGCGGATCCAGGATTTGAAACATGAGGGCGCTCCCCCTGTTTTTGAGCAATTTCTTTGGTCCAAAATATGCAATTAAGCACTTTAGTACTGGCAAAAAGGAGGGGGCACACGCCCCATGGCCCCCCGTCTAAAATCTGTCACTGATCCAAGTGTATGGACACAGTAAGCGTTGTTTATGTTCTGCTATAGAACATAATTATTACAGTAGCAGGTTGCTACTATATTATTACCTACCCTTTTGTTTTGATTAGCAATCCTGGGCCCTGGAATTAGTTGTGGTAGCGGCTTTTTTCTCTTTGATAGTGCACATTGCATGTAAGTGTTTTCAGATGGAAAATAAATGGTGAAAATTCAGATGAAAATGATGATTCAGCTGAGATCTTAACTTAGATTTAAATGCGATCTGAGCTAAAACAAAGATTTAGATGAGCAAAAACTGTTTAGATTTAGAGTATTTGTCTCTTTATTGAGGTGTCTGGCCCAAAATGCTCCTTCAGACCTTCTTCTCCTGTACAGAATGAATGGAAATATTTGGTGAGACACATGAAAATGGAAACAACCAATTTATGCATAACTGTTGCACCAAGTAAGACACTGCTGTCGAGGCTTGGTGTTGGGAATGTCCCAACTTGCGTGGGAGCTGGTGTTATTGGTTTAAACCATTCACTTCCCCCCAACAACTTCTAAATTATGCAGGGAGGTCTAGCTGCTGCTAGGTGCCTATAGGTTGATGTAAATTTATTTATTAGAACAACATTTGTATATTTGAAATAATCATATTGCCTGCAAAGTGGGTATTTAATAAGAGTATTTAGAAAGTGCTGGTAGCAAGATATGTTACTTATTACAGCTCTTGTGAGAAGAAGCTAATAGTCCACAGGTAGTCATCTCCTGTCTGCCCTTCATAAACACATACAGATATGAAACAGCCAGGTCACTATAGGGGGCACTGCCTGACTGCTGTTCATTTTCCTACACATTGACAAACCTCAAACGGTACAAAAACATCATGCCTTATGATTATAGACTCGCTGCATTCCTTCACCATGCAGATTGTAAATCCCTTCATCAACTCATAAAGTGCTAGACACATGGAATCTGGTTCAGCTAAAAGTAGCACATCTATGTAGCACATATACAAGTTCTCCTTAAGAAGCAAATTTAGTTAGATTGATTTAAAATAGAACAGAAAATACTGACCACTAAATAAATTGAAGAAGCTATATCACCTTATATTTGCTAGAATTAACCAGAAGTTAGGCTGAGAAATGCACCCTGCCCCTGCATGAACATGCATGTGTTCATTCATAATGTGCCATGTGACATATGATAGACCATGTGAGGAAGGCAGGCTTCAACCCTGTTAGGGCCAAGTTGATGCAATTAGATCGACACCAAAATATAGAGTAGGGGCACTAAAGCTTGCTCTTGTGGCATGAGGTCAAGAAGGACATCGAGATCATTACCAAGTATTTGTCTCCTTGATGCACTTTTACCTAAAGGTTAGAATGAATCAAATGACCTCTTTCTGCTGGAGAGACTTTGTGTCTTACCTGAAAGTAATATCTATCTATACCCAAAATTATCAGCCTGTGATTGTTTTTTTTTTTGTTTTTTTTTAAGATTTTTCGTCTTCACTCATGGTGATTCTCAAGAGCATCCTTTTCACCTTCAGCGATATTTCTTCCTCAGCCCATGCACAAATTCCCGTCAATTACGTTTAAGTGTTATATGAACATCCAGAGCTAGAGCCATTTTATTCAAATAACCTGGATTAAGTTTCCGCCGCCAAGATTTTGGGCAAAATTTTTTTTTTTGTTTACCTCTGGCCGCTGAGATTTGTCAATATTCCTGGGTAAGAAATTGAGAAAAGTCCATGGTCATGGGCAAAAAGTTGTCAAACTTATCTACATTTACTCTCCCAAAAATCATGCATACTTGATTGTTAAAAAGTGACTTTGATTGCCCGAAAAGTGCATTTCTGAGACATTCTAGGTGGAATTTACTTTTTTACCAGTGGCCGCCCAAAATCTCAGCCCAAAAATCCCTTAGTCCAAGTTATTATAATTACATGGCCTAGGGAACATTTCTTTATGACTGTTGATTTTCCAATACGTTTTTGCCACACTTAGGAATGGCCCTAAGACAAATGAACCCAGAGATAAAGAAATTAATATTTGCATGAAGTTAACATGGTCTAATGATGTTAATCTTTTTGAGTGAAAACTGGAAAGCTTAACTTCCATTTCGTAGAAAATGGTGCTAGCTTGGATGTGTCTTTAGATATATACCACCACAGGACCATGTGATTAATTCCATAGACACAAGGTCTCAGAGTCCCAGGGGCCTAGGAGGCAGGATGGCTCTGTGTTTATTTATCTGTCCTGCCCAAAGCTCCCTGATGAGTCATTTAATCTCCCATGTAATCTAACAGCGTCATCTACTGGCAGATGGTTTATCAACAGGGCTAAGTGACTTCTCTGGTCAACACAATCCCCGTCAAGGTCTTACTTACTGATGAGAACCCATGATAGCTCCTGTAGTAATACAGTATGTTTAGTGTATGACGACAAAGCTATGGGAATGGTTTTATTATCAACCAAGATGCTACCTTTCTTGTAACCATCTTGATGCTCTGTGATGTATGTTTATGCGTTTTTTATCAGAAGTCAGTGCATACTGTCTGAAAGGGGAAATCTCTTGACATTGCCACAACTATCCAGCTCTATCAGCAAAAGGTGTAGAGGCAGGCCTATCCTCTCCCACCCTCAGTTACCACACCCTTACACCTCTCCTCCAATCACAACCCCATTAGGGGTAGCCGTTCCCACACTGAATGACCTCCATGGCATGCCAGGAGAGCAGTTCTAGTAGGGGGTGACTTGTGACCCTCTCATTGAGTTTCCAGACACACAGGGCTTGGCATGAGGAGAGGAGGTGGGGAAGGGCTAGCAAGGAGGGATGGCCATAGAATACATCAAATTGCATGTGACCATGAATACATCAAATTTCTGGTAATTCTGGGCTGGTTACTCAATGTACAAGGGATACCCCATATGAATGTTGCTGCTGATAAAACCTTTGTAATATATATTCGAGAGTTGCTGTGATAAGCAAAGGATCTTTCTGTTGATAGACCCAAGCATATGTTCATTAAGAAACAATAAACTGGCATGAAGAATGTGTCTCACAGTATTTCGTAAGCTTGATGGCTTATCAACAATGCTGAGTGAGTAGAATGCTAGAATCCTCATAGGTAACATGTGTTGAAATGGCTAACAAGTCACAAGCCTCAAAGGTGTTGCTTCTTCAGATGGATATTTCCTTTGGCTCATCACCTGTCTGCCCTATTCCTGACAAAGAATGGCCAAGGTGCACTACTTCTCACGCCCCCGATCAGGTAGGGTGAGAACACAGAATGGTGCTGCTCCTTCAAAATACTGCCACATTTTGGCTTCAGATTGATGACCCCATATGCTTTTTTCTGCCATACCGTTTGTGGTGTTTCTATGTTGCTGGTACAGACACGGTTTGGATCACCGTCACTGACTGTAATTATCGCTGAAAGGTATTTAAAGTGATTGATAAATTCTTTTCTTTATAGGCTGTGGAAATTTCTCAATCTTGTGTCATGTGGGACCCTCAAACTACAGCTTCTGGAGGTTAATTCAAAAGATCCTGGGATCAAAACCTCAGCAATCTTAGGAATTATTCTGCCTTATACTATTAAGTGATCTTAAGATTAAGCTGCATTCACTTTTCCTAGCCAGCACTAAGATCGCATCGACCTTAGCCTCAGCCCTCCTACACTATTCCAAGAAGTACTGAATGGGCACAGGAGCTTAATTCAAAACATCCTGGGATCTTAGTGCTTGCTAGGAAATGTTAACGCAGTCGGATCTTAAGATCGCTTGATAGAATAATTCGTAAGATCACTGGGGTTGCCATCCCAGGATGTTTTGAATTAACCTCCTGGGGTAAGAGTCCCAAAATACCAATTAATTAACCTTCTGGATTTACGACATGCACATATCCTTATAATTCCCAAGAACACAACAAAGTCAATAAATCTCTTTGCAATGTTGATATCAAAAGGCACGAAAAAGACAATGAGATAATAGGATCAGTTGTGACCATTCATATTTAAAATCACCAAGGAACAAGGCATCATGTTATATACCCCTTTAGTTTGCTTATGATTGGAGATAGCTGAGAAACTGTGAAATCGGGTTCTATTCTATTCTCAGAGGCTACTTTGGGCATGGTTGGTAAAATTAGCTATCCACAGAGCAAGTCATTAAATTATATGTGTGATAAGAAACTATAATTCATTGCAAGAAATTATGAACAGTTATCGATAGAAATTATAAAGAGAATTTCAATATGCATTGAAAAACATATAGAGTGTAGAAATAGAAATCGGCAGATTGCAGCTTCAAAGTACCCCAATTAACGCTCCATCAAATGGAAACAGTGGCTTTTGCAGGAAGCACAATCAAAAGGTAGGTTGTCCTTGTGGAAGCTGGTAACAAAGGTATAAGGATAATTATCGAGGACCTGTCGCCATTTAATCATCTATTCCTCAGAAGGTAATACTTGAACTCAAAAGGCTTCTTCGTTGGATGCCAGACTGTTAACTGCTGGAATGCTTTATGGCTCATTCCAGGGAGCCAAACGTCTACCTATCTCAATGTCAAATGAGACTCTGTAATATCTAATTTTGAAGGATCAGTAATGTCAGATTGTGTTCTTCCATAGAAAATGCTCTGTTCAGGTTTTGCTACCTACCCTCTTTTCGTGCCCTATCCTAATGTCTTTAGGGTTGAGTTTCAATTTGTTGGGATCCAAAGAAAATAAATCAAAAAAATCTTTAGCATGTTATATGTATAAATATGCTCAATGTGAAGAAAATGTTGTGGTTCCCACTAGAGAATTACGAGGGTATAATAAGAGAAAACTCAAAGTGAGTAGACCAAAGAGAGAGATATATAGGAATAGTCCATTATATCATGGAAATCAAATATGGGAAATACTACCAGTGGAAACCCAACTAAAACCTAACATGGATGGTTTTAAATCAAGCTTAAGAGGTAAAATTCTAATAGCACTGGGCAGATTATGAACTGTAACTTGTAATATATTGATATGACAAAGCTGTGTACACGGTATGTTCATGGAAACCACCTGTGTATCATACAAATATACCCTGCACTCTGATCATGTGATATTTTTGTATCTGGCGACTGAATATAACAACTACTTATGTAGTGCTTTCTTTAGCCAATAAACAGTGTTAAAACTTCAACTTCATTAAGGCCTTACATACTGATAAGACAGTGTATAAAATACCACATGTATACAACATATCTTGCAAATATGATGTATTCCCAAACCTCAGATTTTGGCACTTATGTACACTTAAAGTGTCAGAGTGGTTGTATTTTTCCTTCAGAGTAAACATTTCTTCCACGGTAATACTTCCTTTTTCCTCTCTTTTCTCCTTCATATTAAATATGTCATACTATACGTCATATATCAATAAAGGTGCTTTGCTCTATGAATCAGTAACAAGACTAGGCACAAAGTGAAATACTACCATGACACCTGATACATATGAGCATCAAGAAACATTGAGGAATGTTGTATTCATGACAAATCTGCCTTTGCCTAATACCATCATAAATACATATAAATGTTTTACCGCTGCTCTCAGCGGCTTTTGGTGATGAGATGGCAGCGAACATGCATTAAGCCCACTCACATGAAAACAGTGGGGGATACTACATATTATACATTATATTTTCTTACGATGATTACTGCCATGATAAATATATGTGATATTTTTGTACTTAGCCATTGTCATCTGAGTCTGGATAATGAGATGGCAGGGGACCTCCATTATGCCAAATTGCCTTCTGCATGCTTTGTGCTGACAATGAATGATTGCATAGGTCTCTGCACATGTAGGTTATATTTACCTGAGACCAGGAGGTATAAGTCAGCATGAAACAATTCTCAGAATATTCCTACTAAATTACCTGCTTTTTAGCAGATGTCCATGTCACCCCCATTTGTTGGGAAGTTTAATTAGAGGTATTACTCATCATGTACTTTTCCACAGAATAACAGCAGGTCCTGCCTTAGCATTCCTTCACTATCAAGAGTATCAAGGAATGGAATGATTTTCATATAATACTTTGCCTGAGAGTCTCCATTGCATCTTAGGTTTACTTTAGCCCCAAAAATCATTATATATATATATATATATATATATATATATATATATATATATATATGGGTCATTCCAGGTTTTACTGGTCAGGTGGCTTCTTGGGCATATAATAGCAAGGGAAACACTTCTACACCACCAATAATATTTTTATTCCTTAGTGGGGGGTCACAGCTAAGATTATCATATGGTTTGGGTGTGTCTTGGGGCATAATTTATCTTCTATATGCATTTAATTATAAATTTTCACGTGGGGTACATTAATGATATAGCCTATCTAACCTGGTTAGGGAATATTATCAGTTTTCTTATTATATGCAATTAAGAGGTACCCTAGGGGGGAGTCTTCCATAAAAAATTTTTTCATGTACTCCGGGAATTACCCTTGCCAGGCACATATAAGTGATTTTCAATGCACACCGCGATTATTAACGTACCCCGGGCTTTTGCCTCTAAATAGAATAAAATAAACCAAATAAATACAATTCCCACAGTCTATGGCCACTTTTAGAGTAAATACATCATGCCTGAACAAGAATTGTGGCCAAATACAGTCTGGTTTGGCTGTATGGGGGGTCTCTTTGTAAGCGGGGTATGTTAATGATCGGTGGCGGGAAAAACCGCGCGGGAAGAGAAAAACGACTTCCTGTTGCCTGGCGGAAGTGACCTGCATCAGGGTACCATGTTTCAGCTCAGAGGAGGTCACAGCTTGTTTATAGCTACCCCTAGGTAGAGTTCTACTGCAAAAGGAACCCCAAATTCGCGAAAAAGGTAAGGAAATTCCATGAAATTCCGATGAAATATTGTTGGAGATGTCTGTGGGGGGCCGTAGATCGCTTTTTGTGTACCGAAACGATGTATTTTGGATGCTAGGGGGTAAAATGTGTTGCCGGGTGAGGCCTGCGATGCAGCCCGGGGCCCCAGGGTGAAGCTTTGGCCACCCCGGGCTGTATTTTCAAAATTGGGGTACGTTAATGATTTTTCGCTCGGCAAGCAGAATTTGGCCTCTCCTGGCCGAGATGATGTACCCTTGGGTCTAAATTGTTGATAATCCTTTAGAATAGGACCCCCTACGTGTGTAAGATGCATTTTGGGCCATGTTTGGGTGTTTTGAGATGACCCCCCCACCCCAATTTGGGCTTGAATGGCCAAATTTCTGCCTAGTCGTGAACTTTTAGGCCCCCTCATGGCCAAAATTGTGCTTATCCCATGGTTTTTTGGGGTTATATTCCTTCTCCTACCTCTATTTGGGCATTTTGGTGTGTTAATCCTCCTGTGGGATCGAAAGCATAGCCATAGTGGCCAAATTTAGGGAGATAGTGCTCGTCGGTCATTAACGTACCCCAGTGGCAAGATGCCTGCCTACTGGTCGCCATCTTGGATTCAGGGGAATGTTTTATGGTGGGTATGTTAGACATGTCCCCCCTCTGTTGTGTTGACCAGGTAAGCTCACCCTTGCACAAAGCCCCCACTGCTGAGTGGTTATAAACCTTTGCGATCATTAACGTACCCCCCCTTCTTATTCTATATTTTCCACACAAGTGGCACTCCCAGTGCACATAGCTCCATCATAATTCACCATGACATGCCCCTATGGTACCTCTAACTCACACAAGTGCCATTGGTTAGATACTGAATACTTTTTTTCCAAAGAATCTTTGTGGTGGGTATATTTCAGCATTTTTCTTATATTTTGTCAGTATAAATTTCCATATTAGCAATTAATCAGCTGATTGAACTTCCGGGGTCACTGTACATCATTTGTAAGCATATAGGAACATGATGAATATTTTTTTCCTATTCATTTATGTATATCTTATCAGTATTCAAACACTAAAAAATTCCTTATTATCTTAAAATCTACTGGCTTTGCGAGAAGTGTAGAAATTTTGTGATTTTTAATTTTCAAAGTGATATTAAACACCCAAGATGGGCCTTATGCAGGGTTAAATGACTCTAGATAGGTAGTACAACCTCTCTTGTGATGGTTTATGTGATAACAATGGCATATGATGATGTATAGATGAGCTGTGGCCATTCTTTGAGAGGTTAACAAATAGGGTACGTTAATGATAATATGTGTAATATAATGGCCTCTAGGCTCTACGCAAGCACCAACTATGAAGTATAGGTATGATATATCAGGCCAATTCTAATTATTATGTACAGTAGGTCTACTAGAGACAATGGACAGTTAATATAGTCATTGTATGAAGGATTTTGAATGAGCTAGGCTAAAGTTAAAAAATGGTAAAATAAATTAACAAATTTTCACATTTTCCAATTTATCCACCTATGCGTAACTTCAAGAGTTTTCGGGCCTCACTTTAGCTTTTTGCTATACATAAAGTCATGTATTGTACCAGTCTGGCCACAATATTTGGTGTTTCCAGGCCTCTTATTAGTGGTGTTATTCATGTTTGATTGATTACGTTCATTAACGTACCCCCTTTTTAGAAGGTTTTACGGCATCTCCGATAAAAACTGACCCCCTAGGAGTTGGATCCTTGAATGAAACTTTTTAATAAGCCAAGATATAGGGCTATCAATAAAATATTATGTTATTAAGAAATACTGAGTTTGTAGATTCTTGATCCAGGCCCCCCCTGACCAGTAAAACTTGGGATGACCCATATATATATATATATATATTCATAAGTTAGCCTATTACATGAGACTGACAAGGTTGCTTCTAAAACTAATGAACTTGTCATCAGGTTACTCTTTTATTAAGTAAATTGTCTCTAAGATGTTTTGGATTAATTTAGTGGATTCCTTTTGGTGCTGATGTTGGAAACCTTTTTGCCATGTTGTATTATTGTATACTGGCAGCTAAAACAATATGGGAGAGACATAAATTATATTGTTTTTCCTGCACACTGAAGTGAAAGCGATTATACTAATGAGACACATTTAGCAGAAATACCTAATGAACTTTAAGTTTATGACAATGAGAGTGCTATTTAAATGCATGTAAATCGTGAGTACACACGTCTTTTTCTGTTTATATGCTCCTGTTCATCAGCTTTTGTTAATTTGCTCATTGCCACTGTAGTGATAAATTCTGAGCTGCTACTTCTAGGCTCGTGATCTAATTGAACCATTAAGGGATTATATTCTGGGGAGACTAAATTAAGCCTTTGCTGATGAGGCAAGCCTGAGGCAATATTGCATAGGGTCTAATATAGTAGCAACCTTAGAGATTTGGCACATACTTTGAAGAAGAATATGAACAATGGTTTTTGCGCTCATACACAAGGATAGCGATACATATCCTTACAGACAAACAAAATGTGAGTCTTTTGAACTTGAAATCTTAGAAAACAAGAACATGACATTAAACTATGACTGATTGTAAATGGTCATGGCAAATTTTTCTCTGTTGTATGGAGCAAATCATTAGCTGTTGTTAATTTGCTTGTAACCATCTCTGTGTCTGAGCTGCTGTTTCCCAGCCCATTATTGCACCATTAAGGTCTTACCATCTGGAAAACTTATTGAAGCTGCAATGTCTAAGACGTTCCTGACACAATACCGCATGTGGCCTAATATAGCAGCCACCGGCTATTATACTAATCAAGCACATGTTTCACAGAGAATATGAGCAATGGATACACAAGGATAGTGATAAATATTCATAGCTAACAATAAATAAGAGCCATTTCTAACAATAAGATCTGTCAAACTCCATTCTGTACAGATCAAAGGGGCATGGTTTTGATATATCTGTTAATGGTCACTACAGACACAACACCTTTCTGCAATATAGAGCAGCTCATTAGCTATTGTTAATGTGCTCATTACCATCTCTATGAGCAGCTGTGTGCTTTCTCTACTTGTCGTATAATTGTACCATCAAGGTCTTACATCTTGATACAGCAAATGAAAACATAGGAGCTAGCAGGTAAAGGGAAGTCTATTGTGAGACAAAATTAGACCTATTTTAGTAACATTCCTATTAGAATGATAAGAGGCACCAAAGAATAAAGATTTCCAAGTAAAACAGTTGTTGGAATGGGGATTTGTTCATAATTTTTGAACCAGCTTGAAAAGATATCATATTTCTTTCTCAAAGTAATAATGATTGAAGCCTTCATCGACCTTAGAATATATCAGGTTTTTTTTCTGTGATCTTTCTTGTGGGGTCATAGTTCTTGTTCCGTTAATTCAAGAATTTCTACTCTGAAAATCAACTATCTAAAATGAAAACCATGCATGATTGTAGAGCTCGTAGTGCATAAAAAAGATATTCTACATAGTTTTACTTAAATAGATCATACTTTGTACAAGCTAGATTCTTGTCTCTTCTGCTTCAACTCAGAGTAGAGATTTAAACTGTTAGTTTGCTGCTATAGATTCTCTAATTATATCTAACAATTATAGGAAGTGAAGAAGATTATCTGGAAGGCAATCCGTCTACATTTGTTATCAGTACACCTTGAGTAGCATTAGGATTAGTAGAACTGTCACTTGCTTGATATCGTGGATCAATACCACCAGAAATGCCTGAAGTTTTGGCTTTAGGAGCTATATTACCATTTCTCCATTGTTTCCACAGTAAGAATTCATGATAGTCCTTGTCTAACTCACCCTGGAACTGTGTTTCACCCACTGGATGTTGCGGTTGATTCTCCTGGGGGACCGGGTGATTGTACCGGGAAATGGGCTTGTTTTCGTGGGTGAGCGACTTGTTAAATTGGGTGTCCTGGGCCCCAGGAGGCATATTTTTACTCAAGTTAGAAAAATCAAACATACATGAACCGGAATCAATGCCAGATTGGCCTGCGGAAGGTCCAATAACATTAGAATTAGGCCTAAAAACATTGCTTGCAGCTGAAAACTGGCTTTCCGGAAATCCAGGGCGGCCATCTTGGCCTCCGCAGTGAAGGCCTGAGCTGGCTTGTGATTGGCCGGTCATTGAAGACCCATGGACGTTTGGCCCGTGTGACGAAGAGTCTATGGCCGGACTAGTGGTACCATCAAGGGGAGAAATTGCCCCTCTCCATGCTCTTTCACCGTCCTCCAACTCACGTAATGATCTATTGTTTGCAGCTCTAATGCTTGCTAATTCAAGCTCTAGTTCTCTATGCTAGGAAATATGCACAATATCAGCCTTTCTAGTTTTTTCAGCCTCAATTTCATGAAGCAAATCACCATTCTCCCCTAAATAATCCGTAGAGTCTTCCTCAGGCTCACCATGTTGGCTGTCCTTCCCCCGAGGCGGCCGGTCGCTCTGCCTAGCCTCTGTCGTACCGGCAGCTCCCTGCTCGTCACGGTCGGCTGAATCCGGTAATAAATTCGAATCCTCCGACGAATAACACTTCCCCGGGTTGGCCATCCCGCAATTCGGGCACTTGGCTGCATTACTGTGGTAAGATGTATCGCAGGTCACACATTTAGTCAGGATGCTTGGTACATTCAGAAAAAAATCTCCGATGTGAGACTGGTGGTCCTTCCTGGGGCTAGGCAATATAGCCGACTACAAGGGCCACCAGTGAAGGAACCTGTTACATAAACCTGAATGGAAGTGGTGACATCTAGTAATACAATTGGGAACTGCTACTGCCCATTTATCACCACTTATATGCGTGCATATAAGTAGCTTAAATCATCTCATGTCTGTCTCCTACATAAATGTATTAGATACGAGCTAATGTTTCACAGTATAAAAACCAAGTTGTTGCTTTTCCCTCTCTCTGTGTTTTACTCAAATCATTTATATTTTTGGACATATGTCAGTTGAATTACAATTCATCTACCATTAATTTTGAAATCTATATGACTCTGATTTACTTATAGTTATAACAATCAATTTTAATCATTCAGAATTTTGGTACTGGGTCAGTTTCTATGTAAACAGAGAGGACTAGCGGTCTTTTGGTAGACAACTGCCTTGTTTACAACTGATAAGATCTAGGATCATTTTTTTTAAGATGTTCGCATTGATAGCCTTTTGGAAATCTAGGTGCTTATGGCAAATTACTAGAATAACTTGGGCCATTCAATACATTCAACTTTAACCAACTGTACATTGATTCATGATAACTTCCATTTTACTAACTCTAAAGCTTAGCAGTTAACTGATAGTCTAGGATTCTCCTCTTGAGGAGCGTATTCATATTATGTTGGATGATCAGCTGCTTTGGTACAGGCAGAAATCCAAAAGCATAATTATCTATTAAAAAAATTCATAAACAAAGCTATCTAGTATTACAAATACATTGGCACGCCTCGCAGGTCTAGATGATTGCCCAATACATAACTACCAAGTCAGAATAAATATTAGTATCACGCTATACACATCTTTTTGCCATCCCCCCTTCAATCTAGAATGTGTCATTATGATTTCTTTCTAGAATTATCAGTTATAGCAATTAAAGGGAATTTGAGGGTTGTGACGAGCCATAATTATTTTACAGTGTATACGTTCAGTTAATTGATATGCAAGATTTCTGAACACAAGTAGGCTAGATGAGGAGCTAAGATCTGTACAATATAGTCTAATCACTACCATTCAGTGACTGAGATAGAAAATAATCATCACACCTTCAAAGTTAAATCACATCTAAATTTGAATGTGCACCAATTAACAATAATCTTCTAGATCCTCTCCATGGTAGTAGTGAGGCATTGTCATAACGTTTGATACATGTATTTGAAGTAATGTTCTTGTAAGTATAGTTGATTACCCCAAAATAAAAGCTAAGGCATAAGGGATAATTTTCCTGCTAACATAATGATGAAATTAATGGACCAACATTTTATTCTGTAGAATGTAAATGTATTCATGTTATTGGAAGGATATTGAAAATAGTTTTCTCAGCCAAGCAGGGTCCAAGTGGTAACAAAATAAAATCGATACCAACAGTGAGTTACCAAAAGGCAACCCTGTGTCTTTTGCGGAGCTATTTTATGTAACCTATCTCTTAGCAACTAATCTGCTATTCTCGATTAATTCATCTTTTTGGGATGTGTGAACAAGAAGTACCTCTTTCAATTCATGTTTGCTAATGAACATTGTGGTCTTTCTTTCTCTGTTATATCACTATAGGTGCTCATAAAAAAGTGTGATAAGCCTCAGTTCTATCATCCAACATTGTCAAATAGTTTCTTGGTCCAGGCCACTAATACTAGTGACCAGTTGCCGATCAACACGGTAAAAGGTATGCCCGCGAGAGGGTCCACAGACGTACCTTTTACTGTGTTGATCCACAGTTGTTTCCAACTAGAATTGTGGCTTATTGCATTTCAGAAAATCATGACCACCTTTAAGTGACCACTATATATGGTAAAGAGCAAGTTAACAACAGATAATGGGGTTGGGGTGAGAAGTGACACAGAGACAAGTCTCATGCAACCTACCAGAACTAGCAGCTCTGCAGGCATGGCAAGAGGGTAGTTCAATGTGTGAAGAGATTATAATGATGGTTTACACTGGGTGCTCAAAGTAAACGGTATAAAATAAATGAGGCAAAACCTGTCAGATTCAACTTGTCAGATCGCCTACGGTAACAACATCAGGGCCTGCGGTTTTCAGGTAGGGCTATGTTTGTCGACCAGCTAAAGTCATGAAGATGAAGAGTCTGCCCAAGGGCTGACAATGTAAATTTGACAGGTTTTGACTTGTTGGTTTTATAGTGTTCAATTAGAAGACGGAGTGGAGCAGTGAGTCATGCCTGTCTGGTAGACCTTTCAAAATTCAGTTCAATGGTGACACCAATATTTATACACTGTTTGAGAAATGAAACTGCTTGATATGACTTTATATGAAATAATTTTCTTTATATTAGTGTCCATTAGTGGTACTTGATCAGCTTCTAACTAATTGATTTTATGTTATCAAGAAATGAAGGATGGATTGTGTGAGTGTGAAAATGAAATTAATGATAGAAAGATATTAATATAGCTTATAGAGCACTAGATAATATCCAGAGTCGATACATGTGCTATACATTGGAGGTACTCTACTGTTATTATCAATATGGGGATCAAATCAACAAGAAAAGCCACTTAGCCACCAACTTCAAGCCGCGGCTGTCAATCACAAATATCTATTTAAGTGCATAGTACAGACAGACCACTAAAGGCCAATTTCCTAAATACAGTGGGGTGGAGTACCTGAATAACTGCATGGGATGAGGTGTGTACAATATTATAAGTTTCAATACAATATTTTTATAGTGGAAACGGCAAATAGTGTCCGGCTGAGTAGCAGTACACACAATGCTGACATTTAAAGGGACTCCCACAATACTTAACCTTCTCTGGGCATTGTAAATTTCTTATCATGATTCTTACCTGTCAAGATTAGGTCACTTCAAACATTCACCTTAACAGAAAACAGGTGTCTGAAGTTAGTTAGATGTGGGTCTGTCTGAGACATATTCTACAAGGCCTTCCAACACTTCAAAGTCTGACACCCCAAGGTGAAGGCTTCTAGTGCAAGGCTGACCTTCTGACCAATAGAGAGAGATCAATGAACCGCAGGTACTAGATAATGATCCTCAGACCTTTGTTACCCGAGGTCATAATGATAACCTTTTGTGTCCCAACCTTTTGTTGGGGCTTCACACAAAAGTTAATTGGGGTACTTTGGGACTATATAGCGTGACTTTAAGGCCAGATCTAAAGTCTGTGAGATTATTCATTTTTGTGATTATGCATCATGGGTTTCCTTTCAACTTCCTCTGATTAGTAGCAGACTTACTATTAATTAGTGTTTTTCCCTTGTAAATTTATAAAAATATTGACAACTTTTTAGAGAGACAAAAGTCGCTAAGATTTTATTCTTGATGGTGCAAAGTGTGTGTTTTTTTCTGATACAGGAACCAATAGGATCACTTGTTTAAGGTTGAATTTGGCAGCATGTGCAGACTTGGCTGCCGGATGTGACTCTTTGCAATCAAAGTAAATTGAGAAACTACTACGGGATACCAGAAAAAGAGTTGCTGCAAGACTCCTAATCATTCTTGCACAGGAAGTCCCAGAATGTAGAAGATTTGTATATATATATATATATATATATATATATATATATATATATATATATATACATGTATATATCTAGCATTACATATGTGGCATAATATATATCAGTGCACAGAGTTTGCTAATGAGTTTTGGTCATCCTAGACCACAACCCGTTGCGCCTGTCCTGATGAATCTCTCTGTAGTTGGCTAATTCAATCTGTGCCTCATATAGGCCAATGACAGATTTCACTAATTGATGAGATCTATGAGCACTAGATTCATAACCTAGGCCACCTTAGACCAAGTTATGTAGGTTTTTACATCTCTCCAGTAGTAATCAGACTTCATTGTAGGAGAAATGTCATATTGCCTTCGCACCTGTCCAGATCAATAAATCAGTCATGCCTGGTCATTTAGATGCAGGAGATATTTCTCACCACACAATTTGGTCAAAACATCAAACGATAAGTTAGTATGTTAACATCTCAGTCTTCTTAGATCCTATATGTCTCAGAAGGCTTCAAATCTTTAGGAGCGACTACATAAAATACCCATACCTTTCTAATGGATGGTTGGAAAATTATACCAAAGTCTGGTACATTACAGCTACTCTTAATTATGAGGGTTTGTTTCACAAAGGACAAGGATTTTCAAGATTGGAGACGTGAGTGTAGATTAGCCAATGCCCATCTTGCTATCAATTGCAGAGAACAAAGATGCTAAAATACCTCAAACAATGGCCTAGTCTATTCTGAGCTAGTTCCAACCTACTGTCATTTATGACTTATGATTCATATCACAAAATGTCATATTTCTGCAGTTCCAAAGCATTGAGAAATGAGCTCCAACGCTGCATTCAGTGTCCATACACTAACCTACATAACACATTAAACCTTATGGCTAGTATTTTTAAAGCTGAACATGTCCAGCAAAAATTAATGATAGGAAACAGCCATTTACCTATAAATTTGCACATTATCTAAAACTGTTTTTAAGATTTTCCTTACATGTACATTCACCAATTACATACTTTGGTAGACTGGAGTTACTGCGTGGATAGACATGAAATCAGCTACATTAAGATTTTAGTTCAAGCCTTGCTATAATGATATTAAAATACAGAATAATTATATTCAAAGAAGGGGGTTGGCTTGACAGGCAAAATTGATTGCATTGTTACCAATGATCCATCAGGGCCTCTTTGTTATTCATACACAAGTCAGTGTACACACAGTTTTGTGTCACACTGATAGCTCTCGAAGCATCTTCTTTGTTGAAGAGAGACAAAACACTTTTATATTCAAATTAATGATGTAGAGGTGAAGAATGCGGTGACTGAAGTCAATCATTTGTAAGTAGACATTGTCAGATCTATACAGGTGAATCAGGTTGTTTTGTTGTGAGAAAGTTTATAAGTGAACTGTTATTTTCTTCAAACCTTTGACAATATTATCTGATGAATGGAACAGAGATACAGGATGGATTTGCCCTAGACTCACCGAAACAACAAGGTAGGGAGGCACTTTATTGTGAAATTAACCAACAAAGTGAAATTACAGAAAAAAAAGCGGTCTCTTGCCGTCAGCGTGGAATGAGTGATGACAGAGTGTACCTGTGAACATTATATACCACCTATCCCCTGGCGGGGAGTGGGGGAAGTTTTTGTGGGCAAAAAAATATTTTTTTACATGTCCCATCCAGATCTCCATAGTGCAGGATGTGCCAGTCCCCCCACCCCCATTGAAGATAAGTACCGACAAGAATCATCCTGTACCTGCAAGATTCCTCCTGTATCCACAAGAATCCCCCAGTAACCACAGGAATCTTCCTGTACCCGCAGGAATATTTTTATGTGAAAGAAATCCTTTTGGCTATGTCCTATAAGGGGTTATTTCTGTACCCACAATAATTGTTCAGTACCTGCAAGAATTGTTTCTGTACCGGCAAGAATATTTTTTTTCTGCAGAAAATTATTGTTTTAGGATGTCCTATTAGGGGTTCCATAATTTTCTGAGAATATAGCTGTTGGACGTCTTTATTTCTGGATAATTTGACTGAATGCATTGGCAAAGGCTGATAAAGCTAAGAATGCAATATCAAAATGTTGTCCGGGTTCAACAATAAGCCAGTAGGGATCGTGTCTGCTGTCATGGACTCTCGCTTAATGTTCTTCTGGCATAAAACAAGAAATGAAGGTATAGTTTTCTCCCATAGATCTCCATATGATTGTGTTCTAGTATGGTTGTTGCTGTGTAAGGAGAATGTTTAAACACATAGTAATATTCCTAATGAATCTTAATGATACCCCAACTAAAACCTCTGTCAGCACGGTGAGCATTTACCCTCAGGAGTTGATAATCATTAGAATATATTGTGCAGACTTCTCTTTACATATATCATGCTGATGCAGTCTTTTCATCTTCTGCAAATATTCTGAATTTCAGACGACGCCCATAACTCAAAGGAACTGCCATACAATCACGTACACATTTAGAATACAAATATTTGTGAACTAGACATATTGCAGTAGAACACAGTAAAGTAAAAGGGACTTCATGTGCCAATCTAAAATGAAACATTACTGTGAATAAAGTATGTGTACAATGGTTTTGAAAGCCTTGTGTCAAATATCAATATCAATGTAGGTCTATCAATTCAACCTGTGTTATGATGGAAAGCATTGATCAAAATATTAATTTGCAATACAAAGTCTATGATTTATGTTGATGGTTACAATGGTAAATGGGCCTATCTATCTTCAGGTAAGGGTTTCAGCAGTGAATTGAACATAAGCCACAAGATATGTCAATAATGGGTGGCAAGGGACATTAACACTGTTTGATATCATTGCAGACATTTATGTTGTGGCACTGCCATACCTGGCATTCTATGCCAGGTAAACATACTGAAACACACATCATGTCGATGCATTAGCAGTACATGGAAAGAAGGGTAGATAGGGTTTGATGATATGTGAATAGGGTTGTGTCTATGAGTAATTCATCTGTTGTCTCAGGCATAGCTTAACATGGTATTCGCAAACAGTTTTTTGCATGAATAAAATATTTTCTTTTTGTAATTAGGTATGTGTAAAATTGATAAACATGGTTCCAGACCTTCATGCCTTGGCATATTTCATTAATACTTGTCAATATTCCACCAGGCTTCTGCAATAATGGCCCATATACTGTCCAACAATACAACTCCCTTTACCCTCTAGCCACTATATTTTTATTTGGTCTCTCAAAATGGTAAGAGTGTTATAGTCCAATTTTAAGACCTGCAGAGAAACAAAAGCTCATGACTGCTCATGGAGTTGGAAATGAGCGTATCAGAAAGAACTAATGAGCTGCTCTATATATAACAGAAAAAGATTTCTCTAACCACCATGGTCATTTATAAGCATTTACAAAGCATGCCACTTTGATCTAAGGTATGAAGTTCATGAGGTCTTATCGCTGAAAACGACGCACATATGTTTGTCTGTATGAATTTATTCATTGCAATCTATTAGTGTGTACGCAGTAGGCACTGTTTATATTCTTCTTTGGAACACACGCCCGATTACCATAGTATCAGGTTGCTTCTAAATTAGGAGCTATACAATATTAAATTAGGATCACCTCAACAATTACAGCTCCTCTATTTAGTTTCCAGATGGTACGGCCCTAATGGTTCAATTAGACGACAGGCTGAGAAGCAGCAGCTGTGACTTTGCTAAAGCAATGGTAATGAACACATTACCAACATCTAACGAGCTGCTATACATGACAGAAGAAGATGTGTCCACTTATCATGGCCATTAAAAGCACAGCCATTGCTGTAAAATGTGAAGTTCATTAGTTTTTCTTCTTTAACTTCATAGCATGTCTCCTGTGTATTTGCTATGTCAGCATTTATGTTTATATTTATGTCTACAGTTTACAGGGAAAACAGCATAAGTTACACTATACATACTGGTGTAACTGCCAGTATACAAAAGACACCAACACAAAAATTGTTTTATACTGACAGGCATAACACTGCTCTGACAAATCATTCTACACACAGATTTCCCAATAAAGAATAACCTAATGCATTTCATTAGTTTTGGAAGAAAATCCGTCTTCATATGATACGCTTTGGCTGACTAATCAAATCAATGTTTTAGACCAAAAGCAAAAGCAAGATTAAATGTCATAGCTTATTGACCACATTTTATCTGTTTTTGAAGGTCTTTTTATTTTTTCTTACTGTCGTATTGATGAGCAGATACCGTTAGGTAAAAGACGAGCTACAAAGTGTTCTGGCAGAACAAAGCTGGCACCCTATGAAGAAGGCTTTTGAATTCAAGACTGGCCTTTTTACCAATAGACGATTAAATGGCAAAAGATGCTGTCGTCTTTGTTACCCTTGGCCACAAGGATAAGCTTTGTACTGGTTTCTTTCGATGTTGCTTCCTACAAAAGCCACCATTTGCCTTTGGTGAAGGGTTAATTTGGGTACCTTGAAGCCAATAATGTGCCAATTTCTATTCAACACACCACAAATGTTTGTTTTTCAATGCTTGTTGAAGTACTATTCATAATTTCTTTGACTAACTCCTTTCCGAGTGTAAATACTCATTTTGATATTGGTGATAAATATTTAGTATGGTTTGTAGTGCAAAACAAACAGCGATGATTGGAATTGGAGTCTTTGAAGGTGACCATCATAGACCTAATTTAATAACTTAGTATTGTCATACTAGTAATTGTGCATGATCAAGTTGTCATATGAGAAATATCATAAGACTAGTGGTATATAGTGTAAATACATTAAGCTCTCATAAAATAGTGTTATTTCCAGTTGTCACTGGTTTATTCAGCTTTAGGCAACATGTAAGAAATATCAATCATACAGTAGTTAGTATGTAGGTAATTTGTACATACAGTAAATATACAGTAAGTTATAAGGTATAATGTTCTGTTCCACTCCACCTGTGAGGTAATAATAATACAATGTCCAGCATAGTTCTAGGTGGGTTCCCACACCTAGCTCCTGACCTGCTGCTTAGAGGAATAATGTAATAATGAATAACTTTACCCTCTGGTGGAAGTCTTGAGGAAGATACCCTCTGGCCACTAATGATAGAAACCAATGCCTGTCTAGCATAGTTTCACCATAGTGCAGTGGTATAGCAGGTAGCAGGAGATGACTGGAGATGTTACCTCTAGAGGGGTTCTTGGTGTTCTGATCTCTAGGAGGTGCAGACAGGCTATTTGTAGCAAATCTTATTAGGTCGGAGCCTTTGATGTCATAAAGTGTGTTGTAACTGACCTGGCTGGTGTGCAGTGGGGCATGAACGCTCTTATACAAAGTTTGAGCGCTCTTATAGCTCTTAGAACCAACCTATGTATTAATTTCATAGATATTCTTTGATTAATACAAAATATGTTAGAATTTATGGAATAATAAAATGGTATATCATAGAATACTCCCTCTCCCCCGAGAGAATGCGAAACTCCGTCATTTCGCCGAGGGAATGTACAATCTATATATATTTTTACCTTATTTTGGAGTTATATACTGTTTTTAAGAGGATTTGAAGTAATGGGGAGTGCTTCAAATGCAATTTTTGTGGTAGAGCTTTGTCAGTATAAACAATTTTCTCCTGGGTATAAGTACATTTCCGAGTTTCTATATCTTACCATACCTGAGCGTATTTGCTTATGTAACATCATTTTTGGGTACAATTTTCCATTTTTATGTACAACATACAATTTGGCAAATAGTGTGCAATTTTGGCATTCAATGTTCAATTTAGCATGCAAATTGAACATAAATGACAATTTAGTGTGCAAATTTACAATTTCGCATGTAATTGCGTTCAATTGACAATTTTAGTATGCAAATATATAATTTTCGCGTACATTTGGCAATTTTAGTGTGCAAATATATAATTTTGCGTACATTTGGCAATTTTAGTATGCAAATATATAATTTCGCGTACATTTGGCAATTTTAGTATGCAAATATATAATTTTGCGTTCACTTGATAATTTCTGTATGCACATGTATGATTTTGCGTACAGCTTGGTTACACATAAAAATGTTGATTTTTTTTTTTAAAAAAAAACTGATTTTAGTGTATGAATTGGGTACAGACATACAGTATAATGTGCAACATACAATTTAAGTGTGCAAATTGGGTACAAACTTACAATCCAGTGTGCAACATACAATTTTTAGTGTGCAAATTGGGTACAAGCGTACAATCTGATGTGCAAACATACAATTTTGGTGTGCAAATTGGGTACAAGCATACAATCTGGTGTGCAAACATACGATTTTTGTGTGCAAATTGGGTACAAGCGTACAATCTGGTGTGCAACATATCAATTTAGTGTGCAAATTGGGTACAAACGTACAATCTAGTTTACACTATACAATTTTTGGGATTTGAGACAAATTTTTCCGAGGACCGGAAAAACAAAGTACTTCATGTACAATAGGCTTGTTTGTCTCTGAGTTACTCTTTGATTTTGCTATATGGGTGTATTGATTGGCAATTTCGGCAGTGGGCCGCTGCTTTTAATTGACTTTCCCCTAGCCTTCTTGAGTAAGTGTCCCTGAAAGAGATTATTTGGTGAGTATCTTAAGTAAACATTTTTCATGTCAACAATTTTTCTCAACAATTTTTTTTTTTTTTTTTTTTCATTCATTTTTCCAACAATTTCCTTGGATACCTAAGGTGTGTTACCTTAAGTAAACCTTGGTATAGTATACAAGTGCTAGTGGGAACAAAAACTGTCTTAGTTATCTACCTGCATTCATGTATATTAATGTTAGATTTGTACAATTTACAATTTTTAATTTGCAATTTCGCAATTTTGCGCGTATATGCGCGCATTAATCATCGATTTTGTGAGAATACCATAGATTTTCATATTATACATCAACAAGTGGCTGTGTATATTTTCTAAAAAAATTTTTTCCTAATACTTTGATAATTTCATTGACAGTGGAGGTGTGTCAGGAGTGAGATGTGAGTCTCCTCCCTGATGTGCTCATGCAGTGGTGGCACTTGAGGTGTTAGGTGCCAGATTCTGGCATGTGTCTGTGGCAGTGCCTAGCTTGGTGTCAGTGGACAGTTCAGGGTGGGGGGGGGTGTGTGTGTGTCCATTTAAGGAGTGGGTGGCTGGTATTGGAGTATCAGTTCCTCTCTGGAAACCTCTGCTGTAACACCATGGCTCACCTTCAAGCTATCTTTGCTTTGCCTGTCTCCCAGGTGATGGTGGTGGGGAGTCCGGCCAGGGCCCTGGTGGAGGCCAACCAGACCATACACTATGGCTACATAGTGAGGAATTTCAGAGAGATCAGTGAGCATGGTGATGTGTTGGTCGACATGTATTCCTGCCACTATTTCTTGGGCTCAGCCTTGCGTCGGGGGGCCACTGTGGCCCTTTTGGCTAGGGCCTTGAGTAATCTAGGGTTCTGGCCCATGGACTCTAACTTCGGACCGCGGGAGCGAGTGTTGTGGGATTATTTGTTGGCAGTGTCCTTCATCGATCTCGCGGCATCCGGGGACCCATCTATGGCAGCCGAGTATGGACTGGGATCGATGGAGGCCCGACTTGTTGAGTGGGAACATGACCACGGCCACATGTATGGATCGGACTCGGACTCCCACTCTCCCGTTGATGTTGAACCCGAGGCTCTGTGGTAGAATCCCGACAGACTGAAACCTAGGGTGTAAAAACCCGCCATCCCAAAGGCCCTTTTCAGGGCCGGCAAATTGTCCGAAAAGTTCTGAATACTGTCTCTGATATGTTGTCTCCTGGCGGTGGACTGGGGGCAGTCTAGGCTGTGGGCAGTCTAGGCTGTTTCCACAGTCACCGGGGAGGGCTGGTGGTTTAGAAAATTAGCAATAGTCTGCATGTTTGACCTTGCGGTCTCCTCCTGTTGTTCGTCAATAATTATATCTGTTGTATTTTCCAGTGCTGTCATGGTCACCGGGCTGGTGCCACAATCATTCTGGAGAAGCATGGAGTAGTACAGTCCTTTGTTTTTAAGGGCTGGTATGGTACTGAACCTAGTGCGCAAAGGTAGGTGTATCAACTGAGGGAGGTGATAAGCAAATTCTCCTCTCTGTGTTGTTATAACTGCTGGTCCATTCCAGGTAAATATAGCCTTAGGTAGTGGGAAGGTTTTAACCACTATATCCTTATAGGTCGGGGCAGCTGCTGATTTAATCTCATCAAATTCATGTGGTATTGGCCTCAGGGGTAGCGCAAAGTTTGAGTCTCCACAATATATTTTAAAATATATTGTGGGATTTGTGCGCTTGGCCACATTTTTCTTGCCACAGTGTGTCTGTGCAAATTTCTTAAGGTACTTCATTATTCTGTAGGCTGAGTAGATGGTCAGGGTGAATAATATAGCAATTATCAGGGTGTGGGTTTCCTGAATTGTGAGGAAAGGGGTGTGGGTTTCCTCTGTAGGGGTTAGTTTGGTAGGATTCTTATCTGGGAGCAATTTGTGTAGGGGCAGCTCGGTGACTAGTCTGAATGCTTTGGCTGTAGGCAGGTAGGCTACAGTCCCTCCTAGTCTGTATAGTTTGAGTAGTATGTATACTATAAAAATGTGAGCTGATATCCCTAGGATGAGTCCTAAGCTTTGGAAGATTGGATGCTCTGTAACTCGACGTAGGTATGATTCTACGTAGCGTGTTTCCATTGCCTTATCAAGGTTGGAGGCATCTTTCAATAATGTTTTGGCAAAGGGCTCTAAATTTAGTTGAGTAGTATCATCCATGATTGGATTTTCCTGTAGTTTTTCTAAGGTTCTAGAAAGGTTTACTACTGGGAAATTTGGAAGATTCTCTGTTTCATCTGGTTTGGTTTCAGAAATTTGGTTAAGTGCTGCCATGAATGGTAAATTAATTGTCTTGAGAATGTAATGAAATGATAAGGTTGAGTTACAGGGCAACCTTGTGTTTGGAAGAGAAAATTCTCCTACACTGATTGTGCACCCACAGGGTACACCTATGATTGAGTAGGACTGTGCTTTTCGAGTTTCAGACGTTTTACCATGGCAGTTGATAAAGTAATGGGGTTCATTAGTAGTGACCAGATACTCATCTTCAGAAATGGAAATAGCATGGGTGGTAGGTGTTTGCAGTGGTGAAACTGTAAACTTGCAATGTTCCTTAATCTGTTGAGCCTGGTTAGTAAAAATGGCTACAGGGCATGTAGGCCTGTGTTTATAGATTCTACCATTCTCTGCATACCTTTACTGTAGTACCTTCACATGCCTGCATATCTGCTGAGTCCAATTCGATGAATAATGATTCGTCGTACGATACTGCTAGAAACTCGGTTGTGGTTTGCAACTTGGTGACTCCTCTGGTGGGGGTCTCCTGTGTGTCTATAGGCATGGGTGATGTAATCATTTGGTACAGTTTGAAGGTAGAGGTGGTAGATTGAATTATAATGTCCAGATGATTATATATATGGTGAGCTGAGTAGGTGTATGAGGTCAGCTTCTGTAAATAATAGAAATCTAAGTCATTAATTGCGACTTGTGCTCCAGGGTGTGTAATCCTAAGTTTGTTATTAATGTCAATTAAGTATCTAGCAAGGTCTGAGGGTGGTACTATATCAGGGGTTAGGATTCCTTATGATAGCATCCTCAGGGCTGCATTTGTCCTTTGCAGTGATTGAACTGTATTCATTCTTGCTGCTATGATAATTAATGCATCATTTAATACTTGCATTTTTTCCCTTTGAGTTTTCTCGTGCCTTGAATATGAGTCAAGTGACCTGGACATGTTAGAGGCCCACAGGTTGATGGTGTCACCTATGGTGTTGATTGTGCTGTCCAGTACCTTCTTATCTTGGATGTATGCTTTAACAAACTTATCTTGTCTGTCTGTGATCTTTTCAATGAGACTAGCTGCTTCCTGATCTTGTTTAGCAAATTTTCTTAGTATTTCATCTATGTTCTTGAGCTGTCCCATTACTTGGTTTACATCTTCTACTGTGGCTAGACCTAGCACACCACGAAACAGGGGTGCTAGAAAACCCAGTATGGCCTCTCTTTTGGCCTTGTCCAATGTGTTTATGGGGTTGGATAGGAACAATTTGATGGAGGCTAATGTTTCATTTATCTCCTTGTCTGCAATTTCCAGCAAGGTGTCAAGCTCTTTGGCTTGTTGGATAATTTGACCAGAGGTATGATCTTGTAGAGTAGGAGTGGTCAAATGGAGTATTCTATCCCTTATGGATCCTTGGGTAACGGGTGCCCGAGGTATCTTGTAGGGGATAGCTAACAACAGTGTTGTGGTTGTATGTCCATTGACCAATGGTTGAGGGCTAGGTTTGAATACTACTCCTATGTTTTGTCTCACCACAGGTGTATAACCTGCAGTAAGTGGTTCTATAGTATATAATAACAGCATAGTTAGCAGTATGGGTGAAACTTTCAGTCTCCCCATGGTGCTTGTGTAAAGCAAGTTTGCTGTTTAAAGTCTTGTCAAATTTGTAGTGATTTGGTGCTGGTAAAGTCTAAGTGTATGGTGCAACACTTTAAATGAAGTGGTTCAAACTGTACCTTTGCAAGATTGAGCTGTCTTGGCAATATGTCCGGTGAGTCTATAGGGATTGACCAGTAAATGGTAAGGTCAGGTTGAAGGTGAAGTAGGTGTGTTCTTTATCCTAGTGCAGTCTCTCCTAATGGAGAAGTGGGCTGGCTAATTCCTAAGTGGGGTCCTGTAGACTTGTGTTCCAGACTGCAGCTGGATGAAGACTGATGGTGGGCTATGGTCCACAGTGCTTCTTATGTAGCCTACCTTACCCACATCCATTGTGGGCCTGGTATTGTGTCTCTGGAGTCAAGGCCTTTGATCTCCAGTGTCTGCACCTGTGGGGTTCTATTGTGTAATCTGTGTACTGGTAATTAGCTCCTCCTGTCATCCAGGACAGCCATTCATGACCGTCTAGACAGTTGTCTGAGTGTAGCTTATAAGGTCAATTGATCTCTATAGACTGCTGTGTTGGCATAGCGCGCTCTTTCATGTGGGGATTAGGCTTTAGACACTCCATTGTGTTACCCTTACTCTTCTTAGACTTCATGTCTGCTTTACTTGGAGGGTCCCAGTCTTTGACCATTCAGAGGCAATAACCTACTGATATATTTACAAATTTGATTGGCTTTATATACATATAAGTAATTCATTATCAGTCACACATGTCTTATGTGTGGATGAAGAGAATTTGTAATATATTTTGAAAATCTTATGTTCTTTTGGTATCTCAATCTGTTTCTAATTTCTTGAAACTGCACCACACCTAGATGTTTTTCTTAGTATGTGGTGTGCAGGCCTAGGCCTGATAGGGCCTATGCCTGTGGTTTCTCTTGTAAGGGTGATATCATTTTTGTTCCTTACAATTTTGTTGTAGTATTTGGCCTCGTGTGGAATAAGCCTGTGTGCAAATTCATTGTTTCTGACAGCCACAACCTTTTTCAGTCTGTCTATGTGCACTGGTCTGGCCACCAATAGATTGGTGTCCAAGTTTTTGAGTTTGGCACTTGTCAAACTAGGTCTATATACTACAACATATGGTCCCATAAAAAGGGGTTGGAGTTTCTTACACTCTGTGTTGGTCAGGATTCTTGGTATGTTTAGGTACACCATGTCGGTGACCTTGATTTCCCGTGGTGTAAGTTTCTTATCATATCTATCCTTTCTTTCCTTTTGTAGCTTGGCGACCCTTTCTATAGCTTTCCTCCTAGAGGTATCTTGATTTGTTATCATGTTAGCTACATGGTCTGCTACGGTGGATATGTCTTCCTGTATTCCCAGCCCTAAGTCCATTGGGGTGGCTGGGTTTCTTCCATGGAGTAGGAAGAAAGGGGTGAATCCTGTGGTTTGGGATTCAGTGTTGTTTAATGCAAAGGTTATGGGTTCAATAAATGAATCCCAATTGTTTTGGTGCTTTGAGCAGAATGCTCTGAGCGCTGTGCCTATGCTAGCATTGAATCTCTCTACAAGCCCATTTGATTGTGGCCTGTATGGTGAGGAGAATTTATGTTTGATCTTGAGGTGTTTGGTCAACTTTGTGAACTTTGCACCTGTATAACATGTTCCATTGTCTGTTTGAAGAGTGGCTGGTGTTCCATGGTGACAAATTATATTCTTGTAGAACTCTGCTGCTGTTGTTTCAGCTTTTAAGTCAGTAGTAGCCCAAGCTGTTGCATATCTGGTAGCATAATCTATGCAGACTTGTATATGTTTGTTTCCCCTGGCAGTTGTGGGAAGTGGTCCCACCGCGTCGAGGTTTAGGAACTTCATTGGTGAAGCCATGTACTCTCTCAGTATACATTGCTAATTCAACCATGCCCCTAAGAAATTATACTGATTGGTTGGCAATAAAGCCACTTGTGCTGAAGGTCTATTGGTCTATACGTCTATGTAGTAGCAATTATAAGAGTAGTCTCTCCATTGATCAGCAAGCAATAAGGGACCTCCACAAGGGTCCTCAACTTGAACCCTTCTTCCTTGGTGAATCCTAGATATGAATGGTCACAGATGACAATGTTCCCTCCTCATCAATCCAATGCCTTTTTATATTAGCATTACTAAGAATTTAGATTTATTTTATTTGTAGTGTGCTTTGGAATCACACAAAACTTATGTATCGCCTAAATATCCATATGTAGTCTAAAGGTTCCACAAATTACACAAATTTCCACAGACTCATAGAGAAAAGAAATGTCAATAACTCTGAATACCACTTATTAGCTACCACTATTTATGGCATTATGGCAATCCAAATCTGCTTCTCTACCAGTGACATATAAAAATGCATAGAGTATGGCAGAAAAAAAAAAGATAAAGGTTAATCCATATGTGAAGGCCCAGGGCAACATTTTGGAAGAGTGATTGGGGTCAGGAGGCCCTTTTCCATGTTGTCACTCTTCCTGATTGGGGGCGTGAGAAGTAGCACACATTCTTTTTCATGGATAGGGCATACAGGTGACTACCAAAGAAAATATCCAAGATACCTTTCAGAAGCTTTTGATTTGTTTTCCATATCAACACATGTTACCAATGGAGATTTTCAGTAAGTCATTGGTTGCTTTAACTATTTAGACCCTTAACTAATCCATGTTATAACACTGCTGGGCGAAGTCAGAGTGCATTATCCTGAATGCTGCATTCTGATTGGCTGATTGACCATGCATTATCTAGATGAGTAATGCACTCCTGGCAAAGGAGGTTAGCTTCATCTCACCTTTGGACTTCACAATTGATATTCATGTGTTGTCATGGTCGCTGTTGGGTGATTCTTTCTGTGTTATAACGGGAATAATATACTTGGTCATAGCTGTGGTCTTGCTCTAGACTGTATTGAGACCTATAAGGCCCCTTGATGTCTCAATACAGTATAGAGCACTCCCACAGCCATGCCCCGTGCATTATCCCCTAAATATAAAATTTAGTGAGCCTTGCCTTGTACACTGGGTACAGGAGATTTGGAATGGGGGGCAAGGGGGCCAAACCCCCCATTTCAGACACACATTTAGAAACCAGTATATCCTTCTGAATTAAATCCTTTACCCACAAATTGACCGTATAAAGCAGAATATGTTGTCTCTATACTTTTTTTCAAATCCCCTTTTGGCATATTCGCCAAATGCACTGAAGTATTCACAATATGACACAATAAAGGAAGCACTCTTATGGCATTTTAAACTCAACAAACTGAGTCTGTACATGCAACACACTGTTTGCAAATACCATGTTAAGCTATGCCTGTGACAACAAACGAATTATTATTGCTTAACACCAAACCCGAACGACCTGTCTTTCCATATACTGATAATGCATTGACATGTTCACCCAGTATTGACATGGACATCTACTGGCTTATGTGGTATGCACTACTAAAACCCTAACCTCGCCACTCTTCAAAAGCATTGTGTACATTATTCATACTGTTTCATTCACATTCATTTTACTTTGCTTGACATTTGTTTTCTATTTTATAATGCTTTTTTACATACAATTATTCGATAAATATGTACATGATTGTATTGCAGTTTCTTTGAGTTGTTGGTGTTGTCTGACATTCAAAACATTTGCAGTAAAACTGCATCAGCATGATGTATGATGAGAAGTCTGCACAATATCATCTAATGACAATCAACTCCTTATTCAAAGAGGCTAAAGGCACACTGTGCTGACATAGGTTTTAGTGGAGGTATCATCAGACTGCTTCATTATGAACATGCTGTTTTTAAGATTTTTTTTTTTTTTTAGAGGAACAGCCATACTAGAACACAATTATGGTGAGATCTAAAGGAGAAGACTACCTTCATTTAGCGCGAGTCTGAGAGCAGACATAATCAATATATGATCATTGCCAAACCTGTACAACATTTTCTTAGCTTTATTAGCCAAAACCGTTTTTTAACATTTGCTTACCACCAGATTAGGCTGTCATTAAGTGCTATCATAGCAGTCCGTTATCTCCCTGCAAGTTCCAATTTTCAGATGCTTTTATATAAGTATACTAGGAGACGTTTGGAGAAATGCTGTTTCATTTAGAATTACCTTTGTCACACCAAAACAAGCTGTTTCATCTGTATAGATCTGAGAATGAATATTGCTTATTTACTTATAAGTAAATGCCTCCTGATTGCCTTCACTGACTGTATACTTCACCTTTGCATTATCCATTAGGATATCTAAAGTTATGTATGTCTTCAACAAATAATACACTTTTAGAGCTTTCAGTGTGACACAAAACTGTGTCCACCCTTCTTGTGTGTATGGATTACAGAGAGTCCCTGATGGATCACATAAAGCACATCTTGTCATTGGTAGCAATACAAGCCATGCCACCTGTCACGTAAGCTCAATGGTGAATAGATGCCTTTTGAATATCATATGGTAAGGCATGTTCTAGAATCTAAATGAAGCTGATCTCATGCCTATCCACACAGTTACTGTAGTGTAGATGTATATTCCACATGAGTGTGTATGTTGTGAAAAGTGCCTGGCAAACTTTAAAAACAGTACTATGTAAAAATGACCAAATGGGCGCTTAACTAGTTTACTCTGGACATTTTCAGCATTAGATATTTTTTAACCAATGTGCCTTAATACATTGTGTCTGTCAGTTCATGAGGACTGAATGAATCCCTGGGGGTAAATTTCTAAGTGTCCTACAACTCCAGCTGTGTGAGTCATATCAAAGGCTCTGTGTATTGCGACTTAATAGTCCAAGGGTCAATGGGACATTTGTGGCTGATCACCACATATCTTACCAAACACCAAAAACCACTTCCATGACAGTATTGGGTGTGAATCATAAGTTATAAAGGACAGTTATTGATTAATACGCGCATCAACTATATTGATGCTTAACATATATTCCATGATAGCACATTTAAAGGATTTTAGGATAGTTGTTCTTTCTGCAATTCATAACAAGATGGTCATTTTCTCATCTACACTCAAAACTCCAATTTTGTAAATTTGTCCCCTTTGTGAAATAGTCCCTTGTCCTTCCTAAAATCAGAAAGGGCCCTGTGATATGGTGCCTTGTAAATAATTGGAGTCTTTTGAGACTTACACAAGGAGATTGGTGGACTAAGAAATTTAACTTGATGATTTTTTTTGGGTTGATGTTTTGATCAAATAGTACATTGTAAACCATTGCTCCAATTTTCAAAAATACCAAGCATGACTGGAATGCATTTAATAAGTATAGCAAGTGTAATGGGAACTCACTCTCTCTCTCTCTCTCTCTCTCTCTCTCTCTCTCTCTCTCTCTCTCTCTCTAATGTCATTTTAGCCCTGCATCGACTGGTCACAAAAATGAAACTGGAATGACTGCACTACCAAACTCTATTTGAATACTGCATTATGTGATACTTGCACAAGGCAGTTGTACATTAGACATTACATGCATATATACCCATTCAATTTTCTAGGGTTTCAAATTGTAGTGGATGCGATAAGTTCACTCTTCCTGACAGCGCTGATTGGACAATATAGGGGGCTACAGCGGCACCGACAACCTATACCTACACACCTGTATACACCTGGAGTCTCTTTACCACAGCCGGCGGGACCACAACAATGGCGCAGGGTAATGGTCTTGGTAATGATTGTGTCCAACTACAGGAGGCTATAGATGGGCTAAGGTCAATAGACCTAGACCAAGTAGATACACCAATTAATGTACTACAGGAGAAGGCAGCAGAAGTTATGGTACAATGCAAGGAGGAAATCCATGTCGCAGGTGAGAACATAAGATGGAACTACGATGAGCTAGTAGAAAGACTCACTACCAAACTCCATTAAAAAACTTCAGTATGTAATTATTGCACAATGCAGGTGTACATAGTTCATTACCTGCATATACCCATTCAATTTTCCAGGGTTTCAAATTGTAGTTGATTTGATAAGTCATACCACCGTAAGAATTGCAATCCAGGCTAGGTGCAAAAATGCATTTCTCCTACAATCAAGTCCAATTACTACTGCACAGGTGAAACAGCCTACACAACTGGGTCTCAAGTGGCTCAAGTTATGACTAGGACTCTGCGATATCATCAATTAGTGCAATCTGTCAGAAGGCCATATAGGGCATGGATTGAATTAGCCACCCTCAGAGAGATTCATCAGGACATGCATTGCCCTATGCATCAGTGATTGGGCTCTAGGATATCCAAACCTCATTAGGGAACTCTGTGCCCTGAGATATATTATGCCACATATATTGGATATACACTGTAAGAAGTTTATGTTTTATAACAGAGATGTCTCTTGTAAGCTCACAGAAGAAAGTGCTGTACTCTCAAATACGGTGACACTTACTGTAATACCAAGCCTTTTTAGGTGTAGATATATGTGTACGGTGAGTGATCCTGTATAATTACTCTGTATGCAGTATGCCCTAGGCCTGCCAGTCACCCTAGAAGCCCTTCAAAGGGTTAAACAAAATAGCCTTACATGCACTGTCCCCAACTGGAGGCCAGTAGTATACAATATGGTTAGTATGTATAGTCTTATATTGCACACCCCAATCAAATATTGTCCCAAGAGCTTAATAAACAATTGCAATATGATAATAACCTCAATAGGTTCAATCTAGCATTGTGCACCAATAATATTGTACAAGGTTACCTGAGAAGAAACTAGGAACAACCAATGATATGCATACATGACACCATAACTGTGTCTAAATCTGAAATACAAGTCCCTGGACTTTGAGGTTGAAGCTAACATAGCCTACCTGCCTTTAGGTTATTTCAGTGTTAAAACTGAATGACCATGAAATGGTTTGGGTGAGATGGTTCTCTACTTCTCCTACCCTCAATAGTCTTCACTAGGAATGCATGGTTTATAGTATCAATGCATCCATGAAGTGCACACATAAATGATATCATGGGGATGAGTACCCCAATAGCTGAGTATATAGCAGTGTGTGTCTTTTATAACATACCTGTATATACAATACATTTGTTGTCGATAAAAAGAACTTCACAGCAATAGTTGCTGGAACCTCAGTTGCCAGCAAATATTTCTGTAAATTTACAGTATATTTTATTGTTCATTCACAGCAAAATTTGCTGTCCATTCACAGAAAATATTGCTGTTTATTTACAAGAAATTTCTTTGTAATTCTACAACACATTTTGCTGTAAATTCACAGCATATGTTTCTGTAGAACTGAATGAGCTTGCTGTATGATCACAGTGACTGTTACTGTATGATTACTCTTAATTGTTCTGTACAATTACAGTGATTCACCTCCTGTAGATTTAAGGCAAAATGTACTGGAACCAAAGTTTTTTTAAGGATTTTGCTGTAAAATTACCCTGTCTACTTCTTACAGTGTATGTATGTAAATCCTCTACGCTCTTGGGTTCACCATGCAAGAAAGATTAGGAGTCTTGCAGTTATTTCCTTTCTGGCATCTTCTCAATTTACCTCGACCTCAAAGAGTCCCTGGTGACTGCTAGGGCTGATACTCAGAATATGATCTTGTCAACTAAGATAACTTGCTGTTCTTGTATGAGAAAAGAACACACAAATAAAACAAACTTTGCAGTCCTAGGACCTTTGTAGCAGGTTTTTGCAGAACTGACACAAATCTTAGAGGAAGAAACGTATGACTGAAGGTGTTTTTGAATGCCTTCACAAAATACAGCAGAGAGAGACAGAGAGAATCATAACTGAGGCCTATGCTAAAGTTGATAAGGATTGCCAGACCACAGATTGAGAATTGAAGGAAGCTGCCAACACGAAGGGCATGTGTGAACTGAAACTCAGGGGAACTGAGGGAAGCAGCAAACAATGTCTCAACCTACTAAGTCCTTAATTACAAAGTCTGGACCAAGTGCTGCAGCTGACTCTGCTTCAACTGCTTCACCTGCTAGGCCTGATAAATCAACTGGTAACTAAACCAGAAAGTCAGAAGTCTGACTGAGCCTGTGCTATGGACACTTCTGATTAATAACTGATTTACTATTGATCCGACTTGGAATTATTTTTATTCTAAGTTAGCGTATGATGTACCTGGATCTGGACGGATACAGTGTTGGCCTTGATGACTGGACTGATGCTGCCTTGAATCGTCTTCAATGAACTACATCTTCCCATCTTCATCAGGGCACAACATAACAGCGACGTGGCTTGCCACTGCCAAGTTCGACCTACATGCCAAATGGATCTGCAGACAAGCAGTGATATGAATATGAAGACACTTGAAGTCTAACTTTTATTGTACGGATGGACCCACTACACTGGTGGGCCATCCTTAACTATATTCTATTACATACTACTGTCTAAATTATAGGTTCGAACTTACCTACAGGGTAGTACACGTATACATCTATATTTAAATACTTCGAAGAGTGACTTGTACTATTTAACTACACATAAATGAGTTGATCTTATATTACAGTATGTGTATATGATATTTAACTACAGTGTTATGTAAAGCTGATCTGTAAACCAAACCTATATGTTTGGTACCTCACTATGGTACTATTTAGAGGTTAAATAAGGGTTATTGATGCACGAGTTGATTTTAGCCACGGATACAATCAATATATATATAATGCCCTCGTTGATTGTATCCAGTGGCTAAAATCAACGAGTGCATCAATAACCATTATCTAAGCTCTTTATACCATGATACAAACCCTAAAATGTAATTTTTTTACCTTAAATAAAGAAGAAATTCGAGTTGAATTGACAGCGATCGTACTCCGCCATGTTGGATTCTCGTCGGCCACTAGAAACAGAATGTTATGCCCGGACAATCCTCTAGGTCCCACGGGTGCAGTAATACTCTAGGTAGTTCTCACCTCCACCAATAAGAAATCTATATCCACCTAGCCCCTTCTGTCAAAATGGCTAGTAATACGTGGTTGTGCAAATACAAAAAGGAAGAATTCGTTGAGGTTTTTAGGGACCGAGACCCCCCATATTTATTTCTTGCCAAAAATCCACAAAAAAAGTTTCCCCCCAGGCAGACCCATTGTAAGCGCTAATGGCTGTGCCACAGAGAGACTGTCTGCCTTTGTGGACATCTTTCTGAAACCCATCGCCAGACAGGTCAAATGCTATGTCAAAGATACCACAGACTTCATTAACAAAATTGAAGCTCTGGACAGGTTAGATGAAAACTCTATCATTGGTACTTTAGACGTAAGCTCACTCAATACCAACATCCCCAATGATGAACATATCCCAGCAAATTGTTGTGACTCCTCGTCAACCTGTGTGAAGTGGCTCACACATGTCGCTAGATGGAACACGACGTCGCTATAGCACAAGATCACCAGGAATAGCAATGGTGGTGATCACATGGCCTCACCTCAGATGGCGAGGATGGTGATCACTCAGACTCACCAGGGATGGCGACGCGGGTGATCACTCACCTCGCTAGATGAAACACGCACCTCGTCATAGCACATGTTCACCAGGGATGGCGAGGATCGTGATCACTCATCCTCACCAGGGATGGCGACATGAGTGATCACTCATCCTCACCAGGGATGGCGACATGAGTGATCACTCACTTCGCTAGATGAGACGCACACCACGTCATAATGCAGGTTCACCATGGATGGCGAGAGTGGTGATCACTCAGACTCACCAGTGATGGCCATGCTGGTGATCACTCACCTTGTTAGATGAAAAGCTCATGATCATCGACATTGGTAATCATGCAGCCTCACATCTGCCAGATCAAAGTATGTTTTGCCAGAGAAGGTATTGCCATATGTATCTTCCCTCTAACCACAGACAAGGTGTTCATGTTGATATTTCCCTATGTATTTTTCCTGTAACCAGAGAAAAGGTGTTTATGGATAGTTGCTTTCATTTTAGAGATACCTCTATCTAAATTCAATTGATATTCTCTCTATATAATCTTGTTTGATTCAACTCTGAAGTATTACATGGAAATCAGTGTGAAACAAAGCACATTTGATACATATGGGACTTATACTTCATGCCCACACTTCCTAGATAGGCTACATGTGGAACAGTGGTGCTGTCTCAACACCTTTGGCAATGGTGGTGATAAGTTGCCACTGTGAGTGAGAGTGAGTGACAGATGATGCAATCCTCAGAGAGCATTGACTTGGAGTGACACAAATTCACGCATTGAGTGAGACAAAGGCTGGCAATGGTGGTGATAAGTTGCCATTCTGAGTGAGAGTGAGTGACAGATGATGCAATCCTTAGAGAGCATTGACATGGAGTGACACAAGTTCACGCATTGAGTGAGACCAATGTTGGCAATGGTAGTGATAAGTCGCCATTATGTGTGAGAGTTGATGCCAGTGGCACGGGAGTGGTACATAATCACACAGTGAGTCAGATCCATGTTGGCGATGCTTGTGATAAGCCGCCATTCTGAGTGAGAGTTGACAGGCAGTGGCACATACTCACGCAGTGAGTTAGATCCATGTTGGCGATGGTGGTGATAAGTCACCATGCTTTGTGAGGGATGACAAGGGGTGGCACATACTCACGCAGTGAGTGAGATCATGTTGGTGACTGTTGTGATAAATTGCCATGCCATGTGAGACTGACACACAGTGGCGAAAGATGACGCAGTGAGTTATCACTCAGAAAGGAGTCACCATTGATGACCAATCATGGCGACAGATAACGACAATTTGCTGGGATAGAAGCAGAGTGTTGGCACAACACAGAGTCTCCTGGCATAAACCAAGGAATGACTCCATCCTGGATCTTTTGAACCTTGTCCTAAAAAAAAAAAAACTTTCAGTTCAATTACACACATTACCTGCAAATAGGAGGAACTGCCATGGGAACACGCCTGGCACCCTCCTATGCATGTCTCTTCATGTCAGTACTTGAAGAAGAACTTCTAAACCTACACGGACTAAAACCCTGAGTATGGCTCAGATACATCGACGACATCTTTTTTGTGTGGGATCACGGCCCACTAGAACTGGATAAATGGCTGAACCATGTCAATCCAACAATCAAATTCACCTGTGAGCATTCCAGAAAGGAAATTAATTTCCTGGACACCACAGTCAAAAGGGATGAGAATGGTACTCTGTACACTGACTGATTCCCATAGCTATCTCAGATTCCACTCAGCACATCCACCCAACTGCAAGAATAGCCTGCCTTACATTCAAATGATCCGCGTAAAATGCATCTGCAGTAGAGATGATCTTCTCAGACACATCAAAGAGATGGTAGGTCACTTCAGACCCAGAGGCTATCCTGATGAAATCTTAAAAGAATCATTCAGGAAATGCGAGATCAAGACAAGAGAAGAACTTTTGTTCTCCAGTAAAAAGGACAAACAACTGGTGATGGAATCTTCATGACCACTACGTTTAGACTGAACAACCACACCCTAGAGAGAATAATCTCGGGGAACTGGGACATCTTAGGTAGATCCAAAACTACTAGGCCACAGGGTGAGTAGCAATAATGTCCTTAGAAAATGAGTTTCGTTCCAATGACGGGGGTACTACACAATTTTTGTGGATTTGCATAGGGAATGACCCTAGTAATCATATACCAAAAGTTCTCCGCTGACATTCCTGCAGTTTTTGTGTATGTCAAGGTCAAAGATCAGGAATTTCCCTCTATATTCCTATATAATGCTGTTTAACCTAGGAATTGATTGCATATTCTCTCTGAACTAGGCTAAAGGGCTAAAAGGGAATTTTAAGGTTTTGTCTGGACCAGAAAATCATGCTAATTCCAAATATACTTTGCATACTGGTCTGAGTATGCTGGAAGTGGCCTTTAAGGTGCATCCAATGAATGAGGCATATTGTGGCTTACAGCTTCTTTCCAAACTCAAGAATATTGAAGATGTTTCTTATTCCTGACAAGCAGGACACTTTCTCTGCATTGCCATTGCTTGATCTCGTGTCTGATAAGATCGGTATCAGTTGCACCTAAACATTTTGTGGTGAATGGATGGAATACTTTCATTAATAAAAAGTATCATGCTCAGAGTCTACGGGCAGAGTAGAATTACAGATTATGCCTAGTATAACTGCTGAAAATCAAGGCTAGAATGTGCCTTATAGGATCTCTATCAACTAAGCGTGTGCCTTATCTGTGAGGTCTGCCTTATGCAAGACCGTCCTATAGTATGTAACACATTCTATTTCTTTCTTTTTTTCAAAGGGCTGGGCAAATGTTCCCTAGACCTAGACACCTATTTACCACATCCTACCATAAAACCCTGTGTATTAACTGCTCCCACATATATTAGCCACACCCTGACATTAACCATCTTCTTTATACACAAAACCCCATGTGTAAGCCGCAACTAAACCTTAGGCAGACTCTATAAGCCATGGTAGGTCTCTGAAATGGTTTATAAACCACTGCTTATATGCTTGGTGTTACCCTACACTAATTTTAAGCCCTTACAGAATTGGGAACCTGACAGATTGTACATTTACTTTGATAAGAGTAAAAGCCCATAGAAATTTGCATTGGCTGCCCCATATGTGTGCCTTTTCTTACTGCCTCTGCAGATATGAAGGCCATCCAAGGATGTATAAATACAATACAAACGTTATCAGTTTGCAACTGGATCCTGTGTAACTTTATTATATCATTTTTGTGATTATTTACAATTAAATCCAACTAATCTTCTTATCTAGCCTACCAGTAGGGCCTATCAACCAATTGCAGTTAAATTCAAAACTAGAGGCAGGACAATTACAGACACATCTCTTGGGAATTTGACCAAAGAAGAGTTGCCACTTCACTCTTACCTAACCAACTGTAAATGTCAATTAAAATATCTTTCTTCATATCACTAGTTACACACTTACTGTTTCATTAGGGTAGGGGATCAAGTATTACTTCAGAAAATATGTGGCTAATACTTCCCCTCATAAATCTGCATTCGCATAGACATTCAATGATGATTTCTGATTTATGCACAAAGCAATGCATCCTTCGAGTTTTAAACCTACTCCAATCAATTCTTCTATGTGAGAAACCCCTATTTAGAACTTAAAAGTGTGTAGAAAGGCCTCTTAGAACCAGAGATATGATGTATATGGTTTCCGTGACCTTTGACCTAATTAAGTAGGTCAAGGCTTAATTACATAATGATTTCATACTTATTATGCTCCTCACCCACCAGCTAGCTGAATTGTGCATTGATAGAGGCTAATTTCATGTTTTACAGATTTTTGATATTTTCACATATTTTTCAATATTATTTTTATTTTTGAACACCAAGTTTTCGCCACTTCCAGCATACTCAGACTAATATACAAAGTATATTTGGAATCAGCATGATTCTCTGGCCCAAACAAAACCATAAAATTTTCTTTTAGCCCTTTAACTTAGTTCAGAGAGAACATGCAATCAATTCCTGGGTTAAACAGCATTATATAGGAATATAGAGGGAAATTCCTGACCTTTGACCTTGACCTACACAAAAACTGCAGGAATGTCAGCAGAGAACTTTTGGTATATGATTACTAGGGTCATTCCCTATGCAAATCCACAAAAATTTTGTAGTACCCCTCTCACTGGAACGAAACTTCATAATTTGGTGCCTCACCCTGTGGCCTATACCAAAAGAATGCACCCCAGAGTGGTATGTCGGAGCTACAAAAGGCCTAAAAACCTAAAGACACGCGAGTGAGAGCAGGTACTCACTTTGATCCTGACAGCAACAACAAGAGCCCCCAAGGTGAAAAAGGTGCTAAAAATCTTTGTAAATGAAAAACTGCCCACACTGTAAAAAGCTGGATAAAACAGGCCTCATAAAGAAATATGGGACTAAGCTCAGCTTCGAGATTAAAACAATAATCTCATGCTGCAGCTCGAACCTCATTTATTGCAGGACACGACGTTGACAATGACATGAAAGTCGCTATCCTGGACTATGTTTACGAACATCCAGTCAGCTAAAAAGAACTAAAATTGTGCCACCTGTTTGAGTTCAATTGGATTTATTGTCTAGGAACTCAGGCTCCAAGGGGTTTAAACACTCTAGATAGTGGGTATGGTTGAAACCACACAGAGGCCTCGTAATAAATATTTTGCCCTGATATACTCCAAGATTGGATACACAAAGACAACCAATACCAAAAATGGGTCAGTATTGTAAAAACCAATTGCATTTTGGTTAAATTACAATAGTCGCTTCAGAAGCACAATTGTCCAAATTCACTGAGGTTTAAACCATACTACCAGGACAAGTTTGGCTCCTTTTTTGTTTTTCAATAAAGAAGCACCACTTTCAAAGTTGTTTTTACACAGCACTTCATGATGGCAAGCAGTGCCACCATAGTAACACTCCCTGGTTGGGAGTGAGGCACAGTCTACCTTTAATAGACTGCAGTATGTACCCCTGGGACATACTCCCTTTAAATTGACCATTTTTCTATAACAACACCGGGGAAACCTGACATCTGTTTAGAAGTCTACCCCACCACATTAAGCTCCTGATGAGACTTAAAGTCGAAACTGTTACCCTGTCAGTCAGAATAATTCTATGAGATTATTCCAGGTAGAATTCATTAAACATACAGGATTCACCTCCTGGGCCCTGTACAGTGACACACACAGTGTGGCACTCTGCCTGTGGGATTGACTGACTTGTAAAAGAACTGACCTGGAGCCTTTTATAAAGGCCAGTCACCCTGGCTTGTCCTCAACGGTAGAGCGTGGTTCATTTGCCTTGTATAGTGGTCCCTGCCGGGTCCTCCACAGTAGTCATAGCTGATGGGGGTAGTGTAGGGGCTCGTGTAGCGTCTTATATAGTTTTAGCTCCTTATTTAAGAGGGCAGGTCAGGCAGTGCGGCTACCACCATAGGAGCAGAGGTTGCTTTGATCTCTGGCCGCTATGGGGTGGTAGCAGCATTGGTCGTTGCTGTCCCAGTCCCTACCTGGGACCGCGTAAGGAGTTCAGTTGGCTTCTGGATACGGCAAGAGCAACACTCTTGAGCACTGAGCTATATTAATAGCGCCACTTCGAACCTATGTAGCTACTGAATAAACATGTACCAGTTGCACTAACCCGCGCTAATTTGTCTGGTTATGATTGATATTGATATATCTTGAACTTAACCGAAGTTATATAGGAACTTAAACCATTATACAATTCAAATTGTGAGTCTGCTACTAGCTAAAGAAAAAATACTGTAGTGCATAATTATAGCTAAGGGAAAATTCTATTATATTACGCCTTCTGAGTGTAGCAGTATACTTTAGATCTGGCCTTGTAATCAACCTAGTAGTCACAAAGTACCTCAATCAACTCTCTACCAAAGAGAAATGGTGAATTTTGAGTGAAGATAACAAATGTTTGAGGATCATTATCTAGCTGCGGTGCTTTAATCTACTGTTGGTAAGAAGGTCAGACTTGCATTAAAAGCCTTCATCATGGGGTGTTGCACTTCAAAGTGTTGGGCCTGAAATAAAGGCCTTGTAGCATCATATTATGTCTCAGATAGCCCCACATCTAACTAACCTCAAGGTAATAATTTGTATAGGCAATCTACAGCCCGCAGAGAAAGTTTGATATTATGAGAGTCCCTTTAATTATGTACTCCTTTCCAGCAGGACACTGTTTCCTGCATGAATAAGTGCTTAAAATCAATATGCAATTATTAAGAGAAAACTTTTGATACACAGTAAGCCTACTCACCCTGGCAGAATATACCTATACAGCAACATTTTCTTGATATAAATACCTGCCTCCCTTTACTATTTTTCCTTGCTCCAATGACAAAGGATTATTGTAGATGCTAGAAGGGCGTTACGTTAATGTAGAAACATAAACATTAGAAGAAACATGTACTGTGAATAAGAATTGTGAGAACATGGATATTTCAGCAAAAGACATAGCTGTCCTGTGCTATACACTCCAATAGATCTGTCACAGCCATGGCCTGCATTTAGGAGGTCTCAAGGTACCGTAATCTCCCGCGCATAAGGCGCAGCCCGCGTATAAGGCGCAGCCCGCGTATAAGATGCGCCTTATACGCGGGAGATTACGGTAGCCTGATAGTTCCGTATCTAAACCTAGCTTGCCATTTACTCTCTGATGAGCCCTCTAATGGTTTACTCATGTTGACCTATCAGTGCAATCTATCTAGGGATCATAGAAGCTAAGTGGATTTTCTTGTCCACTTGATTCCCATCACAGTCTTACATACTAATATGATAGTAGACTACCTTTAATGCATAGCACATGTATCTACACTGACTACAGCAACATTATGAATATCATTCTATTGATTGACCATTTATTACATTTGCACATTCATGCAATGCTACAGATCAATGAGATATGGACTGATCCCTCATATAAAGAAAATCATCCTATGGAAAGTGATATTAATCAACCCCATGTCTACCCTCTAAGAGTAAACACTTGTGTCACCACAGAAAACACTGACGTTATCAATGTAAAGAAAAAGGGCTGGAAAGTTAAATCTGACAGGCTTTGGCTTATTTACTTTGTTGTGCTCACTTTGAAGAACCCATCTTTTCAGTATACCATAATTGTGATCTCTGCACACAATGAACTACCCTATTGTCATGCATGTAGAGCTATTAGTCCTAGTAGGGTGCATGTGACTTGTCCCACTGTCACTTCTCTCCCAAACCTTCCCTGATTGGGTGTCAGGCACACTGGTCTTCTAATGGGATACTGTGAAAAAAAAGGTCAGAAACATCTAAATCCAGCCCCTATACTCAAGTTCCAAAGTCCATAACAAGGACTACAGTGTGACTAGATGATTCCTTATAAAGTCACTGCAACCAGATCTTAACATCTATTTAAAGGTAGTACCCCCTTGTCAATTTGTACAACCTTATAGCCATATAACTCATTATGAACTCCTTTATGTGCACAAAGAAAGAGTTACCTAAAAACGAAAATGATTTAGCAAACACTAATGAAACACTTCACAATAACTACATATACCTATATCTTGTTCTTAACTATCGATCACAAAAAATAGTGAACCCCATGTAAGAAAATACTTGAAAACCCTTTTATGATAATATCATCCTATCTACATCATATTTCATGTCCATAATGTATATATAATATATTATATGATAATTAGCAGCCACATAATTTGTAGCAGACCCAAATATATTCCTAGGATCTATCCTATACTGTAAATATGTTCAGTCTGGGCCAGCATTTTAATATTCTTATGCATCTAGGATGTATTCCAAAGAAACATAACTCAAGGATATACAGTTTATAGTAAAAGTAGAGTCAAACAATGCGTTTTTCAAATCATTTCCAATAAAAATATTTTACAACAAACAGCATTGGCCATGATTTCTTAGACTTTATAAATGGCCCTCTTGAGCAGACACATCTCCTTCTGTAGAGCAGCTCATTAGCTGTTATTATGTGATATAACCATTGCGGTAATCAATTCTTAGGTACTACTTCTCAGCCCATCATCTAGTTGAAGCATTAAGGTCTTTACAGGAGGAGAGACTAAATAAAGCTGTAACAGTGAGTGCACCATACCAGGGCAATATTCTAAAGAACCTAATGAACAGTGATCTGGTGCAAAGTCAGATTTTGAAACGAGAAAGCACATTACCTAAAACCTTACGTGCAAATATGATGGGAAAAAATAAGCAGGTGCAAATGAGAAAAAAACGGATTCAAATATCTCAGGGGTTAAGGAAGTGGGGGCTGATTATACTTATTAGGTGCAGATTGCATGGGAAAAAGGAAAAAAAAATCTGATCTCCTTTTCAAACACCCCCCTGTTCAAATTAAAAGTTTAGCTACCACCACTGAAAAAAGGAATGGTCGTTTCCGTGCATCGATTATGGGGCATGGTTTAATTACCGCCCACCCCACCCCATGTGCCTCCTGAGTTAGGGAGTAGAGAAGAGCACTCCCAGACTAAGGTTGGATAGATCAAAGGTGGCGGGAAACTCTAGTCTAGCGTCTGACTTACGTCATTTCAGGGTGCCTAGGTCGCTATAGTTTCCTTCATGTCACCCCCGTCCTTGGTAGGGTAGACGTTGATTTTGTGAAGTAAAAAATGCATGGCATCGTCAGCCTCAGAGTATCATTGATATTTGGAGAGGCCGTCACCCACCGACAACACTACTACTTTTAAAGTGAGAGTGGAGAAATTGCATTGTATAGGATGTCTACAATGAGAGCAGGTGTTGAGGGGATGAGAGACGTTTATAAACAACTGCTGTCCTGGCAACGTCTGGTAACTTGACAATTTGTCTTGAAAGTGGCAGTGTCATGACGTCACCATGCCAGACGTCACTACAGCACTCTCCAAACACATATAGTGTATGTAAAGTTTAGATGCCGGCATATCTAGTAAAAAACTGATGGGAGAATGTGAAAATGATGCACAAAATGGCGGACTGCTGTATTAGGTGAGGTTTGCAGCAGTTCATGCTAGAATTCAGCAATGAATAGGTGAGTCTTCGTGGATAAATTTATGAAGGAATATTGATGAATTATCTAAGAATTTGTTGGCTTAGTTTGGTATGGATTGAAACTCATTCATGGATGTTATAGGTGTATGTAGCTTCGGTTCAAGTGCTGCAAATTCGAGTATAGATTCTGTTGACTGTATAAGGAATGGTCCCAGCAAAGCTGGGAATATGCCTGCGGGCATATTCCCAGCTTCGGTCCTTCATGTGTATTGGTGATGGTATAACAGAGAAGGAAAGACCATATCATGGTCATATAATTATAAACATGGATGAAAAAAGCTATACTGTTCACACACATCCGAAAAGGACAATTTAATATAGAATAGCAGAATAGCTCCCAAGACGTACATGGAAGAGCTCAGCACAGAAGTCTGCCAAGCACATGTATGGGGTTGGTTTTGGTAGCTCACTCTTGGTATTGAGTTTCTCTTTGACCACTCAGACCTTACTTTGCTAAACAAACTATATTCAATTTTCATTCCATCTCCTTAGAACCACATTTCAGTCCTAAATTCTACAGAATAAAATGCCTGTCCTCTTATTTCATATTTTGCTCAGAAGTAGAAGTATCGTTTGTGTTATTCCTGTCATGTCAAAGTAATTACCTATAAATACTAGAACATTACTTCAAATATTAAACATGACAATGCCTCATTACTGCCATTTGGGGGACTGAGCAGATCATAGTTAATTATTATACATTCAACTTCAAATACTTGCTTCACCTTTGAAGGTGTGATGATTGAATTCAGTATATCGTTGTGAGTAGACTATAATGAGCAAATACTAGCTCTTCATCAAGCCTACTTGTAGTCAGAAAAGAAATCTATCACATTAGTTGAATGATGAGCTTTGAATTGCTACGCTACGCTAGTGAGAAATCCTAATGAAACATTCATATAGTCAAGGCTGATGGAGGAAATTACAAAAGCCACTCGATAGATAATTCATATAAATGCTCACTCATTGGAGCCAACTGCAAAAGAGAAACACCTAATCACCTTAACCGCTGAGGATAGCCCAAGGGAATTAAATTGCTAGATGACTTTGACAGATATGCAGTTTTTAATTTCTGCCTAGATAAAGCAGCGGATTACTCACCATACAAGCCCAAACTTAACATAATTCAAGCATGTCAGTTTGCTGCTGAGCTTTGGACTCCCTTGGAATAAGAGATATGTACAGAAGTAACCATGAATCTTAAAGTTGGTTGAAGCTAATCCTATGTAGATGCTGAGTGGAGTGATGCATAAATTTGGGAATTCTCTTCTGATTATAATTGATTCTGATTATAGTTACGTTATACATTCACATGCAGAATAGCCCAATTCTTTTGAGCAATTATACGTACATAAAGTTGCCACAGGCTATTTAAATATAAAGCATGATGATGATAATTTGATTGGTGAACTGATTTGCTTATTGCTTGTATGAGTCTCCTGTTGCAGAAATTGTTAAAAGATTTTTTGTCATCACAACAATGTTGGCGTACGTAATCCTAGTAAGTTCAAGATAAATTAAAATCACACGTATTGCTGAAATGTCATAATAAGTAATAACCTAAAGAATTTGCCAGATGGATTGTGATGACATGTACATCTTCCGAATAATGTGTGTAAAAGCATAATGAGAGGGGAAAGTAACTACTAATTTTCTACAGTCTAAAACATTGCGATGTAGCTAGTACCACATATAATTTGTAAGTATGATCAAAATGCAAGATTATTTCAGACAGCAAAAGTTTATAAGAAAGAGAATGATGGATAAAATGTCACAAAGGTGTGAAATCAGTGCTAACTCGGTTGAGACATTAGGCAATAGACATCTTTCCAATTACCTTAATGTGTAAGACAGCCCTGGTATAAAAAAAAAGAATCCCCATGTAGGATGATATTCTACTATCTCTATTATCTCTATTCCAATAATGCATTTTTTTTTATAAGAAAGAAGAAATCTAAAATATCCTTATTTGTGGAAGAGGTAAACAAATACTTATTCAAGCTGTAGACGGATTGCCTTCTGGCTATTCTTCTACACTTTACATAATTGTTAGATATAATGGGAGAGTCCATAGTTTACCAGTAAAACGATATATTAATTTAGATTTCAACTCTAAGTTGAAGTTGATGCGACAAGGATCTAGCTTCTGCAGAGTATGGCCTCATTGAAGGGTATTCATGTGGGAGAACTTGTATTCTTTACACAATTAGAGCTGTACAATCATAAATGGCTAAGATTGTAAAAGAAAACTGATGGAACTTGATTTTTATAGTCTGCGAGGTACAAAGTGATTTTTATAATCATGCAAAGGTGCAAAAGGCAATCCACCTATCATTGAATATAAGAAAGCTAGAAGGAAAAGGAAGTCTGTGATTTCATTTTCGATAAAGGAACAAAGGTTGAAGAAAATTCCTACGTTCTCTTGTGTTTCTCCAGGCAACGACAAAGCAGGAGACCTTAGCTAAAGAAAACATACATATGGGTTCTGTTTTAAGGTACTCTGGTCTAAAGGAAGCATGGTCCAGTGCAATGAATATGTATTTTACCCCTTTTGAGAATGGATTTTAAATGTTCATATCTTTTAGAATTGGTCACTAACAGAACTCAACATTTATATTGACCATCTAAATAGTTTGAAGTTTGAAGTTTTAACACTGTTTGTTGGCTAATGGAAGCACCACATAAGTAGTTGTTACACTCATTCGCCAGATGCATGTATTTCTTTTATGAATCACCCTCCAGATATTAAAAAGTGACTTCTGGCAATAAATTAGGGTTGTTTACAAAATAATGCATGCGTCTATAACATAACTCGTATTACTTGCATTGAGAAAAAGATTTATGTGATGTTAATAGGCCAGTTGAAAAATGGTGAACATATTCCCACACACTTTTCCCTTGAAACTTAGTTTGATTAATGCTTATTATCATTCTTAGAGGCTGCTTTCAAAATGGGCCTTGTCTCACAATGGACTGTCCTTTACCCCCTACCTACTTTGTATCTCCAGATGTAAATGATCCAATTACAGGGCGAGCAGAGAAAGAGCAGAGCGTAATGAGCACATCAATAATAACCGCTAATGAGCTGCTCTATATAGCATAAAAATTTGTCTACTAACCGTGGTCATTAACAAGTATTCAAATAGCATGCCCCTGTGATTAAGGTATGAACTTCAGATCTGATTATTGAATGTGACTCGTATTTTTTTGTCTGTATGGATATATGGCTTTCTTTGTCTATAGAAACAGGAAAACATCATCTGTAGTCTTCTTTAAAGTACGTATCCAATCATTATACTTGGATGTAGCTGCTATACTAGGCCCTGTATTGACTGTCTCAGGAGAGTCTATTACAACTTCATTCATTTACAGACCTTCATGGTTCAATTAGACAATGGGATGAGAAGCAGCAGCTGGGAATTGATCACCAGAATGGTAATAAGCGTATTAACAATGTTCAGTTAATTAATGAGCTGCTTTATATAACAGATGTGTTTATCACCACAGCCAATTATAAGCATTCATAAAGTATGGCACTTTTTTATCATATGAGGATAATAAGATCTTATTGTTGAAAACGACTCACATTTGTGTGTCTGTATGGATATTTATTGCTATCCCTGTCTATGAACAATGTCTATGGACATAAGAACCATTTTTTTTTATATTATGAAACATATGCCTGAATTGTATACTATCAGATTGTTACTGTATTATTAGGCCCTATATAGTACTGTCTCAGGATAGTCTTGGCCATTACAGCTTCATTTACGTTTTTAGCATACAGTAAGACCTTAAAGGTTTTTAGACAATGGGTCGAGAAACACCAGCAAGGAATTGATTGCCTTGATTGTAATGAGGACATCAACAATAGCTTTTGAGGTGCTCCATATATGACAACAAAAACCATCTCTACTTACTCAGATCATTTTAAGCATGTAAAAAGCACGCCAATGCTGTACATCAAGTATAAGTTGAAAGTCTACTGTTGTAGCATTAGAAAGTGATTGGATGTACCATTTGTTTTTATGTATGATATTTTATTTTATATGAATAACTTCTTCCCATAGAGATAGCATTGTGGGGCTGATAGCCACACCCCAAGTGGCGTAACGTGTGCCGAGCCACCACAGCAGCCGTTCTAGTACTGCAGCCTCGATCTGGGTGCATGTAAACCATGAAAATGGCGGACCGCCGCTCGTACGGGGAACTACGGTAATGGATTTTGTTAATTTTCAGTTTATTAAACCCTCTAAAAACATAAAATAAATAGAGAACTAAACTCCCCTGGTGTCCTCGGTGGGCGATCCACTCCTCGTAGTGGATCGCCCACCTCGTACACCATGGGCATTTAGTTCTCTCTATTTATTTGCTTCAGTATAGATACATCCACCATAACGTGTTACCATTTTATGCATCCTGATTTTCTGTGCTATATGCTGGAATATGTTCTTTTTTGCATAATGATTATGCATTGCCTGTGGCTCAATGCTTCAGAGCATACATTACAAGCTTTATATCTTTGGGTTTTTGGGCTGCTGTGTGTGCGAAGCGTGTGTGCTATGACTATATATCTTTTGCTCAGGCTGATTGACATGAAGCTAAATCAACAAATCAAATAAAAATTTGCGGTGCTCGTAACACAGCTTGTATTATATTACTTTTCGCAACAACTTCTACTAAGCTGTCCCTGATGCTATAATTTGAATCTAGAAACAGAGTGAACAGCTTCTGGTTTTCATGAATATATCCTCCGGCCCGCCCTTCCCCACTGCCTCTCATGACAAGAACTGAAAGTTTGACACCCAATTAGCGAAGGTCTGGGTATTCAATGACAGGGCCACAAGTGACATACAACATGATTATGTTACACCTCGACCCCTGGCCAGCTCTATGGGCATGAAAAGAGGGTAGTTCAGCGTGTGAAGAGGTTGTAATGATGGTTAAAGTGGTAGAGCAGCTGAGGCTGTAGGAAGTCTAGACTGTCTATTAAACACTCTGAAGTGAAATATTGGTTGGACGATGATGCGGTGTACAAGATTAGAGTGCAGACTTCTGGCTGATTAATATGAGATGTCTATATGATTTCTGGACTTTTTTCCTAATACATGAATTGATGGATTTGATGATTTGACACTTACAATACAGAACCTTATCTATGGTAGTTCAATTTATTATGACCTTTACGTCAAGAGTATAGTGGTATCTCCTTAGGTAGGTGTGAGTATATCTGGACCTGCTACAAGACATTCTGACAATACAAAGTCTAACACCCGATAAAGGAAGCCTTTCATTTACACTCACCTTCTGACTAATAGAGGATTAAAGCACTGCAGGTGCTAGATAATGATCCTGAGACCTTTGTTACCCATGGCCATAAGGATTATAAGGCCCCTTATTTCAGGTATGGCTTAATGCTAAAGGCACCATTTCCCTTTTGGACAGAGTAAATTGTGGTTTTGCAGGTTTATAAGTCAATGCAGTAGTAGTGATACATGAATATCAGAGAAATGTCATAATAGCATTCCACCTGTCCATTTCATTTACATCTGATGCATATATTGGTAATAAGATAAAATGACCAAAATTAGTAAGTGGAATTTCATAGTCTAGTAATCATCTTTTATTGAGTAAGTGCATTGATTGCGTCACTCCTTTCGAATACGACCTTCATATTCCAAATGCAAGCTAGGTTGAAATATATTTATGCATTGAGGCACTTTGGCCAAAATGATTATGCTGAACATCTTGAGAGAAATTGGCTGGTAGGAGACAAACTTTGGGTTGCATTGCATACACTACAAAACCTTTCTAAAATTGCCTATACACTCTAAACACTAAAACGACTCTTGTAAACTTTTAATCTAAAGTGGAGTTACTGTGTGGGTAGACATTAAATTAGCTACATTATATTCTTTAGCATACCTTGCCATATGTAATATTCAAAATGTATCTATTCACAGAAGAGGGTTGGTTTGGTTAGTAAATGGATTGTATTGCTGCTAATAACAAGAAGCTCTCAAGAAGCTCTCTTTCATCTGTTAAAGACATACATGAATTGAGTTTAAAGGATATTTCCCATAGATGATGCACGAGTATAGCACCCATTAATTGATAAAAGCTGTAATCGACAGACATAGATTTACTTAGAGAGTATGTACAGTAGTCCATCGCAATGTTGCTCCTTCAGCACTAGAATATCAAGTCACATTTTCAGGTCGCAAAAGTAACCTACTAAAAAAGTAGAAGTCGACCAACCAATTTGAATTTTTGGGTCACGTTCAGCTTAGAGAATTCATGAAAATTGGGGGGATCAACTTTTTAAAAACATTGTTTTAGTTTAAAGCTTTTTTTTTACATTTAATTAGAATTAAAACCAACTCCAGTGAGGGCCTATGACTTATCAGTGTGGGAGCAGCAGCCATTTCAGCCCTTAATGAGCCACGAAAACAGGAGTATATATCACGACTTACTGGTGTAGGGACACAGTTTATACTGTCGTCTCATAGTTTTCTAGTTTGCCAGTGAGTAATTCACCAGGGCTAGATTCATGCAACATGCCAACCCTACGGGATTGATACGCTCCCGGACAATTGGCATGATGCTTTAAAGAAGTGCTAGTGAGTAGTCTTGCCAGAGTTTACCAAATGGTCTAGTTCTAAGCTTTCGCGGACTAATGTTAAACATGGACATATGCCCGAAAAAGAACTCTCATGGCGTTTTGTTTTCAAAGCTAAAGTTCGTAATGACGAGTAAGAAACCTCCACAATCACACAGGCATGTTTTGCCTGAAACACTTTAATGAAAATTAGACTAGCAGAAGATTCAGTGCTGACTGGTCATAGCGATGACATATAGTGGCCATGGCATTAACGGCAGCAATGTTTATGTAAATGGTTACAAAGAAACATAGAGCACAGATCGGGTACCTTTGATGAAAGGAGTGCAGAGGGCAACAGCTAAGATTACCCACTAATTATTCACACAGACGGCTGTCATACCTGGAGCTTGTTTCAATAGTGTCTACGACAGGTTAGGCCCCTATGACTTGAGAAGGGCCAAATCTTACCAGGATCGTGTTTCAATAGTTTCCACGACAGGTTCAGCCAGCTAAGACTGGAGATGGGTCAAATCTTAGCAGGTGATCTTAGGATTTCGGCCTTGGTGACTAAATAGCTGGCTACATTACTGGGTGATCGTACTGCCTGCTGGCTAAATAGCCAACACAGCAGTGCTTCAATGAGGGACCCTGGTATGACAACCCTCTGTGTGAATAATTAGTGGGTAGCCTTAGCTGCTGCCCTCTGCACTCCTTTGCTCAAATGTATCCAATCTGGGTTCTTCACACTACTACCTATAACCCTGTGGCCAGCGCCTTTGACTCTGGGATGGCAGGTTTTTTTTTCTAAAGAATAAAATATCATTTGGAAAAGTGTGGTGTTTCACCTAAGAATTGAGCATTACTTCCACACATGGGCCAACTATGTAGTTACTAGTATGCAGTGGTGTAGATAGAGCACTAGGCCTTACAAAGCTGTCATGCCTGTCATACCTAACCCTCACCCACCATGGCTTTCTAATAAAATTACAAAGGATTTCACACCTAGCTGACACCTCAGCCCTACTATTAAGAAAGAATAACAGCATACATTATTTTAGATACAATTAGGTCATTAGATATAGATCTATCAGATGTAATTTGAAAGGGAATTACGTAGAACAATTATACATCATCATGTCTTCCTAAAACCACCTAAAACTAGCCCCACCAGGCCCCTATTCAAGGCCCGGCCCCTATTTGACACCGATTTGACAGCCCTCTTACCCCGGCCCCTATTCAAGGGAGGCTGCTATTCAGGGCCCAACTCCTATATGAGACATTATGGTAGTTACTGCAGCCCTATGCTAATTTGAACACAGGAGTGCATACTAGACCATGAAGGAGGTATGACTGGTCACTATGTAGCCAATTGTGGCCCCCTACGACTGGGTGCTATGACTTCATAGTGGTGTGTATTGAGCCAGTAGTTGAATAAATAGCAGCTGCTATTTTGAGGCCTCTACTGGAGCTCACTATGTAGTCAATGGTATGGAGTCATTTCTTACACCTCCCACTACGATTTGAGGGTGTCCAGTCGTGGAAACTATTGAAACACGATCCAGGTGATCTTAGGACTTTGGCCATAGTGACTAAATAGCTGGCTACATTACTGGGTGATCAGACTGCCTACTAGCTTAATAGCCACCAGAGCAGTGACTCAATAAAGGACCCTGGTATGACAACCCTCTATGTGAATACATAGTGGGTAGTCGTAGCTCCTGCTGTCTGCACTCCTTTGCTAAAATGCACCCCACCTGTACTCTTTCCTCTGTAACCATGTATATACTCTATATAATTTATATAGACTAATGCTCTGGATCGTGTTTCAATAGTTTCCATGACAGGTTCAGCCAGCTATGACTGGAGATGGGTCAAATCTTAGCAGGTGATCTTAGGATTTTGGCCTTGGTGACTAAATAGCTGGCTACATTACTGGGTGATCGTACTGCCTGCTGGCTAAATAGCTACCACAGCAGTGACTCAATAAGGGATCCTGTATGACAACCCTCCGTGTGAATAATTAGTAGGTAGCCTTAGCTGCTACCCTCTGCACTCCTTTGCTCAAATGTACCCAATTTGGCTATTTACACTACTACCTAAAACCCTGTGGCCAGCGGCTTTAGCCCCGGGATGGCATTTTTTTTTTCTAAAGAATAAAATATCATTTTGAAAAGTGTGGTGTTTCACCTAAGGATTGAGTATTACATTATGCCTGTCATACCCATCCCTCACCCACCATGGCTTTCTAATAACATCTCAAAGGATATTACACCTAGCTGACACCTCAGCCCTACTATCAAGAAAAAATAACAGAGCATACATTATTTTAGATACAATTAGTTCATTAGATATAGATCTATCATATGTGATTTGAAAGGGAACTATCTAGAACAATTATGCATCATTTGGGCGGGGGGGTCTTGAATGTCTTCCTAAAACCACCGATAACTGGCACCACCAGGTCCCTATTCAAGGCCTGACCCCTATTGATTTGACAGCCCTCCTAGCCCAGACCCTATTCAAGGGAGGCTGCTATTCAAGGCTCAGCTCCTATATGAGACATTACGGTAGTTACTGCAGCCCTATGCTCATTTGAACACAGGAGTGCATACTAGACCATGAAGGAGGTATGACTGGTCACTATGTAGCCAATAGTGGCCCCTATGACTGGGTGCTATGACTTCATAGTGGTGTGTATTGAGCCAGTAGTTGAATAAATAGCAGCTGCTATTTTGAGGCCTCTACTGGAGCTCACTATGTAGTCACTGGTATGGAGTCACTTCTTACACCTCCCACTACGATTTGAGGGTGTCCAGTCGTGGAAACTATTGAAACACGATCTAGACCTCAGGCCACTCATAGAGGTTGATGGGCCTTACTTTAAATCAAGGTGTTGAGGAGGCTATGTATCTTCAACCTCACGTTAAAGGTAGAGGAACCTGCTGCCAAATAGAAGCTTTCTGTACAATTATGATATTTGTAGGTATATTTGACCATCTTTAACAATATGATTCATTTTCATGATAATTGACCATGTGTGCGCCCTTGTAACCAGGTGGGAACACCTATAAGTATATAGATACTACAGCCCTATGCTTATTTGAACAGTAGAGTATAAACCATAATATTGGGGAGGTACGGCTGGGCATCCTGTCATAGAAACTATCAAAACACAATCCAGGTTTTATAGGTTCACCCATAGTTACACTCCCCCATTAAGTTCTGACATATTTTAGGGGTTGCTTAATTTCATAGTGTTTTTATCAAACTTCAATTATGAGAAGACTTAACTGCTGCTTAAAGGCAAAGAATGGAATAATGTACCATGATTCTGGTATGTCCTAACAACATATTCCCATCCCCAACCTGTACATACAACCCGCATAGAAAACAGGGTACTGCCTTCCATCTAACATTCCAAACATGCACATAACATGATCTGTCCATGGAGCCTTATGCTCATGAGGGCAAGGTGAATATGTGGATCAACACGGTAAAAGGTAAGCCCGCGAGGGGTAAGCCGGCATACCTTTTACCGTGTTGATCCACATATGTGTGACAAGTGTGGTTCATAGGCCATACATGATGTGGGGACACAATTGGTCACATGGGTATGAGTTTCTTTCTGATTGGCTGAAAAGTTTTCCACTCTGACCGGTACTGTTTGGCAGTGGCACAGTTGCCTTTTGTTATATGGAAGCAATTGTGTTATTGCAAGCATGGTTTTTCAGAGGATGCATCTCAAGCAGATGATTGGTTAAGTGGCATCAGAGGCAAAGGTTATTACAAACAGGAAGTCACTGCCCTCCAACCCCTACACATCCCCATCAACCCTCACTGTTGCTTTTGTGCAATGAAGCGATGAACTACAACCCAATACAACCATCACACTCTTGCTGAATTGGCAAAAAGAATAGGAGAAGCCCATTACGGGGAAGATCCAATTTGTTGGTTGATTGTTAGATGACAAGGCATAGAAAACAATAAAGCAAATAAACCAGGTGATTGTTCTTGTATATGTGGTGCTGAGTTTTTTTTCTATTATCCCCTAAAATATGTCAGAACTTAATGGGGGAGTGTAACTATGGGTGAACCTATAAAACCTGGATCTTGTTTTGATAGTTTCTATGACAGGATGCCCTCAAATCGTAGTGAGAGGTATACGAAATTTAGTGATGACAGAAATGGTATAGAAAAACAAAAGAAAACACCGAAAGGCAATTGGTAATAGTATTGAGCTGAAATGTTGGGCATGGTATGGGCACTGAATGCAAGTATCTGATGTAAGGTTGATCAGAAGTGGTTTTATGATGGGCCACTTCATGTGCATTCTGATAATGTATCACTGCTGGGAAATCTCCCTTTTACAGTGCTGAAATTCTGGAGTATATATCATGCGTCATAGGGTAAATTTTTGTATGCAACCTGGTACCTATCCACGGCTTATTACATGTACATATACTTTTGGGAATAAACAATAGTTCTTATACCAGTAATGCTTTCTTTAATGGGTTAAGGCCTGTAAAGGATTCAGAATATCCATGGTGTTATGCAGTGAATCCACTGAACCGATTACTACCAGAGCTTTATGGGGGTATTCCACCGAAACCGATTCTTGGCCGATAGTCCATCTCCGATGCATTTCCGATGCATCGGCGACAGAAATAGAGAATCGGAGATAATCGGACCCTTATCGGGTGGAAATCGGGTATCATCGGCCAAGAATCCGGTCCAGTGGAAGAGGTCGTGAAAAAAATCGGAGACCATCGGAATCACGTCGGGAACGCATCGGGAATGATCGCCAACGGTTTCACTTTGGACCCGATTTTTTCTGTTCAGACAGAAAAAATCGGCCAGGAATCGTTTCTATTTTTTGTCGGCCCGGCAATTTTAGTTTCCGGGGAAGGCGGTAGGGGGGCGTACACGTCGCCGATCACATGGAAATCACGTGACCTGCACTTCGGCCATACTAGAGGAAAACATCCAAGATGGCTCCACGGCGTGCAACTAAGCGCAAGACGCAAAGAAAACCAGTAAATACAACAAATGACGAGGGGAATGAGGGCCAACAGCCTGAGGATACCTCAAGGAAGGGACAGGGAACACGTTTCACGGCAAGAGGTAGGCCTAGGCTTGAAATAACAAAGGAAGATGAAGAATCTGCTTGACGTCTTCTCGACCATACTACCGGTAGTAAATCTGGAGCAGTGGAGGAGTACAATGAAGACGACGACAATGATGAGCCCCAAGACCTAAGTTGCACACCTTCCTCCCGTTCCAGGGGAGGCTATTCTGACTCCAAAGGTCCCTACTCACGGCTAGGTATGGGTGGCAGCCGCCTGACCAAGAGAAAACTCATCCCCGATTACGATGAAAACAATGAAGATGAAGAGGAAGAATGCAGTCCTCGTCCTGCCAAGTCTTTTAAGAGCCCCCCTACCTCTGCAGGTACAGAAATCATTATTGATCACGACGAGGATGATCCCTGGTATATGGACCCCGATTATGATTCACAGGAATTTTCTGTTGACAATGAAGACGAACAAGAAGAAGAAGACGATCCCCTCCCTACCATAAAGCCACCCAAAAAGAAAAGACCTGTAGCCCCCACAAACTTTGACATGACTAAAAGAAACCAGGAGGAGGCCAAGGTCACCAAGGTCACTCCTAAGAAGACTGTTAGTCAGGTTAAAAAGAGCCAGGTTACTCCTAATAAAACTATAGGTCAGTTAAAGTCCAGACCAGATGCCCCTGGAAGTGGCCGACAGTACTTCAAAGACAATGCGGTGTTGGAAAGGTTGTGTGAGCTATGGGAGGCAGTTCCATACCTGTATGACAAAAATCACAAGCTGTATAAGGACCCGACAGCAAGGTGGGCCGCCTTAGGAAAAATTGGCGACGACTTAGGGATACCAGGTAATTTATTCAAGATTTTCAAGAAAAAATATTTTATCCTAGACCCACATATTTCAAATCGTCCTAGACAACAGAAAAAATCCAAGATAAAAAAGAGAGAAATAATTCTGATTATTAAAACAGCTTTCTTTCATTTCTACTTGCTCTTGTGTTTAAAACAAATCTGAATTACTATGAAAATAAAAAAAAATTCTATTTTTTTCAGCCTTCTTTGTGAACACAAGGATGAATTCGCTGAGGACAGACTATCAAAAAATAGTCTCAGGCAAGGTCAAGTCGGGCTCTTCTGCAGCAGACGGGAAGCTCCCATACAAGAAAGAGTTAATTAAGCGGCTTTGCTTCTTCTTGGATCCGTATTGCAAGAAGGAAGCAAGCATAACTAACTACAGGAAGGTAAGTTCTCCCCTTTCTTGATTTTTAAGGCCAATAATGCTCGCAATGGATTAAAAATCCTAAATAAAATAATCCCCAACAAAAAATTATCTGAAATAAAATAATCCCCAAAAAAGAAATCCCAAATAAAATAATCACAAACAAAATACCCCAATATAAAATTTGATTATCTATTTGCCTGCTACCTTGATCAATTAATCAATCAACGACAATTATAAAGTAATGCATCTTGGATAATTTTTGCTTGCTATTACCCTGATTAATAGACTACCAAGCTATCTTCTCTGCTCATTTACTTTTCCCCCTTTCTTGTTTTTTCAAGCAAACCCAGGTAGAGGAGGAATCACCAGAACAGGAGGTCGACAACGAGGACCAGGACAAGGGCCGTAGTGAGGAGGAAAACTTGGAGCCTGATGAAGGAGGGTTGGAGGAAGCTCATGTAATCCCAGATGAATACGAAGAAGAAGCTGTTTCATCCAGGAAGCTTAGTTCTCCCAACAAACAGAACATTGGTAAATCTAAGACCCCCCCCTCTTCTGGCAAGGGCAAAGGTTCAGGTAAAAGCTCTTCCAAAAAGCCAACTCCTGAGGCTACCACTAAACCCCCCCTCAGAAGGGCTGGCAGCACAGGCAGTTCGACGGTACAGCGACCCTCCTCCTCTGACGGTAGGAGGACATACAGGACAGATTACCTGGCTGACAAAGATAAATTCTATGCGAATAATGAGGAGGTTTCCAATGAATATTTCAGGAACAAGGAGCCTCAGCATCTCCGAGAGAAAAAAAACAAGACTGTCGCCGAGGTCCTTGAAAATCGAGAGCAATATTTTGAGAAGTGCACCAACTCTGTGGTAGAGCTGACCCAGCTTGCTGCAGCACGCCATGCTCAGCCCCCTCCACCTCCTCCTGTGGCAGAACCTGAGACGGAGGACTCCCACTGGAGTAAGATGATCTTGTTCCAGTGTCAGAGAATGAACCAGAGAGTACGAGAAAAGTTTAAGCTACACGTGCACAGCTTGGCTTTAGACGCTGTGAATGGGGACTGGGTCCCATAAAAGACATAAAAAACTGTTTTGCTCGCGACGAATTATCCCAGATTTGTAGTTAAAAGTTATATATCCCAGACATTTTTTATAGGATCCGAGCGATGATCTCAACCAATATTCTTACTGTTAGTGCACTTGACTCAAAAAACTTGAGGATTGCTATATGTTCTGTTCTAGTGCATAAAAAAACAATATCCGACAACAATTTTTCAGGATCGCAGAGATTGAGGGAAGTGTATGATAATATTTGTTGTTGCTATTGTTGTTGCTGTCGCTGTTATTATCTATCAAGGACTGAAGACAAGGCTTGCATAACCTGCTTTGTACTTTCTTGTAGTAGGCGATTACCTCATGGAAAAGGAAAATATTTTTTTTTATTTCAAGGAGAAGTAAAAAGCCTTCTGGTTATCATGGAAACAGACTAGACGACTTTATTTCTAGTTTACTACATGGTTTTATATCAAGTTAAAAGTTGCTTCTTCTGAAAGAGATCATAAAAGTTAAAAGTTCATCCACTGTGGTGTGTTCAATAAAAAGAGGTTTCTACTTTTATAATTAATTCTTCCCTTCAATGAATTTGAAAACATTTATAATCTCCATATATATATAACAGAAACAATACATGTCGCTCATAAACCCAAAAGTCCTCTTCCCAGATTTGTTTGTCCCCAATAAAATTATCTTGGACATTTTTTGTCAGAGATTATTAGTCATCCTCCTCTTCCTCAACTTCTGCTACAGCCTCCATCCGTCTTTTGCGCATGTACTTGTCTTGCCATGGTACCTTACCGTGCCTGGAGTTGAACCAGCGGCACAGGCTTTCCCGCATGGCTTTCGCACTCTGAGGCATGTTCCTCCCATGATGAGACCTGTCAAGGCCATCCAGGCCATGATCTTCATCCCGCCACTGTCCAGGATGGACCTCGAGCTCTGGCCCTTCATAGTCGACGGATCCTGCTGGGATGTACTCTGATGGTGCTCGAGTGCGAAGGAAGTTGTGCAGGGAAACTGCTGCCATGGTTACCATTTTAACTCCCTTCGGTTCCATGTCCTGTGTACGCAGGAAGAGGCGGAATCTGGTAGCAAAAATTCCGAAAGCATTCTCAGACATGAGACGGCCCCGAGATACTCTGTAGTTGTACACTATCTGCTCATCTCCCTGGTCTTTTACCGCATACGGCTTCATGAGATTGGTTGCTAGTGAGAACGCATCATCCCCTACCATGAAGTAAGGTAGCAAGTCCCGCATGCCATTTATCTTAGACGCTGGTGGTATGTTGAGAGGGTTCGTTGGGTCATTAAGGTCAGCGTAGAGGGGCCCTTCCTTCCATATGCGGGAATCACCTGCCTTGCCTTCTGACCCTATGTCTACATATATGAACCGGTAGTAGGCGTCTACGACAGCCATTAACACTACACTAAAATACTTCTTGTAATTGTAGAAGGTGGTTCCACTCTTCCGGGGTTGGCGAATACGAATGTGCTTCCCGTCCACTGCCCCGATCATGTGAGGGACTTGCCACTCCTTCCAAAATCCATCTGCGATTTCCTTCCATTCCGCTTCGGTTTGTGGGACCTGGAGGGAGGAAAGGAAAGCATATAATAATTGAAGTAAATTATTTAATATATATTTCTTGTATATATCCCAGACTTTTTTGTAGCAGACAAGACCTTCGGCTAGGTGAAATCCAAGATTTTATATTTGAAACACTTGATAAATAGAAAAGAAAACAAAGAAACAAACCTTCAAGAAATCTTTAAGAACGGCAGTCAGGGCAATGCAGGTGTCTCTTATTATAGGGTAGACTGTTGACCCCCCCACTAAATGACCGTGGTGTAGAGTTTGACTGCTGTCTCCTACAAAATAAAAAGGAAATTAAGTCAGGTGTCTCAGATAGTTGAAATCCCAATAAAAAATGCGCTATATTTAAAACACACATTTTATCATTGATATTCTACCTCTGTAAATTTCACGGGATACTTTTTATATATCATACATTTTATAGAAAATAAAACAAAAGCTCACCTAAAGCCAAATACCGTAGGGTTATGTCTAGGCGTTCCTCTGGCTTAATAGACTCTCTGAAGTTTGTGTCACGCCTGTATATCAGGGGGTAGACCTTGCTCAGGAGCTCTTTGTATTCTCCAGGGCCCATCCTCAGAGTGTGGCGAAACTCATTCACCTCGTCCATCTGAAATTATTTTATAATATTTTTATCTCTGATAAATTTTATCTTGGACAAATAAGGACTCACATCTGTTTTTTTATGACCACGAGCTGCTCTTCTCCTCTTGATCTCTTTAAAATAAGTGAAAATACCACCACCCCATAGAGCTCTACTCCTGTCAGAGGAACATGAAGCCACAGACCGGTACCCCTTGACACCTACCCCCCCAAGTAAACAAAGAAGACAGAGTAGTACTTACTTCCAGTAGGTCCCTGTGCAGTTTAGTGAAGGTGTTTCGCTGCAGATTGTCTGTCCGGTCCTTCAAGTATGGAGCCACGTGGTACTTGTGCTTCCTCTTCTTGCCCTGAAGTATGTCAGCATCTTCCTCATCCAGTTTCATGAGCATTAAAGTGGCGTGAGCGACCACGAGCACATCTGTGGGCTCTATCTTGGATTTGCTCAGTATGTAGGTCATATGGTTGATACTAGGTCATCGTCGATGAAGAGGCCTCTGGTGGAAGAGGGTGGAACCATCCGCGATGACTGTTGGCGAAGACAATCCGACAATTTTGTCCTCGGTGGAAGAGTGAATTTCACTGTTCCCGATAAAATTTGACTATCGGGCCGACAAAATTGTCGGCCCGACAGGCGCCCGACGACCGTCGCCGATAGCAAAAACCCACTATCGGGCCGACAATTCTGCCGGTTTTGGTGGAATACCCCCAATACACACCAATAGCACCAACACACCTACCATAAAAGCCTGTTCATAAGTCGACCTCAGTCATAAGCCGGGGGTAGAGTTTGGCAAAAAGTTATAAGCTGATTTTAGGGCCAGATTTGTACAATTTTTTTTTTATTTTTCTCTTATAATAAAACCCCTGTCTTAAGCTGGGGGTAAGCTTGAGGCAAATATTAGAAGCCAATCTTGGTTTAAAATCCCAAAATAAAATCGGCTTATGACCAGAGAGTTACGGTATACAATCAGATAATTGAATTACCAAGGAATGGCCCATTCCAGAATTGTACCTTTTACACTATATATAAAAATGGGTTACTAGACCGCTGGTTACAAAAACCTCAAAAAAACATTTGTCATGCTGCAATGGCCGCCATCTTGGATCTCGACTCAAAGATATCAGCACCTCCTACTGTTTTGTTAATGGAGTAAAGATCTGGATTGCCCTTTCCGAGACCTTTCATTTAAGATCTCATATGCGAAGATCTGATAAGCATTTCCAGAGAAAGGGACTAACAGTCATACCTCTGAGAGAATCTGCTTGGAGAGTGATGTTGTCATCATTGTTTGCATAACATCACGTCACTTAGCAAAGTCACGTCACTTGGGAATGTCACGTCACTAGGCAACTTCAGTAGCGCTGATAACATAGATGACAATGACATATAAAATTGTTGCCCCCATTATCTAGTGGCGAAGCCACTATTATTACTCTAAGGATCACTTGCTATCTACAAGTTCATGTTCCTTTGCCACCATTCTGTATTGATATACTGTATCAAGTAGGGTTATTGAACTATCACAGTGCATCATGGTAACATCTCAGGAGTGCAGCAACATTGTATGATCTGCATCTTGATGGGAAGGTGCTTAGGTAAGACCTTTTTCAAGAATCATGGTAAGAAAACAGCCATCCTGTAATATTTCATCATGGCTTTTAAAGGGTTAACCCATCAATGTATCAAGCCTATTGGTCATTATGATGTAATAGAGTGCTACCAAGACTGCTTACAAGCACTTCTTCATGGAACACCATGCTTACCCTCAAAGGGTGTATTAACCTCGAAGGGTTAGCATGATTGAATGTAGTGACTTGAGTTACTCACCGGTGCTGTACTTATAATGCATCATGATTATTAATGCATTAGCTGCCCTTGGGCTTCCCTAGCCCACTTAAAAGGGTCTATTTCTCCTCTTTCCTATCCCCTCGGGATGTGTGTGGCGCACATATGCGCGGGCACTGACACATTCCCCTGTGATATTGTGTAATGTAGTTCTCGCCATGAATATGACCTTAGCTGTCGAAATGGCGTTAAACATCTATTACTCACTCACTCATTAGCTGCCCTTAAAGGATTAAGTAACCAGAATACTGCCTGGCATTAGCAGAATGACTTAATGCAACTGCTGTCAACACAAGGTGTTCTATAATAAGATGAGTGGTCCCTTAAGTATCTAGGTTGAACAACAGGTTCTTATAGAAGACTCTTATAGAAGGTATCCATGGGTGCTTCCCTAGTGTCATATTCTGATAGTCTGTAATAATGTATGACATATGAATGATCCAAGACCTCATATCAGTTGGCAGTAAAGGATGATGTTTACTCCAGCATATTGTACAGAGTCTTAGGTGGTGATGTGTATTCAGTAATGGAGAGCATGCCTGTCTGTCAGACTACAGCATGTACATAACCTGGGTACATGGGGTGACCCTAGTGGTGGCATGTGTAACTGATATGTGATACAAGTGGTAACATATGATGGCTTCACATGGAATACTGTATAAGAGTGGTTTATAGCGATAGTTAAGGAATTGGCTATATAACACTAGCAAATAACTTAAGCAGGCTCTAATCACACAATTTCCTGACTCCCCTGGAAGGTCCAGATGATTGATGACTGATAAGTAAGACTTACAACTTCCATCTTGATGAATCATTTTAATAAATATATCCTTTTACTATATCCTTCCCCGTTCTGTTAGAACATAAAGGGTCCCTCGACCTTGTACTGGCTTCAAAAGTTCATCTTCCTTTTACTCAATGTACCCTGTTTAAAGGCTTCAGTCTGTGATTTTAAAATAGTGCATTCTTATCTGTTGTTAACATATTTAAATGTTCCAACTGCACAAGAATAGGGGCATATAAACATATTCAGTGATGATATCTCACACAGAAGGCTGTCATATCCGTAAAGTATTTATCCCTAATGTTGCCAATTGCTTAGACTCATTCCTAAAAACCTAAATCTAATGTTCAGTATTGTAACTAGCTGCATTCATAGTGCTTCATAGTGAAACTGAATGTGCATGTTTTGGAACATCAAGCCATCATTAGAAATTCAACAAAATGATTTCCAAATAGTTAATAAATCAGAATACTTTGACAAAAAGCCTTCATCTATCAACCTTGAGCCCTGAACATTCCTCCATATTGAAATACTACAAAAGTCAATTTCAGACAGTTGCAGTAAAATGAGAAAACCTGATTTTGCCTCCATTAACTGTATTGTTGGTTGGTTACTGGCCAGACTGCTGTGAATAAAACATGCATCCCTTTGAAGAAGTAGGATTTATTCATTTTTTTTTTATAAAAGACTGGGATTACATGAAAAAGGAGAATTTCATTAGCATGAAATATTCAATGATAGTAAAATGGATTGTTGTGACCACGAAGAGTGTCTGTTTCCTGTGAGTGTACACATGAGATATATTTGTTATGGTAGATCTAGATAAGAAGTGTTGAATTCCTCAAATCATTAATGAAATTCCCCTTCCTTTATTATGTCAATACCAAGAAATTAAGAATAAAATCAAAGTTGAAGATTCTACCTATCAATTTTGGTATCAATAATGCCTTCTATGTAGATTGATACATGAACTCACTGTTTTTCTGCCAACAAATAATTATTACACACCGACAGTTACGGCCCAAGTGGCTTGCTTGGGCTACATTCATTCACTGCCCAGCAAATTGTCGTTATCTGTCGCCATGATTGGTCATCAATGGTGACTCCTTTCTGAGTGATAACTCACTGCGTCATCTTTCGCCACTGTGTGTCAGTCTCACATGGCATGGCGAATTATCACAAGAGTCGCCAACATGATCTCACTCACTGCGTGAGTATGTGCCACCCCTTGTCATCCCTCACAAAGCATGGTGACTTATCACCACCATCGCCAACATGGATCTAACTCACTGCGTGAGTATGAGCCACTGCCTGTCAACTCTCAGTCAGAATGGCAACTTTTTACCTGCATTGCCACATGGCTCTCACTCACTGTGTGAGTGTGTATCACTCCTAGTTAATCTTTTCTCAAAATGGCGACTTATCACCACCATTGCCAACATTGGTCTCACTCAATACGTGAATTTGTGTCACTCCAAGTCAATGCTCTCTGAAGATTGCATCATCTGTCACTTACTCTCACTCACAGTGGCAACTTATCACCACCATTGCCAAAGTTGTTGAGACAGCACCACTGTTCAACATGTAGCCTATCTAGGAAGTGTGGGCATGAAGTATAAGTCCCATACGTATCAAATGTGCTTTGTTTCACACTGATTTCCATGTAAAACTTCAGAGTTGAATCAAACAAGATTATATAGAGAGAATATCAATTGAATTTAGATAGAGGTATCTCTAAAATGAAAGCAACTATCCATAAACACCTTTTCTCTGGTTACAGGAAAAATACATAGGGAAATATCAACATGAACACCTTGTCTGTGGTTAGAGGGAAGATACCTTCTCTGGCAAAACATACTTTGATCTGGCAGATGTGAGGCTGCATGATAACCAATGTGGATGATCATGAGCTTTTCATCTAACAAGGTGAGTGATCACCAGCGTCGCCATCACTGGTGAGTCTGAGTGATCACCACTCTCGCCATCCATGGTGAACCTGCGCTATGACGTGGTGCGCGTTTCATCTAGCGAGGTGAGTGATCACTCGTGTCGCCATCCCTGGTGAGTGTGGGTGATCAAGATCCTCAGCCTCTGTGGTGAACCTGTGCTATCACGAGGTACGCGTTTTATCTAGCGAGGTGACTGATCACAATCCTTGCCATCCGTTGTGAATGTGTATTATGACGTGGTGTGCATCTCATCTAGCGAAGTGAGTGATCACTCATGTCGCCATCCCTGGTGAGGATGAGTGATCACTCATGTCGCCATCCCTGGTGAGGATGAGTGATCATGATCCTCGCCATCCCTGGTGAACATGTGCTATGACGAGGTGCTTGTTTCATCTAGCTAGGTGAGTGATCACCCGCGTCGCCATCCCTGGTGAGTCTGAGTGATCACCATCCTCGCCATCTGAGGTGAGGCCATGTGATCACCACCATTGCTATTCCTGGTGATCTTGTGCTATAGCGACGTCGTGTTCCATCTAGCGACATGTGTGAGCCACTTCACACAGGTTGACGAGGAGTCACGACAATTTGCTGGGTGGGATGCACCAGCACCATGTTGGTGCAATTCTTTTATTTATACAGTCTATAGTAGAGGGTAATACCCTTTTTTGATACAAAGCCTGTTGTAATGTCAAAATCATACAATGATTGTTTCTTATAGATGGATAAGCAATACAAAATCAGAGACCAAATTGGTCTGGAAAATAAGTTATAGGTCACCGCATTAGCGGAGACGTATAAACTTGTCCCTTATGGACCTAACTTCTAAAGCAACTCACAACTATACCCTGCCTCTTCTGCATTGGTTCATTCCGAAAAATAAAATTTAGATATGATACAACCATTAGCAAGTTAAATGGTTTGACCCGTTTGTAAAGTGCATGAGGCCATACCTAAACCTAGCTGTGTAAGAATACCTCTCTGTCCCTACTGAGTACATATATAACCCCCATTACAGCTGATTATTGCTGCCACCAAGTTGACTCCAAGTCCTATAGCCAGGTAAGATTACCCCATCCATACTGGGCTCTGGTTAAACACAGCCGCCTACACTGCTACAGAGTCTAAATGAGATAGAGTCATCTGGCATCTCTGTTTGGTTTCACCGAGGGATATATTGTCTTATTGCATGTCAATGTCTTATTGGTCCGTCCTGCCTGTAGGGATGTCACTGAGGAAGGATAAATCTTGAGGTAGGTTAAGGCAAAGGTGTCATTGTATACCTTTTTTATAGTGTTTCTGCTGGTAAATGTGCACATTAATATATATGTTACATCAGAGTGAATTTAGTTTTTGCATGCTAGAACCACTAATACCCTAGCAGTAATATACAATGACTTCAGGAAAGACTTTGCAAAACAACCTTTCCTTTTACATATGTTCTCAGTTGGTATACAGTTGACAATTAGATACCTGTCATATGGGTAACTAATGATCACGTCACATAAGGAATTTTTCTAAAAGCTGACAGTGCCACATTGCAGCATCTGGTTAAGTGCAGTATTATTTAGTCAAAGGAATCTGGTGTGTGTTGATGACATCAACTTGTATTTATTAAGTTAGTATTACTTAGAGCAGTTGTGGATTTTTATCGTTCTGTAGGGGCAGTATTTCCCTGTACTCGGTGGCAGACCCCCAGGGGCGGGTCTCCGGGTAATCACTGCCCCCCCTAGTGTGTATCATACCGATCCAGGTGTGGATGGAAGGTGGAAAAGTCAGGCCAAGGGGAAGTAGCTCAGAGGAAGAGCAGCCGCTTCGAAGTTGGAGGGCCCCGGGTTCGAGTCCCAGTTTCTCCAAGAACATTTTCACCAACCTCTGCAGTGGTGGAGAAACCGAGCATCCTAACGCAATCATGAGATCAAATATATGTATGCCTGCTCATGTCTTAACGTGATCACGACCGATTGAGGACTCGGGAACTGGGCCGGTATGATACAGATAATGCTTCAGCCTGCTAGGGGTAAACTAGTCACCTGCTGGCGGTTGGATTGGAGGAGCAGGGTTGGTTAAAGCTGATGGGGAGGAGTGTAGGGGCAGTATTTCCCTGTACTCGGTGGCAGACCCCCAGGGGCGGGTCTCCGGGTAATCACTGCCCCCCCCTAGTGTGTATCATACCGATCCAGGTGTGGATGGAAGGTGGAAATGTCAGGCCAAGGGGAAGTAGCTCAGAGGAAGAGCAGCCGCTTCGAAGTTGGAGGGCCCCAGGTTCGAGTCCCAGTTTCTCCAAGAACATTTTCACCGACCTCTGCAGTGGTGGAGAAACCGAGCATCCTAACGCAATCATGAGATCAAAGATATGTGTGCCTGCTCATGTCTTAACGTGATCACGACCGATTGAGGACTTGTGAACTGGGCCGGTATGATACAGATAATGCTTCAGCCTGCTAGGGGTAAACTAGTCACCTTCTGGCGGTTGGGTTGGAGGAGCAGGGTTGGTTGAAGCTGATGGGGAGGAGTGTAGGGGCAGTATTTCCCTGTACTCGGTGGCAGACCCTGTTCACAAAACAGGTGAAGTAACAGAGATGCCAAGACTGACATAATAGATTCTGCTTCTCAAGTAGGATCATGGTCTATGTGTCAGTAGACATACCCTCTTTAGAGATATTAGGATGGAGTATGAGTAGCACAGAGGCTGTCCTGTAGGGACTTACACTACCAGCAAGTAGGGGGCTGGAAAGGTTGAGGAGACATACAAAGGGGTCAGAATATTGGTACCCTCAAATCCTCATCCTCATCGCTCTTGAGGCAGCAGGTACTGCAGGTATTTCCGCACCTGAAAAATCCTCTTCCGATGAAGTTAATTATGAATGAAACCTTTTGATGATAAGAAGCTTGCCACTGTCAGCCTGATCCACTTCATAGCTTCCATTCAGGTTTCGTGGTATGGAAGCCAATCGGAAACATTGTTATCTTCGCATTGTATTTTTGCTGATTGACTACATATTCACTATAAAGTTTGTTTTCACAGAATGTTTAATCAAGGACACTCTATCCATCCTCCTTGTTTACAAATACCACACAATTATTCATTTTGCATATAATTTTGTCACAATTGGAATTTTCTTTCAGTGCTTTTCGACGGTTGGTAAAAAATCTTTTCAAGTTAAGTTAACTTTAAATTAAAGAAACGTTTATTTTAACCTAAAATAAAATGTTTCCTTTTTATTATACAAAATGATACATAATGATACAAAAATGCTTAGAATCTGCAAAAAAGGGGAGTAGAGAGTTTCCTTAAAGAGACAGAAAACGGTGAGTAAAAACCGACTACTACTCAGGACCATACTAGGACCAACCAGTGAAATCATGTGAGCAGAGGCACTGTCCTTGTCAAAATGTTCCCTTCTCCCCTTCCCCATCTCTTCAACATACTCCTACCGCCCAACTACTGCAAACGCTTCCTATTTCACACGAAGAATGAGAGTTTCTAAAATACTGACAAATGGTAAACCTTTGATCTGGACTATTTTTCACTAAGACAACTACTATAAGGGCCTGTATAAGTGCCCGGATGCTCATTGATCTCAACCAGTCTTTACCCCAGCGCTCATTCAAAATCCGTGCTTATTCAATACTTAAATTAACTAATTAGCTCTGTGCATTGCATTAATATATTTGTATATTAACTTTGTTTTCCTCATACATGTAAGGTAATGTATACTTCTTTGTCCAACTGACCATCGTGTACAGGATAAGTGTGATGAGTACTCGATATGTTCAGCATCGTAACTCTCGGTTTTGCATTCATGTATCTATAACAGGACCACAGGTAGCGTCCTGCCTCTAATGACATCCACTTTAATAGGTGCCATGTAATCCCAGAAACCCAATGATTTATGATATATCAATAGAAGAGCTCTTCTGTCCAAAACCTCTTGTAATGGATCCATCTATCCTTCCACCAACTCTCGCTCTCGTTTCCGTCAAACAAAGCCTGGCCCATGCACTGCAATAGTCACACTACAGTTGGATTGGTTATCATTATGCTAAAAGGTGAACACAACCCATTCAAGGAAAATTTATTCTGTAGGATAGTTTCATTAAGCAAGAATAGAAAACATCTGAGCAAATATTTTTGATTGCCTGTTTTCAACATCAGTTGCTTTATGGGGTGGTATATCGTTTTCATTTGTCACTAGCCTGATCAGCTAAAAAGTAAAACACTGAAACTTGTTCAAACAACATCCATTAATTATAAATATGTCTGAGAGATTAAAAAATGTATGTCTAGTAAATGAAATACACCATCAACCTGAATCATTTTAGCATGATGAACATATAATATATACAAACTGATATATACTGCAATCTTCTGGTTAGTAACATGCAACCTCTTAATATATACTTGTGGGAGAAGCAGTATTATGTCTCCCCAGTTAAGTACTACCAGGACTAGACTAGACCACATCCATTATACTAAGGCACATTATTCAATTCCAACTCCATATTTTATCCATATTTTGGTGATGAGGCTGTGTATGAACCCAACGCTTGCATTGCTGCAGTTTAATTGCAGTTTGGGGGTCCATCAGCCCAATTGCATGAATGTGCTGTTAGCAAAGCTTTTTTATGCATCCTGGCCACACATAGACCTAGTGTTTAAATGCACCATGCAGCGATTAAACGGGTGTGTAACTAAATTGATATACATTAGAAGAATGACTAAATGTAAAGCTCTGTTTACAAGTCTGAGTGCTATGCTTTATTTTGCTAAATAGTTTATCAGATTGTTCTACATTTTCCACTGGCCTACATGTACAGGATGATAGCAACAAGTACTCTGGACCCTCTGTATTGCAGTCATGTGTGGTGAAAATTTTGTTTTCCTCATGCTTGAATGAAATCTTTATGGTTTAGGACAAAGGAGCTCTTTTATTGATGCATTATGAATCATCAAGTTTCTGGGATTGCATCGCCAGGACATTTAAAGGGATACATTGAATGAAAAAATAAAATACATCGCCTATCACTACTACAGAATCCATGTCAATCACTGCAGAAGCCTATTGAAGACAACTCAAAGAAATTGCAGCAACATAAGAAATCCAACCCATTTTTTTAGCGCCTCCCACGCCACGTAGCGGCGGTACCGCGAGGCGGTACGGGAGTGCACTATGATGATGATGCATTTGCCCTATGTGATGAGGTCTCACAATACAAAGTTACTGAATAGAGAAATTGATAATTGTGAAATCTTCTTTATGTCTGCTTTTATGAGACATGTCATCAAACACTGGTATACAGACATTAATGGCGGGAGGCGTTTTTTTACACTGTCATAGACTGCTGTGAAGAGAAAACAGCTCCTAAAGATAATCAAGATTTGATTCAATTTAGATAATTCCTGTAGTGGCATGAAAAAAGGAAAATTACATTGACATAAAATGTTTGATGGGAGTAAAATGGATTGTTATGGACACAAATAGTATTTGTATTTTTGTTGAAGATTCACATCAGGAAGAAGAAAATAAAATGTAGCTGGAATTCTTCAATGCATTAATGAAAATCTGTTGTTTTGCCTACAGTGTCAGTTTCCTGCAAGGTAAAAACTAGTAAAGGATCAAAAACCTGATTGTCAGCAAATTATTTTGGATGAAGTCCTGCATCTTCCCTTTAGAAAGGGTTCAAAAATTTATAAGACAAGAAAAGTGACAAATCTCTTTTTTTTACAAGTTTGCCAATACAATGACACTTTGGATTCAACAAATATTTTTGAAATAGCTAATGGTCATGTCTTGGATTGTTAGCATGATGCAGAATGATTGTGAAAGTTTAATGTTTTAGCATCCTTAAAGGGTTTAGGAGTGTACTGGAAACATCTCAGAAAGTAGCCATCTGTAGTCTCATAGGAGAGTTATACATGAGTGGCACTAGGGTAACACTTTTCACAGTACCTCAAAATTCATTGTCCCTTCAACACTGTAAGCCATTAGTTCATGGAGCCCTGCTGATGTTTATGTAGAGGTCGGCAAAAATGTCTCTGGAGACACCGGGATTCAAACCCGGTTCTCTCCCTTGCAAGTCAAGCGCTCTACGGCTGAGCTACACTCCCCGGCCTGATATTCTCTGTAAGTAACATGGCCCCTTTCTGACATTTCCACCTTCCACCTACCTGTGGATCGGTATGGTATACATAGGGGAAGTGACACCATGTAGTGAACAGTCCTCTGTCCGCGAGGCATCTGCGCACCCAAGGGGGTAACAAACCCCTACATTTTATGATATAAAATACTGATCCTGTAGAATATGACCAAGCCAATATACAAAGGATGGTACATGAATATATCATTATACCATTGCTTGATGGGACTTACAGAATAAAAAAACTTTCTATGACCCTTTATTGGTTAATGGTACTCCAAAACTCTTAGTACCAGCTTCTCCCTAGAGTAACACCTCAAGGGAAATACCCCTCCTCTGGCCAGGATTCCAAACCACTCACATGCTCTCCATCCATATCAAATTCCTCACCGTCTCTAAATTGTTTCATCTTGAGAACTAAGTAATAGATTCTGTCAGTGGCGGAAGTGATATTGCCTCTTTGGTAAAAGTGTGGGTTTGATGCTGTCCAATTTCGTAACAATGGTGCAATGGCACTAAGGAATGTCTATAAGCCTTTGTAGTATTTGTCAGTCATATGTATGTTATTTTTAAAGAATTTCTACCTAGTTCAGAAGCATCATTCTCTGCTTGTTTTTTTTTTCTTCTTTTTTTTCATATACATCACGACACATGGATGCCTGACTGTCAGGGTCCTTGCCTCAAACTCTAGATCACCATATCTATTCAGTTACTGAAAATAAATTCCCAGTGTTATATTGATGCATTATATCGAGAGAATAAGAGAATTTGCACTCAGCCAAAAATTATTTTCTTATCATGTCAAAAGATCTTACCTGGAGGGGAAGTCAAGGGATTTCTAAGATCATTAAATTTCTATAAACCTGTTTTGTTTACAAAGCAATATCCTAATTTCCTTGACTTGTAAAAGAATCTTTCTGCAGACATGACGTACCACTGGTAGGTCTTAAAGGATTGAGTAGTCTATGTTATGGACAAGGACGCACTCCAACATGTTTAGGAATACCACCTTGTCCCACTCCAGGACCCTCAATCCTTCATTATAGCTGATTATTGCTGACGCCAACTTTACTGTGGGTCCTACAGCCCAGTCAGATTACCTCATTCATTCTGAGCCACACCTAATGCCTAATGACAGCCACCTGCAGAGGCAGAATTAGGCAAATCACCTGGGCACCTTATTTGGTGTTGCACAGGGACATATTGTTACTAAGGAAGGATTATGTCTCAAGGGACTCTAAAGGCAAAATTCTCATTGTACATTTTTTCATAGTTTACCTGCTTTAGGTTTGCAAATAAAAATGTGTTGCAGGTTTGTAGAACTTTAAAATAGACTGGATTTTCAGAACAATACTTTCATTCACATGTACTCAGTGGTTTGATTTCAGGATATCCGCTATCTATACCTATATATCTATTGACAATATGAGATTTGCATGGTAGCACACTGATTAGAAATGACTGAATCATATGCAGGGCAGCTCCCCAGCTAGTGCCATAATTCTGACTGAGGTGTGTTTGATGTGTCTCCATCGTCTCTGGGGAGGCTCGTAGCCTGCATAGGGAAAAAAACTAACTTCGATGCTGTGTTTTTAGCTGTGCAGACAAGATTTCATATGGTAAAAAACAAGTTGTCAGTTATAGCCTTGTATTGGAATTATTTATTGATACTTTTATTTTCATTTACCCTTCTTTTTCATCATCTTCTACTTCTCATACAAAATATCCTTTCATGAATTCCATTATCCTTTACATTCAGGGCATTTTCTTAGGTTACAATTTTTTTCCATGTCAAACCTATTATTTTGACAGCAAGGAAGTTGATTCATTTTCACTGGAGAGTAATTGTTGCAGGTTGGCTTTTCCTCACATTTGGTGAACTGACAAAATCCTTTTGCTACACAAGGAATTGTGATGTAACTGCAGATCCTCCTCTTACTGTAAAAAGTACTTTCAGTAACTGACATGGGTATGAGGAGAGAAGTAGACCATAAGAGGGCTACCCTCCTTTCTCAACTGGAACATCAGCCTTAGGTATACAACTGGTGCCCAGAGGCTCTCATCCATGTAAGTCTGATTGTCATCATAATATTGCAAGGCAGCTGGTACTGCAGGGTATTTCTGCTCTTGAAGCCTATCCCAAGATAGGCTTCAAGAGCAACCTGGTCACTTTTTGGCTTACTTTGAGGTGAGAAAGCCTATCAGAAAGACATCTCGGTGCTACTTTCTTCTGCTGTTGAATTTGAACATGGTTCTACCCTGACAAAAAAGCAATCATCAACCTCAGGCAGATTTCAATACTTTAGAGACAAGTCAGACACGCACCTATTGTTAAGCACCACAGCACCAGCTACACATGACCACCATCCAGGTTCCCTTCCTCCAGGTGATCATGACAGGTGTGATCATCATGTCAGCAGCAGCTCTATTATATATGTGTCAAACCATTAACCCCTCCCAATGCTCACCCTTAGGCAACTGATACACAACTTTTGGAAATGTCAATAGTGAAATGTGAAGCATGGAGATTCCCTTATTAGCACCCGGGCATTATTTCAGTCAGCTACCTCTAGGGGAAGTGCACACAACCCATACACAGCAAATGGCATGACCCTCGGACATGTCAATGGAGTCTGCAAAACCTTAAAAATGCAGTTCATAGGTCATACACCAGATGGAGACACAGTTAACCATGTGATCATAGTGTTTTTTTTTTCTGATTGGCTGTAAAGTTCCCAACCACACAAGCAGTGACAGTATTGCCTCCATGTGATGAGGTTGATCGTATTATTGTTTGTCATAGGTTGTACATTGAGCATATGATTAGGTGAGTGTCATTAGAAGCAGAAGTTATTACACACAGGAGGTTACATGCCCCCAACCCCTATACATCCCAGAAACACTCACAATGACTTTCATACATGCCTTTACACCATTCACTCATTTCCTGAGCCGACTATCACTTGATTAAAAGGAGGAGAGAAGCACCCATCCAATTTACGAGTTTATAGATGGATTTACTACAAAAACGGCTATTCATAGTGTTTTGATCCTCAAATGGATATAACTGGACAAGAATATTGAGCAGGCTTGGAAAACGTTGGCTATCCTCTGTAGGAGGAGGAGGGCAAAACGTTGGCCTATCCTCCAACAAATATGGTTGAATTTCAAACACCATAAGGTTGAGAATAGGAAAGGCAATCTGTGCAAGGCACTAATGCTTTGTGCAAGGAATTAGACCTGTACAGTGGTAACCCTGTTAATTATCCAGGTATATGTATGAACACATTCAAAACAAAGTAAATCAAAATAATCTTGAACCGTTTTTCTGAACACAATATTATCCTAAACACATGAAAACTGTTTAGAAAGATTACATGCTTAGCTAAATAAAGCATTTATGCTATAACATGTTTGGGTTTGTACTGCCCCCCCCCCCCCATTTTGAAAGAATTTGCTTAGGTATTTGATTTGCATATGGAATTTTGGGAATTGGCTTATGAATGCATTTAGGTTGAGGACCCTATATCATTTATGCCCACCTTCTGAAGTGGATCAATGTACCTCCATCTACAGGGACAGTTATATTGTCCAAGTAATTCATCTATATTGTATTGAACCCATATCACATTAGTGTCAGGGCCCCATTGTCAAATACAACAGACACACAGAAAGGATTTTGCCTTATATATGTTCTCAATTCACAAAATGGGTGTCCAAGCACTACTTGCTTACCCCCGATGCACTAATGGCAATGCCATATGGTTTAATTGCATAACCTTTTATTTTTGACATACCCTACATGCTATATTATGTGAAACTGTGGAGTAGGAGAATACTGCAACATGAGTGAGTGAGTAATAGAGGTTTAACGCCATTTCGACAGCTAAGGTCATATTCATGGCGAGAACTACATTACACAATTTCACAGAGGAATGTGTCAGTGCCCACGCATATGTGCACCACACACATCCTGAGGGGATAGGAAAGAGGAGAAATAGACCCTTTTAAGTGGGCTAGGGAGGCCCAATACTGCAACATATTGTAACCAAGCAGTAACAGGTGACTGCATGCAGAAGGTCAATTATAGAATACAGCTGCCACCTGGTTATATTTTATGTCTAAACACCTAGAAATATTGGTGTTTAAAAGCTAAACGCCTAGTTTTCTGTCCGTTTACAGTCTAAACATGTAAGCATTTTTAATGTTACTGTTTAGGTGTTTAGAATTTAAATGTTTAAATCCTAAACACATGGTTAAATAAACACCTTTTTAACCAAAGTGTTCAGAATGTAAACGTGTTTTAGACCTAAACATGTTCAAAGTCTAAACATCATTTTTGCAGTGTGGACAGGGAAAGTGTTAGGTTTTTGTTTAGGATTTACATCTTTGTCAAGATAGATAAAAAGGACACAAAATTAATTAATGCATTGCTGAACTGATTTTGAATCTTTACAATAATCAAAATTGTCTAATGACTGCAAATTAATTGACTTGGTACAGAATTCTTTCAGATTCACTGTCTGCTTATTGCAATGATTATCTTCTGATCATGGTATTTCACAGAAACAATGGACAAGCCTGAACCTTATGAAGCCTGCTACACCAAAATGGATAACGTTAGTGGTGGCACTTCGCTTTAACCACTCATAACCTCTTCACAAAGCAGGTGAAGTAACCGAGACGTCAACATTGCTTTAAACAGTTAAATGAACCCACTTCTGAAGTAGGATCATCGTCTATGTGCCTTTTTAGAGTTATTAAAAGAAAGTATGAAGCACAGAGGCTGTCCTGTTGGGACTGGCATTACCACTATGTAGGAGGATGGAAATGTTGAGGAGATAGGAGACATATGAAGCGTTCAGAATATTGGTGTACCCACAAATCCTCATCTTACGTCAACGGGATTTTCAGTGACTGACATATATGAGCCGAGGGCTGTAGGCTCCCATCCTATAGTAATCCCACACTTCTAGAGTTTGACTTCTAATGCGGGAAGGCATCACTCACATATGACGCAGGGACTATAATTTGCAATTTACGTTAAATAGGTCTAAACACAGGAAAACCAAACTAAAATCTAACAAATTTGATGCTGCAGTTTATGTCCATACCCATACCTAGTCCATGACTGCTTAGATCTCCTCTAAAAACACATTTCAAAGAGGGTGTCATTTAGTCCACAATTTAAAAGAAGTGTAAAATGTCCAACTGTCATCTAAAAAAGTCACTGAAATGTTATAATCTATGGGCTCCTTTGTGACATTTCCTTGTAGAACTGTGTGCAATTAACAATTTTGATGTGAAGGTAAAGCCACCTTTGCAAGAATGATATAGAATATCTCAGACATTCCCTGGCATTATTTTAACGGCGGATGCAGAAAACCAAATTGCCCAGGGCCACTGCGCGAAGATACCAAGCACTGTGGCTTGTGTGACAGCAACCCCTCCCGCATTAGAGACGTTAATGTTGACAGTCTGATAGTAATCCATCATAAGTCTTATTATCATGTTACCATAGCATTTGTTGAGGCAGCTGGTACTGCAGGGTATTTCCGCTCTTGAAAATCCCCTTCTGGGACCGGTAATTATAAACGAAGCCTTTTGATGGTAAGTCACTGTCAATGTGATCCACCTCATGGCTTCCATTTAGGTTTTTCTGCAATCTTAAGGTTTAAACACACCTCAATGTTCACTATCACCATATCTATTGTATAAATGATTGTAGATTCCAGGTTCCATACTGATACATCATTCAGAGAAAAACATGGAGTTAGCACACAGTTAATTTTGTTGTCATTTCAACTGATCCTACCTGGTGGACAAATTTGGAAATTTCATTATTTTTTTTAGACTAGTTATTACTTTCGGTAGAGAAAGACTTTCTTACATATTTTGGTGAATCTTCTAATCCCTCAGCATTCTGGAGGGGTGATCTTCCGCAAAAAAAAGTATTTCTGGAGAAAAAGACAGTTTTTGTTATTCTCTAGATTGAGGTAAAAATCCTTGTGAATGGTGCACAAAGAGTCAAAACGAGTTGAGTAGTCAGTGGAGTGCACAAGGGCATCATATCACCCATGTTTTTGTTACCGCTCTGTGCCATCCAAGTACTCATCTAAACCTCATTAAAGCTGATTATTGCTGACACCAAATTGACTGTGGGTCCTACAGCACAGTCAGATTATCTTATCAATTATGAGAACCACCTAATGACAGCCACCTGTTGAGGTAGAATTAGTCAGACTTGTCTGGGGACCTTATTTTATTTCACAGAGGGATATGATATTGTTTTATTGCATATTAAGCTATCTTGGCCCTCACCTAGACATAACCTCCAGTGAAATCACTGATGAAAGATCTCAAGGGATATTAGAAAGGCAACAGTTTCATTTTACCTTTTTCACAGCATTCCTGCTATTAAGTTTGCAAATGAAGATATGTTTTAGGTTGGCGGAAGTCCATAACTGACTTGATTTGCAAAACATGACATTCATCTATATGTCCTCCTGAGTGAGGTGTGTTTAATGTGCCTCTGTCATCCTAGGAGATGTGCAAAACATCTAAGGGGAATGTGACTGAGTGATTTGAGGTGTGCAAATAGGAATCTGATTTGGTAAAATGCATGAAAAAAAAGCTACGACCTTGTACTGGAATTATTTTTGAATATCTATTTTTAACCTTTATTTCATCATCCTCTCATATTTCCATTCATAAATTATATGAATTATATAAATTGGCAAATCACCACGCCGCACCCACGGTCTCAGACCAGCAGTCCTGCCCTCCCTGTTGGTAACCTGCTGGCTAACCTGGGAAGTAGGGCAAAATAGATAGGGCAGTCTATCCTGTCCTTCTGCCTGTAGTCGATGAGGGACATAGGCTACGGATAGACAACAAGGCTTTTTTATGCCTATCTGTGTCGATTATTAGACTCGGTTTTTAGAACCCTATATGTCACTTTTTTTCTTTTAGGCTAGAGCCCAAGAATAATGTGGCTTGGACCATGGATAAGAGTGGCCACTCCTATCCGTGGTCCTTGCCATATTTTTCTTGTTCATCATCCTCTCATATTTCCATTCATAAAATCTATGATTATATGTTCTTTGCATTCAGGGCACTTTCTTAGGTTCTATTGTTTGTGTGTTATCATTGTAGGTAGGCATTTCTTATCATGTTGTGCATTGACAAAATTATTGAGGTAGACCTGGAGGGCATTTCTCAATATGGAACGACTAGACACCCTCAATATCAGAGTGGGTGATCGTAGGTAACATACTACTCTGAATGGTCAGCACTTACATAAGATTTGGTAGGGCAGTCCTACCAGTGCAATTATTAGCAACCACTTGTTGCAGGGCTGTAATAGCATTTAATTGCAGGATCTCACTACGACCTGAAGGGGGTCTAGTCGTACCATCTTGAGAAATACCTTCCAGGAATACTACCGCCTCTTCCTGTAAAAAGGGACTTTAAATAACTTACATATATGAGCAGACAAGTAAAAAGGTTAACCTGTTAGAGAACCAACAGACTCACATTTAGTGTTGCCTGCTGGTATATAAGCCTTTGGTAGACAGCTGGTGCCCACAGGATCCCATCTTATAGGAATCCATGTAAGTCTCATTACCCCAATATGCAATGCCATGAGAAAGCTGGTACTACGGGCTATTTCTACTCATTAAAAAGACCCTCCATGGATGAAGCTTCCATAACAATAAAAAGCTTGTTACTAAATACTTTCATGGCTTCCTTTGTGGTGAGACAGGTTATCAGAAAAATCAATTTCCTGATATTGTTTTTATTTCCTTCTGTTATTAATACCAAATCGGACCACTGTTGTACTGACCACACTGAGAAGGGATTTTATCAAGAGCTCTTTAACTTGTGACTTGTTCTTCCCTCTATTCAGCCTCTTTTACAACTATAAAATTACAATAGAAATAGAAATAAAAAGATCACTGTTTGCTCTTCATGGGAGTGAAGGTAAGGTGTTGGTTCTGGCACTTGTGGAGGTCCTGAACTGCTCCATAACCCTACATCAGATTACATTTATCTGTAATGTGAAGCTCAACAGGGAAACATCTATGCATCATGTCTATCCTACTTAAAGGCTATGCAGGGTGAGTTATTAACATGGGGTTTCATTGGTGTGTCCTGACTAAAAAAACAACAATAAATAACATCAACCACAAACACACGTTACTGGTTTGTAGACATAACAGAAATACACCAGGTACATATGACAACTTGGTGGTCCCACTTGGCCAGGTGACTATGGCAGGTGTGATCATCATATCAGCAGAAACTCTACTATCTGTGTCAAACCATTAAACCCTCCCAATAGCCTTCACTAAGGAAATTGATACATTCCACTCAGAAACTAAGAAATGTCCCTTGTTCCACATTGGAAATGTCAAAAGTAAAATTGTGAAAAATTGTGAGGGTCTCTCTGAACGGAGTTTGTGAAAGGAATGGAATGCTGAAACCTAAGAAGTGACCTCACCTGACTTTTGGTGATAAATGCAAATTCAAATTTATGAAAGGTTTTCAGGAAGGGGAATGCATGGATTCTGTTGAATTGTTTCAAATGTTATTTTAGTCAGCTAGCTCTAGGGGAAGGGTAACTTTAAAAAAAACTGTTCAGTAATTATTTTTTTATATTTCATGATAGGCTTAGGCAACTCCAATCAAGTTTCACATTGACCTGCTGATACTGCGGTGGGTACCTAGAGAGTCCCAGCAAATTGTCGTGACTCCTCGTCAACCTGTGTGAAGTGGCTTGCACAACGTCGCTCACCTCAGATGGCGAGGATGGTGATCACTCAGACTTGAGTGATCACTCACTTTGCTAGATGAGACGCACACCACGTCATAACGCACGTTCACCACGGATGGCAAGAATCGTGATCACTCACACTCACATAGAGAAAGACATCCATGTCAGTGATGGTGGTCACCATTTTGAGAGAAGATTAACTAGGAGTGACATAAACTTACACAGTGAGTGAGAGCCATGTGGCAATGTAGGTGAAAAGTCACCATTCTGAGTGAGAGTTGACAGACAGTGGCACATATTGACGGAGTGAGTAAGATCCATGTTGGCGATGGTGAGTGAGAGTGAGAGTTGACTGGGAGTGGCACATACTCACACAGTGAGTTAGATCCATGTTGGCAATGGTGGTGATAAGCCGCCATTCTGAGTGAGAGTTGACAGGCAGTGGCACATACTCACGCAGTGAGTTAGATCCATGTTGGCAATGGTGGTGATAAGCCACCATTCTGAGTGAGAGTTGACAGGCAGTGGCAAATACTCACACAGTGAGTTAGATTGATGTTGGCAATGGTGGTGATAAGTCACCATGCTTTATGAGGGATGACAAGGGGTGGCACATACTCACGCAGTGAGTGAGATCATGTTGGCGACTGTTGTGATAAATCGCCACGCCATGTGAGATTGACACACAGTGGCAAAAGATGACGCAGTGAGTTATCACTCAAAAAGGAGTCACCATTGATGACCAATCATGGCGACAGATAACGACAATTTGCTGGGGTTGAATACAAAAGACTATAAATCTATACAGTTATCAAAACTTTCCTCTGATTATGTGATGGGAAAAAGTCATGTTTGTTTTAAGGTACCTACTGTGTTTAATCCATTCACAACACAGGGCAGGTTGAACCCTTGAAAGTGTATATATAGCATGACCTATCAACTGGGCCTCACTCTTGTGTGTGGCGGAAAACCCTCAATAAGTGTACTTCATAGGTCATACACCAGATGGAGGCAGAGTTGACCACAAAATCATGGATTTTTTTCCGGATTGGCTGAAAAGCTTATCACTCACATAAGCAGTGGCAGTGTTGCCTTCATGTGATGGGGTTGATCATTGTTTGTCATGGGTTGTACATTGAGCATATGATTACCTGAGTGCCATTAGAAGCAGCAGTTATTTCACACGGGAAGTTACCTGCCATCCAACCTAGAAATGCTCACAGACTTCCGCACATCAAGGCCTGATAGGTGTATCTACACCATTTACTAATTTCCTGAGCTGGGTATCACTTGATCAAAAGGAGAAAACAAGCACCAATTCAAGGGTCATCCAATTTACAGCTTAATAGATTGATTACCTACAAAAAGAATACATCTGGGCAAATAACATGTCTTGTGTTTTGATAGTTTTGAGTATAAGTATAAACCTAGAAGGCAATTCTCAAGATGGTATGACTCGACCTCTTCAAATCGTAGTGGAATCTCTTATTCCAGTGCCATAATGCCCTGCATCTAGTGGTCACTAACGAGAGCTTTGGTACTACTGCCCTACCAAACCCTATGCAATTACCACATTAAGTGCTGATTGTACAGAGAAATCATAGTGCATGACTTATGATCACCCACTCTAATTTTCAGAATTTCAAATCGTAGTGGCTATGCCTAGTCGTACCATCTTGAGATATGCCCTCCTGACTAGTCTACCAATGACGGGTAGCAAGATACGCGGTGTATCAGGCTGATTGGCATAATGCATTGAGGTAGCACTAGTAGGTTACTCGCTAGTATAGTGTACATGCATCCCAATGACAGGTGAAACAAATGCAAGCTTGCGGCATTATAATGGTCTATACAGGAGTACTGGTATTACACAGACTATGTATTACCAAATTCTACAAATTCGCACACATAAACCCAATTACACTCGTTATAAGGGATAATTTAATCACAAGGTAATAGTCTATTCGCAGGTTGCAGTACACACCCGTTAAGGGTTGTTTAATAATGGAGAATCCAGTTCATCTTTATTTGTGGCTATTGCACCTGAATGTGATGCTTGAAGAAATGAGTCAGCAAATCTGCATTGGTACATAACATATCAGGAAGCATTAACCCTATAGCAATTCGATTCGCATGAAGAAATCGACCCGGTAAGATTGGTGAGTTACATGAACTGATGAATACAGCCCTGGAGGGGTTACGTCCCCCATAATGGCTACAATGTGTTTGGTAACTAAGTAACTTAGTGAACCAAATTGATCCATATTAGGAGAATCAGCAAATACAACTGCCATCAACAATAAGAGTGCTATAATTAGGAAAGGGGCTGATCAGACTGCACTGCTTCCCTTATCTACTTTGTCAATCTTGCCATCACTTAAGTGCTGGTTCCACAGACCTATATCGGTCGGATTAGCACTAATCCGACCGATTTTTTTCTATACTTTTGATATATTATAAATCGTCAGATTAGGGCTATTCCGACCGATTGTATGGCTGTGGAACCAACGCTTTACATGATAATTACAGTAGATACTCATTATGTTGGACGTCTTAGGTCTGTGAATTGTATGAATGCATTGTGTCTGCCATATTGGCCTATATAGAAACTCCCACTCCATGAATAAGGCCTGCTCTTGAGAAGACAACACTGTTGGTACAGGAATATGAACTTGTAGAACTCACTATGATTTAAGCCTTGAATAAGCGCTGGTCTTGAGAAAGAGCCAGGGCTAGAGCATGGTTGACATCAATGAGCTACCCGGGAACTTTTACAGCCTTATTCAATATGTGATTCCCCTTATGCATGAATGAAGATTGCAAGAGCATTGATGTATCATAGTTATGGGGAGGGAATTTAGGTTCAGGCATGACCTGAACACGAGATGGATGAAGTCGTTCATTTACTAGAGACGCCTATTGGAGAATAAATAATTACAGCAAACCATAAATACTCTACTTTACTGCTCTGAACAGAACACTGCAGTCTTTGGAAATGGTATTTGAATCAAGCTGAGATAGAAACTGCGATGTCATGCAAAAGGGAAATTAAATTGATATAAAACATTTGATGAGGGTGAAATGGATTGTTGTGGACATGAATAGTGTTAGTTTCTGTTTGGAATTCACATCAGAAAACTTTAAGATAGATAAAAACTATACAGAATTAATCAATGCACCACTGAACTTGTTTTTGGCCTACAGTGTCAATTTCCAGTGAAACATAAATAAAGTTATAAAAACCTAGCTTTGTCTTCTAAAGTGTTCAGCAAATGATAAATCAAGCATAGCATCAAATAACCAGGTTTGCCTGTGCACACTGGACACTTACACTTCAGCCATGCAATTTAAGGTGGGTCACTCCTATGGCCAAAAAAAGAAATAAATCCTTACCAACTTGCTCTTCATGCCCATTGGTGAAAACAAAACAGGGGGACCCAGTCTAGCCTCATAGATATTTCATCTTGAAGTATGAGTAACCTTGTCACATGAGTGCCTGTCTAATCATCACATATGGCGTCTATACCACGATTAACCATCAATAAATAATCAATAATCAAAAAATAATCAATAAAATCAAGGTGAAAGAGGCCTACATAACTGCATCAATGTTTGTAAACAGAAAAGGTAGCGCCACCCCGGCAAACTTTGGCAGCTTGTGGGTGGTATTGTCCAAGCCCCATTCTTAGCCTTATTTAACCAGCACTAGCCGTGGCTAAGTGATTAGTGTGCAGCGTTACCTGCTGTTACTAGTTCTATCCCCACCACTGGCCAGCTTTTCCGTATGCCTAGATACCATCTGAGCTGCTGTCACACGTAAGAACAGCACTAAACATATGTCATACCATGTGGAAGAGATTACATCTGTTAGGTCATGCTAATGTTAAAGTCAAATCAGTGCCTCTATCGCATGATAAAAGCACTCAGATTATCCTGTTTCGTCACTGAAAAGATCCAAATCAAACTTTAAACATTTGGTCCCAGGCATATTTTAAAGGTTCTTGGCATTTAAAACGAAAAAAGAGATAATAGTGTTCACTGCTCTCACCTAAGGGTTGAGTGTTCAAGACTTGGTCAGGACCAACATTTGCCAATGTGGTAACTCTTCCAAGACATCATACTGGCTCAGAAATTCCAAATCCAGTGAAGTGCCTCTAAAGTTCAACTTTAGGAGGAAGGATATGACCGGATATGAATAATCTATTACACAAAGGGAAAAATGCACAAAAACTGTATTATTTAGTAATTTGGTGTAGGGGTTCGTTCCCCCTCGGGTGCGCAGAGCCTTCAGAGGACTGTTCACTTAATGGTGTCACTCCCCCTATGTATACCATACTGATCCAGGTGTAGGAGGAAGGTAGGAAACGCCAAGCCAGGGGATGTAGCAAGTTGGAGGGTCCTGGGTTCGACTCCCGGTATCTCCATGACGTTTTCTGCTGACCTCTACTCACTGAAGACTGACTGAAGAAAGCACTATTTGACCCTTCATTGGTTGACAAAATTTCACATGGATCTGTTCCAGCTTTACTTCTGCCTAGAGTAAAACCGTATGGGATATATACACTACTATGGGCAAGATTCTGAACCTGACTCTCCACTAATATAACTGCCAAAAAATCATTTTCATCAAAAGTCATTCCTGGTGGACAAATTCTGACAAATTCTCTAGCTTTAACATCTTCCATTTTCTTAAAGCAAGTCAATAATCTCTGTCATAATGATTATTTCTTTCACTTTCATGACATAAGAAAATCAGCTTTTCTCCATAGGTGCAGCAGCGATTAATTGCTAAAAAGGGTTTACTTGTCTGTGTAGTACACATGTGTAGGCATAAATCTCTGTCCCACCTAAGTACCATTACACCCCCATTACAGCTGATTATTGCTGACAGGAAATTGTCTTCTGGCCTTACAGCCCAAATAGATCACCTCATCCATTCTCGACGCCACCTAAAGACTGCCACCTACAGAGTCGGAATAGAGCAGCCTAATTTGGGCCTTGTATTTGATGTAGAGTGACCTTGAGTCGTCCATGTACCTTGAGTCGGCCATTTTGCTTGGTTTTGGGCACAAAATAAATGTGTTAATGAATATATTAGTGGATTCTAAGCTATTTGCACTGTTGATATATGGCAAGATATGCTATAAGCTATCTTAGCATCTTTTGGAATATAAGTCTAGGACCTTCCAGGAGCTGTAGACGACACTAGAGTATGTGAATTATTCTTGAAGTCAGATATAGGTTTCCGATGATTTTCCAGCAACAAAATGATAGATGAGTGATAATGTGATATTGACAAAGTAACAGAGTTAAACCTAACTAAAATTGGAAAAAAACATTGCATTCATACTCTGTCAAACGTCATTTAACTTGAAATTATTCCTTTTATAGTGTTCAGTACAAAAGTCAACAATCTACTGTATAGAAGTTGACTCGTGGTATGATAAGACTGACCCAAGGTGTCTTTGAGCAATACATGTACCTTGAGTCGGCCACTATACAAGTACCTTGAGTCGGCCACTATTGCTTTTTGGTGCAAAATTAACTTAGTAGTGACTATTTCAATGGGTTCTAAGTTATTTACACTGATAGAATATGTTGAGCTGTAGCACCTGCTATCTTTCCATCTTTGGGTAAGTGAATCTAGCACTATCCATTATTTTTCAACAAAATCAACTATATTCTACCAATTAGGTAGAGAGGTCTTCTGATAGATTGACACCTACTTTGAAATGATGGACAGCTGAAAAATGGGGATAAGTTTGCTATAATTTATGTTTACCCAAGGAATGGTATTAATCAGCATTATAATTAGTAAAATCATTCCATAAACACTCTGACCAAGATCACTCAGCCGGGAATAAATGTTTTCCTTGTTTTGCTTCGAAAGCACACTGTTTACTATGAATTAGTTGAGTCATTTTATGATGTGGCTGACTCAAGGTACCACAGTGGCTGACTCATAGTACTGATGAAAAAAAATTCACATCTATTGAATAATGGGTGCTCAAACAGCTCCATGACTATGGGTATGAAAGTTGTAACATTGCTGGATGGAAAGAGTAAGACATCTGGGTAATATTTATATCCATTTTTAGATGACCCCTGCAAGTTTTCCTACTATTACAAAGATCCTAGAATAACTAGTAGGTGGTGAGATGACCCAGGTGGACGACTCATGGTCACTTTACCCTAACAGAGAAATACATTGTTTTATTGCATCTAAAAGTCTGTGTTGTTTGCCCTACCCTTAACTTCACCAAGTGCGTTTAGTGATGATACTACGTAGGAGGATACATCCCGGGTGAATGTAAAGGCAAAGGCATCATGTACACATTATGATATATGGGTCAGGTCGTCAGAAAGTGTACTAAAGTGTTTCTAATTACTTTATTTAACCATGACAAATTTGTGGAGGCTCCTCTCAGCTCAGAAAACAAAAAAAATACTGACTTAGGACATCCAGTTCCATTTTTATTGCTTATTTTGTGTCATGTAACGTCCGGTACCAAAATGACGAAATATGGAGGTAATTGAAGTTGCTCTCAGAGTAAAGCAATGTCCCATTATGCACAACAAATACATGAAATAACAATGTCAATATGTCTATTATTGACTTCAATTACATAATGGAGCAAAATTTGAGTTATGCATGCAAAGTAGACTGCCTCAAACATGATGATAAAAGTACCGGATGTTACATAACATCCGGAACAAATTTGGATATTTTTCACTTTGACATGCTATAAGTCTGAGATTCTTTGATGGATTACCAAAAACCTACATGTTTCTGATAGCTCTAAGTGTCCTCTATCAAATGAGTCTATTTAAGACAAGATTGGTTCACAACTTCTTTCTCTAGATCCACAAAAGTCCAAAATGACCAAAAAAACACAAAATCTACTGCTTTTTGGCGACCTGACCCATAAAGTATATCCAACTGAATCTTGTTTTTGCATGTTAGAACCAGTAATGATACTAAAACAGTATCTTAACTGCGGGAAATACTTAGTTGCAGGACAGCATTTCCATTAACAAATGTTCTCATTAGTACAATTGTTGAAAAAAGGCTACCTGTCATATCTAAACTGAGGGTGACATCATACAAGACTTTTCCATTGATGACAAAGGACTGCAATTCAATAGCTGGTTTAGTACGGTATTAAGAGAAATGGCCTATATCTTGTAATTCAGCAGGTAGTAGAGCTATTGTGGTCTATAGGTGAGAAGTTTAGTTTAATTTGAAGGGGATCATTTAAAGTGTTTTTTTTTGTGTTGGATCAGGACAGATAAGGCAGCTTAGTCCTCAAATGATGATTCAGTAGCAGGGTAGTGTCCAACAATGGCACCATTAGAGTGCCATGATGAAATTGGTATTGATTTGATGCGATCACCTAGAAGAAGGGGGAGATTCCTGGTTGTTGTGCCCAGGTGGTGTCATAATCTTCAGTGAGGAATGGGTGATGAAGACTCATCTCATCTGTTTGAACATGTTTGAATAAGAGTTTAATTTGGCTACATTTATGGTCTTGTATTATATTCATTTACTATTCTTTTTCCATCATTGTTTATCACTTCAAGTCATACCGAGTAATACTTTTGACAGCTTGCTCTCAGTTAATCTAGATATTTTTTACTAATCACCTTTCGGTGCTGGATTATGCTATACTATGTTTTGGTTAATATATTTAATTGATAGCATTGTAAAATTGCAAAATAGTGTATTGGGTGCCCCCCTTAGCCCCCCCCCCCCAAAAAAAAAAAAAAAAGAGACAGACAGTGGACGTAGGTCCTCCAAGCACATTCTTAGACAGACAGCATTGTTCCGAGATTTTCCCAATGTGAGTGGCGTCACACGAAAGCACTATAAACGTCACAAATTTATTGGGATATATTTGCGTGGATTTGTTATGATGATGTAACATTATATAAATTGAAACTTATATATGTGGAATCATCTATGATATTATAAGAATATTGTATTTTAATACATATTTGCTTGTTAACTTTGAAATGTTTGTGGTAGCCTGTGGTTACTACAGACTGCTTGGAGGTGGAGTTAGGAAAAGGTGTGAAAACTTGTCAGATTTAGCCATAACCCATACAGGCTGTAGTGGTGCAAGCTGGGACTTACTCCAGGGTGTGGGAAGCTAGGTATAATGGAAGGTGCAATAGCAATGTGTGAAATCTCCTAGAGGAGGAGTATATATAGAGTTGACTTCTTAGTGGAGAGACACACCCCTTACCAGAGTCAGGACAGGAGATCAGGACAGCAGACAGCAGCCAAGCACCATGGAGGAGGCATGGTTGAGGTTTGGGTGTAGCTCTGTCCTGGGCCAGGAACAGTTATATAGCTGCAGTAGTCCCAACAAAAGGACCTTAGGCAGGTATGAGGTTGAGTTACACCTTGGAACTGTGGAGGCCAGCCTGGACTATCTCGGGTGGGTGAGGTGCTAGGAAGGCATTTTGCCCAATAAGGTATTGTGATCTTTACTTTGATTCTGCTTTGTATTGTAACCTTGCTCTATGGTGTTGGAACAGATGTTGTACATCCACTGTGCTAATGGTTTTGTAGGTGCAGATTGTTATAATCTGAGTGATATAGCTATGTGCTATGGAGATATTGTTTGACATTTGGAATGTAAATTGAGAGTTGTACATAATTGAAACTATTGAGAATAATTTGTGACATATTGATAAAGATATCTCTCGAGATAGTGAATAACACCAATAAATGTACCCAGCAAATTGTTGTGACTCCTCGTCAACCTGTGTGAAGTGGCTCACACATGTCACTAGATGGAACACGACGTCGCTATAGCACAAGATCACCAGGAATAGCAATGGTGGTGATCACATGGCCTCACCTCAGATGGCGAGAATGGTGATCACTCAGACTCACCAGGGATGGCGACGCGGGTGATCACTCACCTCGCTAGATGAAACGCGCACCTTGTCATAGCACATGTTCACCAGGGATGGCGAGGGTCGTGATCACTCATCCTCACCAGGGATGCAACATGAGTGATCACTCATCCTCACCAGGGATGGCGACATGAGTGATCACTCACTTCGCTAGATGAGACGCACACCACGTCATAATGCACATTCACCACGGATGGCAAGGATTGTGATCAGTCACCTCGCTAGATAAAACGCGTACCTCGTGATAGCACAGGTTCACCACAGATGGTGAGGATCTTGATCACCCACACTCACCAGGGATGGCGACACGAGTGATCACTCACCTCGCTAGATGAAACGCACACCATGCCATAGCGCATGTTCACCACGGTTGGCGAGGATCGTGATGACTCACACTCACCAGGGATGGCAAGGCGGTTGATCACTCACCTCGCTAGATGAAACACGCACCACGTCATAGCGCAGGTTCACCATGGATGGCGAGAGTGGTGATCACTCAGACTCACCAGTGATGGCGACGCTGGTGATCACTCACCTTGTTAGATGAAAAGCTCATGATCATCGACATTGGTAATCATGCAGCCTCACATCTGCCAGATCAAAGTATGTTTTGCCAGAGAAGGTATTGCCATATGTATCTTCCCTCTAACCACAGACAAGGTGTTCATGTTGATATTTCCCTATGTATTTTTCCTGTAACCAGAGAAAAGGTGTTTATGGATAGTTGCTTTCATTTTAGAGATACCTCTATCTAAATTCAATTGATATTCTCTCTATATAATCTTGTTTGATTCAACTCTGAAGTATTACATGGAAATCAGTGTGAAACAAAGCACATTTGATACGTATGGGACTTATACTTCATGCCCACACTTCCTAGATAGGCTACATGTGGAACAGTGGTGCTGTCTCAACACCTTTGGCAATGGTGGTGATAAGTTGCCACTGTGAGTGAGAGTGAGTGACAGATGATGCAATCCTCAGAGAGCATTGACTTGGAGTGACACAAATTCACGCATTGAGTGAGACAAAGGCTGGCAATGGTGGTGATAAGTTGCCATTCTGAGTGAGAGTGAGTGACAGATGATGCAATCCTTAGAGAGCATTGACATGGAGTGACACAAGTTCACGCATTGAGTGAGACCAATGTTGGCAATGGTAGTGATAAGTCGCCATTATGTGTGAGAGTTGATGCCAGTGGCACGGGAGTGGTTCATAATCACACAGTGAGTCAGATCCATGTTGGCGATGCTTGTGATAAGCCGCCATTCTGAGTGAGAGTTGACAGGCAGTGGCACATACTCACGCAGTGAGTTAGATCCATGTTGGCGATGGTGGTGATAAGTCACCATGCTTTGTGAGGGATGACAAGGGGTGGCACATACTCACGCAGTGAGTGAGATCATGTTGGTGACTGTTGTGATAAATTGCCATGCCATGTGAGACTGACACACAGTGGCGAAAGATGACGCAGTGAGTTATCACTCAGAAAGGAGTCACCATTGATGACCAATCATGGCGACAGATAACGACAATTTGCTGGGTATTATGAAACCGCATTCTAGCTCCCTTTTGATATACAGTAATACATTTAGATCCCAAGGATTTTGATAGTTATTAGTAACTGGAATATAGTATAAAGAGTAATACAAATGTTAAGGGGAAAGGACTTGATACCACCCCCTAATCCAAATTTATCCGGACTGGGTAGTTTCAACCTCCCCCTAACAAATTGTCGCCATATTGTCAACATGGGGAGTTCACGCCAAAGCTACGAAGATCCTTCAAATTAAAGGTTGTACGGTTTGTTGAAGAGGGATATAGCAAGATTAAAGCAGCCGGACACTTTGGAGTGAATGAGAAACAGGTCCTTGAGTGGTGCAAGGGGAAGGATACCCTACTAAAGATGAACAATACCTTCAAAAGAGTGGCCAGAACGGAGGTAAGGGATGACAGCAAGGTTGTACTTGACTCTAAGGTGATGGACTGGGTGAAGGCCACCTGCAAGCAAGGTCATTCAGTGACAGATAAACTTAAATGATACCAGATTGTTCAAACATGTATTTACATGAACGGGACTATAGCTAACTACAGGATATTACTCAATCGGCATGCAGCCAATCAGAGGCCTCCATTTGGTTACGTGACCTGTGACGTCACTGGACCCCCATGGTGCATGCCCATATATGGTCATGTGACCTTGACTTGACCTCATTTGCATAATAGGCCACGCCCCTTGACCTAATTAGGGGATAAGTGACCACCTCTCAGCCAAGTTAACCTGAGTTAATGGTAATAAATAAATGATATCAGATTGTTCAAACATGTATTTACCTTTATTTCCTGCTTTATCATATAGAATAGTACTAAAGAGGGAGTTAGACTTTTTAAAAGCCATGGTCATAAGCCGGGGAGGAACTTTGGCAAAAAGTTATGAGCCGCTTTTGGTCAAAAATATACAGAAAAAAACAGCTCAGGACCAGGGTTTTACATTACATTCAGAAGTGATTCTTCTCCTTCTACAGCTCATCCTTTCTTCAAAAGGAAAGTGAAGTAACAGGAAAGTTAATAATGACAAGATGACATCCCCCTCTCAAGTAGGATCATGATCCTGCTGCACGACGAAATTCCTTGTGTTTGTCAAAATGGAGTATGGTTGCTACAGGTGGTGTCTTGTGGGCACATAGGGTGGTAGTTCGTATAGAGAAGACATCTAAGGTATCAAAGGGTGAGAAAAATGGTGTGCCCATATATCCTCATCTTTCTTAAAGGGATTTTGAGTGATGGACATGAATAAGGTAAGCAGCTTAAAGCCCACAGGCTCCCATCCTGTAGTAATACATAAGTCTATTATCATCGTTCCTGACGAGGCAGCTGGTACTTAAGGGTATTTCCGCTCTTGAAAAATCCCCTCCTGGCACAGTTAATTATGAATGAAACCTGTTGATGATAAGAAGCTTGTCACTGTCACCATGGTCTACCTTAAGGCTTCCGTTCATATTTTTTGTGGTTGGAAAACGAATCAGAAAGATGTTTTGTTTTTTTTTACAATCTTAAATGCTGATCATACAGAGCAGTTGTAGTGCATTACCTATAACTAGCCACTCTAAATTCGAGGGTCCCATCATACAATCTTATAAATGCTTTGATGTATAGAATAACCAATCAGCTATCAAGTACTCATCAAACCTTATACAGCTGATTATTGCTGACACCAAATTGACTCTGGGTCCAACTGCCTGGTTAGATTACCTGCAGAGCCTCGGCACCCTAGTTTCTGTCACATCGTGTTACTGCATGTCAAGATATTATTCATATGCCATTGCAATCTTGTCTAAGAGCATGAGCAGTGATTTTGGCATGTAAAGTCACATTGTTGGAAAAATCAGAAACTCAGAGGTCGGAACAGATGGCACCCTCTTGAAATTGCCTTTTAAAAATTAAATAAAAAGATACTGCACTAATCTAAAGTAATTCCAAACTGAATCAGGTAAACCAGGAAACCATTCCACATGCATATTATTCAAAGCTCATTAGAACTGTTCTTTACTGACTTCAACACTGCAGTCCATTGTGATTCCAGGAGGCCATTTCTCAATGTACTACGACTACACACAGCCACTACGATTTAAAAATGCAATGAATAAGCCAGGCTATCGTAGGAACTGCCCTACGACTGCTCACTACGATCAGCAGTTATGCAGTAATTACATAAGGTTGAGTAGGGCAGTCATACTGGTGCAGATATTAGGGACTAATAGTGCATGGTACTGTTAAGGCCAAATTGTTAGCTTCTCACTACGATTTAAAGGACAGCAGTCGTAGTGTGTTGAGAAATGGCTCCAGGACCCACTGTAACCCATTGTCCCATTAGGACACAATGTAACAACAAGTTGGATAACTAAAGTATCTAAAATATCGGCCTTGGGCTCGCTGTATTAATCTTCTCAAGGACGTCTGTTATGACACTATGCTCAAATGGCAATTTGACCAATTCATTTGACTAATTAAAGGGATAATCTTAAGAGAATTTAGCAATGGATTACCTCATCTGTGTGAATATTCATTGTGAAAACGTTCAGCCAACATGTATAGACACTCTGTATTGTATGCCTACTAAATTTGATGTCATACAGCATACAGGGGTACATGTGACCATATGATAACAAAGATCTCTCTGATTGGCTTCAAAGTTTCCCACTCTTTTACCACTGGGCAGTGACGCTAGTGCCCTCCTGTTACATTGGGTGAGTGTATTAGAGCTAGGCTGGAGGCTATATATAAAGGACATGATTGGCTGAGCGGCATCAGAAGCAGATGTCATTAAAAACCTGCCCTCCAATCCACCAACCCTCACCACTCAACAGAGTAACAAGGTTCATGCACTTATCCAGATCTAGCCAATACATTGTCAAAAGATGGGAAAGAGCCCATTCAGGAAATTCCAATTTGTTTCTTAAAGGATCTTACAACAAAGCATACAAAAACATGAAAGTGAATGAATCAGATTATGAAACCTCAGTTTTTGATTCTTATTTCGTTTATTGGTGGGTAAGTTACCCCTTTTCATTACTAGTAAATGACTTATGGTACGCAAAGTTAAGGAACAAAGGAGAAGACACTCTCAGACTAAACTATGAATGCCTATCACTCATAAACATGGACAAATGTGCTAACAAATATCTTTGTAGTCACGATCAAGTTATTAAACCAATGAAGCTTTTCTGTTCTGGTAGTTTTACCAAAATAAAGACATAGTTTGTTTAGCTATATTTATTGTGAATTATGATGGTGTTTATATACCATTGTTTTCTTGATGAACCCTTCACATCAATAAAAAAATCTGTACTGGAGTTAACCGGGTTGTGGGGCCCAAAGTCAATTGCCTGTCAGCAGCAGTCAGCTTTAATGAGCGTTTGATGGTACTTGGGTGGGACAGAGATTTATTCCTACACATGTGCACTATGCAGACAAGACAACCCTATCAGCTAATGATTGCTGCACCTGTGGGGGAAGAGCTAGTTTTCTTATGTCATGAAAGTAAAGGAAATGATCTTCTATGTCTTGTACAGAAAATGGAAGATTTAAAGCTAGGGAATTTGCCTACCAGAAATTACTGTTTTAGAAAATGATTTTTGGCAGTGTGTGGACAATTTTTCTTTGTCACACTGATACACACAAAAAAAAATGTTAGTTTTAACACTGAGAGAACCTACCTCTCACAATGAAACTAACTTAGGCACTGTTGGAAAATGGATATTACTGAGGAGCCTGTGAGTGGTTTGGAATCCTACCAAGAAGAGAGTATATATCCCATGAACCATTATTTGAGGGAGAAATGAAGCTAGAAAGAATCTATGTGAAGTCTTGTCAACTATTTGAATGTTAATAGTGCTATTTTCTACTTCACCTACTTCATCAAATATTCATCTCCCTTCCATATGGCCATGGAGTGACACTATTCCCTCTTTCCTTAACACGACACTATTTTCTTTTTATTCTAATACCTTTTGGTTATTATTGTACGCATGTCAAAGCACTGGACGATACATAATAACAGAGTTGTGCTAAGGATATATTTTTTCTTTTGTAATAATGGTTTGGTAAGCACATAGAATCATGAAAACGAGGTGGCAAAGCTGGAACAAAAAAGTAGCCTTTGTATGCCTTGTTACATTATCCCCTTTTTACACCAGATAATTACACTTGGTCAGATCCTTACTTTGTAAGTTCAACTTTAGAGGCCCTTTACTGACATTGAATTTGGAATTTCAGAGGCATTATGATGTCTTTGAAGAGTTACCCTTGCGATGCCTTTACTTGTGGCTGACCATCTTAACCCTACACCCGTATCAGGGGTGCTAAACAGTAAGGCACGAATGGATATAATTGTCGCTGCTCAGCATGCCAGTGCTACTTTTGTGCATTATTTTGATTCATTATATCTTAAACGCATTACTTAATCCCTTAAAGGGCCTATTCCACGTCAGGCAAAGTTTCAGTCAGGCACCAAAAGTCAATAAAAAAGTCAAATAACTGTCCTCTATCTTTGACTTTTGACTGAAAAAGTTAACTTTTTCCATGGAAAGTTAACTTTTTCAGTCAAAAGTTGGCTTTTTCAGTCAGCCTGATCAGCTTACTTTTGACTGAAGGACAAACCCAATTCCACTACAGCCAAGTCAGCAGAATCTGGCTGAAAAAGTTGACTTTGGGTGCCTGACTGATAGTGGAATCAGGTATTTCTAACTTTTTCAGGCAACTTTCTTACTTTTCTTTTAAATATCTGCCTGACAAGAAATATCAAAGATTTTTGATATTTTGAAAACTTTTTCAGTCAAGGACTATGGGGAAATACCACCAGGACTTAGAAAATCTCTGCACTTCAAAACATTTTGATTTTTGGGCATGTAGTTGGATAGTCCCATTTGAGATCTTTGAAACTGAAAGAATTACCAAAAATGTGTAGTTGGACAGTTCAGTTTTAGGTCTGATAAATTTTCGAGAATTGTACAGTTGGACAGTCCTGTTTCAGAAAAAAATATTGGAAATAGCTGTCACCACTGATTACTGCTTGGAAAGAGTTCATCTGTTGTGAACAAATCTCCTGGTTGTCATGTAACATTTCGCATCTAGACTCTATAACAATATCAATCATTGTACAAATCTGTGCCACTGGAAGCAAGACTCTATCAAGTCTACAGTGTTAAAGATGTCTTTTTCAAATATCAGTGGAGAGCTACAGTACCTCCCATCCTTGCCCCCACCCTGACATCACATATTGGCAATGATGTCAGAACATTTCCCATGGTGGTGCCAACCATTGCCGATGTTGGGCCAACATATCTTTGCTAGCTAGGTTTCTAGGGAAATGTATCTGGTTACATCTTTAAATTTGCCAATTCCTAAGTGCCCTTGTTTGGTAATTATTTGAGCTGATGAATGCACAGATTAGTGCATAATCATGACTTTAATGGTGATAAGCTAGATAACAAAATCCAAAACCTGAAGACTAGTCCTCTTCTCAAAAATATAGCCTATAAGTATGAATGAAAGAGTAGGTCATAATAAGATGTTACTGACTTCTGTAAGGCGGAGACACTTTAATTTTTAGGCAAGGACACCTACTCTTGAAAAGTGAAGGCAAAGATCAAGACATGTGACTGAGAAAGTTGACTTTGACAGAAAAAGTCAGGATTTTTGACTGAAAAAGTTTACTTTTGCCTGAAAAAGTTAACTTTCCCTGGTGGAATCAGGTTTGACTTTTTCAGGCAAAAGTTAGGTGCCTGATGGGCTTGCCTGACTGAAACTTTGCCTGACATGGAATCACCCCTTAAGCTTATCAAATAGTTAAATATAGCAGGGGTTAAGTAGATTATGGCGTTCAACCGAAAGTGTTACTGTGAAGTGTACACAGGCAAATCTGATTATTTGGTGCTTTGCTTGATTTACCATTTGCTGAACACTTTAGGGATAGAAGACAAATATAGGTTTTTATAACTTTATTTATGTTTCACAGGTTCATAGATGCATTGACGAATTCTGTGTACTTTTTATCCATATTAGCAAAGCTTTCTGATCTGAATCCTAACCAAATACCTGACTCTATTCATATCCACACCAATCCATTTTACTCTCATCAAATATGTTATGTCAATCTAATTCTCCTTTTGTATGTCATCCAGTTTTTATCTGAATCAATTTAAATGAAATTCAATCTCCAAAAAAGTGCTTTGTTTACTTTCAGAGTTTTCTGAATAGTGACCAGCCAGTAATACAACTCTATTGTGTTATCACAATTATTTTTTTCGTGTTTTGCTAAAATTGCTTTTAGTTGTTTCTGATATTCTTGTCCAGTTATTAACCATTCTTCTTTTGAATGGCATTCTGTTTTTATCTAAATTGAATCAAAAATTATTTTCTCCAACAAGTGTTCTATTCAGTGGAGCTTAGATAGTGACCAGCTAACGATACAACTGATTTGAAAACAAGTGTGTTTTTTTTACTGCAACTGCTGCAAGTCACCTAAGGAATGTGGAATAATGAGAGTGGATTTGTATAGTTTGAGTACTATCTATCCTGCATTCTACCCATACTCCTGTATAGACATTAACCATTCAAAGGCTGCATGTTGCTTTCATCTATTTCATTTGTCACAGGTGCATTGTCGCTGTCCTAGTGAGTAAACTACGTGTTACCTTCATACATCATTCAAACCTTGAGGATGGGCTTGATAAACCTTGCTAGCCTTTATGAGTTATCCAATATACCTAAAGTTATTAAAACACAAAAATGTTATTTGCTCTGATGTCCTATTTTGATACTTCTCTTTTTGTGGTTAATCAACTCGTAAATTGAATGGGTGCTTGTCTTCTGCTGTTGATCAAGTGATAGCCAGTGCAGGAAATTGGTGAATGGTGAAGGGGCACTTATCAGGCTTTGATGTGTGGAAGTCAGTCTGAGTGTTTCTGGGACATATTGGGTTTTGAGGGAAGGTAACTTCCTGTTTGTAATAACCTCTTATTCTAATGGCACTCACCTAATCATATGCTCAATGCACAACCTATGCCAAACAATGACAGGATCAGCCCCATTAGATTAAGGCAATACTGTCACTGGCTATGTGAGAGGCAAAACATTTAGCCAATCAGTGTCAACCATGATAATGTGATCAACTGTGTCACCATCTATTGTATGACCCGTGAACTACACACGCTGAGTGATTTCTCCCACACATAAGAGTGAGGCTTCATTGACAGGTCAAAGTATGCATATACATGTGGCACCCTGTGTCATGAATCAGCTGTATGTAGTTGATGCCTTATAACGAACATGACTTCTTTCTATCGCATACTCAGAGGAAGGTTTCAATAACATTTGTATTCCACCCTTTGAGGAAACCCTGTGCAGTATCCGCAGGATGATAGACATTGTCATAGGAGCTGCCTCAGGCTATTATAAATAATAAAGTTTTGATTTTAAGATCGTGCATCATCTTCTTATCCACAGAAAATCAAATTAACTACTCCAAACTGAAGGTTTCTCTTTAAGAGTTCCCCTTCCCCTATTACCACCTGAATGAAATGATATTTGCAACAATTCAACAGGATCCCTGCATTCCCCTTTGTAAAAAAGAAGCCAATAATAAATATTAACTTGCATATATAACCAAAGGTCAGGTCATGTATTAGGTTAAAGCTGTCCAGTACCTTTGCAAACTCTGTTCAGAAAGGCCCTCGCAATTTACTATTGACATTTCCAATGTGAAATGAGGGACATTCATCGGTATGTCATTGGGATGTATCAGTTCCTTAATGAACATCGTTTGATGTGAATAGTAGAGCTGTTCTGCAAATCCTGTCAATCGGAAACTACTACCATCACTGAAAACATGGAAGATCCGAAACAAGTCAGCGGTGACCACTTTAGGTCCTCAAGTTGACGATACCTAAAACTACAGCTTTAGGTAGTCAAAATGATGACTTTAGGTCATCATCCTGATCACCTGAGTCATCAGAATGGCAATACTGACAGTACAGAGTCGTCATATTGATGACTCAGGTCGTCAGGATGACGACCTAAAGTCATCATTTTGACTACCTAAAGTTGTAGTTTTAGGTATCGTCAACTTGAGGACCTAAAGTGGTCACCACTGACTAGTTTCAGAACTTCTAGGTTTTCAGTGCAACCTACAACATATCTTCATTTGCAAACCTAATGCAGGTTTACTATGAAGAAAGACCTTTCCTGTCTCCTAAACATTACTGGTGGTGATGTCCAGATAAGGGCTAATGAGACCTTCACATGCAATGAAAGCTTATATCCCTCTGCGAAACAAAATATGGTCCCTAGACAAATCAGCTTAATCAATCTTGTCCTAGGAGGTGGGTTGGGCTCAGAATGGATGAGGTAATCTGACTGGGGCTGTAGGACCCACAGTCAATTTGGTGTCAGCAATATCTATCTGTAATCAGGGTTTGGTGGTACTTCAGAGTCCAATCAACCCCTTTCCTCTATCTAGACAATCAATGATTATGTTTCCCCACAGAAAGCATTGAATAGCTTTTAAAAAGAAAATCATAATCTTAAAATTCCTTGATTTGTTCAGCAAGACAATGCACATAATTGCTATGTTGATCCAGGTATCAATGACAATTTACAGGAAAATGTTGTTATATGTTACATTAAGATTTTTGGGGAGTGTCGACACATAAGTATCAAACTGAACATTGTTAAATTGTTACCTCCCCCATTAAAATAAGCGTGAGTGCTTGCCAGGAACAGATAAACCAGATAAAAAGAGACAAGATAAAAAATATGTACTTTTTTTTCAAAATTAATTTCTTCGATTTTCTTTCATTAAATTCAATTTCATTTCTATTTTGATGCCTGTAGATATGATAAAATTCCCTCCCTGGCAACAAAACCGCCATTGTTTTCATAAAAAAAAAAACAGGGGTGCTAAATAACATAATTGCTATAGACAATTTGTTAAGTCCGAGATTTTTCTAAAGGAGATGCTCTTACTATAACCCATCCTCAGTAAAATATCAGAATACCTTCAAACAACTAATAGATGTGTGAGTTTAAACTTTGCAATCGGCAATCCTCAGATGTCCATGGGCATAGCTAGGCCACAGATCAAAGGTCATGGCCGTAGGGACGCCACAGATGTGGCCACAGATGTGGCCACAAATCATTAGATGGCACCACAGATTATGCCGCACTAAACAATACACCTATTTGAAGGGTTATGGCTACCCCCCCCCCAGGTCTAGTTTAAAAAAAAATAATCTACTAGAATTATTTAAAATGACCAAAAGAAATGATTGTCGTGTGCCAACTTTTTCCGCTGAATGTTTCATTTGTAGATTCCCAGTTCTAAAAAGCATATTCAGAAGCTGTAAAAAAAAAGAGAGGGATCAGCAAAAAGGCATTGTGAAGGAAACTGAGTTTGTGATTGGCTTCCTGACCAAAATACCTCGATGGAAGCCATAAGGTAGATGGCATTGACAAGCTTCTTATCATGAAAAGGCTTCACTCATGTTTAACTTGCTATAAGGGAGCGGTCATTTTTTAACAACAGGGGGGGATTGGTGAAATTTGGTGTGTGTGTGCAGCGAAAAGGTTTCTGTCCCCCCTTCGGAGGGTTCTGAAATCTTTTTCTCCCACCCCCTAAACCAGCAGTCCCCCCCCTTTTGTTAAAAAATGACCACTCCCTTAGAGGATTTTAAAAGAGCAGAAATACCCTGTAGTACTAGCTGCCTAAATAGATTCCATGATATCAATTAGACCTACAAGGCTTACTATAGGATGCTAGCCTGCAGGCCTAAGTTGTCTACCTAAGGTTTATATATGTCAGTTACTCATAATCCATTTAATGTAAGATGAGGATTTGTGGGTACACCAATATTCTGAACCCTTCCTATTATGTCTGATGTCTCCTCAACCTTTCCATCCCCCTACACTGCAAAAATGGTGTTTAGATTTTAAACATGTTTAGGTCTAAACACATTTAAAACCTAAACATATAGGTCAGTTAGGTGTCTCATCGACTACACATTTAGGAAATGAAAAGTTTTATTCTAACTACATAAACATTTTTGCTAAACATGTTTAGACGTTTAGAGTTTAAGCAGTTGAATAATAGGTGTTAAGATTTAAACATCATTATGTTTAGAATCCATGCCACGTAGCAGTACTACCTTTGAATGGACTATCTTTACAAAATTATAATCAATTTTTTGTGACAAATGTACCCAAACCCCATGTTTATTATAGTTTCTATTCATTGAATGTCATGAGAATAGAAAGGGCAATAGAAAGTTGACTAGATTCACCTTTTACCACCATCATTAGCATGAAATGATCAATAATCTCAATGACTGACACCTATTTCATGTTATTCTGGAATAGACAAAGCAATTTTCCTTCCTGCCAAGCTGTTGTACTTTCTCAAGTCTCTCATTCTGATGCAGTGTGTACATACATGCACACGTAAATAGGTGTGGCTGACATCTTTGGAGACTTTGAAAGGTAAATACCCTCCCAGTAAATGAGAAAACAAACAGAAGACATCTTTTTTTTAATGTATACATGTATGCACACCCTAACTGTCCATCAAAGCATTTAGACATCTAAACGCAAAAATTCATAAACATCTAAACACAAAAATTTATAGATATCTAAACACAAAGTTTAAACCTAAACACCTAGATTTCTAAACACTTGAGCTAAGCACATTGTTTGGCTAAACATGTGTAGGAAATGAGCTGATGTAGGTATGTAACCCTTTGGGTCTAGAGAAGTGATGTTTCTGTGTACCATGCTACATAAAAAACATTATTGATACCATTTTTCCTATAATCAGAATTTCGCAATGACTAATAGGCAGAATCTTTAACTTTGTTTTTATTCTTAATTCCTGGCCACTGATATAACAAAGAGAGGACAATTTCAACAGATCTTTTGTGACTCTAAAACTTCTGAGATAGAGATATCTCATGGGGTCCCTCATCAGGATACAAATGCTCTTTATGTTCACAACAATCCATTTTGTTCTTACCAAATACTTTATCAATCAAAATTTTTCGTGTTCAAGCCATCCCAGTATTTATCAAAAATTGAATCGCGTTTTATTTCTGATTCCAAAAGCTGTGTTTTCTGTGTATAGCAGTCAATGCACCTAATGAAAGCATAATCAGCTTTCATTCCAAAAGGGTCAATCCTGTTTTTAAATTTCTAAAATGTTTGATGTTCCTAAACATGCACATTTAGTTTTAGTTGAAGCTTTATGAATGCAGGACTGGCTTGTTACATAAAGAACATTAGATTTAGGCTTTAAGGAGTGAATCTAAGCAATCGTCAATATTTGGGATAAATACAATAGGGATATAGGAATATGACAGTCTTCTGTGTGGGATACCATCACAGAATCTGCTTATTCTGATGTATACAGCCTTATGCCCCGAGGCTTGTGCAGTTGGATCATTTGCATTTATAAGGTAATAAGCTATTAATGTATTGATAACCTAGGACGAGGTGAAGTTTGCTGGAAATATTTGCCCGATCTCTGAGTATTGTTATGGAAGATCAATGGATTCTTATTTTTTTTCAAACAAAATGGAGAAATTAGGCATGACATGTTCATCTAGGATATCTAAGGATGTTTCCCTGTTAATAGCTCCACCTGGCACCATTGGATTCTATACTAACGAGGTGTGCAAACATCAGGTATGTCAAACTCATTTTTCAAATACATGGGTTTATAGTACCTTTCAGCTTGGTATAGTGGACAGCGAGTTCACCTCCTACCACAGCGGCTCAGGATTGATTCCCCATAGCGCCCTGAATGGTTTTAACTGGAAATGTATGGAGAGGTTGACGTTGTATACTTCTCTCATTTATTAACATGTCCAGGTTCTAACCAACATGGTCTTAGAAAAAAATATGAACTGTGAGAGTTCAGTTAAACCCCGATAACGGAACGGGGTTATGACCAAAAAAGCACTGTGTTGGGGCTGAATCGTGAGATAACACCAGATAAGAACGCACCATTTTGAAATTACACACTGAAGTCTTTAAACAGGGTACATTGAGTAAAAGGCAGTATTTATCAGCATGATACATCAGCATGTCAAGCCATGATGAGTTGATACAGGATGGTTGTTTTCTTACCATGTTTCTTTAAAAAGGCCTTACTAAACCAAATTTCAATAGGATGCATATCCATCAAGGCCGCTGCACTCCTGAAGTATGAGAGAGCTATGAAAAGGCTGGTGAATACATCTCCGTCACACCCAATCAATTTCTCCTTTTTCATGTCATACAAGTTTTCATCAATATCGAATTAAATGTTTTCTTCAACAAGAGGTGTGTTCCGGTCACAACAGTCTGGGCGGGAAGCAACAAACGATAAACCATTTAAATTCCAATTGGGCTTTCTAATGTTGCTGCCAAAGTCTTCAATCAACTTCAGTAGTAATTTAATATGGAGACAAATTTAAACACAGATGGCTCTCTGGTTTACTGATGAGTTCTCTTTGTCAAAGTACTCATGATGACACTCCTTTAACCCTACGACATTCACACATCATACTGCAGACCCAACTATATATATATATATATATATATATATATATATATATATATATATATATATATATATATATATATATATATATATTATAGAATTTATGTGGCTATTTCACATTCTTTAACTGAATCCACTTATTCAGGTACACACAGATAGACCAAGTCTTGCACAATGAACCAATGGTCCAATTACCATTATGTAAGAGATTTGCTAGGGCTGTACTCATACAATTCAAAGATGCACAATGCATTAATGCACTGCATGACCCTGCATAGACCCAATTACAAAATAATAATCATCCAGTAAGTGCTCGTTACAATTTTAATTTACCACTTATAGTATAGAACACCAGTTGCATTAAATCATTCTGCTAATGTCAGGCAGCATTTGGTTCCTTTGGCAATGACTTAATGGACTAATAATATAAGGAGCCACAATAATTATCTTGTAAGTGCTCGAAAGGTGGACAAAGTAGATGAGGGGCCCAGTCCAATCTGATTTACCACTCATCTTATTATAGAACAGCATGCATTGACGAGTTGCAGTAAGTCATTCTGCTAATGGCAGCCAGTGTTTGGTTCCTTAACCGTCTAAAACCCTAACTATTGTAGTGGTCTATCTTTTTAGTTAGATTAAATTATAACGAAAAGAGAAGATGTTATTGGTACATGCCCCTGGTGGCATTCAGTTACCCATAGGTAATGACAAAGCATGGTGAGCAGTGGTAGGACTAGGAACTGCCCTTATATAGGGGAAAAGCCTGCAAAACTCAGACCTGTCATGTGACGTGTGATGGGCGAGTGTGAGGCCCCCTGGTGTAATGGATACGAACCCTCCAACACACCCTGAGACCTGGGTCTGAGTCCCACGGGTGCATGAACATAATGAGTGTAATATATATACCCCTGCATTAAATCATTCTGCTAATGTCAGGCAGCATTTGGTTCCCCCTTAGACAATAACTTGGGAGTAATTAAACCGCAATGTATTAATAACCTAATAACTAATTGTCTCACAATACTATACGCAGTCTCTTTATCAGATAAAGCTTCTGCCCTCAGGGCTGCAGCTTCCTGATTCTCCTTGGCAACATCAGCCTTTCTTTGAGCGGAGATCCATTTCATCTCAGACTCCTGGATAGCATTGATGCACTGTAGAGTGCTCGATACATATCCATGTGAAGGTTCTCCACAAGGTGTTGTAGCGTTTTGAATGTCTGCTCTGAATGGAACAGGACACTTTATCCTCCTTCTTGAAGAAGGTCTGGGCAATCGTAATGATCTTGGGCTGATGTACCACAGCATCAGGTGGAGGTGCTTGATTCGGTGGCATCTATCCCAGTTGCCCTGATCCACTAGCTGTGACAGACACCTGTGATGGACATAGAAGGTCCCCGGTTTGGTTGTCCCTGGGCAAGTCAGTTCTCTTCAGTCAGTTCTCTTTTGACCTGTTAGTAGTATAGTATGTATCGGAACAGGACTATAGCTAATCTAAGGATATTACTCACTGGGGATGCAGCCAATCAGAGGCCTCTCTTTTGGCGGGAAATTCAAATGTGAGGTCACGTGACCTAGACCCCCCTAGTGTGGTGCCAAAATGGACCAATCAGAACCCTCCCCTTTGGCGGGAAATTCAAAATGGTCATGTGACCCAAACCCCTGTGGTGTGCTGCCAAAATGGCGCCCTCTGATTGGCTGGCTGTTTAGGTCACGTGACCTCTATTATGCAAATAAGGTCACATGACCCTAATCAGAAGCTGTCATTTTGGTGGGAAATTTGAAAAATTTGGTGACGTGACTCTATTTATTAAAATTTTTTGCAAAAATGGAGACCTTTGTGTGGTTGGCTGTCCACACGTCATACCGTTGTACGATGGTGTAAGAGAAATCCATAATGGATAATAATGTGTGACCAGCAGTGCTGAAAATGATGGGATATGTAAAGTAATTTAATAGAGAGGCGAAGAAAAAGGCAGTAAGGCAAGACAAAGTGATTAATGTTTATTGACAAACAAAATGAGTTGATGGCGTGTTCTACAGGGATTAAGGTATAAATTGTGATGTTCAGGTCCATAATGAGATTTGAAACGAAAGGCTTGGTGGCTCCAGTTGAGAGATGAAGGAGATAAACTTCCGAAATCCCATCTGAAAATGAAAGAGATAATTAGTTTAGGACCAGTAGTACTGGAGGGTTTAATGATGAATAATGGGAAGAAGAACATTAGATTGGGACATAACTACTTCACAAAGTTGAGTAATAAATAGGGAAATAAATGAGATGGTGATGTCATGAGACAAATACATGTCTCTGCGCAGGCGCGCCGGGATAACAATAATACTCGAATAACATATTTGTAGAATTCAGAGTGGGAGACGGGGAGTTCGTTCAGAGGGAGCATGGAGACAGCATTGAAAGTTGGGCACTCATATCTAAGCTAACTGTTAACAGCTAGATACCATTAGATCACAACAGGGAGTAGCCTACACATATTAAGGAAAGGAACATTATAGTAGTGGAGATTCAACATGCACTTGTTAGTGGTAACATCCTCACCTTTCACAAGCTGAGTAGATCTGGAGGTTACTGAGACATAAGCAGTTGGGACTTAGAACAACACTGCCTGGGAATGATAGTGTTTCAACTTATGAACTTAATACAAAATGGAGATAGAAATTAATAGCAGTAATTAACATCGACAGACTCCAGGCCTGGGAAGGGCCTCTCCCTCTCCATGCAGGGATCCTCCCTTTTAGGATCCACATTAAAGTTGGATTATCATAATAACAATTAAGACTCTCCATGTAAGTACACTGCATTGCTTAATTAGGAGTTGAATTGGGCCAAACTTGCCTGCTGCCTTGCCTACTGTATGATAATATGCGATCTTAGTAAGTGGGAGTTATCGCTGATGAGACTTGAAATGAAGAGGAGATAAAGGTTATTGTGTTACTACTGTATGAACTAGAGGATATGATGGAGTGTTGATCATCGAAGAGTGCCAGAGTATTTGATGAACTATTGTACTCTTGTTGTGCTTGACATGTTAGTAGCCAAGGAGAAGAATCAATAAAAGTCTTCAGTCAGGAGGTATCTCTCACTGGTTTTATTTGAGTAGGATCACTGCACAGCTTGATTTATTTGAGTAGGATCACTGCACAGCTTGATATGTGTACTGGGCTGAGGTAGTGGCACACTCTACCATTTATAAGGAGCTAGCTCATACCCCAAAATGCACTTTACTACATCTATATGCAGCGATTAGAAAGCAAGGTCTAAATAACATCAAATTAATAGAGTAAACGCACAGTACACCGTCAGCTGTATGCAAGCAAGTAGTTATGTGACCTTATTAGCACAAACAGGTGTGGTTTATTATGTAGATGAGGGTGTGACGATAGTGAGATATTTTTTATATAAATAAAAAAAGGCAAGCTGAAAGATTGCCAAGAAAAAACAAAACAAAAAAAAACTAGGAAATATTTGGGGGGCCCTTGGGGTGGGGAGGCCTTTGGGGGGGACCATTGGGTTGGGGGGCCTTAGGGTGGGGGGGCCTCTTTTTTTTTGGAAACCCGCCCCTTGGGTAGGAGCTGGTTTACTAAAAATAAGATTTACATAAGGTAGTTGAATATTAAATAGAAATGCAATAGAACCCACATATGGAGTAGTACACATTCCACTTTTAATTTGTCATAATTTTATTTCATTTTTTTCATCTTCGAGTAATTATATTTACACTCTCTACATATCATAGTTGAATATTGCATAGGAATACGATAGAACCCACACATGGAACAGTACACATTTTAATTATATTTACAAGTCGGTGAATACAAGCTTACATACAAACTATATTGGTGTCTTATCTTTACATGAATCCTGATACATTGTGGGAGGTCTTTGTCCGGTTCATATATATTGTTCCTGGTGAATCTACGGTGGTGTCTGGTATATATATGCTGTTTCTCATTTATCTACTGTGTCCTCAGACATTACAACATCAGAAGACACAGAAGTTGTTTGTCCAAAAGGAAAAACTCCTCCACCCTTCATTCTGAAAAGCTGCAACTCGTTGTCCAGAGAGTTCAATTTCTTCAACATTTTCATCAGCAAAGTTTCGCTCTGTGGACTTAGGTTCTCACCTTCTGAGGCCAATGGGCAGGAAGGAGAATCTCTGAAATGCTCCACAGTGACGTCATCACTTTCTAATCATGTGTGTATAGTGACTCCACATTGGTAGCATTGAACAACGTCCTTACCTCCGATGTAAAAGAATCCAACACCTTCCACAGTCCCCAGATTGGAGTTCTTCATCAACAGTTTGAAGCTGGAGATCTGGCTTAGGATCTCCAAAAGAACGCTACAGCGCTGTAAAGTGCACCTCAACGACCACCAGAAAAGTAAACTTCACCACTGACATACTCCTCAAGCTAATAGCGACCGTCACTGACTTCCAAGAGGAGGTACTGATACGCGACTGAGTGGTTTCCCAAAGACTACCCATTTACAACACATGGTTTGTTGTCCTGGATCCGGAAAGTGCACTGTATGTTGCTGTCAGCTACTACAAAGGTAAGAATGTCATCCACGTTCCAGGTACGAAGGACCCCAGAAAACACTGACACAGGACAGTGTGACATTTTGACCAAGGCACCGAAAGAACTGGGTGACAAAAAAGAGATTTACCCACGTTATAGAACTTGTTCGATATACAAATAGTGGTTTAGACCACCTGTAAAGTGAGAGGTCAGAACCTGAAAAACCGAGTTACCCTGATCAGTCCACCTTCCAAAACATCGGCCACCCGAGGTTAAGTCAACCTACACCTGTCCGCGACACATGGTTTGTATGTGTCCCTTGTTACGGATTTCAATTAATACGCTGGCATCTACGAATGTCCCGAGTGTAAGTCGGCATTCACGACTAAGTTCTTACTGAAAGGCACGGGAACCAACTTTCCAATTGCAGACAAGTCCCGTTGAAATACTTAGGTGGAATCTATCAAAATTCAAACAACAAAGGCGTGAAACCCTTCATAGAGGCACTAAATAATCACGCTAAATTTTTCAGGGAGTGCAACATTGACATGTTCAAAGACAGCATCTCCATTCCGGGATGACTTTACGGTTCCTTTTTCAAACCAGAGAGACCCTGTTTGTGACCTCCCACCAGTTTGACTCCCACCTCCACTCTCTGATAAAAAAGAATCTGGTAGGGGGTCCTTCCATAAACTTCCATAGATTTCACGAGAAGGGTGCCATGAGAAGGGAACATAAGTACGGCAAAGAAGCGAGAATGTGCGAACATATCCTAGGTGTAGACGCTAACTCTCTGTACTTGCGCTGCATGAGCGAAGCACACTGCACAGGTTATTACCTGGTGAGACGATCCGAGACCGAGTTCAAACCGAAAATTAGGCAAAGACACTCTAAGACAGCTTTAGAGTGGTTATGCTACGTGGAACACACTCACAGCGTGAAACTTCGCCACGCTTTCAACGGAGGGGAGGTATCTCTAGGTTGCCGAAAAATTTGCGTACACAGTTTTCACCCGTCCTCTAATACCATTTTCCAATTTCACGGCTGTTGGTTTCAATCTTACGAGTGCATACCACTGCCATAATATCCGTGTGCTTCCGACAGGGATGAGAAACATGACAGAACAGCTAGAGTAACGGCTTACTTAAAAGCTCTAGGTCACAAGTTGATTGTGTGAATGGAGAAAGATAAAACGCCAGGATCCGCAGGTTATGGTGTCCGGACTACAGTGGAAGGTCGACGACTTGAAAGCGGTTCGAAACCCCATGACAGAGAGTGACATCATAACTTCTGTAAAAAGACGTGAAAATGTTCGGTTTGACTCAGGTGGACATTACTACTTCTCCTCACCGACGTGAAAACTTTGAGGAAATTACTCCTGTTTTCAAGAACCTGACCATTTCGAAATCCGACATAGGAACTGACATGACAGACTTTGTGAACAACGAAAACCTGATGAACACTCCTCAGAGATTATTGATAGGCAGTTACCATGGAAAAAAGATTCTCTTGGGAACACCTCTTCTTAAGTGGTATTTGAATCATGGTTTAATAGTCATTGAAGTGCAGGTGTTCATAGAATATTTTCCTAGACGACCCTTTGCCGGTTTTGCAGAAGAAATGGTGATGTAAACGCGAACGAGAAAATTCTGTCAGACTGTTACAAGTTAAAAACAATTTGCAACAAAGAAAAACACACCACTGTGAAATACACTAGAGGTTGAACCTTCGAATTATTGACCAATTCATGGTGGTTCAAAAAGGGTACAGAGTTGAGCACAGATCTCTTTGAAGTCGAACTGCAACCGAAAACAGTCAGGAACAATCTTCCTATTCCAATAGGATTCATGGTGTACCAGTACGCCAAGTTAAAAATGTTAGAGTTCACGTTCGACTTTTTGGATTAATTTATCGACCAACACGATTACGCTCTTTGTCAAATGGACACTGACAGTCTTTACATGGCTCTCAGTGGCGAATCGTTGGACCAACTTGTGAAACCCAACCTGAGAGAATCGTACTTTAGCGAGAAACGAAACTGGATTCCAACAGCGGTGTGCATTGACCACTTAGAGCTCTTCGTAAAGATAAACCCCAAGGTGTCAAAGAATAGATCCCCTTGCTTGTTGTCAGACACGATAGGTTCACGATCAGAGAACTCCGGGTCTTTTTAAATCCGAGTGGGAGGGTGATGGAATTCTAAGTCTCAACTCCAAGACTTACATTTACCACAATAAAGACTTGGAAGAAATGGAATGCAAAGGGTGTCATAAAAAAACAAAATGTTCAAGAACCCAAAGACTTTATGGATGTTCTTTTGAAACGAAAAACTATCCACGCTGTTAATACAAATTTTAAAGTAATAGAAAACAAAATGCACACTAACACGATAGAGAAAAAAGGGACTGAGTTACTTACATGTGAAGTGTCGCATACATTCTGACGGAGTGACGATGAGTCCTTTAGAGTTATGAAAATAAAAAACAAAATATAATAAAAAAAATCGTCTGGCTACTGTTGGATACCAGAAAATACTAAATGTTACTGTTACTATTTAATCATACACTATTTAATTATTCATTACCAGGAGTTCAATTACAATTCATGCATTATATCGACATCCAGAAGTACATCGACAACAACCTTACAAAGAAATCAGCTTTAAATTCTGAAAAAGTACTAAACTAAATGGATACTGCTTACTCTGTATGGTTACCATGGTACAATGGATTTGACCTTTGACCTCTAAAGAAGCTTATCACAAAAACTACCTCATACTGTACATATCACAGCTCTAACATGCCTAAAGAAGACTTATAAATCTAAGTCAAAACGTTGGCTTATATTCATCAACCATACCCACCAAGTCCTGTATAATCAATGTCACCAATAAAATTTCATCAATAATAATTGCTTCTTGTCTGGTTTTCTGTGAGAAATTTCATTATAATAAAAAAAAGTCAAATAACTGTAAAGGGGGAAAAAAATGTACCCCAAGGCCCCCCACCCAAGGCCCCCCCAAATATTTCCTTTTTTTTGTTTTTTTTTCTTTGCAAGCTATGAGCTTGCCTTTTTTTATTCATATAAAAAATATCTCACTATAGTCACACCTTCATCTACATAAAAACCACACCTCTTTAAGCTAATAAGGTCACATAACCACTTGCTTGCGTACAGCTGACGGTATGAAGTGTGGACAGCCAACCAATTAGAGGTCTCCATTTTGGCCAAAACAAATATAGTCACGTCCCCAAATTTTTCAAATTTCCCACCAAAATAACGACCCCTGATTGGTCCATTCAAATTAGGGTCATGTGACCTTATTTGCATATAGAGGTCACATGACCTAAACAGCCGCCATCTTGGCGGCACACCACAGGGGGTTTGGGTCACATGACCATTTTGAATTTCCCACCAAAAGGGAGGGTTCTGATTGGTCCATTTTGGCGCCACACCACGGGGCGTCTAGGTCACATGACCCCACATTTGAATTTCCCTCCAAAAGGGAGGCTTATGATTGGCTGCATCCCCAGTGAGTAATATCCTTAGATAAGCTATAGTCCCGTTCCGATACATACTATACTTCTACTGTTGTACAGCTCTGGGTGCACCACCACACTTAGAGGCGGTCACATTTGCTGCTGATTTATTTTTCATCCATGACATCACTGCAGGTACTGAGTGGTGTTTAGGCAGGGCCAATAAGACCTTGACATGCAATAAGACAATTTCTCCCTTGACACCAAAGAGTGCACCCAAATTAGGTTGCCTCATTTAGACTCTGCAGGCGGATGTGTTTAGCTAGTGCTGAGAATGGATGAGGTAATCTAACTGGGCTGTAGGATCCGCAGTCAATTTGGTGTCAGCAATAATCAGCTGTTAGGAGGATTAGATAAGTATGTGGATGTGACAGAGAGATATTTCTAAACAGGCCTGAGTGCATCCATGTGTAATGACAATATAGATAGGATCGACTTACTCGGTCATATCTGCTGATCTTTTGTTGTAAAAATACAATGTAAAAAGGTGATGAATTTTTGCAATCTTTATCTACCATGCACCCCATCACCAATGATTGTACAGTATAGGATAGGTCAGTCCATACAGTCCTATAGTGAAGGCCAACCCCCCTCTACCCCCCCATGAAACTAGGTGACCTTGTGTGTTCAGTATTGGGCCCTATATAGGATAAGGGGGTTTATGGAGCTATCATGTATCTTCCTGAAAGGGATACCAAATGAAATGAAGAGACCATCTAAGCCAAAAAATCCTGCTGAATCCAAAAATGTTGGTCTTTCTTATCAAAATTTGACCAAAAGTACCCAAAAATGATGTTTGATGAGGGAAATACTTTTAAAAATGTACAAAAATGATATTGAAAATGATTGCAAATCTTTTAATATAGAACACATAAATCAGAGTTAATACCTCAATCCACATACCCAAATGTCTGCCTATCTCTCAGTCAGGCAAGTTCTGGGCTTGTGCATTATTCTGCCTATCCCACATACAGCATATCAATTGTGTACCTATCACTCATCCTGCCTATCTCTTCAATCTAAAACATTGACAGTTCAATCTGGTTATCTCTTAAAAGGCCTAACTTATAACTTACCTTATCTCATTTGTTCCTTCTTTCCTTTAGTTTTCCTATCCTCAATCTGCCTATCATTCATTTTACCTATCCCTCATGGTGACTATCCCTCAGACCATCATGTTTAATCTGCGCTGTTTGTCTGCTATATAAGCCTTTATTGTTTAACGGTACATTCCTTACCATGTCTACTGTTTCAATTTTACCTATCCCTGATAATGCCTATCATGTAGCCTACCTATCCCTCATTGTGCCTATCCCCCAACTCTGCACATCCCTCATATTTGACTTGCATATCTGTCCCTAGGATGCATGTTTTTTTTTGTTTTTTTTACGTTTGCTCATCTTACAAGGTACTCTGTGCCTATTCCTTAAATTGCTAATTGCTCATACTGCCTATCCCTCTTGCTACCCATCCTTACCTATCCGCCATACACTCTATACCGCTCTCTTACCCATCTCATCTCTCTCACCTACCTATGTCACAACCAACCTTCATTATGATGACAATTTCTTAGTCACCCTATCACCTAACATACTGGTTACAGTCCACCTTATTCATACATCTACCTATCATTCATGCTGCATATCTTTCAGTTTACCTATATAATGATATGAATGGAGGATAGGCATAATGGAGGATAGGTATATTTCACAAGGCATAGACCTGGGGACAGGTGGAAGAAATTGAACACAAGCTGAGATATGTATAGAGAGAGCGAGTTAGATTGACTGAGCTAACATGGTAAGAAAACCATATGGAGAGCATGAGGGATAGGTATTCAAAAGGATTGGTAGCAAGGGGGATAGGTAGCATGTGCAATATCTAGTTTGAGGGATAGGCACAGAGAGTACCTTGTAAGATGAGCAAATGTAAAACAAGAAAACATGGGTGGTAGCGACAGATGGGCAAGTCAAATATGAGGGATATGCAGAGTTGGGGGATAGGTATAATGAAGGATAGGTAGGCTTTATGATAGGCATTGTTAAGGATAGGTAGGATCAAAATGATAGACATGATAAGCAATGTAACTGTTAACCATTAGGGCCTAAATAAACAGATGAACAATACAGTTTAAACATGGTGGTCTTAGGGATAGTCACATGAGGGATAGGTAAAATGAATGATAGGAAGACTGAGGATAGGTATACTATGGGAAACTTGGACCAGAGAAGATTAGCTAAAGTAAGGAGTAAGCTTTAGTATCTAGGTCTTTTGGGAGATAGCCTTACTTCAAGATGCTTTAGATTTAAGAGATAGGCAGTATGAGTGATAGGTAGACTAAGGGATAGGCAGTATGTGAGATAGGCAGAGTAATGCACAGTTAGAATACTTGTCAAATTGGGAGATAGGCAGACATTTGGAAATGTGCATTGAGGTACTAACTCTGGTTTACGTGTGTCTATAAAGACTTCTCATTATTTTGAATATTATTTTTGTACATCTTTAAAATATTTTCTTCATCAAACCTCATTTTCGGGTACTTTTAGTCAATTTCTGAGAATCATGATAAAAAATTTGGATTCATCAGGATTTTCTGGTCCAGCTGGTTTCTTCTTCCCCTTTAGTATCACCCTGATAAAGGAATACCACAGCTCCATAAACCACCTAATCCTTTACAGAAATCAACAATGAAGACACAGGGGCACCTAGTTTCATGGGGGGGGGGGTAGAGGGGGGTGGCCTGTCACACTGTACCCATAGACTATGCTCTCAGTGACCTCTCCTATAGTATAAGCTTCTTGCCCTCACCGGGAACCAGACACTTTTTCATTTCACATCAATTCATTGTTCCCTCCATTAGATATGTTATGTCGATCACATTCTCCCTTTTCATGTCATTCCAGTAATTTTCAAGACCTGCATTTTCTCTTAGACCAAACTTGTTTTGTTCTTAGCGATCTGGATACTGACCAACCCCCAATACACAATCAAATGATTACAGTTTTGGAGTAGAACATATAATGCCTTGTATATAAGTCACAACTTTTACCTAAGTATATACATAAAACATATAGCTCAGAAAAGCTTGGAAAGATGCCGGCCTTATGCATCTACTTTGTTGAAATTACGTTTCCGGACTTGAAGATGTGACTTGATAGGTTAGTGCTGAAGGAGCAACAATGATAATGACTGTATATATACTCTCTAAGTAGATTTATGCCTGCTGTTTACAATTTTATCCCTCAATACTTGCTATGCTCATGCAGAATCCATGGAATATCGCCTTTAAACTCAAGTCATTTATGTCCTCAACATGATAGAGTGCGTGCACTATATAAGATAGAATCCCAGATGGCATCACACAGAGATCCTCCTGTCATTAGTTGAAATACCACCCATTCACCCTGTCAAACTGAACCTCTTGTGCGAATAGATACATTTTGATACTTTTTGAATATTATATATGGCAAGGCATGTTTTAAAATCCTAATGTAGCTAATATATCTATCCACACAGTAACTCCAGTCTGGATCAATAGTTTACAAGAGCCTGTTAGAGTATATATAGGTCTTTTAGAAAGGTTTTTGAGTGTGTGCAATGAAACAGATACAACTCTCTAACTTTAAACTAAAAAGGACAACGTTTGGAATTGTTAGTGTTGAATCATACAATCAGAATTGCATGATGCTTTTCAGTGGGATGATGTTCTGGTGTAACTGTCATTTATCTAGATAGATGAAAAAAAAGTCGAGAAATCATATAAACATCTCAAATTAATAAGCCCACTCTAACCATGTACACTGGCATCAAAATACAATCAATAGTTTACGTCATAATCAGTTGGTGTAATAAACTGTCTAGACTTTTTATACCATCAGCTTTTCTACCGCCTCAATCATCATTATAACCTATTAACACATTAAACTACCCTCTTATCATGCCAAGAGAGTCACTCAGGGTAAGGGTGTGATATAATTTTGTATGTTGCATGTCACTTGTGCCCCTGTGATTGAGTCCCCAGATATTCACTGATTGGGTGTCTTTTTTATGGACTCATTTCCATTTTGGTGCTCAATTCTCAGCTGCTGCTTCTCAGTGCTTTGTCTAATTAAACCATTAAGGTCTTACCATCTGGAGAAACTAAATGAAACTGTACACTGCAAAAATGGTGTTTAGATTTTAAACGTGTTTAGGTCTAAACACGTTTAAAACCTAAACACATAGGTCAGTTAGATGTCTCATCGACTACACATTTAGGAAATGAACACTTTTATTCTAACTACATAAACATTTTTGCTAAACATGTTTAGATGTTTAGAGTTTAAACAGTTGAATAGTAGGTGTTTAGATTTAAACATCATTATGTTTAGATACATGGATGTTGAATCCACACCAGGTAGCAGCACTACCTTTGAATGGACTATCTTTACACAATTATAATCAATTTTTGTGACAAATGTACCCAAACCCCATGTTTGTTATAGTTTCTATTCATTGAATGTCATGAGAAGAGAAAGGGCAATGGAAAGTTGACTAGATTGACCTTACACCACCATCATTTGCATGAAATAATCAATAAGCTCAATGACTTACACCTATTTCATGTTATTCTGGAATAGACAAAGCAATTTCCTTCCTGCCAAGCTGTTGTACTTTCTCAAGTCTCTCATTCTGATGCAGTGTGTACATACATGCACACTTAAATAGGTGTGGCTGACATCTTTGGAGACTTTGATATGTGAATACCCCCCCCCCAAGTAAATGAGAAAACAAACAAAAGACATCTTTTTTTTTAATGTATACATGTCTGCACACCCTAACTCTCCGTCAAAGCATTTAGACATCTAAACACAAAAATTCTATACATCTAAACACAAAAATTCATAGATATCTAAACACAAAGTTTAAACCTAAACACCTAGTTTTCTAAACACTTGAGCTAAGCATATTGTTTGGCTAAACATGTTTAGGACATTAATGTGATTACAAAAACGTTGCAAGAATATGTTTAGAATTGTGTTTAGGATCTAAACACCATTTTTGCAGTGTAGAAAGACCATCCTGAGACAATACTGTATAGGGCCGAATAGTATAGTAGCAAGCTGCTAGAATACTAATCAGAAATCATAAAGAAATGTAAACAATGCTTTCTTGAGTCTATAGACAAAGAAAGTCACATATATCCGTATAGACAAACAAATTTGAGGCATTTTCAACAGCAAAATGTAATGAACCTCATAACTCAGATGAAAGAGGCATGCTTTTTAAATGTGTTTGAATTGTCTTTTTCTGTAATATACAGCAGCTGATTTGCTGTTGTTAGTGTACTTATTACAATCTCTGTGAGCAGAAAACATATATAGTAGCAGACTCCTAAAATCCAGCTCCATCAAATCTCTGATAAACAACTCTCAGTATGTAAAAGGCTTATTCCACTTAAATACTCTTCATTAAGTCGTATTGTGAAGAAGCTGTATCCTTGCCTTATCTGCTTCAACTCAGATTGAGCATTTTGCTGCCAAGCTATGGGCTCTACAATTGCATGTATATCTAGCAATTATAGAAAGTGAAGAAGACTAACTGGAAGGCAATCTGTACTTTTTATACTGCTTCCAAGTATCTGGATATTTGAGATTTCTCCATAGATAGCCATCCATTTATAAGAAGAAAATGTATTATTGGAATAGAGATAAAAAGGGAGTCTAAACAAGCATTTATGTTTATGAAGCATGCCCTGCATAGAACGTCATCTGACATTGTCATTTTTCATACAAGGTTATTAATGAAGATAATTAGAAAGATGTCTACTGCCTACTTGTCATTTAGTTGTTTTCTCTCTCTCTCTCTCTCTCTCTCTCTCTCTCTCTCTCTCTCTCTCTCTCTCTCTGCTTTTACTGACATTATTCTGTCAGTATCATGCAAGATTCATTTGATCTGCCTATCTGCGCTTAAAACAAATAAAGTAATTTCAAAGATTTCCTGCAATCTTGTGATTGGACATTGTATTATGATAAAAATTTGAGTACTGATGTGCTGTGGGACATGTTCCTAACACCTATTAATCAGTATCTGGATAAATATCATCCCTTTGTTGAGAGATTAGTTAAAAAAACTAGAAAAAGTTGGATAGATGATGAAGTAATGGATCTTGTTTTTGAGAGGGAAGGGTGGTTAAGGTTGTATAAGGTGAATAAAAGTGATGAAGAGAAGCAAGCTATTAAAGATTGCAGGAGAAAAATTAGGAAAAAAATAAAAGCTAATCAAATTGGTGGTATTATGCAAGAATTACAGTTTTTGGAAATATATTAATAACATGTTTAAGGGTAATGGGTCTGAGATTTATCCAGATATGAAGCACCATGTAGATGGTGTTAAGGTCCCATCCAAAACTGCTTGTGAATATATTAATCAATACTTTTGCAATATTGGAAAAGACTTACATGTGGCTTCTGTTGGTAAAGTACAGTGTGACATGGATAATAATGTGAGTATAGAGGAAATCATTCAGGGTGGAATTTTCTCTGAATCAAATATAAAGATTAATTCCTGGGATATCTATTATACAGTAAAAGAGATTGATAAAAATAAATCATCCGGAATAGAGGGGATCAGAGGTGATATACTACAATGTGCAATAATATGCCTGCTAGATCAATTTACTTTTCTTGTTCAGAGAAGTTTTGATAGTGGTGGTTTTCCTGTCAAATGGGCTTCTGCATTGGTCAAGCCATTACCCAAAGACGGAGATTTATCACAAGTTAAGAATTGGAGGCCTATTTCGCTATTGCCAATGCCCTCAAAAATTATTGAAAAAATAATGTATTATTATTTAAGTTGTGCCATGAAAGATCACGATAATTTTTCAGATGAGCAATATGGTTACAAGAAAGGTAGTGGTACAGGTGATGCCATCTTTGACTTTGTTAATGATCTATATGAGTATCGAAATGATGGTTTAATAACAGGGGCCCTATTTATTGACTTTACTAAAGCGTTTGACAGTGTAATCCATGTTAGACTTCTGGAAAAAATTAGCAAATTAGGTTTCAGCAAAAATAACTTTCTCTGGTTTAATAGTTATCTAAAAAACCGCAAACAAAGAACTAGTTATGGCAATAATCTCTCTCAAGAATCTGAAATCAAATATGGTGTCCCACAAGGGTCTGTTTTAGGCCCCCTGTTGTTTGTTTTATACATAGATGACGTGATTAAAAAGTTGAACGAGTGCAAAATTATAATGTATGCAGATGACATTGTTTTATATCATGCAGCGAAAACACCCCAAGATGTAATGAGAGTGTTAAATGATGATCTTGAACGCTTTAAGACATGGGTATTTCACAACAGGTTGACTGTTAATCCAAAGAAAACAAAATTTATGTGGTTTTGTAGTGCTCACAAATTGAAAAATTGTCCAGATACAGATATTGTAATAAATGGTACCAGAGTAGAAACTGTAAGTTTTTTCCCCTACCTAGGAATTACAGTAGACAGTAAGTTAAGTTTTGACAAACAAATTAAGCTTATTAAAAGAAACATTTGTAATAAATTATTTAGATTTGCTAAATTAAGGAAATATCTCACACAAGAAGAAAGCATAAAAATATATTGTTGTACCATCCGGCCGATTATTGAATATTGCTCTTTTATAAGTACTAGTTGTAATGAGGAAGGTTTAAAGGCATTACAACGTTTACAGAATAGAGCTTTGAGAATTTGCCTTAGATGCAATATTGTTAAATATAGTGTTGATGAGTTACATGTCATCTGTAAAGTGGAAAAATTAGAACAAAGATTTGATATGTTACTTTTAAGTTTGATGTATAAGAAATCCAAGGATCAGATAAATCATGGTCATGCATATAATACAAGATCGCAAAATAAGATACGTTTTAAATTGCCAAGAAGTATATCTCGCCATTATAAAAGATCGCCATGGTACAGGGGTGTAGTCCTCTGGGACCTACTATCTGAGGAGGTTCAGAGGGCTACCACAAAAGTTAAATTTAAGAATGAGGTTAAAAAGTTAAAAAACCTCAGATCAAGGCTAAAGGTTGGATATAACTAAGGAACAAAGGTTGATGGAGACGGTGTAGTCACCGCGCCGCTCCAAATATTATTTATTATTTATGTGATCAGCATATTTTCATCATTATATAATATTATATCATTGATGATCATTTGATTGTATTTTGTGTTTCTTGTGTCATATTGATATATATCTCAACAAATACTATGTGATTGATTTGACACACTTGCCTGCTTCCTTACTGTTATTGTACATAATGACATATGTCTGATTATGTGGAGTCTATATTTACTTCAACTGTTTGGTATCTGTTTGAAATATAAATAAAATTGGTCGGCTCTATAGCGTTACATAAATGAACCTGACAGTTCATTAACGCAATGAGCTAGTCCAAAAAAAAAAAAAAAAAAAAAACAATATCTAATAATTCCGTATGATATGAACTCTTTTTATTATGATATTTCATTACTACGTATGATTGTAAATTATCATACTTCCTGAACTTGTTGTGGTGGGAAAAGACCCTTTTATTAAATCATGAGATTTATACATGCAACAATTAAATTGATTCACCAATCAAATCATCACCTTCCAGTGTTATATTTTAAGGTCATTTTCATAGATGGCCTTTGGCACTTTTAGGTCCTTATGATTACTCAAAGAATTGAGCCATCCAATACAACTTAAAGTTGCAAAGCTGTGTGATAGTTAGAATTGTTTTAGTCCAATTTTGAATATGTACATGAGATATCTCTGATTAGATCTACACTGAAAAAATGGTGTTTAGATTTTAAACGTGTTTAGGTCTAAACACGTTTAAAACCTAAACACATAGGTCAGTTAGATGTCTCATAGACTACAGTTACAGTTTTATTACTACATAAACATTTTTGCTAAACATGTTTAGATGTTTATAGTTTAAACAATTGAAAAGTAGGTGTTTAGATTTAAACATCATTATGTTTAGATACATGGATGTTGAATCCACACCAGGTAGCAGCGCTACCTTTGAATGGACTATCTTTACACAATTATAATCAATTTTTGTGACAAATGTACCCAAACCATATGTTTGTTATAGTTTCTATTCATTGAATGTCATGAGAAGAGAAAGGGCAATGGAAAGTTGACTAGATTGACCTTACACCAATATCATTAGCATGAAATAATCAATAAGCTCAATGACTTACACCTATTTCATGTTATTCTGGAATAAACAAAGCAATTTCCTTCCTGCCAAGCTGTTGTACTTTCTCAAGTCTCTCATTCTGATGCAGTGTGTACATACATGCACACTTAAATAGGTGTGGCTGACATCTTTGGAGACTTTGGTATGTGAATACCCCCCCAAGTAAATGAGAAAACAAACAAAAGTTATCTTTTTTTTAAAATGTATACATGTCTGCACACCCTAACTCTCCGTCAAAGCATTTAGACATCTAAACACAAAAATTCATAAACATCTAAACACAAAAATTCATAGATATCTAAACACAAAGTTTAAACCTAAACACCTAGATTTCTAAACACTTGAGCTAAGCATATTGTTTGGCTAAACATGTTTAGGACATTAATGTGATTACAAAAACGTTGCAAGAATATGTTTAGAATTGTGTTTAGGATCTAAACACCATTTTTGCAGTGTAATTCTCAAATTTCTGAGTTACTCCCCTCAGTAGAGGATTAAGTTCAACCAACAGTAAGGATCATGATCATTGGGCTTGTATTCAAACTATGGGGGCTAATTTATCAGGGTAGGAGGTAAAATTTTATAGTGTAACAATTCAAACTTTATTAGTTTGACTTTATCAGTTTGACTTTATCAGTTTGACTTTATCAGTTTGACTTTATCAGTTTGACTAATATGATATATTTCGTTTTTGAATACAAGTAGGCTTGATGAAGAGCTATCATCTGAACAACATGGTCTCATCACATCCATTTAGTGACTGAAGTAGCATATTAATCATCACACTTTCAATTTTAAATCAGACATTCAAAGTTGAATGTATTACAACTAACCATTGTCTGCCCAGTCCCCCTATGGCAGTGATGAGATGTTATAGAGTTTGACATTTGAAGTAACCCAGCAAATTGTCGTCATCTGTCGCCATGATTTGTCATCAATGGTGACTCCTTTTTGAGTGATAACTCATTCCGTCATCTTTCGCCACTGTGTGTTAGACTCACGTGGCATAGCAATTGCTATTCCTGGTGATCTTGTGCTATAACGACGTCGTGTTTCATCTAGCGACATGTGTGAGCCACTTCACACAGGTTGACAAGGACTCACGACAATTTTCTGGGAATGCTCTAGTATCTATGGGTAATTACTTCAGCTCAGACTCAAACAATAGTAATGTAATGAAAGGACACATATTTTATTTTACAGAATGTAAATGTTATGGAACTGCGCTTAAAGTGACTCAATGTATATTGAAAGGAAACAGCTCTATTTGTTCAGAAAAGTAAGGTCTGAGTAGCCAAAAAGAAAATTAATACCAAAGCAAGCTACCAAAACCATCACACCTGCAGTCTGCATAATTGTGTGCTGAGCTATTCCATGCACCCCTTGGAACCTATTTCCCTATTCCCCATTGATTTGTGGTTTTGGGATGTGTTGCCAAGTAGTACCTCTTTTCATTCATGTTCATATATATGAACATAATATGGTTTGTCTTTTTCTGTTATACTATTAAAGATATACATCAAAGACCTACATAAAAGTATTATGAGCCACATTTCTATCCTCCTGCATTATAAAACAGTCTTCTGGTCTGTGACTGCGTGCGACGTGTCACCCACCATCCGGCTGTGATTGATCAGATCAAATAATCGATGCTTATAAAATGTTGTGCGACGCAACTTGCTAGTTTCATGCAATGATAAATTATTTGACAAATATCATAGCAACCAGCAAGACATCTTTTTGACAAAATTCTGTGATTTGAATTGTCTTAGAAGAGGAAAGTTTGAAAGGCAAATTACAAAAATGACATATTATGTTTCCACCTGATTAGTATAGCCCTCAATTACTCAACCCCTCAATGCTTTGAATCCTTTTTTATCCTAAGAGAGAAGATTTGCAACCACTTCTTTCTCTCCTATCATATTTACACTTCAGTTTTTAGATAATGTGCTTTTGTAGCTCGTTTCCAATTCTGAGCATGTGAGAGGTGCTTCAGAATATTGCCTTTGTCAGGAACTCTCCCTCTTACAGTTTCTTTTAGTGTCTCCACAGGGTAAGACCTTGATGATTCAATTAGACGTCCAGCTGAGAAGTAGTGACTCAGAATTGATCATTACAATGGTAATACGGTCATTACCAACACCCAATGAGCTGCTATACAGAAAAGGATGTGTCCGCTTGTGAGGAACATTTACATCTAAAAGCCTTGCCCAGTGCTGTACATCATGAAGTATTTTATTGGAAATGATAGGAGAAATCACATTTGTTTAAATTCACCTTTTCTTTACAAGTTGATATCCTTTATAAAGGTGTCACAAGTATTTTCTGACATGATGTCCACTAATTTTTATGATTACTCTTTAAGAACAAGATCTAGGTATAGATTAATTGTGAGGTTTTTCATACGTTAATTTTCCCCATCTTTGGTTATAGTTTCTTTGTGCTCATAAGGGGTGACACTTGGCTATAGGGTTGTGCAAATTGACAAGGGGATACTAACTTCAAAAAAGCTTTAAGATTTGGTGACAGTAACTTTCTAAGGAATAGTCACACTGTAGTCCTTATCATGGAATTAGGGACTTTAATATTGGGGCTGGGTAAAATGTTTCTAGACCTTCTCCACTACACCCCATGAGAAGATCACTGTGTCTGACACCAAGTCAGCGAAGGTTTGGGAGACAAGTGACACTGACGCAAGTCTCATGCAACCTACTAGAACTAACAGCTCCCTAGTCATGATAAGAGGGTAGTTTAATGTGTGAAGAGATTATAGCAATGGTACGCTGAGAAAAATGTGTGTTCGAAGTTAGCAGTATACAATAAATGAGGCAAAAACTGTTAGATTGCACATTGTCAAACCTGGCACAGACACTTCCGATGACAACTTATCTCCCGATGTTAACAACTTCAGGGCTTGTTACTCTGGGGCCATGCTTGTCAGCCATCAAGATGGACAGGTTTTATGCTGTTCAATCAGAAGACCCTTTTTTGGGTATAGGGGCAGTGGAGCAGCTGATAGTGTATGCAGCCAAGCCTGCCCGATAAATCTGTTGAAGTGAACTATTATGATGTCCCCAGTGTACGCTGTTAGAGAGTAGAGATGGGGCCACTTGACATGACTTTCTCTAAGGTAATTGACATTACATAGGTAAGTGTCCTAAGTGGAACTTGATCAGTTTGTAGTTAACCGATAAAACGTTATTGAGAGGTTAATTGATCTGTAGTATTGTATGAAAGTAAAAATGTAATGAATAATAAAGTGATATTCATTTGGAAGATACGACACTTGTCAGTACAGGTGCTATTTGTGTAACTGATACTCTACACATATCACATGAGCTTCCTAAAGAGTTTTGGTCATCCTAGACCGCAATTATTGGTGCATGGCCTGAGGAATCTCTCTGTGGGTACCTGATTCAATCCACCTACGGGCCAATGACAGATCGCACTAATTGATGATATTGCTCTAGTCTCATAACCTACACAACTTGAGACCAAATGGCATAGGTCTTTACATCTCTCCAGTAGTAATGGGATTTTATTATAGGATAACTGTTATATTGGCTTTGCACCTAAATCAGTCATGCTTTTTCAAATAAATATGGGAGCTTTTCCTCACTGCAAAATTTGGTTGAAACAGCAAAACCAACCTTAATAATAGATTAAAAAGCCATTGTCTGCTCATCACCTTTTATTGAACAAGTTGAAGTTAGTATATCCGATGATTGGGCCTCAAACAATAAATCTTCTCTAAAATGTGACAGGATGTTCAAAAAGACTATTATTACTAAGCTGTACACTTTAATCATCCCTATTCTCAATTTTCAATTGAAATTATAATGTTTTTGATAGCTTTAAGCCTGAGGTGCACATTTTGGGCGTCACAAATTAGGTTGCACCCATTGGAGGAACCCTGAGGCTGAATATTACAGTGCATTTTTCTACCATTGCTGGCTGACCTTTGGTAAGAATTAACTACTAGAAAGTCTCTAGTCTCAGGTAGCTACCACATCAAACAGCACTTACCTTTAAAATGGAGGGTCCGGAAAATATGTTAAGGTCTTGGGACTGTATATATGTGCTCTCTATGACAAGGGCCTATTTCACAAAGGACAAGCATATATATATACAAGATTGGAGATTTGAGCTTACATTATCAAACTGTCATCTAACAGGAATCTGTAGATGTCAGTGAAGCGGCACAAGGAATCTCTGTGAAATTGACGACATCTCTGTGAAAATGTTGACAGATCTCTGGCAACTCTGGTAGAAGGAGTCCTTTGTTTTTTATGACTTTATTTTTACAGTGCAGTTGTGTGGAATTGACCCTCAAACTCTCAAGTCAAAGAATGAGGTACAATGCTGCATGTGGTTGCCATGCACTGACTTACATAATGAATCAACACACTTTGGTTTAACATGAGAAAAGTTGTGATAGGAAACACCTGATGGGTTATTTTCATGCTTTTGAGACTTAAAAACTTTTGTAGACTATAAATCTAAATGAGAGTTTCTGTGCAAGTAGACATGTAAATTGTGCAGCTACATTATGATTCTGGAACATGCCTCACCATATAATATTTAAAAAGTATCTATTCACCATTAAGCTTGACTTGACAGGCGGAATAGATTGTATTACTACCAATGACAAGAAGCGCTTTATGTGATCCACCCAGGACTCTCTGTTATTCATACACAAAAGAAGTGCAGACACAGATTGTGTCACACTAAAAGCTCTAAAAGGACCTTCTTTGTTGAAGACATAAATAACTCTTTATTGTTCTAACGGATCATGCAAAGGTAAAGCATCCGAGGACTGAAGGAAACACAAAGGCATACATTTGTGAGCAAGATTTACTGTCAGATCTCTACAAATGGATCAGGTTGTTTTGGTGTCACAAAGTTACTTATCAATTAAGCAGCACACCTCTCCCATTATACTCATATAGAATAATGTGGAAATTGGAAGTGAAAGGGAGACAAAATTAAGAAAACAGACTGCTAAGATAACACTAAGTGACAGTCTAATCTGGTAGTAAGCAAAAGTCGATGAACTGTTTAGGCTAGATTTGAGAAATATTTTTGATTTCAACTATGGTACATTTTTATTTCTTGACAAATTAACTGAATGCATAGGTAAAGGCTGATAAAGCTAAGAAAAATTTGTGCAGGTTTGGGAATAATCATGTATGGATTGTGTCTAGGTAGTCTTCTCCTTTAGATCTCAACACTATTGTGTTGCTCTGAAAGATGCTGATGGAGTCTTACTGCAAACATTCTGATTATCAGACAATATCCACAACACAAAGTAACTGCAATGCAATTATGTAAACAATTCTAAGAAGTTATTATTAGTGTTACCATGACAAAAGTTGCTAGGTTAGGGTTTCAGCAGTGCATACAAGATAAGCCAGAAGATACATGTCAATACTGAGTGGTCAGGAACATTAATGTGTTGGTATGACTGTGGTCCTTTATGATGCAGCATTCTCTCACCTGCACTGCAAAAATGGTGTTTAGATCCTAAACACAATTCTAAACATATTCTTGCAACGTTTTTGTAATCACATTAATTTCCTAAACATGTTTAGCCAAACAATATGCTTAGCTCAAGTGTTTAGAACTCTAGGTGTTTAGGTAAAAATTTGTATTTAGATTATCGATGAAATTTTGCGTTTAGATGTTTATGAATGTTTGTGTTTAGATGTTTAAGTTTTTTGGTGGGAAGTAAGGGTTTGCAGACATGTAAAAAAATAAAGGAATGTTTTTTGTTTGTTTTCTCATTTATTGGAAGCCATCAGCAGGTATGTACACAGCAGAATCTCCCAAGATGTCAGCCACAGCTATATATACTAATATGTACACACTGCATTAGAATGAGAGACTTGAGAAAGTACAACAGCTTGGCAGGAAGGACATTGCTTTATCTGGTACAAAATAACATGAAAAAGGTGTCAGTCATGGAACTCATTGATTAATTTAGGGTTATAATGGTGGTGTAAGTTGAATTTAGCCAATCTTCTATTGCTGTTTCTATTTTCATGACATTCAATGAAATGACACTATGATACACAAGGGGTTTGGGGAGTATTGTCACAGCAATTGATTATAACTGTTTGCAGATAGTCCATTGAGAGGTAGTGCTGCTACCTGGTGTTGATTTGACATCCACATATCTAAACATATTGATGTACAAATCTAAGTACCTAGTATTCAAGTGTTTAAACTCTAAACATCTAAACATGTTTAGCAAAAATGTTTATGTATTTAGAATAAAAGTGTTCTTTTCCTAAATGTGTACTTGATGAGACACCTAATTAACGTGTAGGGGCCGGCATCATTGTATATATATTAGTGCCGTTCATCCGAGAGACGTGTTCGTGTGGTGCTTGTTCCTTCTATGCTAGCTAGGTGTCGCTTTGCGATACCTCGTTGGTACAAGAGGGGGCAGCACCATGCCTCGCGTCCAGCTCCTACTAAGGAGCCGGACGAGCGGCAGAAGGGGACTGGACATGGTCCAGTCCAGACGCTAATACTTTGACATCAGGGAGATTGAATAAAGTCCTACCCGAGAGGTAGGGGTTTCTGGGGCTTTGCCCAACCCGAACTACTCGTGTTGTGTTGGTACATCTAGTGGTAAGCGAGCCAAAGAGCCACCCAACATATAAGTCAATACGAACCATTACACTGGTGCCGTGACCAGTCGGTTCGGGGGTGGTGCGCGGCCACATTGGCCGAAAGCCTCGGGAAACCCGAAGCGGATCCCCCCAGCCCTGGGCTAGAGGGATTCGAAGAGGATGATTATACATCCCAGCATCTGTTGTTAGACTGGAAACCCGGTCAACAACAAATGTTTAATCAGGAGGGTGTACGAAATATTTTTTCTACACCCGACCTTAGGGACAATGCCACCAGAGATGGCATCGTAAAATTGTATCCGGCTACACCCCAGACAGGAGTACCGGATACCGGATTGTTCAGGGGAGTGTTAAGACCCCCAACTTTAGACTTGAGCGATTGGTCCCAAGTTATAACTAGCAGACGCCAGCTAGGTCCTATGGTACCAACAGGCTCGGCTAGCGGCTTGGGTACACCAATTGCACAAAGCCCTATGCAGCGTACTGCAACCCCCCAGGGTTCAGCACCCGGTGGTGGAACCGAAGTAGCCCCACTAATGACATCGTCGGATCATGACAGCGACGATGGTAAAACCAAAAGGGACGCAATAGTCCCAGACGCGAAATCAAGAGATAAGCCTAGTGGTACCGGACCGAAAAGCTCGGAAAGGCATCACCTAGGCCGATCTCTAGACGAAGGCTTGTCTGACTCCATGTTTTACCCTGGAGGCAATCGCAAGTCTATCTACGGACGTCGGATGGGTCCCGGGTATAAAAATACTCAGGCCTATTTGAAAGCCAAGGAACAGGTAGAGTTACAGGCAAAGAGGCAACATGAACAATTCATGTTAGCCCAATCCAAAATAGAGGAGGAAGCTAAGTCCCGGATCGGAAAATTACGATCCGTTGAGCAGGAGGCGATTCTAAAAGAATCCGACCTCAAATATCGTCTATCCTCCGTGTCCCATCGGTTGGAGCGGAAGGAAAGAGACGCACAGGAAAAAGAAAAGAGGCTGGCTGAATTGGAAATCGAGGAAGCCAATAAACTTAGAGCAATCGACAAGGCTAGAGCCGAGGAGGTTGCTAAGGCTCGGGATGTAAATAAATTACAAACTGAGTTGCACGCAATGGAGGAGAAGCTTAAGAAACTTCAACTCCGGAAAGCTGAGACAGAAGCCAAGATGGTCTCGGAACAAGCCGAGATCAGGAAAGAGACTACTGAATATAACAGGTCTCAGAAAGAGAAGGGTGAAAAGTACCGCCTACTTAAGGATACTTTTAAGCGAGAGGCAATGATCGCCCAAGAAGAAAGAAACCGAGCTGTGGCTGAAAATGAAAAGATTCGATCCGAAATCTTGGCAGAAAACGCACAGCTTAGGGAGGAACAGCGAAACCTGACTACAGACGTAGCTACCCTCACAATAAATAAGTCCGCTATGGAGAGTTATTTACAGGAGCAAGAGGAAACACATGCCCCTCCGGCGAGTAGGGTGACAAACCCGAACTCGACGTTCGTGAAACAGGGCGACCCGGTCTCCTGTTCTACACCGAAGAATCCGCAGTATAATCCTTTTGTAAATGATAATGCTTCGCGGAACGTAGATCAAGGGGGTGTTTACATCAGAACCCAGGATAAGCATGGCCGAACTAGTAGAGTCCGGATAAGTGAGGTGCCCATAGTCCACAACCTGGACCCGGACTATACCCCTAGAGAGGCTTCCGACAGTAGTGCGGAGACCAGTGGGTTCCACATTCATGTGGATCCTAGTAACGACCCGGGGCTGGGTGCTGGTAATGACAACACCCAACCGAATCCATCAAACGATGGCGGCCAGTCAACGGGAAACCAGCCATCCGATGGCGGGTACCAAGGCGCGCAAGGGGGGGGCGCTGCTTCGGGTGCCACAAGCTATAGTGGTACCTCGGGTACCGGCCCCAACCAAGGTAGTGCGAGTTATACGAACCACGGTGGTGCACAGTGGACGTATACTCAACCTCCACCACCGCCTCCACCTGGCAATTCGAGCTTCGGTGGTATAGGGGGCAATCGGACCTTGAATGAAACCAAGGCGATTGAATGGAGCAAACAGCAATGCACTAGATTGATGTATGCTCCCAATTCTGCCCGAAGGGTAGCCGTTATTCCTAAAGAATATGACGGTACTCGACCATGGAAAGAGTGGTTTGAAGATTTCATCGATGTGATGAACTGTAATGGATGGACCCCATACGAGGCCAAGCCACATCTGGTGAGATGTCTGAAAGGCGGGCCGGGTCGCATGGCTGTAGAGCAATGGCGAACCTGGTATGGCCTCGTTGGGAGTTTTGAGCAGTTAGTAGAAACTGCTAGTGGACTGTTATGCAATATGGTCAAGGAAGACCCGATGGTCCGTTTTAAGAAACGCACACAGAAGCCGAATGAAGCTTTCAGAGCATACGGTATGGAACTCCATGCCCTGCTAAGTAAGGCCAGACCCGGTACTGAAAACCAGGACTGGTATATGGACGATTTGATCACTCAATTCGTCAAGGGTCTAAGAGACCGAGATGAACAAATAGCAGCGAGGGATGCCTGGAAGGAGGGCATAACACTACACGGCATATTTAATGGTATAGATATGGCCGTGAAGAAGCGAGCTATGTTAGCTGGGGACATACCTAATGCCAGCGGCTTGGTACCCCTGGCATCGGTGACCCAGCAGTCGGAGGTCGATACTCCATCAGACGACTTCGAATTGATTGATATCGAACAGGAAGACGGCACCTTCTGTTCGATGCAATTAAGGAAGAATACTTCAGGTAGGAAGTATATTCCCAGGAAATCTTTCAATAAACAAAGGGACTCTAGACCTTCATCCGAGGTCAAGAGTGACCCGAAGACTGTCGATAAGGCGGTCAAGTCCATTGTAAGCACTGACAAATTGAAGACTCAGTCCCCGGACATGACTAAACTTCTGGAAGACATGTGTAAGAAAATTACAGATGCCATCCAAGCCAATCGGCAAAGACCCCGGGTGGATCGCCGAACGGTTAAGTGTTTCAGGTGCCAGCGCATGGGACACTACTCATCCGAATGTACCGCTACTAAGCCGGTAATGGCTGCCTTCTATGAAGCCGAAGACGACGACGTAGAAAGGGAGAATGCTAGGGGTTCCACAGATGTGGAAAACTAGTGGGGGTTGTGTCAACGGCATCTGACATGGCCCCGAGTGGGAACGAATGCCAAAATGCTACCGGGGGTATCCCGGTGGAAGATTTCGAGTCAATTACACCTGGAGGCCGGGTGGCTGAGGGTGCGCACCCCTGCACCTCGGCCGGGGCCAGGGACCCTAGTGTTGATATGTGCAGGAGCGATCATATGGAGGCGAGTGGCCGCACTAGGGGAGAGGAAGGATGGATCAAAGAGTTGATTCGAGTGTGTGGGACACGCCTTCCCCCAAGTCATCCGTGTCTGGAATTCCTGAGAGGACTCGGATTGAATCTTGGTGATTCGGGAGACTTTCACCAGTTTACCAGTAACCCCTCACCTTTAGGGGGGAGACGGTGGTATGTACCCATATCTGTGGAAGGCCGGGTGGGGGAATTCTTGGTGGATACTGGAGCTAGTCATTCATGTGTGTCCAAAAGATTCTTCGATTCGGTGGCCGGCAGCCATGAGAACCTCAAAACGGGGGTAAATGCTTGCACGGCCGACGGAAGCAGTATGCGTACATTTGGTAGGACGTTTATGCCTATCCATATAGGAGGCAAAGAATTTGTTCTTTCGCCAACTATAGCAGAGGTTAGTGATGACGGAATCCTCGGATTGGATTTTGCAAGCTTATACGGGGCCGTCTTGGACCCGAGGGACGGTAGTATGGGTATACGGAGCCCGTATGGCTTGCATGTCCAATGCGTATTGAGACAGGTGTCTTCGGTCGCAGCAGTGGTACATACGGTGAAGATCCCACCGGGTACCACTTGTGATGTCCTTTGTGGCGGATCCATGGCTCAGAGGAATGAAGCTGGAGTCTACGAACCCGACACGGTGTATTTGTCAAGCATCGGGTTAGACTCAGTGGATACATTAGTGGCTAATGCAGCTTGGTCCGTATTACCCATAACTAACCGAAGTGGTTCAGTGGTTTATTTGAGGCGAGGCGACAGTGTTGGAAGGATGAGTTCGGTAGAACATGTCGCCGAGGCTAAATTTAACAAACCACTAAACCCAGTTAGTCAGCATCCTATGGATGAAGAATTCCAAAAGCTGATTGATCAGTCAGATTTAAAGAATACGGACGATAAGGATTGCCTAGCGAGACTTCTACAAAAGTACGAAGGTGCTTTTGGTAGGGAAGGAGGCCCGGTGGGTAGATCCGATAAGGTGTTGCACACCATAGATGTGGGCAGCGAGAAACCTTTTAAAATCCCGTATCGTAGACTTCCCCTTAAAAAGAAGTTAATCTGTGAAGAGCAAATACAAAAACAGTTGGACCTAGGGGTAATCGTGCCTAGCTCGAGTCCCTGGTCCAGCCCTGTTTGTATGACTACTAAGAAAGACGGTACAATCCGCTTTTGTGTCGACTACCGGAAATTGAACGGTATAACAAAGAAGAACTCGTATCCTTTACCAAGGATAGACGAGACTTTAGATAGCTTGGGCGGAAACCAATGGTTCTGTACCTTGGATTTACAGTCCGGATATTGGCAAATACCAATGCACCCCAAAGACAAGGAGAAGACAGCATTCTCCAGTCATATGGGGCTGTTTGAGTATAATGTCCTACCCTTCGGATTGTGTAACGCCCCCGCTACATTCGAGGCTATGATGGAATCCTTACTGAGTGACCTTTTGTGGAAGAAATGCCTGGTTTACTTGGATGATGTGGTCGTGTTCGGCAAGTCATTCAAGGAATGCCTGGCAAATCTGCAATTAGTCCTCGACCGGATACTATCAAACGGTCTTAAACTTAAACCCAAGAAATGTAATTTGTTTAAGAAAACCATTACATACTTGGGAAGGATCATTACTCCTAACGGGGTAAGTGCGGATCCGGAAAAATTAGAAGCTGTAGAAAATTGGGAAAGACCCACGAGTGCTAAGGAGGTGAGATCATTTTTAGGATTTTGTTCCTATTATCGTGATTTCATACCGAATTACTCTCGTGTCAGCTTCCCCATGCAGTGCTTAGCTCACTGGACCCCGGGTAGGGCACGGGACCCATTCCCATGGACCAGCGAGCAAGAAGAGTCTTTTAATAAAATAAAAGATTTATTTAGGAATACACCCGTGTTGAAATATCCCACTCCCGAGGGACATTTCATCTTAGACACCGATGCGAGCAATGATGCGATTGGGGCAGCTCTCTCTCAGGTCCAAGAGGGAGTCGAAGTGCCAATAGCATTTGCTAGCAACACGTTAAGCAAGACACAGCGAAATTATTGTACCACCAAGCGAGAACTCCTCGCTGTGGTGGTGTATACGAAGAAGTTTAAGCATTTCCTTTGGGGAAGTGACTTTACTTTAAGAACAGACCATTCGTCTCTTAGGTGGCTCCTTAACTTTAAAGACGCCGAGGGGATGATTGGACGTTGGTTAGCTCACCTATCCGAATTCGGATTAGAGCATAAACAAATAGAGCACCGACCCGGTGCTAAACACATCAATGCGGATGCCTTGTCAAGACGGCCTATCCGAAGGTGCCAAAATGCCACATGTGAAGACTGCGGGGCCCACAATGCTGTGGTAGCCGGGTTGGTATTTAATTATACCACCCCCCGTATCCCCTGGGAGGAGGCTGTATGCAGCTATCTCGATTGGTCCCCGGACACCATCAAGAAGTTTCAACAGTCAGACCCCACCACTGCGCGCATAATGGAATACCTACGGTCAGGCATTAAACCGGCAAGGCCTCTAGTTTCCCTGGAGGATAGGGAAGCGAGGCGGTTGCTGGCTCAATGGGCCGAGCTAGAGATCCGAGACGACATACTATGTAGGTGGAAGACAACTCCCACCAACGGTAGGTTGTTGCAAATAGTGATACCCGCCCCGATGAGGAGGGATATCATGTATTATTGCCATGGCCACCAAACGAGTGGCCATTTCGGTAAGAGAAGGTCGATAGAGCGTCTACAAAGGCGTTACTACTGGCCCGGTATGAGAGGCGACCTGCTCCGGTGGATCGCCACTTGCCCGGATTGTTGTAAAAACAAACCGGGACCCGGCCTGGGTAAGCAACCCTTATCACAGGAATTGTTTGGTGTCAGATTTGCTCGAATAGCGATAGACATCATCAGTGGGATTAAGACGACGCCGCGAGACAATACTTGTATGATGGTCGTAACTGACTATTATACTAAGTACACTCGGGTGTTCCCCCTTCCCAACCACAAAGCCGCCACATGCGCGGAGGCATTTGTGAAAGGCTGGGTGCTGCATTTGGGTGTTCCCCTTATGATGCACAGTGACCAGGGAAGGGAGTTCGAGTCAGAACTTTGGCAGGAAATGTGCCATTACCTAGCCATTTGTAAGACCCGAACAAACCCGTACCGACCACAGTCGGATGGGCAGGTAGAACGCTTCAATAGAACCCTCATACAAGTACTAAAGCCCCTGGTTAATACCCACCAGGATGACTGGGATGAACAGTGCGAGTTTGTAGTACATGCCTACAACAACACTGTCCATTCATCAACTAACTGCACCCCAAACATGCTAGTGTTCGGCGAGGACATCATAATGCCCGCCGACTTAGTGTATGGAGTGGTTGGAATAGACCCGGAGGCGCCTTGCACGGTGCTGTTTGTAGAGTCATTAAGGGACCGGTTCAAACAGGCATACGAGGCCGTTCGGAAAGAACTGCTGAAGAGTGCGAAGTGGCAGAAGGTGGGCTATGACACCAATGCTAAACGAATTCGTTTTAATGTTGGGGACAAAGTACTAAGGTACTACGAGCCGCTGGATAAGCTGAAGCTCGTAACGCCTTGGGAAGGTCCATTTAAAATCGTTCGCGTCATCTCCGAGTCCACGGTGATGATAGAGGACTGCCTGACGGGTAGGAAATGGAAGACAAATGTCGGAAAACTTCGGCCCTGGAAGGGGCGCGAAGAGGCGGAGAGGGAGTTCGGTTACAAACCACCTGTATCTGTCCCTAGCGGACCGAGCGTGGTAGTACCGACGAAACGCCCTAGAGGCCGGCCGAGAAAGACGCCGGGAGACGAGGTTATAGTAAAAAAGAAGACGAAGGCCAGGAAACGACCTAATCGTAAGAAATGGAAGAAAGTCTCGCTGAGTGAAGGCATTACGTATGGGAAGGGTCCCGCTCTGACTAAGCGAGATCCAGAAAAGGCCGTACGTAAAGCCGGGAAAAATAAAATGCTAACCGAAGGCGTTAGACGCAGCCCCCGGTTGAGGTCTGCTGTAACCTAACTCAGTACACAACGAGCTGCTGCGTATTGTCCGCCATAGGCAGGCAACATACGTTCCACGGCCTGAGATGTCGAACGCGCCCTCCCCGGGTGGCTGTATCCCGCGAGTGGCGGTCGGATTAACCGGTACATTCGCTTTGAAGCGTTGTATACACCGCTAAGCTCCAGACGATAGCACTCGGGTAGTAGGCCGCGTCTCACATGTCGAGTCGAATGTTGGTTCGGATCTAGTTCCCTAGGTGGCGCTGCTGGTGTGGCGGGAAAGCGCGGAACTAGGTCACAGGATAGCCATGGCGGGATCTCGCGAGACGAGAGGTCTGACGTCATACTGGTCATAACTAGAGCGGACTCGTGGTGGTTAGACGCCACCCGTTTTTGCTCTAGTTATTTGTCGGCGGTTATACAGCCTGTAGCTGTCGTGTTAGCCTAGCTAACCCCCCAAAAGCCTTTCTGTTGGACGAATCCTTCGGGAGGAGTCCAACAAAACTTGCCAATTAATTTTGGAAGTCGAACCCGGTGCCATGGCACAGGGAACGATTGACGCTGCGCGTCAAACAGCCAACATTCCGTTGGAACAAGACGAGGACCCGAAGGTCCCGTCTCGGGTCGAGGAATCTATGGATTCTTCGACAGAGGAGGCCGCCCGGACGCTCACGGCTATGGCCGAGGCAACCGACCGGGAGAGGATGCCACCTCCACCCCCGCCACGCCCGGAGCGCCCGTCTACAACAGACGCTTCGGGTAGCAAAGTGGATGTCCTAGACATTCCAATGTATCCTCCGGGATTCAGGACGCAGATCAGACGTCTAGCACACGTTGATCGCCAGGAAGGTATCGTGTATACCTCCTGGGGAACGTACATCCCTATGCACGCCTCCATGTTCGGATGCGGGCCCATGGCGGTGGAGCAGGGCGTGCCCGAGCCCATACCAGATGAACTCAAAACTATGGTAATGGACTCGTGTAGTGACGAGCTGGCTGACAACATGCCAGTTTCTTGGCTCCGCAACTACCTAAAGTTGGCGGAGAATATGGCGACTAACGAGAATTTAGCTCGAGCCGTCTTGATCTCTGCGGGCATCATCCAGAAGGCCACGGAGTTAAGGGAGTCCGAATCCGACATGGATACAGACTCCACAGTAACCTTGTCGTCGGTGGAAACCGACCGGGTCAAGCGATTGACCCGTAAACCTGCACCCAAGGGTCCTCTCACTGAGAGCGACCTGGAGGCTGAAGATGTCCGCATCGCCGTCGAGAGGTCCACGACCGAGACCGACCCAGCTGCCGACATCCCAGAGGCACCTGGCGAGATCTCGGAAGAGGACATCTCGCGCCAGCAGGCTGCTGTAGAGGCAAAGCGAATCGAGCTTGCCAAGCAGCAGAAGGAGCTCACCGCAGCTCGCCGGGCCCATCGCAAGCAGCAGGCCCAACGAAAAACAGAGATCTCTTCCGACTCTGACTCCCCAGTCAGCGGAAGGAGGAGCCCTCGGACAGGGGACAGGAGCCGACGCGAGTCGGATTCCAGTCCCGAAGTTCCGGCCCAACCGACTAAGGTTGTGCGCCGGAAGAAGAAGAATGGAGCGAAAGCGTCTCCGGCAGAGCCCACGCCCCCCACCAAGCCGAGGGGTAAGGGCAAACCGAAGACGCCCGCTCCCACCACTACAACCACCACGGTAGCCACCTCGGTTACTGCATCTTCTGCAGCCAGCACGTCGGGTGCAAAGACGAAGTCCCCTACCAAGGCTCCGACTGGTACTACTACCTCCAGCCGAGCCGGCCGTAGGGGAGCTGACATATACACGGACAGCGAGGAAAGCGAAAGCGATCCAGAGCTGCCCGAGTCTGCCAAATCTGATTTGGAGTCCGTGACAACGTGGGAAGAAATGACCACGGATGTTCCCAAAGACGACAATCAGAAATGGATGTGGAAGAATGCAGCCGAGGGGTTCAAGGAACGGACTCCCCGCTGCTTCGCGGACTGTGCTTACGACACAGTCCATTATATGTGTCCGAGCGCCGTCAATAAGGACGGTGACAGCGATGACGAGGAGTGGATGAAGTCCGGCCCCTCGGATACGCCAGTAGGCAAGTTCTACCTGATTTGGATTGACCAGCTCAAGTCCAAATTAGGCTCGATCTACAGCTACGAGGCCCGGACGAAAGTCCAGTGGGCAATGACCCAATGGGGACCAACCGGCAACCGCCGAAGGTGCCCGTTTGAGTCTTGCCAGCTGTCTCTCACGGGTGAGAAGATGTTCGAGACGAAGCCCCGCTTCGCTCGACACATCGTCGAATTTCATATGCATCACAAGCCTGTGATGATGTGTGTGCTCGGGGACCGCCCGAGTAAACATTGTGATGGCTCGTTCAGCACTCACCGGCGCCGAGACATGGCTCTGCATTTGCAGAAGGCCCATGGCATCGGCCTGGAGAAGACCAGGAAACGAGCCATCAAGTGCTTCAGCGAGCTCCTTGCAAATTGGTCCGCGCTGAGCATCAAGGAAGTGAAAGAGCAGGCATTCGAGACCGGATTCTGCTCGTGGAAGAGCGGCAACTTGCTGACTTACTTCCAGACGAACTCCTCGTCCACAAAATTCGGGATGCCCAGCGAGGTGCACCTGAAGGTAAAAAAGTGGCGAGGAGACGACAAGCGAGAGAAGGCCAAAGCCCGCTCTAAAGGTCCAAACGGAGGCACAGTCACGACTACTGCTTCCAAGAGGACCCGAGCAGACCGGTCCGTGAGCCCTTCGGGTGGCAAGGACCAGCCCAGACCAGCCAACCCAGCTGATCGTCGCGAGTCGGGACAACAGGTCTCGGCTCTGGAGATGCCTGGCAACCAGGCCCGCAGGTCGGGTAGCCAGGCGACCGCATCGGCGACTCCAGCCACCTCCACACCTGCACCCGCGGAACAACGCCCGGGCGAAGCCTCTGGCGGCCAGGATGATGGGGGCGAACTGTTCGCTCCCCCATCCGGGTATTCTACTTGGTGGGCTGGAGAGGGATCCTCCGGCAAACGCCCCACGTACAGTGAGTACGCGGCGAAGTTCCCTTCAATGGGACCGGCTGGACCCGAGTCGCAGGTCCTTACCCCCTTGGGCCGGGCCAAAGCTCGTGGTAGGGGCCGCGGTGGGCTGGAGTCCACCCGAGGCTCTCCGGGTGGTGGCCGAGGCCGAGGAGGCATCACGGTAGAGGGCCCGTCTGCTCCTCCAACAGGCACCCCGCCTGTCTCAGTGGAGGCCCCAGCGCCACCACCAGTGATAGTTCCACCAACAGGTCCTCGGGTACCCCTAATGGAACTAATCTCCGGTACCCTGTCAGGTCTTCAGGATCCGAACACGTTCGTCGACCACCGCGATGTCCGAACGGTTCAGATCCAGAATGAGCTGATGGAAGAATGGCAGGCATTGCACCGCCAGAAGTCTGTTGACTACTGGCGTGTGATGACTGAAGCCACCGTCAATCTGGTCTACGAGATCCAGAGGCGGGAGGAAGATAAAATCAGGGAGCTGGAAAGGAAGAAGGTCGAGGAGGCCCTCGAGTCCTGCCGGCGAAAACAGAAGGAAGCCGAAAAGCTTAAAGAGTTTCACGAAGCTGAAAACTCCAGATATATCCATCGATTTAAGGAGGCTGACCTCAAGTTTTTCCTGGCATTCGGGAAACATCTGGAGGAGTGGGACGGCTTACCGTCGTCTCTCATCTTCGTTCCAGAGATACCCCCGGATGCCCCGCCAGCCCCGGCTACTCCACCGGTCCTGGCCACTCCACCGGTCCCGGCTGCTCCGCCGATTCCGGCAGCTCTCTTGCTCCCGCCCCCCACTTGGAACCGGGCTGTCCCAACTGCCACGGTTGCTGCACCAGCATCCGAGGCAATGGACAGTCCGTCCGCAGTGATGAGGGCCTTGAGCTTGGGGAGCGAGACTCCCAGCGAGGCTTCAGCGGCGCTCTCTACGAGCAGCTGTAGCAGCTCGGCTCCATCTGCCTCAGTGGAGCCGGCTGAGAAGATGGACACAGATCCTGAAGATCTTTAAGTGTCCATCTGTTGGTGTCTCCTGGTACCCGAGGGTAAATGCATTTAATATGCCAGAGGCACTGTTCCTTACGCTGGACTCCTGATACCTGGATCGTAACCTGCAGCGAGGATGGACGCTAACCCGAACACCCAATGGACTACAACATCTAACCGGGTCTCCATCTTCCCATCTTCATCAGGGCACATCATAACAGCAACGTGGTTTGCCACCACACATATGTCGCCGGATGGAGCTGCAGAAACCAGTCGTTCCAGGTTCGCCGGAAGTCCGGTATATTGTAAGGGTGATCCTGCTACCCTGGTAGGACACCTATATTTCATATTTTGTATAAATCTATTTTTATATCTTATATTATATTCTTGTAAGTAAAAGTCAAAAATTTTTTTCGGGTTATTTACCCCACCTCGGGTCGGTAAAAACATTGTAAAAATTTTTTTCAATATCACCTTACTACACATCGAATATTCTTCGTCGCGTCTCATGTTTAATAATAACACACGTGTAACATTATCACCATAGGTCGATGGTCCATAAGGGGCCACTTCCTATTTTTGTTATTATTTATAAACACTTCGGGTTATATACGATGATGCCTTATTATGTACATATAACTTATAATGCCCCTTAAATGTTCTATATTTAATACGAACTGTGTATATATAGACTTACCTATTTATTTATAACACCACTGTATAAAGTCAACAATAGTTACTTATTAATTACACACAACCCTAGGTAAAGTCTAGTGGGGGTGGTGTAGGGGCCGGCATCATTGTATATATATTAGTGCCGTTCATCCGAGAGACGTGTTCGTGTGGTGCTTGTTCCTTCTATGCTAGCTAGGTGTCGCTTTGCGATACCTCGTTGGTACAAGAGGGGGCAGCACCATGCCTCGCGTCCAGCTCCTACTAAGGAGCCGGACGAGCGGCAGAAGGGGACTGGACATGGTCCAGTCCAGACGCTAATACTTTGACATCAGGGAGATTGAATAAAGTCCTACCCGAGAGGTAGGGGTTTCTGGGGCTTTGCCCAACCCGAACTACTCGTGTTGTGTTGGTACATCTAGTGGTAAGCGAGCCAAAGAGCCACCCAACATATAAGTCAATACGAACCATTACAAACGTATATGTTTAGGTTTCAAACATGTTTAGACCTAAACATGTTTAGACCTTAAAATTTAAACACCATTTTTGCAGTGTGACACTCCTATCTGGGTGCACATGCTGAACATGTCAATGCATTAGCAGTACATGGAAAGAAGAGTTATTTGGATTTGGCGATAAGTGGTTATGATCGTGTTTATTGTCATTGCTATGAATAGTTAATCTGTTATTTCAGGAAAGGCCTGACATGGTATTTGCAAAAAGTGTATTGCATGTATCAATATTCAGTGCACGTATAGGCATTGTCAAAAGCATATTGGGTTTGGGTGTCCCCTGAGAGTGCATGATCTAGCAGCTTGCCTCCTTGTACTTTAATGTGTGATTTAAAGTAAGATGTACGGATTTCTTAATTAGTATACAAATCAAGCATAACAAAGTAAATTGTAAAGTGGATCGGATTTTCTATCATTTTAAATCATAACAAAAAGAGAAGATGTTCCGGGTAGGCAACCAAGCTTTTATTACTCTTAGTTACATACAATCACAGCCTATAGAGACTACATGCTGCTAATGTCATTCAGTTACCCGAAGGTAACAACCAAGTGCATTGAGCAGTGGGTGGGACCACTACTACTGAAGTACCAGAGGAAGTGGCCTGGTATAGGGGAGAAAGCCTGCGGAACTCAGACGTGATATACGAGAAGCAGGCCCCCTGGTGTGATGGATATGAACCCAGAGGCAGGTGCTTCCACCTGCCATCCGGATCCCTCCACTACACCCGGAGATCTGGGTTTGAGCCCCATGGGTGCATGAACGTAACGAGTGTAATAGATAATGATAATACAATACCCTACACATGTTTTTTTTTCTCTTTTATTTACAAAGCTGATGTATGTAATGATGAGTAGGGTGCCTTTCAATACCTACACATTTCCCCTGAACACATGAAGTAGAAGAAGGTTCAGAGCAGACTGATCATAGCACTGGCAACTAACATACTTAAAGCGACCATGTGGAAACCTGCAGTGTCGCTTATGTCTAGTAGGGGCGATACATTGCTTTGTCAAACTGCAATTACCATAGGCTTTAGGATGTTCTCAACTATATTACTTGTCTACCATACCATATAACCCAGAACCATACTGCCTTTTTGTATTCAGTATGGTCAGATTATTAGGTAGATAGTTATACATTCTAGAGTGAGTAAGTGCAAAGTTGGAAGTGGGTGATGCAATGATCATTGCCACACCAGATGACCTGAGAATTGGTGCTATATTTACTGCATGAATTCTGCACACTTAAAGCATATCGATGCATCAAACCAAATCACAGCATCAGATGCCTGGAATGCCTCCTAAGATACACGCATACATGTATTAATATGATATGAATTGGAATATCACGTGTTCAAGAATGGTCAAGCTGGAGATTTCTATAAAAAACCTAAAATAGCTAATCTGTGCCAGTAGAACTATCTTGACAGGGATTTGACAGCAACACCATCTTGCTTGTCACGCAAGCCCGTCGACCCGCCATGCGAAAGACATACAACACCTACTTATGAAAATGGTATGCCTTCTGTGCAGACACTGAGACTCCCATCCTACAACCCACTATCCAACAGGTCTGCAGCTTCTCAGCTAGACTAGCAAAGAACAAGAGTGGTTACACTGCGCTAAATGCAGCTCGCTGCAACTTATCTGCTATATTAGGTATATTAGGTAATGACCAGGGCCAGTAGGCCAGTACCTATTTGTTAAACTTCTACTAAAAGGAGCTTACAAGGTGAACCCGCCAGCCCCTAGGTTTCAAGAGTTCTGGGATGTTAGGAGGGCTCTGGACCTCCTTCAAGCCTGGGACACTGCTACCATCACCCTTCTTCTACCAATCACACATTTTTTGCGAGTTTACTGTGCTTTACCAGACGCGCCTTTTTGCGAGTTACTCGCCGATTTTTGGCCGATTTTGACCGATTTTTGACCCTCTATAACTTCCTTAAAAGTGGGTGAAATCTCACAAATCTTTTGGGGATGTTCTCTATGGCATATTCTCTCTGGGCAATCCAAACCATTCGGCTGTATGGATATTTCCCTTTTGATAAGAGTTAGGTGAACATGGATGAGTTTTACTGTTTGCTTTGAATGATTTGAGCAATATTAAGGGGGAAATGTGATACAAATTATAAGTATTATCATTATTGGGGTGAAAAGTGACTAAGGGAATTTTTTTCATGGGGAAAACGTTGGTTACAAAATCAAGAACATATTCTGATGAATTATGGGTCAAATCCACATTCTTTCCTGTTGCCATTGCAACAAAACAACTAGAAATCAATTTTTTTTTTTGTTTATTTTGGTTGCCATGGCAACAGGAAAGAAGGTTTTCCTAAATAGCTTTCCAGTGAAAAATCTAATAAATCATAGAAATAATCTAACACATGCACTTTATTTCATCTTAAAAGATCAATTTTTACCTAAGATATTTCAATTTTAAAATTGATTGTATTGCATGGTCGTTTCATTTACCAGTATTATTAACAATGCAATATCTCTTCAATAAGGGCCTCTGTTGTTGACATTTGCTTATGTACCTTCCAGATTTAAACATTATTTTGGCAACTTAAATAAGCCATGGCATATGTATACACTGGTTAGAACCAAGGTGCACCTTATAGAAGCACCCAAAACAAAGGATATGGCTTACAGAAGGTAGAAATATATAACACATTCACAAGCTCAACATACTGAATTTGAGTGCCTTCCATAGCAATGCTACAATAATGATAATCATCTATGCTAGATGGACTGTCCCTGGCCCTTTTAAATTTCTTCTCTATGCTGGCTTTTATACAGAAATATTCCTTATTCGAAACCCGGTTACACTGCTTGTCACTTTGGGTGGGACCTAGCTTGCATGCCAGGTCCTCCTGCAGTAGAGAAAATAAATGAAAGCAAACAAAGATTGAATCAGATACACTTACATCTCTCCTGTACGGTTATTTACAAAACCACAAAATACTGTAGTCTAGAAGATCGGAAAGGAAAGTTCTTATGACCTTGAAATGATGTGAATGTAGGATGGTCGCAACCTGGTGATTTACTTTAGATCTACCTCAGGTTTTGCAGTAAACTTTTTATTTCTTTTTCAATTTCAAAAGTCTAGCTTCTCTCCTGGCCTCTGTAAAAAGACGTTGGAAAGAGATTCGTCCCACAATAAGCACTTTGCATGCCAAACACACTGATCCTGATTTCAGACAAGAGTGCAATGATATACAAATAAGACCTTGCCATGCAATGAAGCAATAGGTCTCTCAGCTACACAAAATAGGGTGCCTAGGCTGTACGGGTGGCTGTTATTATCTGGAGCTGAGAATGGATGAGGTAATCTAACCAGGCAGTGGTACCCTTTGCTGTCATCAATAATTATATGTACTAGAGTTTGATGAGCACTTTTACAGGGCAGTGGGGTAATCCTACACAGCTTCGAGTGTGTTCCTCTCAACTACTCAAACTATATTATAAAATCTTATGCCTGTATTGTGTTTCTTAGTCATATTGATATATTTTTAATAAATAACATGGCTGAGATGTGTGGCAACAGTGTATTGCAATTTCCTAGTGATTTGATTCTGCGCCCAACCCAAACTTTCTCCCGATTTCACCTCTCTAGAGATTTTCAAAATTGGATACTAGCTCTACATTAAATTTATCTATTGCTCACTTAGTTCTCAAAAATAGAACAAGTTAGAGACTCTAAAAAAACTTGATATGACTGGAAAGCCAGTGAGTGGTAAGGAATCCTGCCTGGAGAGGTTTTTTTTTTTCTTTGAGGCATAATTCTAGGCAAAAGTGAAGCTGTAAGGGACCTTTCAGAACTGGTGCTAACCATTCCAGGGTCACATAGCATGCTCTTCCAGTCCTGACAAGTAACCTTACAATGACCTATTCATGTGCCAAGACTTTGTATACTGGACTTATTATATTTTCTAGGATCATTACTTCTTAAGAAGGACATCAGTAGCACTCCATGTGAGTTATTTCACTTTTTAATGCATATTGGGCTCAGGAGTGATGAAGTTAGAAACTCAGTATTTATTAATAACACTTTATTTTATTTGAAGCCCTATATCATGGCTATTTAAAAAGATTTATTCAAGTCACCAACTGCAAACAGGTCAGTTTTTATAGCCCCCAGCGTAAAACCATGCCAAACTTGTTCGCATTGGTCACGTTTTTAGAGATAATGTCAAAACTACACTGAGTAATGCTTGGATTGCCACCATATTTAGTACCAATAATACTACTTTAAAGTAGTATTATTGGTGTTCAATAGCGCGAGGTGTAAAATGTGGTGAAAATCAATCCACAAACTTTACCCTCAGTTCATCATATATACTCTTGAGAGTCACTATACCTTCCCTACAGTGTGTCTACTATACAATACAGTTACCCTCTGCCACCTATAAGCTTTTTAAGGAGCTCAGGAAGGACCTTGCTGAAAATGATCTTTGGCCTTTTTTAGACACACTCCCGACTCACCGCAGGCAAGCCCTTACAGAAAAAAATAAGACCCGAAAAAACCATTGTTTCTTGGATCAGCCTATGTACTGATGTCTTGATTTGAACTTGGAAGATTTATGATGTAATAGAGGTGTTACCCTAGAGCCATTCTTAGGATACCACAAATCACTGCAAATGGATATCCCCTCACATGTTGCAAGTAGTTTAAGTCCCGAATTGGTGCAGGATGCTATTATTGTACATAGATATACAAGTAAATGCCTATTACTTTTATTTTACAAGGGCAATGCATTCCAGTTTCTTCCTACGCCCTGTACACAATGACCCTCCCTATGCTATGGTATAGAAATTATCATTCGCCATTTGAAATAAGAGGCATTTGTGGTAGCTAATGAATGGTGATTAATCATTTCCCTAGAAATAGACATTGGGAAAAGAGGGCATTTTTTAAAATAATAGAGCTTCTGCTGACATGATTTCTAGACCTGTCATGATCCCCTAGAGTAAGGGGCCATGTCTGGCTGGTCCTGTAATGCTTAGGAGTAGATGCTTGTCTGGCATGACTCACCATTCTCTATCACTTTGAGTATTAAATGATGGCTTCAAAATCTAAGGATAGTGCATCCCAGGGGAAATAGTATTTTGCAGTGAATCTGTAGTTGACTGCATCATGGATAGGGAAGTAGAAATGATGGTCAAATCTGGTACTATACTCAGACTACTATAAAAAAGACACAGACATTGTGATGAAAGACTTTCTGCTGGCCTTTCTGACCACAAAACCTAAATGGAAGCATTAAGGTGGGTCAGGCTGACAGTGACAAGCTTCTTATCATCTACAGGCTTCATCCATAATGAATTGCACTAGGAGGGATTTTTCAGGAGCGGGTATTCCCTGCAGTACCAGCTGCCCTAAGAGATTGTATGATATTACTATAATGAAACTTACATGGATTAGGCCTACTATATGATGGGAGCCTGTGGGGCTTAGCTCTCTTCTAGAGGCATATATGTCAGTTACTCAAAATCCCTTTGAAGGAGGATGTAGGCTTGTGGGTACACCAGTATTCTGACCCCTTTATAGTTCTCCTTAACCCTTCTAGTCCTCTAGATGCCGACAGTTTTAGTCCCTACCGCAGAGCCTCTGTACCATTCTTACAAATCAGAAGAAAATCAACCAGACACCTACATTAATCCTACTGTAGTCTCTCAATATTGGCTCTTGCATGCCTTGTGAAGAAGGGGCGAGGTGTTGAAAGAGAAGGGTCACCTATAAATGTAACCGACTAAAAGCTTTTGAAGAAGATTGGGACCCAATACCATTTTACAATCTGACGAAAAATATTTTCAGCCTCCAAGACACAGTGAAATTATTCATAAACACTGATTTGGAAGAACTGGAACAAGCTACATTTTCTTCAGCTCACCCAAGACTGCCTTTCTTATTTGGTCCTATTTTATGCTGTCTCTACATGTCATGATATTAGAAGTTGTCTAATGTTCCTAATCAAACTGTAAAACTTGTAAGGTCATAAGTGTAATATACAGAGGGATTGCACTTAACCAGTCATACTCTGATTCTAAACTTTTTACTCACTGAGAACATAAGTTTATGCGAAGATTGTTTTGCAAAGTCTTTCCTAAAGTTCTTAAGCTATTGTAACAAACTGGTTTTCTTTTATGTTATTACTGGTTCCAACATGCAACAACTACATTTAGCCTAATATACCTTTTATCCTAATGTGCACAATTACCAGGAGGAACACTATAAAAAGAGTAAGATATGACATTTGCCGTAATATTCCCCAGAGATTCATCCTTCCTCTGTGAGATCACTATAGACAGGGCAGGGCCAATAAGACCTTGACATGCAATAAAACAATATATCCCTGTGCGACACCAAACAGAGACGCCAGACTCTGCAGGTGGCTGTGTTTAGCTGGATCCCAGAATGGATGAGCTAATCTGACAGCGCTACAGAACTCAGAGTCAGCTTGGTGTCAACAGTAATCAGCTGTAGATAGATGAGCACATGCGTAGGACAGAGAGGTGTTTCTAGACAGAATTCACTCAATCCCCATACACAAGGAACTTAAGCAAATTACTCGCCACAGCTGCATTTAGGGCCAAAAGGAAGTATGAACTGTTTACTTCATCACTTGTGTTTATTACTGTTTGGGTAATCGAGTTTGACAGTTGATAACTTTATATAAAATCAACATCAACTTTAACTGAATCCAACCATTCTAATGCATCCAACTAATAAGTCAAGTCTTGCCATGTGGGTGCAATTACAACAGGCGGGAGCCACTTACATTTATATAATTGATTTTCTAGAGCCGGAGCGTGTTGCTCCTATGGTAAAAAGAGCTGTCAGTAGGTACCCTCTTTTCAAAAGAAGTCACTCTCTACTTCACCATTCAACTTGCACTCACCACATTGGTCTGAAAAGTCACCTGCATTGTTAAAAACAGAGAGAGCTGCACTCTTTAGTATATATTATACTGACTGACTTCTCCCAACTAGGTACCTACTCAAATCCCCTTTTTGAGCACCGTACTTGAATGTCCACTTGTGAGCAACAAAAGGGACAAGTCATAGCTATATGAAAAGAAAGGACTGGAAACAGGGCATTTTTAGCCAGCTCTTCCTTTTACTATAGGAGCAACACCCTTCTGTGCTCATTCAGTACTAAGTTATAGATGCACAATGCATTGATGCACTACATGGCCCCCACTGACTTGATTTGTGACAGTAATCATCCTTTAAGTGCTGACCAGGTGGACAAGTAGATAAGGGGCCAGTACAATCTGATTAACCGCTTATCTTATTATAGAACACAGTGTACTGACAATAGTTGCATTAGGTCATTCTGCTAATGTCAGGCAGAATTTGGTTTCTTTGCCCCTTAACAGTAACACAATGGATAAATGCTTATCGTTCACACTAATGAATGAAGTAACTTAATTAAGACTGCAACCAGGCATGATACCAATCCTACGGGGTTGATGCACTGCTGTACCATTCCCCTGAACTGTCATCATGAAGGAGAAAATCAGTTCTTGCAGCTAGACTCACCAGCACCAACTGGGAATCAAATGATAAATGAACATCAACTTGACGGTAGCAGGTGACCAGCACAGTGCTAATACTGCAATCCCAGAATGGGCCATTACATCGTAATTCAATTATCTGATGTAATAAATGTCTCGGGATAATGGGTGTGGACTTGTATAGTTCTGGTTCTAAACAGTCTACTGGACTCAACCTAATAATCAGAAATAAGACACAATGTGCGAAAAGGGGGCTTAGTGCAAGGGGTTTTAAGACCCCTTCTCCCAGTACATGTCACCCTGAGTATGTTGACCTCAATATGGATAGGCAATTTATGAAAAGTGTCACTACCTGAACAGATTGCATCTAAATCTGATTAAGCAGATTAATGCCCCAACCACTACAAATTCACCCGGAGGAGTTGTACATTAAAATCATACAATACTTGCCATTTCAGCTCATAAATATTAGCGCTGATGGCCTGCTTATGCCAGGGCTCCACTACGTGGCATGGGGCAGCAACATCACAGGCGGCACAGAATTGGAGTATCCTTTTTGCTTGCCAGTACAGGAACACAACATTTTGCTTCCATTTTGTGCTGCGAAATTGCCGCGATACACGGCGAAATTGCCGTGAAACCCTGCGATCCTCTACTGGCAAGCAGAAAGGATACCCCAAACCTGTGCCGCCTGTGACGCTGCCACCATGTGATGCCTAGTAGAGCTTGGGCTTAAGTAGGGGACCTTAATAATTGAATAATTTGATCCTCTGTTTTCTATGCTTTGTTATTACATTATCTAACTAACCAACTGGATTTCCCTAGAATGGGCTCTTTCACCTCTTGTTGACAAGGTGATAGGCAATTAAGAATGGTTGCAAATTGCTACAATGGTGTGTACATCATTGCCTTGATAGGTGGAAGTTAGTGTGATGTATGGGGATAGGAGAGCAGGTGACTTCCTGCATTTAATGACTTCCGCTTCTGATGCTGCTCAACAAATTGTATACTTGACATATAACCTCTGGCAAACACCCTTACAATCACTCAATCACCGCCATCCCATGGAAAGGCATTAGTGTCACTTGCGTCCCCACCTGGTGTATGACATATGAACCACACTTGTTGAACGTTTTCCCCATTGCCTCATCAGAACAAAGATTTTTAGACAGCTCAGGCTGTACATGTACATGTACTTCTCTTTTAAATTTTTGAACTTCTTGACCAAAGTGAAAGGTCTCTCAAGGCGTGAATCCCTGGTTTTATACCTAATCAATTTGATTTTCATTTGGTGCCGATGTAGATACTGAGCCATAAATTGTGCACTCATCCAAGAAAGGGAGATTAAGTGTCTTTAATTCTATTTTAAATACGAGGAATCTGAACATCCATGGAATCGTTGATAATCCACATCACAATGGCCTGAAAAGATGTAACTCAGAATGCACAAGAAGTGAGCCTTCCTAACTTCGTTAAACTTTGATGTTGAATTGAAATAAAAATTCCTTTCGTTTTGACCAAATTGATGTTGCTGAATAATGTAGCTGAAGAAGAGTAGAGATGTCAAAGAAAAAAAAAATGTATGCTTAACTGATAACTTTGTTCAAATTGGGAAGAAATATGGAGAAGACCCTTTCCCATTTATATGTTGATGGCAAATATCTAACTAACCAGTGGCTGGATTTGCCCCCCCCCTCTGTCATAGAAATGGAGGTAGGCAAGGCCAATCATGCAATGAGGTTTTTTTAGTATGACCTTCATGGGAAAACTCAAGTACTTAATAGTTATTTTGCATGCAAATCACCTTTCATCCCAATGTAATTTCTCAATTTGAATGAGTGTTTCATTATGGCATCCTGCTGTCTCAGCATTAGGCTGTGGAGATCTTCTCATGACTCAAGATCTCAAAATTTAGAAGGGAACTTGTTGTTATCATCATTAGTATGCACCATTTAAATTCTTCCACCCCTGAGTTCCCTTTACTCTACGGGATTTGCGTGCAAATCCTGCCTTATGAGGTGGAAGGGGTTCATCTTAAATGTGTAGTAATTATTAGAAACTCCTAGAAACTTTCTTCTGAAAGATGATTTGAAACAGTGAGACTTTTTGGTTGATCCTTTGGCAGTAGGCTTCATCACTAGATTTAAGAGATGACTCTTTGATAAACATTTTACATTACGGGACACCAAACCTGCTTGCATGATTTCATTTAGGTACACAACTATAATAAAAGAAAGGAAAAGAAGTGAGAAAAAAATGAGTATGAGAAGCACCCTATGATATGAAAAGAAGAATCCTGAAAAAGAACTTTACAGAGGGAGTCTCAGATAATGAAACCCTTTAACAAGGTCAATAATAGACTCAAAACAAGCATGTTCAGAGTAATGCCAAATGAAATGAATCAAGTCCACAAAGGAAACAGAAATCACGTTCCTCTAGCTAGCACCACTGATCCAATGAGAGCCTTAACGCTATGGGGAATTAGATCACTTGCAGTGGTATAGGCAGGTGATCTGGATCAGTCTGATGCTAGAGGCAGGTGATCTGAGTGAGCCTCTTTTCAGATATAATTAGATTGTGAGGTCATGACGTAACACACAGTGATGGCGGCTGGCTAGTGGCTGGTGGCTGGAGTCGGCCACCAGTGTGCAGTGATAGTGGAATTAAAACGATTAGAGATTAATAGTAAACCAAATAATCATACTCCAAGCTCTAATAAAAAAACATTTAAAAGGGCTTATGATACTGTCCCTACGCCGTCCGTCAGTGACTGACAGCTGTTAGTTGGCTGTGAACCGAGGGTTTGTTGTGTTTACAAAGATAAAACCACCTGCCTATAGCAATACATAGTGATCTCATTCCCCATAGCATTATGGGATCAGTGGCGCTAGCTAGAGGCGGCTTACATTCTGTTCAGAGGGGTTCAAGCTAGCATGGGTTATACCCAAAACGTTTACTAAGGTATGACACTTGCTTTAAAGGAAATCATTTAACTGGTATTTGAAGTCTAATTCTTGATCTATGTCCTGCTAATCATTATTATCTCTCCTTGATAGCTACTGATTATCATGAGTAGCAGGGTTGTATCATAATTTTAAAGTTTATACAATTTGAATTGTTCATTTACTGTTATAAGCTTATGAGAATTGCTCTAAAATTCTAGACTTTCTCTCTAGAAAGGTTTTACCTCTGAATCTCTAGAGAAATGGTTTGTGGAGAGGGAGAAGTTACAAGAGATGATGACGCTGACGGACTTCAGATATCTCAGGGACTTCTGTTTTGTGAAGGATGAAGCACAGTTTACTGTCACTGCTCTCAAGTGTTAAATTAAAATGGAGTGATCTGCGTGTTTAGATTTAAAGGCTTCTTAATTGGTAGCTAGGAATGTTACCACTCATGCTAGGTTAGATCCTGCAACTGCAGATAGTAAGTTAAAGCATTCACTTTGTAAGGTCAGGAAATCATCCAAGGAAATTACCCAACTGGACTGCACCAAGAATAATGGACAACTCGGAGACATGACCCAGTGATTTCTTCAATATGAAGCTATTTCATTTAGTGGTTTAGGGATGACTCATTCCCTAACCCTTTAAAGGCTGCTGATGTAGGAGTGCATCATGCCCCATGGTTCGCATGAGACAGTGCTAATGAGACTGCTTGCCACCACTTGATTGGAGACCATGTTTGAGTGTATCAGCATGATGCATTAATTAAAACTAAAACAGCCTCAGTCAGTATATGGTGGTTGAAAGGCATGACCATCATAAGGCCTTTGTACTGTGCATAAGGGGTTAAGAAACTGTACAACGTGCACTGAGAAAGGCGTTTTTAATAACATTCATCATGTTCTGCAAATTCTGTCGTTATCCATCACATCGCGTCATTCCCCATGGGAGAGTTGGCACCAGCCTTAGTTCCTCAATTATCCTGAAAGTAGAGCATACTGCATGAATGAAGAACTTAGAAGTTACTCAAAAAGGAGAGCATTAGGCCAACATCAAAGGTATTTAGAAACTCAAGAAAGGTCAGTTTGATGCAGATTCACTTGGACTATATTGGTGCATTAAAACAACAAGTGAAGCTAACTTGGCGGCATCATGTGACCCTTATAAGAAGGCTGTGACCACAAGTCACGACAGACGCACACCTGTACCCGCCACTCAGCACCCCAACACCAGCTACTCACAACCACTAAGGTGGTCACCTTTCCCTCGGGGGACCATCACAGGTCTGCTCATCATGTCAGCAGAAGCTCTATCTCTGTCAAAAAGACTTCCACCTCCTGCATATCTCTCCAATATATAGGGAACCGAAGAAAGCATTAGCAAATTAGTACTACCAAAGGGGGGCTCACTATGCACCTGGGTGCTTATTAATTTCAACACCCTTGTAGCCTGGGACCTTTACTTGTTTGAGACCAGCCTTATCATTTTCGAATGCTGTTTTAGTACTTAGGATTGATCTCAGTAGCCCTGTATCTCAGAGCTGATTTAAGACCCACACTAATTATATACCCTGGCACTTAAACGAGACATTACAGAAATCTCTTCTAAATCCCTAAATTTAGCATGGAAACTCCATAAAATTTTACGGTGATTAATTTAAAAGAACGGTGATTTCCCCTTTAATAACAGTGTTTCTCCTAAGGTTCACTATTTTGCGATTCTCTGCAGTTTTCAAGGGAATTCACTGTATTTTTATGGTGATTCACTGGCAATGCGGGTGTCAGTGGATCTCCATTTTTTAGGGGTTTATTTTTACTGTGTATACCTATCTCATGGGCATATTGACTCTATTATCTCATAAAGTTAGAATTCTGCCTTGGTAAGGTACTCAGTTTGCTTTTTTGCATCATGCTACCCCTTCAGGGCTGAGGCACTCCTAAGTAGTATATACCTCTAGGACCTAGGGCCCAAATGAGCTTGGACTATTGTGTCTGAGTACCAATCCTGCATAGTAAACCAGACATCCCATTTTGGATCGCTCCTTGTTAAGGAATCCGAAATCATTTTGCTAGACATTTAGGTTGCAGAGCTTAAGAAAATTAGGAAAACATGAATGATGATAAGCCAATTTTTAAGTATAGACAGTTGTTGATTATGAATTTGCAGCCTGTCCATATGATGCTGCCTGGTGTTGGCTATTGGGAGTTTTGCTGGTAGTGGTGTCCACCTTGCAGGATTTTTTAAGGCTGATCTGGGCAGATGAAATGCCTAGCTAAGTGATTTAGGATATAATAGACATGTGCAGGCCAATCCTTAAAGCACTGTCAGGTGTACTAACCGACATGGGAACTGGAAGGTGTCTGAGCCTAAGGACTAAAAGTAGTATAAGTGAGGACAATTGAAAGCTTTGCATTGATGCATGAATGACAGAATAGAACCCTCAACCCAGAGGCACTTTTCACAGACATAACCCAGCAAATTGTCGTGACTCCTCGTCAACCTGTGTGAAGTGGCTTACACATGTCGCTAGATGGAACACGACGTCGCTATAGCACAAGATCACCAGGAATAGCAATGGTGGTGATCACATGGCCTCACCTCAGATGACGAGGATGGTGATCACTCAGACTCACCAGGGATGGCGACGCGGGTGATCACTCACCTCGCTAGATGAAACACGCACCTCGTCATAGCACATGTTCACCAGGGATGGCGAGGATCGTGATCACTCATCCTCACCAGGGATGGCGACATGAGTGATCACTCATCCTCACCAGGGATGGCGACATGAGTAATCACTCACTTCGCTAGATGAGACGCACACCACGTCATAATACACATTCACCACGGATAGCAAGGATTGTGATCAGTCACTTCGCTAAATAAAACGCGTACCTCGTGATAGCACAGGTTCACCACAGAGGGTGAGGATCTTGATCACCCACACTCACCAGGGATGGCGACACGAGTGATCACTCACCTCGCTAGATGAAACGCGCACCACGTCATAGCGCAGGTTCACCATGGATGGCGAGAGTGGTGATCACTCAGACTCACCAGGGATGGCGACGCTGGTGATCACTCACCTTGTTAGATGAAAAGCTCATGATCATCGACATTGGTAATCATGCAGCCTCACATCTGCCAGATCAAAGTATGTTTTGCCAGAGAAGGTATTGCCATATGTATCTTCCCTCTAACCACAGACAAGGTGTTCATGTTGATATTCCCCTATGTATTTTTCCTGTAACCAGAGAAAAGGTGTTTATGGATAGTTGCTTTCATTTTAGAGATAACTCTATCTAAATTCAATTGATATTCTCTCTATATAATCTTGTTTGATTCAACTCTGAAGTATTACATGGAAATCAGTGTGAAACAAAGCACATTTGATACGTATGGGACTTATACTTCATGCCCACACTTCCTAGATAGGCTACATGTTGAACAGTGGTGCTGTCTCAACAACTTTGGCAATGGTGGTGATAAGTTGCCACTGTGAGTGAGAGTGAGTGACAGATGATGCAATCCTCAGAGAGCATTGACTTAGAGTGACACAAATTCACGTATTGAGTGAGACCAATGTTGGCAATGGTGGTGATAAGTCGCCATTTTCAGAGAAGATTAACAAGGAGTGATACACACTCACGCAGTGAGTGAGAGCCATGTGGCAATGCAGGTGAAAAGTTGCCATTCTGACTGAGAGTTGACAGGCAGTGGCACATACTCACGCAGTGAGTTAGATCCATTTTGGCGATGGTGGTGATAAGTTACCATGCTTTGTGAGGGATGACAAGGGGTGGCACATACTCACGCAGTGAGTGAGATCATGTTGGCAACTGTTGTGATAAATCGCCATGCCATGTGAGACTGACACACAGTGGCGAAAGATGACGCAGTGAGTTATCACTCAGAAAGGAGTCACCATTGATGACCAATCATGGCGACAGATAACGACAATTTGCTGGGAAGGGACATGGAAGTCCATCACGCCATCCCTATTGGTTTTCAATTCATCATCTTCCCGGGAACTAAAAAGGACAGTCTCTCTCTTATAAAGAGTGTCAAGAGAGATTGTGGTGGATTTTTCCTAAGGTCGCATCTTTCCTAACATAGCATTTAAATAATTCAAATGGACCAAAAAGAAGGTATTCAATGTTACGCATCCTGCTACCAGCTCTCAATCAATGTCCTACTTTTCTGTTTTTGATGGATGGTAAATATACCACACTCAAAAAAAAAATCGATGGTGGATAAGGTGATTTGCAATCAATTATATATATATATATATATATATATATATATATATATATATATATATATAAAATGGCTCTAAATGGTAAAAGAAGAAGAAGGCAGACCAAGTGGGTTGGATGGGAGGTAACCCGGCTATGTGGAATGGAGGCCCATGTGATATTGGAAATTTCCAGTTCCAGTTCAAATGTGTATGCAAAGTTAATTGAATTCTTCTTCAAGACTACAGAACTCCAAAGTCGATTTTCTCATTATCAGGTGACAGGGTTTGGTTTCTTCCCGGAAGAAAGGTGTTTCTTCTGGGACAGTGGAAGAAACCTGAAAGAACCCTATTTTGTCCAGTTTCTTCCAGGGTTTTTTTCCAGAAGGAATGGAAGAAACTGGAAGAACTTAGAACACTCTTGGAAAAAAGTATGGAAGCTTTTGCTTAATCCACCTGCTATATTGAAGAGTCAGACGTATCGGGATCTATAAAAGCCCGACCTGACATAAAAATACATTTTTCTTGTAACTGTAACTCAATTGCTCTAGAAATTTGGATGAATTTAGTGTGCATAACACCTTTTTCAAAAGACCACTCCCATATTCTTGAAATGTTAGCTCCAGCTGAGATGAGCATATCAAATGTGCTGCTGGTTCAGTAGATGACATGATAGTGTGGTGTGCAACTGATTCTTACCCTTAGACCATATCCAGACATAGGGAAAATTCTAACACACTTGGTATCTAGTGAGGTTGTGGTATGCAATGGCTTCTACTTTGTAATTGGTTCAGGGTAATTATGTGGAGAAAAATGTGGAGACCAGGTGAGTGAGTGAGTGAGTGAGTGAGTAATAGATGTTTAACGCCATTTTGACAGCTAAGGTCATATTCATGGTGGTTGAAAGGCATGACCATCATAAGGCCTTTGTACTGTGCATTACACAATTTCACAGAGGAATGTGTCAGTGCCCGCGCATATGTCCACCCCACACACATCCTGAGGGGATAGGAAAGATGAGAAGTAGACCCTTTTCAGTGGGCTAGGCTAGGGAAGCCCCTTGGAGACCAGGTGAAAGAATTGCCTTTGAGAAATGGGTTTCATCCATCCCAAAGCCAAAAAAGGGCAGAAACTAAGAGAAATGTCCATAATCAAAACATAGTCAAGAATGGTATCACACAGTAGATCAAGTGTCATTCTATACAGGGTAATTACCCACACTGAAAAAAGTCTTCCTGACAAAGTGACATGTATATCCATGTCAAATTGATTTGACACAGAGAGCATACGTCATTGGGACATGTGCACATATGTAACCATGACAACTGTAGCACACAGTAATCCTCATAAGATTTGACATGCCTTAAAATGCCACGTCATCTGTGAGTTGACTAGGGTCACGGCCATTGTTCTAGGATATTCCACTAGATAGGGAAAGCGACCATTCTGGTACCAGGATTAATCACTACCAAGAAGTACTACCAACACTTGAGACATTTGATGTATCTGTGCCATTTTGTTTTCATGAAGAATAGATCACTAAGCTCTGTAAATACTATCAATGAATGGTAGTGAATTCTATTTCATTGTTAAATTTGCTTTTGAATATCAAAATAGACACCCACCATCCTGAATACTTCAACTGGAGAGGTTAGACACCTTATGTGTGGGTCAGTGAAAATACCAAAGGACTGTATTCTAACCCACAATCTATAATCTCAGTACCTACAGTACAGGGAAACATATGGCATTGGTATGCCCTCCATGCCCTTGTCTTATGGACTGCATAGAAGTTCTGTAGATAGGAAAAAAGTGCCTTAGTGTTGCAGGCCTGTGGGACTATCCCCCGCCTTCTATTATAGGCCTGCCTTGATTGAACCATTGGTATATAGCTATTGACTACGCTTGACCCTTACATAATTGTCTCACAGTATTACCTAGCACTCAGGTGAATGGATCAGAAATATGTGATGTGTCTTCATTACGCATGTCAAGTGGAGTTGACGAACCAAGTATGAGAGAGTCAACCTCATTCAACATGCCTTCATACATGTCATGTGGGAGACAAATTGTGACCTGTGCAGTATGTGCCAAAGAGATCAGTGTCCTTTTCTCTGTGCAGGGTTGATTACCAGACTATCATATTCAATATCTATATATCAGCTTCTACGTTCAGTATCTTCACATTTATGTGATTATTATCTAGCTTTTACTCAGAAAAGGAAAGGAAAAGAAGACACAAAAGGATGTCATCAGTTTTTAGACAGATGTGTCTTATATCCATAAAACCAAACAAGCAAATTTCAACCAGTTTCTTCAGAATTCTGTCTTCTGTCACATACTTTGTAGAACCATCACAAGCTTATAAATACCTTACCACCCAATACCTTTTGAAGAATAAAGTCAGATTAAGTCACTTTATCTTCACCAAACCTATGTGCCTTGAATAGAAATAGGGCACAGTTGAAGTTAGTCTTACTTTTGAAAGAACTGGAAATGAAATTTTGTCCAGGCCACAAAACAGACAATATCCACCCATTTAGTTTCCTCCATCATGATTTTGAAAAACCAATAACTCCCCCCGCTAACATAAATTGAAAAGATACCTCTGTAGTTGTCTTAATTATACTTTAATTGGTGTTTGGAGACATTTTGGGTTATATACTAAATGTTGAGGGACATTTTTCCAGTTTCTTCCATTTCTTCCACTTTGAGGAAGAATAAACCTATTTCTTCCCGCTAGTTTTTCAGCGTTTTTTACCGGTATTTTCTGCCCTCCAGAAGAAACCTGCCAACCCTGTCTGGTGAATATTGTCATATTTGAATAATCACTCATGCCTAGAGGTTTTTCAATGCTGACTGAAAACCAGACCTAACATCAGTTATTGGAAAAAAAGTTCATGATTTAAACCCTGTTGCAAATGAGATTTCTGAAAGAAGGTAATGAAAAGATCTAAAACCCAGCCAACAGAGTGAAATTAACTCTGAAGTTTGAAACAAAAATACACCCAGACAGTTTGCCAAATAAGGAAAATCAATCAGTGCTTCAAATAAAAACAGGAAATAAAGTGCAAGGAGTTATTGTATGGTTGTATGTGCAAGAAAGGAACATGGAGGTACAGGAAATCACATGGGCCAAAGTGTTATCACCTTGATTAGCAAGAGGCTGTACAGGTCACCTGAATCTTAATTTATCAGAGGATTTATTTTAACTGGAACAGAATCTGGCTTTCAACATGACTCAGTTACTGACTTCACTGTATAAAAACTATTTTGTCAAAATGATGGAATCCTCATACAAAGGTTACCAGAGATCTGTCTATATTTTCACAAGATTCCTTGTACATTTGTGTACCACTGTACTGACACCTAGAGCTTCTAGGGTTCACTGACAATTACATGGCGTTCACTTGTAGATTCAACTATTATTTTTTATAGTGCATATTAATCTGTATCCATGAATAGTTGACTTAATAGCTATTGTCATATCTGTCTACAGCGATAATAGCCAAGACATAAATGAGTGATTTAACAAGAAGCAGTCATTAGCGTAAATAATTCATGTAAGCTTTTTTGTCAAAACGTTTGGCTACTCCAAATGTCACCCATCTCCAGGGAAGAAAGTCATCATTTCTAACTGCTGAGCAAAAACCTCACCATACACCATCAGCACATTGGATTCTGATGACACAAGATGGTTAAATGCTGCTTAGAAAAGTAACGCCGAAGGAGTTTCAATGCATCATGATAAATCAACAATCAAAAACAGTCAGCTTTGGCCATGAAGCCTCCATCATGGCAACACTATTGCTTTTCAATCTGATCCCTAACCATTCCCCAGACTAAAAAGGGCAGGATCATTCCTGTAAGGATAATCAATCAAGATGTTGGTGTTTTTTCTCTAAAGTTACATTCAACTTAATGAAGTAGTTGAATAATTCAAATGGACCACACCATGTGGTTTTGTTCTGATAATTAATCAATTGATATCCCATTTTGCTCTGCTCTTGGTGAATGTGAATTACAAATTAATTGCCACATTATAAAGATCCAAATGGTGGATAGGAAAACTGGTAATCAATTGGTGCCTGCAAAATGACAAGAAGAAGGGAGAGACATATGATCTGTGGTCATTCTGGCAGAGGATGTTTCCCCTTGTAGCTCTGTACCTATACTTGGCACAACTGTGAAATTAGGGGTGTACATAGGGAAGATGTGGGTGCACAAAGTGGACATACAGTAGATAGTTAGATAACACACAGAAAACCTGCCGCCGCCTAAAACTCGTCAATACTGACGAGTTTAGAGTAGTCAAGGTCAAATGACAACCTAAACTCGTCAGACTGACAATACAAAGTCATCATACGGACGACCTAAGTGGTCAGGATGATGATCTAAAGAAGCCATTTTGACGACCTAAAGCAGTAGATTTAGGTATTGTCAACCTGAGGACTTAAAACCATGTTCCTTTGTGAGCTCGTGCCTTTGTGAGCCCATGAACCTGACAGCAGACTCACCAGCACTTCATTGGTGCATTATGCTCACCTACACCCTAATTCAGTGAATCATGAGAACAAACGTTCTAGTGCATATACTTTAACAACATTTTTAGTCAGGCACTATGTTCTATTATTTATCAATTTTGTCACTTAGTGATTTGGAGATATATGATTCAGTCTAAAGCAATGTCTAAATAACTGAATGACACACATGCTTTTCAGTTCCGACTGGCCAGTAGCGATTGTTGCAGTGGGTTATAAATGTTGTGCCATGAACATTCCAAATAACAAAACATCGCATTCAAACACAATGAAACAAAAAATGAAAAGTAATGTGAAAAACAAACTGAATGAATAAAAATGACTCTGGAATCTGAAATAAACTCATAATAAAAGAATCCATATGGCTTTTCAGATAATGAAAACCTAAAATAATTTAATCAAAGTAATTGAATTACAAATGAAAATGTTGTCAAACAAAACAAAATTTTTGATTAGGAAATGAATTGCACCAAATTAGAACATGAACTCCACCATAGTACAGGCAGGGAGAGACAACAGATTGACTTATTACCCAGTGATCGTTGAGAATCAGTTAGACCTGAGGAAAAAAAAGAATTGGATGACTAAGATAATACCTCTTGTGTTATGTTTAGAGTGGCAGATCTAGCTAAGACAATACCGGTAGCACTACAAATCTGTGTAGAGGACGGTGAAAATATCTAGGATTAGCGGGACTCAAACCCAGATCTCTGGCATAACATTCCAGCATGCTAACCATTACACCATGATCCCTTGCCTGATATTTCCACCTTCCAACTACACCTGGACCGGTATGATACACACTAGGGGAGCAGTGGTTACCAGGTAACTTGCCCCTGAGGGTCAATCTACCAGGTACGGGGATTTCTGGTCCCCTACATCTGTAATAACTTGATAACGTTGAACAAATTGCTAGACGAGGCCATTTTTGTATTTCTTTTATTATGCAAGTATATTTTAAGGTGAATCTTGTATGTTACGATCACTTATACATATCATCCTGGGAATATGACTGGGTAGGTCTAAGGCATCCACTTCCATTCCTGTTTTTCATCTTCAGATCTCTATGGTGAATTATAACGAGCTCCTTGTTAGCTTTCACACCGATAAAAATAGAACACATTCTTGAATGGTACAGGCTACTTAGAGCCATGTTGCAACATATAAATAAAGGTATTGGACTTATTCCATGTTTGCCGACGCCGGTACATTGACTGAGTACTAAAAACGCAAAGTGTGTAATAAGTTCCCACGTTCGTCACACTTCGCGATGGTCACGTGACCTGTAGCTGGTTGTGTAACTTACGTAACTGCAGATAAGGACCAGTGCAACCATTTACAATTTTTGTTTTTAAAATCATGAGATTATGGTAGTACTAACTTTGCAAATAAGGCGACACCACATTTAAGACTCACCCTGAGTTAAAAGAATACCCATAAGGTGGGTGTAGCTAGGGGCTATTTTGGGTTTAGTACTTAATCTAATATCAATTTGGGGAATGGTCATTTTTTTAACAACATGAGGGGTTGGTGGATTTGGGGGGACAAAAATATTGCAGACCCCTCTTAGGGGGTGGCAAAAACATTTTCGCCCCTTTTGAGCGAAAAAGCCTGCATGCCAATAAAAAGTCAGATTGACAGTTTACAGTGAGCTTTTTATTTTTCAGTTGAAACTTTCTGTTGTCAGTGACAGCAGCATTCCTTTTTGCTTGACAGTGACAGCAGAAAAAAAAAAGAATTTTAAGAAAAAAATTATTTTTTAACAATTTTTTTTTCTGAGACCAAATGTTTTTGGACAGATTTTTTTTTCAGTTTGAATTTTTTTTGTTGGCCCTCATGGGCCACCATAGGCATGATGGAGCAGAATAACTTCATTGTGAGTCCACGTAGGAATAACTCTCCTTCCATTCTACCAGTGGGCATACCAGGTTCGTAAAAAGCGACAAACTTGGGTTTTCTTGTGGCTTGGGGTGAGCATGTGGGCAGCTGGTGTCCATATATGTGAACATGCCCTGCCCTTCATACTTGAGAGTTTTTGCCATTTTTTTCCCAAAAGAAAACAGGTCAAAAGTTTTTACACCCGCCCCTCAAAAGGGGTCAAAAGTTTTTGCACCTCCCCTATCCCATGGTGCGGCTTATACGAGGGTGCAGCTTGTATGCAAGAATTAATGGTACCTCACATGTAAGGCACATCTCGCATAGGGACCTTCCATCAATTACATACCAGTGTGCACTAAGGGTGAGGAAGGGGGGGGCCGGGGGACAATATTACTCAGACTGTGCTTTTGAATCAATGAAAAGGATTAGGCGTCCTGTAAGCTAGACATTAGTTCTTGAATTTTGAAAATTGGTCAATTAGAACCAAAGTTATGACATTTTCCAGATATTTTTGAGTGACCAAAAAAAAAAAGAGTCTAGGCCTGACTAGCTCATTCCATAATACCAATAACCCATGCGACAAGAAAGGGTGACTTTTTCATAAATAAAGTTGTGTTGCCCATAACTTTGCTTGTAGTAACCACATGTGCAAATGACTTACAACGAGGGGTTCACAAGACAATTATCTTTAAATGATAGGCATTACATGGCAGGCCTGACAAGGAAAGTTTGAATTCTCAATAGATTTCCTTAAGAAAAGTCCAAAAGCTTTATGAACAACTTCTTTCACCCTTTCTTGCAACACTGATCTAGAGTAGGGTCAGCATGATGCATGAATGTAGATCTCTTTTGATTACATACCAATTCATGAAGACCATTTGCAATGAAACTGTCACATATTTCTTTTCTGATCCAGTGTACTGTACTGTTACCTTTAAGCCCTAAGTTTTGAATAAACACTTATCCTGAAAAGGTACTGGATGCATGGATAGTAAGAAATACACCTTCTAAAAAGACCTCGAATGAATGACTGTCTATATTCAGGGCTACAGGAATTAACAAGTGTAAATTTGTAACCACCAGGTTGCTTAATCCGAGTAATACGGTTATAAATCACCCTCTCTGTGGTATTTATTTGCCTTACTATGTGAGGGAAACCCCATTTCCTGGATATAAACTTCATTCAGAAAGGCTGAATACATGGCCTCTATTTCCGCTGTAAAGAAAGGGTCCCCACACTTTCCTGCAGTAAAAGTCAGCTTTGCCAAGACAGGTCTGAATGGGAATGACCATATTATTTCTCTTGCCTCTAGCCCTTGCACTACCTAGGAGGAAACCATAGCAACAGTCACCTAGCAGATATTTCCTGTCAGCCTTGTACCTGGTCAATGCGAGTTTTAGTGACTATGAGGTGTATGACCACTGCATTCCATTGTGGAAATGTGGGGACTGTGGGCTTTATAGTATAAGGAATATATATATATATATATATATGGTTCAGGTCGCCAGAAAGCAGTAGATTTTGTGTTTTTGGGTCATTTTGCACTCTTATGGCTCTAGAGAAAGAAGTTGCAAATCAATCTTGTTTTACATAGACTCATTTGATAGATAACACTTAGGGCTATCAGAAAGATGTTAATTTGTGGCCATCCATCAAAAACTCTCAGACTTATAGCTTGCCGAAGTGAGAAAAACAGTCAAATTTGTTCTTTTTTGTTTTTTTGTACTTTTTACAAATGTTCTGTATTGAATAAAGAACATCTGGAGTAACCCAAAGTTATTTTTTGTATTGTATATGATCATAGGTATCATTTCCATCAGGTTTGAACATGTTACTGAGTGAGGATTTTTCATTGTGTGTCTTTGAAAATGGAAATCTGTAATTTGTAACGTCCGATACCAAAATCTAAATCAGTTATAAAACATGGAAAAAATTAATCTTCATAATCTTTGTTATTACCCATATGAAGGGCTTTATTATCCCCTACTTTGGTGAAAAAATTGTGTGTCCAGCAGCATTTGTCTCCATGTGAGAGCAGCTTATGTGAAATAATTCTGATAAAAGTACCGGACGTTACGTAACGTCCGGTACTTTTATCATCATGTAGGAGGCAGTCTACTGTACATGCATAACTCAAATTCTGTTCCATTCTGTAATTGAAGTCAATAATAGACATATTGGCCTTGTTAATTAATGTGTTTGTTATGCATAATGGGACATTCTTATATTACTGAGAGCAACTTCAATTACCTCTATATTTCATTATTTTGGTACCGGACGTTACATGACACAAAATAAGCAATAAAAATGGAACCGGATGGGCTAGATCGGTATTTTTTGGTTTTCTGAGTTGAGCGGAAGTCCCTTCACAGTTGTGTTAAGGTTATATAAAGGAATTAGAAAATTAATTTTAAAGGCCCTTCAAGGGCAGAATCTTACACTTTCTGACGACCTGACCCATATATATATATATATATATATATATATATATTTATTTATTTATTTATTTATTTATAGTATAAAGATTATATAGAATCACTGGAATCGGAAATGAGTATGGTGTTCTTTTCACTGTGTGTTGTGATATATTTATCACAATCTGAAGTAGATTGACCTGCACAGGGGTCAGGGGTCAAAGGTCATAGGTCAGGGGTCAGGGGTCAGAGGCTGAGGTCCAACTGGGATGGTCTGCCAGAATAAAATGTAAGGTATGTAATTACTAGTGGGCACCATTGAACCCTGCCTGGCTCTTGAAGCTTGTGAGTTCATTCAACCAGGAGCTATATTTATATGTTTATATTGAATACAGAGACAGTCATATCTAAGGCTACTTCCCTGCCTAGACAACACGAAGGGAAGTGGGTATTACAGGGACCATATCATATTTTAATAGAAAATAGGTTCCTATGTTGCATATTCTAATAGATCATTTTGAAAAGGTGCTTTGTTGAAAGGGGTCTGATACAATCATTGTCACATTCATAGCATACAAAAGAAACAGCCAGAAACAAGGTCTCCAGAAAATGCCTTGAAGGAAAATGGTCAAATCGTTTTTAATCTGACCCAGCATACTCAGATTGTGACTGAATATTGAAACACGATCCAGGAGTGAAAGATAGATGGAGGAAGAAAGGGAGATGATTCTAGACCAATTCAATCAACATGAAGGCATGGCCATTTACTAAAATCAACATGGGCAGGAAGCTTAGATACAATAGGGGTCACTGAGAGTATAGTCTATGGGTAGAGTATGACAGACCACGCCCTCTACCCTCCCCCAATGAAACTAGGCTACTACCTTGTGTCTTCAGTGTTGATTTCTGTAGAGGATTAGTTTGTTTATGGAGCTGTGGCATTCCTTTATCAGTGTGATACCAAAGAAAAAGAAGGAAGCACCTAGACTAAAAAATCCTGTTGATTCCAGAATTTATGATCATGATTCTCAGAAAGTGACCAAATGTACCCAGATGGTGAAAATATTTCAAAATGTACAAAAATAATATTGAAATGGCCGAAATGATTATAGTCTTCATAGATAGATAAACAAATCCAGAGTTAGTACCTCGGTGTATATGCCTATCTCTCAATCTGACAAATTTATATTCTAACTGTACATTGCTCTGCCTATCCCACATACTGCCTATCCCTTATTCTACCTATCATTTATGCCGCCTATCTCTTAAATCCAAAGCATCTTGAACCATGTAAGGCTATCTCCCAAAAGGCCTTAATAGTAAAGCTTACTCCTCACCTTACCTTATCTTCTCTGTTATCTCTTACCCATAGTTTACCTATCCTCAATCTGCCTATCATTCATTTTACCTATCCCTCATGGTGACTATCCCTCAGACCCTCCTGCTTAAACTGCATTGCCCATCTGTTTATTTAAGCATCAATGGTTAACAGTACAACTTAACAGTCTACTTATTTTGATCTTACCTATCCTTCATAATACCTATCATAAAGCCTACCTATTCCTCATCCCTCATATTTAACTTGCATATCGGTCCGTTGCACCCATGTTTTCTTTCTTTTATGTTTTTGCTAATCTTACAAGGTACTGTCTGTGCCTATACCTCAAACTGCTAATAGCTCATACTACATATTCCCCTAGCCCACTTAAAAGGGTCTATTTCTCCTCTTTCCTATCCCCTCAGGATGTGAGTGGTGCACATATGCGCGGACACTGACACATTCCTCTGTGAAATTGTGTAATGTAGTTCTCGCCATGAATATGACCTTACCTGTCGAAAAGGCATTAAACAACTACTACTCACTCACTCACATATCCCCCTTGCTACACATCCTTTTGAATACCTATCCCTCATGCTCTCCATATTACCTTCTTACCTATCTCAGCTCAGTCAATCTGGCCAGCTCTCTTAACATATATCTCATATTGTGTTCGATTCATGACTGTTTCAGAGAGCTGTTTAGGCAGACCAGGTGATATGTACACCCTGAAGAACAGATATACTGAGGGATAGGTAAACTGAAAGATATGCAGCATGAATGATAGGTAGATGTATACATGATTAAGGTAGACTGTGGAGCCAGTTACCTGGGTGATAGGTTGACTATGGAATGGTCAAAATAATGAAGTATGTTTGTGTCATAGTAGGTTAAGTGAATTGAGATGGGTAAAACAGCTATAAAGAGAACATGAGGGATAGGTATTCAAAAGGATGGGTAGCAAGGGGAATAGTTAGTATGAGCAATAAGCAGTCTGGGGGATAGGCACACAGAGTAGCTTGTAAGATGAGCAAACGTAAAAGAAAGAAAACATGGGTGCTACCCATGTAGCAAGCCCGCTTAGGGCCAATTCAGTTTTAGCTCAGACAAGCTGGTTCAAAGCAGGCAGAATACTATTCATGGTTTTAGGTTGGGTAAATGGTGGGTTTCCAGTGAGGGCCACATTGGGTTGCCCTAATAGGGCAAACTGAACTAAGACTGTTGGGCTCCTGACTGTTTTTGTCCTCAGCAAGTTGTGTGGGCCACATCGGGCTAACTGGTTTAGGCACAGAGCAGCTTCAATATGGGCAAACACATTGGGCACAGATTGGTTTCAAAGTGGGCACCCCAATTCAGGCATAGATCAGTTCCAAAGATAATTCCCCAGACAGGGCTGAGGATGGGTTTGCACAAGGCATACTGAGCTGGGAGTTCTGAACTTTGACACTAGATGAACCCACTATGTCTGATGTACAGCTTTCCCCCCAAGTCAGTATTGATTTTCTTTAGTATGATATAACAGAAATAGGCTAATGAATCATATAAATTATAACAGTACAAAATCTTTCTCAGAGTTTCGATCTACTCGCAAAATACATTTGAAATGTGCAAAGTTAGATGATGTAAGCAGTTTTTACTGTGACTACACCATTCCTGTGGTAATCATTTTATATTGAAGTATGCTACCCATTGAGAGGCACTATGAACTTGAAGGTTAGCATGTTACTGGACTAGGTCTGGTTGACATACCTTGGCCAACTAAGTTTGAATTAATGATTCTACTGTATTATGATGATGGGAAGAGTAATACAATATGTTTAGTCTCCTTCCCACTATGGAGGCCAAGGGGAGGAGCTAGCACCTGAAGGCTAGCAGAGCATTTTCAGGGTTCAAAATTTTAGAAAATGAGGAAAAAATAGATTGTCTGTAATATCTATCCTAGATGGCGCCACCTGATCAAAGTGGCCAGCCCACTTTCAGCCACACCAAAAACCCATGTTGACCCCAAAATGATAAATTTTGACCACATGGCGCCATGTGATCAAAGTGGGCAGCCCACTTTCAGCCACAGAAAAAACCCATGTTGAACCCAAACCCACTCTGAGACTGGTCTGTGCCCATATTGGCTAGCCCAGTGTGGTCCACACACCTCACTGAGGACAGAAACTGTCAGCAGCCCATCGGTTATTAGATGCCAAGCATTTTAAGAGATAACTAGCCCTGTAACATACTACTTGTATTACTTAGTGCAGCCCCCTGGTGTCTTGCATTAGAAACGCATAGATTAGCGCCACGTTACTTAGCAATGGTGCGTTACATAGCAACAGCAAACAATTTTATACTCTCCCAGCAGATACTTTCGGAGGTTTGAGTTTCAGTGAATTACTGGATATCTATGGAACTACTCATCAGATCTTAATATATGAGATACCAAATTAAAGGTCTCGGAGGGTACAATCTAGATCTTTAATCATAGAGCAGTTTCCTCTGTAAATAAGGCTGGGAAAGGTGCCAATCTCTTTGGGTCGAGATCCAAGATGGCGGCCATTGCAACGTGGTAAACGATTTTTGAGGCTAGAAAACATTTTAAAAACTGTTAATAACTAAACAAAATTTTAATATTGAAAGATTAGAATGATTCAAGTGCAGAGAATACTGCATACTTCTGAAATTATTTTTGTTGAAATGCAAATATTGCAGGTCAAAATAGGTGGCACTTTTCGTCACTGCTTCACAGCCTAGAAATTTTGCTTCATCTGGTACCCCAAGGGTACTCTAGCTTGAAGCAGTCACAATTTGCACATTTGTAACCAGCGACCAAGGAAAGCATTTTTATATATAGTGTAACTAGATTTAACTCTAGATGTTTTAGATTGAAGTGATATGCAGGATGAGTGATAGGAACACTAACTGATATGCTGTATGTAGGATAGGCAGAAAAATGCACGGACACAGTGCTTGTCAGATTGAGGGATAGGCATAGTTTGTGTATGTGGGTTGAGGTACTAACTTTGATATTGTAATTTTAAAGATTTCCAATTGATTTCAATATCACTTTAGTGCATTTTTTAAATATTTCCCCCCCCCCATCAAACCTCAATTGTAGGTACTTTTGGTCAATGTCTGAGAATAAGGACTATCATTTTTGGATTTAGCAGGAATGTTTGGTTTAGGTGGTCCCTTCACTTCATTTGATATCCCTCCCATAATGTTAGATGATAGCTCCATAAGACCCCTTATCCCACATCGGGGCCAAGTAGCGAAGTAGCCTAGAGGGGGTTGGCCTTCACTATAGGACTGTATGGAGTAACCCATCCTATACTGTACCATCCTTGATATGGGTACTAGTGTCATGGGAGATTCTTTAATTTGACAGGCAGAGAGAGAGAAACATAGGGAGGAGAAAGCCAACATACAAACAGAGAGAACAGAGACCAACAAACAGATGTACTGCAGACATATATATGAACATTAGAGAGAGAAAATGAGACAGACATAACCAAATAAAGACAGCTACAGGGATAGAGAAAAAGAAACAGATATCAAAACAGACACTGAGTCATAGTAATAGACATACAGAAAAAAAGAGACAGAAAAGACAGACACACAGAGAGTGGCCAATTGGAGTCAGGAAATTCTAGAGGGCAGGGTCAATGTGAAGGGTCCTTAGATGACGGTGGTGATATGGGGGGCCATCTATATATAGCAGCAGCACTGTACAAGTAGGATGTGGCAGATAGAGTTGACTAGGAGACAGAGGTGATAAGCGGAGTGATCTGCCGTCCTTTACACCTGTTGATGAGAGAGCTGTATTTTCACCTCCAACTCCCCTCACCCATAAAGTGAATTATACCCACTGCCTGTCATGGTACAGCTCTGGCAGCTAACTCCCCAGTGCTACCTATCCATATGAATATATGCCCAAAAGCTTGCTTGATGCACCAAGTAGCCATATCAATACAAAAGGTTTTATATGTGCTGAGGGGTTTCTCTACTGCTGAGAATGGTCATTGCCAGCATCCCGCATGGTCAATGTATTATGTATAGGGTAGATTAACCTAAAGCAGGGAAATGCAGTAGCTAATATCTTTGAGTCTAATAGGTCCTTAGGGTTCCCCAAGGTCTTAAGTGAAAGACAATTATTTGGGCTTTTTGACCAATTACCTTTTTCAAATAAAGTTTATCTACTGTTTTTCATCATTTCTAAGACCATCTAAGTTAGTCTATTTTCACCTTGAGATGACCACTTTGCACCTTGAGTGGACCACTTGAAAACTACCCTGTTAATGGTGCTTGATCATTAAATTATAATTTAGAAAAGAATAAGTGTTTTCTAAGGATATTCAGTAAAATGGCGTAATTAAAACTATTGCATCATAATAAAAATGTATGTTTTTACTGTGACTCAATTAGAATGGAAATTGGAGACAATTTTATGGCCATGGATATTGTAAATCTCATCAAAATAGAAGTGGTATTTCCAACCCTGCATTATAGAGGCTTTGTTTTTAATGTTCTTTTATAGACCTTCAATATGGACTATAATAATCTATTCCTTAGGAATCTCAATCTCAGTATCAAATACTTCCTCTACACAGTAATAACCATAGCATGACAGTAAAGATTTAAATGTATGCATCAGAGCATAATCAAGTAAAGTTTTCCATCCCAGACTATTCTGGCCATGAATCTTGTGATGTAATTCTACATAATCATTGGTTTCTATTCAGTTAAATGTACAAATAGGTGTATGAGGAGTGGTCAACTCAAGGTGAAATGGTGGTCATCTCAAGGTGAAATCGGTATGTTCTAGGAAATAAGTTCTATACAGCACTTTTCCTTATGCTATCATTTAGCAAATATATTTATCAATTCCTAGAGTCAAAATGTTGTATATGTGAGCACTTGTCATCTTCAAATTATCGAACCAAAGTTGGAGAATTCTGATGAAATGGCCTGTTGGTCATGGTAAAAACCATTCAAACATGGGAACTTCAGTGTATTATCATGCAATGACAATTACTTCATATATTCTAGGACATCATTCTATGGGGTACTATAACACCCCTATTTCATTAATTTAGGGTTCAAGCCCAATGCAGTACATGTGAGAGTGAGAAAAACAAGCTGGCAGGTGGTCGACTCTAGGTATGTGGTCGTCTTTAGGTTAATCTACCCTACTACAATTAGATCAAATGTGTCATACATAGTCAACAGGAAAGATGAAGGGGTGAAGGCGTCTTAATACGCCGTTTAAAAAGAAAAGAAGAAGAAACCCTTTTCAAAGATCAAGTAACCTCAGGGGAAAAAGACTAACTAATATACTGTCTTGGATAACATCGGCTTTTATAATGGCCATTTTTGGCACAAGTATTTTTGGATGAACCATGATATTTGAATATCAGTATTTAAGAGTATGGTGATGCATGAATGAAGATTCAATATTGTCACCACACTTATTCTAAGATTCATTGTATCAATGCTATGATTCCTCTCACTTTGAATACAATATGGAGGAGCTCAGGAGGAATAGTCCTACCACCCCTTTACCTACCTTTTAGGAGCTTCATAGTATTCAAACTACTATGTATCTTTGTTGTAATTATGCATGAATGCTGGTCTTACAAGTCTACGTAGTATCCTTGTACCCATGCATTATTCTAGTCATGCTCCAAGGTGGTCTTGATCCACCCCAAAAGGCATGGTTCTACTCACATGTGCATCCTGAACAATTAGCAGAAGGTTCTTTGTGATTGCAGTAATGGGTGTAATTCACTATCATGCACTGTGTTGTCTCTAAATGACTATGAGAACTAATGTGACCCTGTACAACTATAACCTTGGGGGTGCTTCGAGCCATTGACTCAACTTAAAGCAGCTTCCTTGCCTGAAATTCAACATGGACCCATTAGGCAACAGAGATCACACCTACACGCACTCCAACACAGGTCAACTATCCAAGTCCATGATGATTTGTTTCTTAGACCACGACTCCTTCAACGGAAATTACGCCAAGAATCCGTTCGAACTGAAACATTGCAACATCAACTCGCTTCAAGTGATAGTGAATGACCAGAAGGTGCCGAATGATGACTACGTCCCCGACTTTACCAAAAGGGAAGCGGTGAGGGAGTATCTAGCACTACACACGGAAACGGGGATGTACGAGGGTTCACGCTCCTGTGATATTTCGTACAACGATTTCCTGAACGGTTACACGCCACGCCCCTGGATTTAACTTTATAAAGTTAAATCCAGGGGCGCGCCGCTGACGGAGACCACAACGGTACTGCTTTACTCGGTGTACAACAACATCGTCGAGCAGACTAGATCCATATCCCATGACAGACTACCACATGAACTGAAGACAAGAAAGTGCATGAACACACTTGAAATAGACAAAGTGTTGAAGGATAACATTCACACAAAACACTATTTCCTATGTGTTTTCTCTTGTGACACTATCCCCAAGCACCCTATCAAGAACACTTGTTTTGTGAGTAACACAGATCCTCAACATTTACCAGGTCAACATTGGGTGGCGTTTTACATGTCGAGGACAGGAGAGGTGTACTACTTTTATTCATTCGGCTTACCTTCACTGAGCGCAGAGTTCTTAGCTTTCCTGAAGCGTTCTGCTCCGTTCAAGTGGCAAATAAACAGTGTTCAACTCCAAGACACTACTGCTGACACCTGTGGCCCTCATTGCGTACATTTCCTGATTGAAGCATGTCGAACAAGAAACCCCAAGAAATGCGTCATGCGGATGACCAAAAACCCAAAACTGAATGACTGGTCGGTGAGTCAGAGGGAATGATGATGATGTGAAAAATTCGGAAAAAGAGGAAACGGGATGCTGCAAGCGTCTACAATTCATGCAGACAAAGGTCCTTTATCTGGCCGAAATAGTGTTGGATTTATCCAAACTAGTGCAATGTATGATGGAGAGAGTCAGTGACTGACACTGGCAAAGTGAGACTTTGTGGTCTGTTCGGACGAAAGAAAAAATTGATTAAAAATGATAAAAAAAAAAGATGATTCATGAAAATAAGAAAAAATGAAAATGATTTATTTTGTTGTGTTTTATTTCATACATAACTTATTTTTAAAAAAAAACTAGTCGAGTTATCATTATCATCACGCGCAAAGAATTCAGATGTATCACATTTGCATAATTTGCCCCGCCCCTTTGTTTACAATTCCATTAGTGGAAGAGATTTAGTAACTTAATCACATTTAAAGGAGCACTGAATCAAGGACTTAACAATTCACAAAGATGACCTCACCATTCAGGGCTACTTTAACATTACATCTGGCAATAACAGTCCCACGATAGGATGTATCCTTCAAGGTCAGCTTAGCGCATAAATGTATTTTGACAATTGGTCATCACGATGCATGATTCCAGGACTGCATTCGCCGGTAATACTTTGTTAGCCTCTACTTTCCTGAAGTTCAGAAATGCCTAAGATGATGACTCAGCACAGTTGAGCGATTCAGTGTGAAATCTAATCTCAAAGTAGACAACTTCTGTAATGCCTCAAGGCAACTTTGTCGCCTCCTCGTGACAATGGAAATTCATTCCAACTCTGCCATGTGTACTTTACCGTGTGCATATTGCATGCTTCTACAATCTCATTTAGAACTTTAGAACTTAATCTTAGCATCTGACAATTTCCACCTCTCTCCTAAATGGGATTTCACGAGTAATTGCTTCAGGGGGCAGGAGTGGTGTACATCCTCAAAGGAATATAAAGTAACAGACTTTATTGTACAAGGAAAGTATCATTAAGCTGTCTAGCAGAGCTAGTTATTAGACATAGAGCATGCATGTGGTGTTGTGGTGATATGTAAAAGGATGAGAGAGACAGAAAAGGGAGGCAGGTGAGAGAGAGTGAGTGAGAAATGGCAGAGGGATATGAGGGAGGGAGAAGGGGGGAGACAGACAGACAGTCAAAGAAAGAGGAGGAGGATCAGTGAGGAAGAATAATTGGATGAAAACTACCCACAGGGAGATTGGGGTGAGAATTGTTGGACAGAGACCATTGACATTTTTCTTGCCAGAATTTCAGATATTGAGCTGCAATTCAAGTTTTACCTGGTCATGTTGCTTTGGGTGACATGTGCAACAATCGCTCTATTCTCCTGCCAAGATGTTTGCTCAATGACCACAAGCAAGAAATCGATGTTGAGGTTTCAGGAGCTCATTCATCTCAAAAATCTATACTCAGACACTGCACTCCAAACTTTGGTCTGATGTAAACCAACTAGAAACCTTTCTGTATTAGTGTTGATCTTCTACCACTTTTGGCTAACTCCGCCGGGGCCACATGGTGTTTCATTGTATTAGTCCCTGAGGTCTAGCACTAGTGAGTCAGAACACCAAGGCTTCATTCATACCTGCTGCCCATAGAGGACATCATGCTGGCCCCAGACAGTATGATACTCAAGTGTAGTGCTGACAAGTTGACTTTTGAGTAATGTATTATTACAACATCAGATCATGGGGAGTATTGTACGTTTGAGAGTTTGTACACCCCCTAAGTTTTTAACGCATAATATAGTATACCATAACCATTTAATTCCCTTTGTACAGTTAGATCTTGTTGGTCCAACCATCAGTAGTCCACTATCCACCATAACCATACATGGGACCATTTGGCAAGGATTAACTCATAATTGTTTGAGGTGTATGTATATTGACCGATTCAAGAGAAACTGTTCCTTGAAAGCACTTAAATATTGGTCATCCACTCCATTTAACTGGCCAGCACTTCATGACGACTAATGAGCATGATACACTCCTGCATCAGCGGCCCTTAGAGGGTTAATATCGTTTGTTCAGATTGTATTGATGGCATCGAATGCATCAGATGCTACGGCCTGTTGTCTGATACTGCAATTAATTCTTAATACCAGAATGAAACATGTCAAGAAGAAAAGTAACATTTTATTCCTTTTGGTGCTGTACAGTGCACTTAAGTTGTCGAAACAGAGATATACCACTGCTTAAGTTAGCAGGCACACCTGCTGCATTCAAGCTGGCAGGCACACCTGCTGCATTCAAGCTGGCAGGCTCACCTGCTGCATTCAAGCTGGCAGGCACACCTGCTGCATTCAAGCTGGCAGGCTCACCTGCTGCATTCAAGCTGGCAGGCACACCTGCTGCATTCAAGCTGGCAGGCACACCTGCTGCATTCAAGCTGGCAGGCACACCTGCTGCATTCAAGCTGGCAGGCACACCTGCTGCATTCAAGCTGGCAGGCACACCTGCTGCATTCAAGCTGGCAGGCACACCTGCTGTATTCAAGTTGCCAGGCACATCTTTTCTAAACACAGCGGCCGAAAATTTTAGGGATTATCTATTTATCTCCAACAAGCTTTGCAGATGAAATCCATGGGAATATATGATACATGATCACAGTTAATTCCTATTCCCATTAAAAAGTGATCTAGGCATATGTTTCTCCTGCATCCAGGCCTTTATGAAACCATTCATATTTAATCCCATTGATATTGCCATATCAAAGGACGTCCATGGACTGAAAATATCAAATATCTAATTACTCATTAAAATCCTGAGCCTTTTTGGCTTTAAATATAACTAAGGCAGGCATTTACAGAGTTTTATCTTTCATGTTTCATGTGCTGGATACAAAGCTATTATAGCACCGTTTATGCAGTTCTACATTTCTCTCAAATTGGAATTTGAGAATCATTGCTTGAGGGTGGCAGGGAATGGTGTGTTTTCTTTAGGGAATATAGAGTAATGCAATTGTAAAAAGGAAAAGATCCTACTATGATGTTCCTGTGATGTGTCAGTCTGTATTTGATGGCTCTCAACCCCTTGTCCAATAGCTACCAGGTCTATGTTCATGTATAGCAATGATTTGCATAAACACTTTTCAGACCTTTACAGATTAACCCTTCTGACTGGCCTTTTATGGACAGATGGAATGACAGTTTGAATTAAGCCACTTAGTCTTATCCACTGCAGCCATTTAGAAGTCTGGGTAGGGAGCCACATCTAATTGGCTTTGTAAGGCTTTGGTTCGGGCAACGGGGGTCAGGAGATTCAGTACATGGGGTCATTGGCACAATGAGTTCCCAAGGTTGCAGTAATACAGGGTCTCCATTGAGGTTGCATTAGTTCCCATAGTCCTTTATGAACCACACCTTACGTAAGTGCTGTCCCATTGAATCTACCTCTGTTTATCCAGGATGCATTGATGATGCCATGTCTTTTCGAGTGAATCGAGTCCATGGAGTGATGCATAGACACAAGAGAAGCAAGAGTACCGGTAGGACAGCCCTACACCCAACTCCCGTCACTATATGTGTCAGAGTGCTAAAGACCTCATCTTTATAATTACACATGCCCTGGACTGTTTAAATGGATGTAGGGTACATTATAGCATATATCAGGAGTACAGTAGGGGTGGAATTCTTGATAAACCTGTAGCTACCGGTGTTGGGCTCACCGCTCGAACTGACCTCTCCAGGAAGACCCTTATACTATATTACACCCTACGATCTCCTTGATCTAACAGCCCTATACCTGCCTCTCTACTCTAATATTTCTGGATACCCATCACTCTATTTGTTTCTGTCTGTTCTTTTCTGGATGGCTCTACATATCATATGTGAATTTAAGTGTCTTTTTTCTATTTCCCCTTTCTGTATTCCCTAATACCCCTTCTTTCTTTTGTTCCCTCTCAACATTTACTATTGTGTGACCTGTGTTGTGTCTCAATTTCTGCATCTCCTTTCAGTCTGTTTGTCTGTATGTTTCTGTTTCTCTCTACAGTTCAAGAAATCTCAATGTCATACATGTGTCAAATTGAAGGAATATCCAAATCCCATGACACTAGTACTCATGTTGTTTTTAAGACATGGGCATGTTCTCATGTCGATTTTATTGATCTGGACTCATCTTCCCCATTGCTCTCTTTGCCTCCTTTCCTGCCCCAAATCCCACACCTCTGTCATGCCTATAAAGCCTTCCATCCCATGCTCCCAGAAGCTCCTCTTGGGTCCATCAAGAACATCAGCCTCTTGGGTCCATCAAGAACAAACTGATGCCACTAATGCTTAGTGATGGGGGATGCCAATCGGGTACCAGTCGAACTGTAGTCATGTAGCCCCTGCCCAGAAGAGTGATACAATTGCATTGATGAGAGCTCTCTAGTAAAGTGGGTGAGATTAGTTACCTTCCACTGGTACCCTTGACATCGGTAAATTTAATGTGACGTCTTATGAGGAACATGGGTGGTAAAGGTAGCAAGGCACCTGGCCCAATCACTGTCAAACAGCATCTATGTAAGTGTGATTTGAGAGGTTTTTACCTCCTTTGGCTTATCACCTCCCACAGTCACACATGATGTCAGTTGAAAAGCTTCATTTAGATTCCCCTCGGAGAATTAGCACATTCCGGCCCCGTTCAGTTAAAACATACAGAGCCTGTTGGTCTCGTGCCGGCTTCAAAAGTTCATCATCATCATCATTATTAGCAGACCTTCTTGAGTTGAGTATTGCTGATATAAGGATGGGTGTAGACCCCTAAGTTCGACATGGTGACATGGTCATTTCTTAAAATCAACATGTGACATAGAGTTTAGTGACAAGGACATGGAGAAGGAGAAAGTTAGTGACACGAGGCATGGCCTTTCCTTAAAATCGATATGTGACATGAAACTTAGTGACCAGGACATGGAGAAATAGAAATCTAATGACATGTGACATGGCCTGTACCCTCATCTAGACCCCCTTAAAGTCCTCAGAGCAGCATGAATAAATACCTTAACCCTAAGTGTGCACAATGTGAGGTGATAGTCACGCAAATTTATTATACTAGGGACCATGGGCTTATTGGTAATTTAGAAATAAATCAGATAAAGACAGGATTAGAGGCGATTTGAAGCCATGATATTATAACCCTCCAACAGGCTCTATATAAAAAATGAACAGCCTTGCGATACATATAGCTTCTTGCAGTGGCAATTGTGCCCAGAATCATAAACATATACCCCACATTTTATTCTGGCACCCCATGGAACCTCGGCATCTGACCCCTGAAATATCACTTACTGTGCTGGTGGTCTACTCTTAATCATGTGAAAATATCACAGGGCACAGTGAAGAAAAGCCAAAGCCTCATTTCCTTTTCCAGTGACACTATATTCTTTCTACTATACAACCTGCAAATCAATCTGACCCCAGCACAACCACTAGTGTGAGTCGTCTCTGGCACCTAGCGTTTGTGGGTAAAATAAGTTTTTTCCACTGGTTGCTGTATTGCTTATTTGTAGGCAGGTACCTCGTGTAGTAATCTTTCCCAGAAAATGGGGACCATCATCCCCATACACGAGAGAGGTATTCCCTAGAATCCCGACTGGGCGAAACTGCCCGCAAATAGGGCAGTACACAACAATGGAATGCAATCCAATGGTCATATATGCCTTACTGAAACCTGAATTGATCAGGTACAGTCATGTCTCTATAAACTGGTCTTCAATAGGTCGGTTGATTCACTTACCAGCCACCCATACCATCAAACAGATTCAATTATAGCCATAAAATTCTATTGTAATCATGATTCAGAGAACCAGCTGATTCAGAAACCAGCCAAAATTTATCTTAAACGGAGGTGGCCAATTTATAGAGACATGACTGTACAAAGCAGACAGGAAATATCTGCTGGGTGACTGTTGCCATGGTTTCCTCCAAGGTAGCACAACGACTAGAGGCATGGAAAAGTAGAAGTCATGCCAATTTGGAAATGACTTGCTACAGTTCACTGGGGAGGAAGTGTGGGGACTCATTCCTCAGAGCGGAAATAACTGGCATGTATTAAGCCTCCAGGAAATAGCTTCTCTCTCACATCAAGTAAGGCAGGGTAATAATATAGAAGGGGTAAAATTGGTTCTGTAATATATCACCTTATTGCTGGGAATGAGTATCCTCATTTCCCAGTGTCATTAATAAAAAAAGAAATTTATTCAATGTCTTTATTTTTAGATCCCCATACAACTTGTGTTTATAAAGGACAAGTGTTATTTAAAGGTAACAGTACAGTACACATTAGATCATGGATTATTAAAAGAAAATATGCTGGACTTGTGGCAGAATCAGAGAAGGTCAAGACATGGCTGACCGAGAAAGTATAAAAGTTGGATAAAGGTTGATTAAACATTATCCTATAATATAAAGCTTAGCGATACATTTACAAGGATAATTCACTCATTGTAACAGGAAAAGAAGCTGATGCATCAAATAAATGAAAAAGGATGGTTGTCATGATTCAAAGGTTTGCTCATCAGTGCTACATACAAGCATTATGTCGACCATATGGGTCTGATAAACTCTCCAAGAAATAATAGCACTAACCTACAGAAATATTGACCAGCAAGTCCAGTATAAAAAAAAAAGGAAATTCAAACAGAGCTCATTAGGACCTCGCTCGGACATATGCCACATTAGGTGATAAAGGAGGCAGGCACAGGAGGAAATGTTGCGACATTAGGGGAAGTTATTGGTATTATGGAGTAGGCTATTCAGATGGACAGGAAACATGTTGTGATGTTAGGGAAGGTATTGGTATAATGGACAGCTGAGATGGCTTAGAATGGGTTAACAGATAAGGCATATTGTGACACTGGGAGTGAGTATACACTGCAAAAATGGTGTTTAGATCCTAAACACATTTCTAAACATATTCTTGCAACGTTTTTGTAATCACATTAATTTCCTAAACATGTTTAGCCAAACAATGTGCTTAGCTCAAGTGTTTAGAAATGTAGGTGTTTAGGTTAAAACTTTTGTGTTTAGATATATGAATTTTTGTGTTTAGGTGTTTAAGAATTTTTGTGTTTAGATGTTTAAATGATTTGATGGAGAGTTAAGGTTTGCAGACATGTCTGCATTAAAAAACAGAGATATATTTTGTTTTTTTTCCTCATTTACTGGGGGGGGGGCATCAGCAGGTATTTACTTGTCAAAGTCTCCAAAGATGTCAGCCACAGCTAGATATGTGTACAAATATTACACACTGCATCAGAATGAGAGACTTGAAAAAGTACAACAACTTGGCAGGAAAGACATTGCCTTATCTATTCAGAATAACATCAAATAGGTGTCAGTCATGGAGTTTATTGATTATTTTATGGTAATGATGGTGGCATTAGGTGAATCTAGTCAATTTTCTATTGCCCTTTCTATTCACATTACATTCTTTGAAATGAAACCATGATAAACATGGGATTTTAGGACATTTGTCACAACAATTGTTTATAACTGTGTGCAGATAGTCCAGTCAAAGGTAGTGCTGCTACCTGGTGTGGATTCAACATCCAAGTATCTAAACATATTGATGTTTAAATCTAAACACCTATTATTCAACTGTCTCAACTCTAAACATCTAAACATGTTTAGCATAAATGTTTATGTAGTTAGAATAAAAGTGTTCATTTCCTAAATGTGTAGTCGATGAGACACCTAACTGACCTATATGTTTAGGTTTTAAACGTGTTTAGACCTAAACATGTTTAAAATCTAAACACCATTTTTGCAGTGTATGTGACTGGCCATCCTACAATAGGAGGGATATGACATGCTGAGACATAACTGATAACTTGCTGGTCTAACAACTATATAACTCCATATGCCTTGGAGCAAATACAGAATTTGCTGCCCCCAGAGGGAATTACTTTGTACATTCCCATGAGATGAAGGAACAAAAATGAAGAAAGCAACCATCATATCATTATAGGCAGCACATACACAATTTTAAAGAAGAAATTTTGTAGATTACTGTGTTTCCTGATTAGATTAGTTTGAGATCTAAGATACTCTACATTGTAAAAGGAATTAGATATGACTATGTTTAATACAGATGTTTTGCCGTAATTTCTTTTATCATCAAGGTCTGTATTTCAATGTATGATACACAAGCGTTCCATCCTTTACCAGGAAGTAGGGATTATGAGCTAACTGTGATGACAGACTATGTCTTCTCCTGGCTTTCATCTACTTAAGCCTATTGAAGATAATGAAACAATGTCTAAAATGTTTGACAAATATGCTTAGATGTGTTGTTAATCCTTAAAGGTAAGGAATGTCTTATAATGTACTGGGCCCATTTATCATCATGATGTATGAATGGAACACGTGCATGTCATCTCTTCATCCATGCATCATGCTGACTCGTTTGGCTTGTTGTATGGTTTGTATGAAAACAGCCTGGGTCAAAAGACTAACCAGGGCTGCATTGGTACATATCGATCAAATTGTATAATAGAGTAAAGAACTTCTTGATTTCTAAAGGGTTATCCTAGAGATTAAACACTGCCTAGCATTTGACAGAAGTGGATCTGAGTGCCCAGTACTTTACCACACATTAAGTGTTCCTAGAATACCTGAATGGTCAAGATAGTTTTATTGACAAAGACTGGAATATAGTCTTATTGACAAAGACTGGAATACTTTATATGATTATAATTCATTTATAATTAGAGATTTGGGTTGTTAAGATTGATGTGTTAGTTCTGCTCAAACTCATGCAAATCGACACAGAGGCAGAGTAGTTGTTTTGTTTCATCGACAAGTCTGAACTGTAGAACCTTAGACCAGGCAGTTGGTATGGACTGCTCATAGGTATTTGAGATTAATGAAGCCTGGGAATCAACATCACAATTGTGGTTCCAGAGCAAGCATCTTGGCAGGAAATGAGAGTGATTGTTTAACATGGCCCCAAAGCAACATGGCCAGATAAAATCTTGATTGCCGCACAATGTCTGAGATCCTACCAAGAAGTTTGCCTATGAGTTTGGTCCCTGTCTAATACACAATTCTCCCAAGAGGTAGTTCAAAGATGTAGAACAAATTAAGATCCGCCGAGAGTAGCGACTCTCTCTCTCTCTCCAATTATATCAACGACAGGTTGCTTTTTCACTGTAATATAGTAGCATAGAACTCCACCACTGCTCCCCTCATGGCATTGCTCTCACAGACTTTGGGAGAAGGACCATGTTTCTCTAAGATCAGCTCTATTCACAAGGCCCTGTGACATGGCCCTTATTTCCTCCCCTAAGCAAGTTTTTCACACCTTGCGGGAAGTGGAAGTAAGCTTCAATAAGTCAGTTCCAAATGGGCCTCACTGAAGCTTTAGTTGCCTTCAGCACATGTGCCACCTAGAGAGAAACCATGGCAACAGTCACCCAGCAGATGTTTCCTGTCTGCTTTGTATGCAAGATTCAGTGGGGCATATGAGTGAGTGAGCGAGTGAGTAATAGATGTTTAACGCCATTTCAACATTTAAGGTCATATTCATGGCGACGGGGGATATGGCCATTGCCCTGTCCTCTGTTGGGGTCTACTGCCCCATCTATGGGTTTTTAGTGGAGGTTTGTGAGGGTCCCAGATTTTCAGAAATTGTCAACTTGGGGGTCTGATTCTTATATTTTTGCATTCAAAGTGCAATGGATTTGAAAAATTCTCAAGTTTACATGTAATGTCTAATATATGTCTAATTGAGGGATGGTTGCATATATCTAGAGACTGGCTGTACATAAATGTTTTCTAAAAGGCCACTCTATGTCTAATGTCACCCCATATCTTATTTTTATTTTTTATTTTTTTTTAAGAAAGTGTAAGGGGTTGTGGCCTTACGGACCTGGGGGTTCGGATCTTACGATTCGGAAAGAAAGAGTAAGACGGTGTTTCAAGTGTATGCCAACGGATAGATTTTATTACTAATGCGTAATGCACACTCGCGGCCACCCGATAGTATAGAGTGGGCAGCTAATAATTATCAATGGTGTTCTACATTCTTCGGAGGCCAGAAGGGCCTCTGACGTAGCGGCTGAGCCCTGGGCTTTATATAAGGACCCAGGTGTTCGTCGTCAGATGTCCCCACAGACCCGGATCGGTGCTGCCACCTATCCGGAACCTGAGGAACGTCCGACGACTCGACTCACCCGCCACGTCAGACGGTACCCAACGCTATGGTTTATATGTTATGTACCTCTACAAAAGTATCTTCGTCAGCTCAGTGGGTAGATAAAACATCATGATACTCTGATAAATGAAATGTTTATGATTCTGAACTGAAGACAGTGAGCTAATTGTCCCAAATGTATGTAGTTAATGCATTCCTCCCTGTGTCATGAGTTATAAACAGGTTGGGGACGGGAATATCTTGTTAGGACACACCAGGATTATAGTACAGCAATCTGATTTCAATCTGTACCAAGATTCTGATACCATGCACAGTCTTAAGATGTACTGGGATCTTAGTACTCTTGTGTGTGTACTGGATTATGACACTCACCTCTACAGGTGTATGGGCCAATCAGAGCCCTGGTCACTGGACCATGAAACCTATCTGTGCATACATTAGTTGGGTCAAAGTGGGATGGTGAAACCACTCCACCATTTGGTACTTATATTTACATTAAATGATACATTTACTCCCTTATTAAACCTAACTTCGTTAAAAGAAAACATCAGTTTGTAGGCATTTATGTTTTAAGGAAATTTTTCCTCCAGGGGGTTCGACCCTGGAATTTAAAAAAAATTCTTGTAGGCATTTATCACTTCTTTAATCTTGTGGGTTCATATTTATTAGCAAATTAAAAAAAAAATTAGCAAATCAATTTTAGTATAGCAAGACTGGGGGAAGATTATAAATAGCCATTTCTCAGAAAATATTCTGATTTTAGTTCTGTAAAAAAGTGTATATGTACAATATAGACCGTTTCCAACTATGGCGACATCAAAATTATGTATTTTGATGGGAAAGTAAGGGAAAATTGAATATAAACAAGGGTACTAAGTTCTTAGTACACAGCATGATCCAGGGACTATCATTTAATCTTAGGGCATACTAAGAAACAGATTAGTCCTGAACCTGATAAAAGGTGACAAGCTGGTGTTCATCAGTGTGTATTTGCACTCATTCTATACACTTACACCCAACACGGCCAGGGCTAGGTGCCTCACTAATTTTAGCATCCATGTTACTGTCATTGAGTGCCCTCAGGCCAGCTTTTATATTACCTATAACTAATTGCTCGGAACTGGCATTAAACTTGAGAGGAAGGCATGCCATTAGGGATCGGCCATTCCCCTCTCCATTGCATGAGATCTCTCATCAATACAGTTCATCTCTGATGACGGTTGAACTACATAATGTATTACTCTGCCAGGCATGACTAAAGTATGACTAGTTCCCAATCAGCCTCTCTGGTCACTCAGCATCATATTACGGCCAGTTTCAATTTAGCATCACCAATATGACATCCATCACGCAGTGCCGTCCATCTCTGGTGGTGTGCCTTGATGATGGACCCAAGAGGATGTTCTGAGACTAAGATTGGCAGGGACGGCACAGAATGTTTCAGGTGTCTGGGAGATGGGAAAATGGAGACTTCAAAGTAAGCAAATCAATGCCTTGCAAGGGGAGCACAAGTGTGTAGGAGTGGAAAAAAGAGAGAGGGTCAGAGAAAGGAAGGGAGTCCAATTTAGACCAATAAATTCAGCATGGTGACATGGTTCTTTCTTGAAATCATCTATGGTACAGTTGCAGCAATAGATGTAGATCTCCATCACTATTCTTTCAAGTTATAGCCAAATCTTGTCAGATAAATCTTTTATAGTACCACGGTGGTAAGCACACCTCATGTAGCGGTATCTATTGCATAGTTATAGTCCTGGACCTTTTGAAGATGTGGAGATGTGAAATCAACATTCACCACTGGGGGTCTAGATGGTGGGTCCCCATGTCCCTTGTCGATTTTAAAAAAAGACCATGTCAAATGTCAATAAATTTGTATTTTCCTCTGTCCTTGTCACTAAGCTCCATGTCACATGTCGATTTTAAGAAAAGTCCATGTCCCCTGTCACTATCTTTTTTGTCCCATGTCCTTGTCCCTAGAAGCTCCATGTCCTTTGTCGATTTTAAGAAAAGGTCATGTCACACTGACGATTTTAGGGGTCTAGACCATTGCGCAAATTGCCTTCATTGTAGTAAGACGGTTGTTACTATACAATACTTCCACATTCGAAAATGATTAACACTAATACAGAAAGGTTTTTATGCTTTTTATCTCCAAGTAAAGTTTGAAGTGCAGTGTCTAAGTATAGATTTCTTAGATGAATAAACTCCAGGCTTCAACATTGATTTCCTACTTGTGGTTATGGAGCAAAACCATGGCAGGAGAATAGTGATTGTTTCACATGTCACCCAAAGCAACGCAACCAGGTAAAACATGAATAACAGCTCAATATCTGAAATTCTGCCAAAAGAAAATATCATTGAGTTTGGTCTCTGTCCAACAATTCTCACTCCAACCACCCTGTGTGTAGTTTGAAGATGGTAAAGGTAAAATTAATCAATTAACACTCACTTTTTTTTTTCATCCCATTATTCTTCCCCACTGATCCTCATCATGTTTCTCTGCCTGTCTGTATGTCTGTCTGTCTCCCTCCTTCTTTCTCCCTCTCTCCTTCCCCCTCATATCCCTATTCTGTCTCTCACTCGCTCTCTCCTCTACCTCCCTTTTCTGCCTCTCTCTCTCTCTCTCTCTCTCTCTCTCTCTCTCTCTCTCTCTCTCTCTCTCTCTCTCTCTCTCTCTTTTCTTTCTGTCTCTCTTCCTTTACATATATAGCCAAAACATTACACCACATCATGGTGTAAGTCTAATGAATAGCTCTACTAGACAGCTTAATGAGATATTCTTTATAAAAAAATCAAAATGTCCTTAAAACAAAAGGAAAGGCTGTAATTGCAAATCTTAATTGGTTTGTTTTAGATTGGTTAGAAAAGTGAAAGTATAATATCAATTCCACCTTGTTCCAATAAATGTGACCAAAGCAGAGAACACATTATCACTTTTCCAACTCCATTCCCAGTCAACAAAAAAACGTTATTAAATGTCAGAAAACCGTTTTAAAAAAAACGTTTACACGAGTTTGTACGGTAGTTATGACCCTGACAGTCCAGGGCGTGGGAGGCACTTTCTGAGTAGTAAATTTCAGGCTACATATCCCACGGAATTGTTGACTTAATTTCAAAATCACATGGCTCCATCTGCAAATTGATTTTAAATGTCAAGAATATAAAGCTCTTTACAAATACCTGCTTTTGTGAGTCTTGACCTTGAGCAAATCACCTTTTACATTACCTCCTACTGACCTGAAACCCTCATTTACTGAATCAGCACCCTAAAAAAACCTATCCAGATGTCAGGATTATCAGAATCAGCAAATCAAGTCCAGGATTAGGTATTTAAATTGTAATTATGACCTTGACCTTCAGCAAATGACCTTGAATATGACCTAAAATTGGTTTGAAACCCACAATTTCTGAATCAGCATCCTCAATAACCCCTTTTCTGATAAAGATATCACCAAAATTGGACAATTTCCTCCTGAGATATTAGCAAAAGTCTATTTGGTGGCGGCCATTTTGAAAACGGTCCAAACAACGGGGTTCAGGGGGCGGAAAAATTTGGACCCTTTAATTTTCTAATCTAACTCTTCCAAATCTAAAAAAAAAAATCTATTTTAACAAAAGATCCTACGGAATTGCACGGCCTTCTGCACTGTTTATCAAAAGTAGATCTTGGTTTATTTATCAAAATACAGCTTGTACCCAGATGGCATTAAGTATATAATAACAACATACACAGTCGTTTCACATCAATATCCTTAATCATACCTGGTTAGTGCATTATATCCATTACTAATTGTGATGCATGAATGCAGTATTGGCTAGTAACTCACCCGGGCTAGATGCATTATGGCTACCCTAGGAGTATAGTGTTGATGCACTCTGAGAGTGTTCACATGATGCACCAATTTAGTGCTGATGAGGAGTCGAATCAACAAATATTTCATGCTGACCAATGGGTATGGCACACTCCTAAATCAGCGCCTCTAAAGGCTTGACACACTCCTCCTACCCATCCTGATGAAGGACCCTTTATGTCATGGTAGATATGATCGTTACTATAGATTAGTTCTAGAATACCTGTATTCCATGGGGGGTATGGAATACAATATGCTTGTGTTCAATGGGGTCCGCCATCTTCAATTTTGAATAGAGCTGAGCTGTTTTTCTTTATCTAAAAGCAAATTAACCCCATAGGCCATGACACAAATGCAAATGTCCACTCCTATGGAACATTTTTGCATTGCATTCACCTCGGTGAGGCCTGTCCGCATTCAACTCTGCCTATAAGGTGTTGTTGAATATGGACAGCCTCACGTTGGTTAATATGATGCAAAAATATCCCATGGTCATGGACATTTGCTTATATATGCGAGACCTCAAGACATACATTAAATAAAGGGTACATAGCATAAAAAATACTGAAATAACATAACTAAAAGATTGGGTGTTTGCAGTAAATCGGGTACAAAATTAATTTACTTCTCTTTTATTAGACATAGTTTCAAAATTCAAAAAAACATTGGGACAAATGGCATACCGCTAGCTGCCTATACAAAAATGTCAGCGAGATGTACTACTCGCCACACCTGTAAAATGATTGTTTAGGTGTGTCAAAGCCTGTACATGCCCATGAACTGTATCAGAATAACTATACAGGAATACATGAAGAGGCGTATGATCTAACGTATCACCTAATAAAGCAAGGCACGTGCAAGATATAGCTTTCTTTGTTCTTACATCCCGTATTCATCAAGAACTAAGCAGATAGGCATGGCAAAGAAGAGTAAAGGACTGTTGTGGTCAGGGCGTCAACCAGCACTGCTGAGGTTTATTCTTTTTATCTTTTGTGTCTTCAGTACCATGTATTAACCAGTAATGGCACACTACGCCATGTATCGATTGGCATGTTAATCTAACCATTAGAACAATCTGAGCATTCAGGTTCTAATCCTTTTACATAACATTGTCATTATACCCATGCCTCCTGTTATTCTCATCATTAGTCTCATCATCATTTACATGCTTCCCATAAAGACCTAGTGTGTTTTAGGCGCTCAGACCTCTCACACCAGTCAATGCCTGTACATGATGCCTGAATATGAGATACATAGGCAAAGTTTCACGAGTACGGCCCTTAGGCTTTGTATCTCACACACCCCTGAATACTTGTGAACCTTTTCAATTATTTCATTATTTTTTTTTGTCTGAAATGTTCAAAACTATTTACAAGTTTTATCAGCATTTCAAGTGCTGTTTATATCCATGAAATGTGACCATAGGATATCTCACATTATGTGTGACCATTCGATATCTCATTGGGGGTATGAGATACAGAGATCCTAGGTTAAACTTCAGTATAGCACTGTTCCATACATGAAAGAAAGTTATAAGGAGTTTTACTCCAAAGGTGCAATAATACAATGGTGCACCTGTGATATCTGGGATGTAGCCCTGGCGAGTTACTCACAAGGACTGCATTCATGCATCATGATGACTAATGGGCATGATACATGAATGTCTTAACAGCCCTTACATGGCTATTCTCTATCACAGAATCTTCAACACTAATATGTAATTTGAATTGAATGACAAAATGCACAAGTCTCACCCTTTTTGATGTATGATGGCTATTTTGTCGGCTGTAACTGCAGTGTCAGTTACAACCCCTCTTGAATGTCATCATATTATGCAAACAAGGCACAAAGGAGGTATGTTGTGATATGAGTTCTTCTTCCAGATCCTGTGGTGGAGACTATGAAAATGCAATTCTGAACACTAGCTCAGGAAACCTGCCTCAAATCCAAGTATTCATGCTAGATATTCATTTTAGGACTACGGAGGGATATAGAAGATTGTTTTAGGATGTATATTACGGTCAGTATTATAGGAGTTCATGCTGCCATTCCTGAGTTTGGAGAGTGTAAAGTGTAAAAGGTAGGCATTCTGACTTGTTGCTGTATGGCCAACAATACAGTGTACTCGTAGGCCAAACAGGTCTAGATTTTGACAACAAAACTTTGATAAACACTAGGGTAGATTAACCCAAAGACGACCGTTCCTGTGCAGGTTTTCAAAATGGGAAATGTAATAGCTAATATCTTTGAGTCTAATAGGTCCTTAGGGTTCACAAAGGTACTAAGTGAAAGACAATTATTTAGGCTTTTGGACCAATAACCTTTCTCAAATCCATGTGTAAAGTGTATCTATTGTTTTTCATCATTTCTAAGACCATCTCAGTTAGTCTATTTTCACCTTGAGATGACCACCTTGCACCTTGAGCTGACCACTTGATAACCACTCTTTTAATGGGGCTATGTTCATCAAACTATCATTTGAAAAAAAGAATAAGTGTCTTCTATAGATATGCAGTAAAATGGCGTAATTAAAACTATTGCATCATAAGAAAATGTATGTTTTTATAGTGACTCAATTAGAATGGAACTAGAAGGCAACTTTATGGCCATGGATATTGTAAATCTCATCAAAATAGAAGTGGTATTCCCAACCATGCAGGTGAAATTGGTATGTTCTAGGAAATAAGTCCTACAGAAAGTATTTAACATTTCTGCACTTTTCCTTATGCTATCATTTAGCAAAGATATTTATCTATGCCTACAGTCAAAATGTTGTATATGTGAGCACTAGTGTAGGGGCAGTATTTCCCTGTACTCGGTGGCAGACCCCCAGGGGCGGGTCTCCGGGTAATCACTGCCCCCCTAGTGTGTATCATACCGATCCAGGTGTGGATGGAAGGTGGAAATGTCAGGCCAGGGGAAGTAGCTCAGAGGAAGAGCAGCCGCTTCGAGTTGGAGGGCCCCGGGTTCGAGTCCCGGTTTCTCCAAGAACATTTTCACCGACCTCTACAGTGGTGGAGAAACCGCGCATCCTTAAGCAATCATGAGATCAAAGATATGTGTGCCTGCTCATGTCTTAACATGATCGCGACCGATTGAGGACTCGGGAACTGGGCCGATATGATACAGATGACGCTTCGACCAATCCAGTAATTGTACCGGTACATCCACTGGGAAGTCAGGAGTGCCCTAACACTGCTTGATAAAGCTTCAATTTCCAGGTAACTGGTTTGAGGGGGAATGCCGGGTGCTGGTGGATGGTGGTTGAAGCTGATGGGGAGGAGTGTAGGGGCAGTATTTCCCTGTACTCGGTGGCAGACCCCTAGGGGCGGGTCTCCGGGTAATCACTGCCCCCCTAGTGTGTATCATACCGATCCAGGTGTGGATGGAAGGTGGAAATGTCAGGCCAGGGGAAGTAGCTCAGAGGAAGAGCAGCCGCTTCGAAGTTGGAGGGCCCCGGGTTCGAGTCCCGGTTTCTCCAAGAACATTTTCACCGACCTCTACAGTGAGAGGGGGTCTGCCACCGAGTACAGGGAAGTCAGGCCAGGGGAAGTAGCTCAGAGGAAGAGCAGCCGCTTCGAAGTTGGAGGGCCCCGGGTTCGAGTCCCGGTTTCTCCAAGAACATTTTCACCGACCTCTACAGTGGTGGAGACACCGAGCATCCTAAAGCAATCATGAGATCAAAGATATGTGTGCCTGCTTATGTCTTAACATGATCGCGACCGATTGAGGACTCAGGAACTGGGCCGATATGATACAGATGACGCTTCGACCAATCCGGTAATTGTACCGGTACATCCACTGGGAAGTCAGGAGTGCCCTAACACTGCTTGATAAAGCCTCAATTTTTCACTTGGTGCTGCAAAAGCTTTACGGTACTTGTATAACAAGTCAGTTAGAGCTTCACGTTGTTCATCACTTTCTTCATGGCTTTCAGATACTAGAATATCTAGTTCCGGGCTCCTTTCGGGTGAGGAAGGGGCTCCGGGTGCCGAAACATGTTTACAGCCTTCTACCAATTCAGACAGGACAACCGACCCGAGGATCGTATCCTTCTGTACGTAGACAGTCTTATTACCGGTATTGGATATAGGAACCACCGTCCAAGCAGCGTTAGCTACTAGAACATCGGCGGATTCCAATCCGATACTTGACAACATGGCCATGTCTGGCTCTACAACTCCAGTTTTTCCGGAAAACTGTCTGTCCGCTCGACATAAGACATCACAGGCTGTGCCCGGTGGTATCTTAACAGTCTGGGCTACACTGGCTACACTGCTTACTTGCCTAAGCACACATTGTACTTCGAGATGATACGGGTCTCTCACTTCCAATATCCCCCTCTGGGAATCTAACCTTGCTCCATATAATGCAGCAAAATCCAGACCAAGTATACCATCATCCGCGATGTTCGCCACAGTAGGAGTAAGGAGGTAGTCCTTATCTTCCTGTAGACTGAACCTCATACATGTTCTACCGAACGTTTGTATCATGCTACCGTCGGCCGTACGAGCATTTCCTTCCGTTGTGAAAGTTTCATGATTCGTAGGCAAAAGATCGTAGAATCTCTTACCAATGCAGGAGTGGCTAGCACCCGTATCGACAAGAAACTCAGCGGATCTACCACTCACAGATACAACTGCGTACCACCTCCTACCTTTCAAGAAGGTAGGACTACTTGCGTACTTAGCAAGTTCCGTCTTAGCGCCGAGGTCAAATCCACATCCCTTCAAGAATTCGAGACAAGGATGACCCGGGGGGAACTGGGCACACCCCACCCTGGCCAACTCATTGGCCGCTCCCTCTGGACTGATATCGGGTTTCCCCTCTGTGTTCTTCTGCCGGTTCTTGACACCTGGTGTACTATCAGTCTCCCCAGCCTCATGAGTAAGGAACTGATCAGGCTCCTTAGCTTCACTGCTGGGCGAAATCGCTAGAGGATTCTCACCAGTACCGCAAGCGGCGATAGGCTGGCAGTCATGGCAATCACTCATTCGGGGGGTAATCCGGTTGCCTTCATGGACACCCCCTCTCAGTTTTCCTTCTTCACTGAGTCCTCCTTACCCGGATTGTTCCAGTAACGAGTGTTTCTATAAACTGGCTTATCTGCCTCACACTCGGCAGCATAATGCCCAGTTTCCTGACATCGAAAGCATGTCACAACACTCCTATCAGGCTTAGGCCTCCTAAGATTTTCAGTAATCTTCTTTACCAAATTGTTAACCAGGTCCTCTGATAAAGACGGACCGGTAGTAGGTTTGGTATCGGGTTGAGTCACAGGAGGTTTAGAAGTAATCATTTTCATCTTCGTCAGGTTCCCCTGATTCGGATGAATCGGTTTCGGGTATTCCTTCCGGGATTATCATTGCTGACATCCGTTGGGGTACCTTCCCGGCAAAGATACGGGCCTTTCGATCATAATGATCTAAGGACTGGAACAAATCTGTCAGAGAGGCATCATTCTTCCAAGCTTCGCAGGCTACTGTCCTGTGTTCTTGATTCCGCAATCCTTCAATGAATTGTTTAAACATTTCATCTAGGAAGCATTCATCATCTAGTCTCCATTGAGGTCTGGCTTTATGTAACAGTCGTTGACATTCCAAGCCGAACACTTTGGCAGATTCCTTAGGCTTCTGTGTTCTTTTAGTGAACGTCAGCCAAGGATCTTCTCCAACTATATTCCCATATAGATATGAAGCAATCTCTATGAGTTCATCATATTTCATATGGGCTGAGAGTCCTACTATTTGAGAATCTCTCCATTGTTCCACGGCTCCTTTTCCGTCGCCTTCCTTTAACCAGCATACTAGATAGGGGAGAGCTTCCGCTTTACCCCATCCATTGCAGTTAAAGACATCCGCGCAGCCTTGATACTCCTCCTTTCAAGGGTTCTTGGCGTTAAAGGGGGTAGGTATCTTAGCTACTCTACGAGCCGGATTCGTGGATCCAGTAAGGGATAAACCCTTACTCCATTCCATGATCTCCGTATCGTCCAGACCTTGATTGTAGCAATCAACACCTAAGTTAGCAATCGCTGCATTAGAGTCATGCAGCGCTTGTAACCCTGGAGAAAGAGATACTCGGCGACTGAGTCTCTTTTTCCTTGGAGGATTCGTACCATAAGTACTTCCAGGGCCTCCAGGCGGTGGTCCTCCTCCGCCTCCTGATACTCCTGCTCCATATGGAGGCACCTGTAAAAAGGTGTATCCGCTGGTTTGAGGAGTTGGCCCAGGATTGTTGATGGATTGTGTATTTCCACCAAAGCTAAAGAAACCACTATTGAGATTAGTGTTTCCTCCTGTTCCATCTGACTGATTTCCATTATTGGAACCAGTCCCACCAGCAGAGGATCTGCTTCTGGAACGATCTCCTGGAGGTCCGGATCCTTGGTCACATCTGGATTGCCCTCCAGCTGGACTGGAATTCCCGGATGGTTGTCCGGTTGTTCCTCCAGACATGTTCCGGGTGCTACTGTTTGGGATTGACTCCATCCATACTGGGCATACGGGCCATTTGGTCCCCCTAGAGGTGACTGTTGTGGCCATCCGCCGTCAAAGGTGGAGGTGTTTGTCGAGTGGTTTTGTTTAGTTCCACTCGCAGAGCCAGCCCCACCATTTCCCGTACCTAAACCAAGAGGCTTGAAGGTATTGTCTGTAAATCTAACCTGATGACTCTTTATTCCTTCATAACGAGGTACAGTTGTCTCTGTTACCCCGTCATCGCCCCTCAAAGAGTTCATCCGGTTACTCGTCGTGTTTATATAGGGGAAAAGCCCGCGAAACTCAGACCGGCCACGTGACGTGTGGCGGACGAGTGGTAGGCCCCCTGGTGTAATGGATACGAACCCAGAGGCAGGTGCTGCCACCTGCCATCCGGATTCCCCCACCACACCCGAAGGACCTAGGTCTGAGTCTCACGGGTACATGAACGTTAAAGTGTAAAATACCATACCCCTACACTGCCCCCCTTAGACAATAACTTGGGGGTGATTAAACCGCAGTGTATTAATAACCTAGCAAGTAATTGTTTACAATACTAAAAAGGGGTATTAATTACACTTGCTCGATGTGAAATAGGCTATAGTATAAGACTATCCTATTTCTGAAAAATTATACAATAATAGCATCGAGTGTCGTTCATGTCACTTCCACTAGTAGCTTATAACAACCACAAATGATAAATATATCACAGATTTTTGACAACATTTTGACAACAGTAGGGTCCTGAAAAGGACCGGTGGTTGTAAATAATGACCGTATTACAGTTATTGAACCCGGAAAAAAAAATTTTCGACTTTTTAAATTAACAACTCTGTCCACTTTACAAAGTTAATTGAATATTAATGATCAGATATGAACAATTAATCTGATACTTATATGAACACAATTAGGTATTAACCTGAGTAATACAGTACTAACTTTAGAGAAATCCGTTGGACCTTCTCTTATTTTATGGAAAAATATTTATACTTTTTGAGACGCAGCTCAGTTTATACCTTAGTGTTTTATATTTATAGGTTACAGAAGAAATATAGTCTCTTTATATATTGAGACCAAGAATGACCTATCTAGACAGTTATAGGTCTAGGATTACCATAAACAACTTTCAGGATTCGCAGATCCAGTATATTTATAGACATTCTATAATAATATATCTTTATAAAAGATATTATATAGTTATAAATACAATTTTACACACATTATAATATTATCAACTAAGTTACTTGTTTTCATGATTGGAGGATGTAACAGGAGTCGGATGCTGCTGATGTCTTGGTATGGGCGAGCTGAACCCTGATGCCTGAAGTGCTATAGTAAAACTTGCTGGTGGGTGTAGCTAAACCCTGATGCCTGTAGTGCTAGCTAACTGGAGGTAATAGTAGATCCAGTTGTAGACTGTTGATGGACTTTATGGGCGTAGCTAAACCCTGATGCCTGTAGTGCTAGCTAACTGGAGGTAATAGTAGATCCAGTTGTAGACTGTTGATGGACTTTATGGGCGTAGCTAAACCCTGATGCTTGAAGTGCTAGCTCACGAGTAGTAGTGGTGTAGTAGTAAATCCGGTTTGTAGTCCAAAAGTCCATATTAGTGTAAATTGTCCATGATTTTATAATAGGCACAGTCATTATATTATGGCACAGTACAATTATGGTGTTTACAGCATTCGTACTCCTCCTCCAGAGTGACTTGTTTGTTTCTCCTTCTGTTTTCAGTTTCCGGATTAGGGTACAGCTTGGTACCCGAATCAATACGGGTTGGATAAAAAAATGGTTTCTTATCCAACAATACATAGGAAATAGCACCCCGGGACACACAATTATGTCCGGTCTTCATGCAACAGTTTTTTTTTTTTTTTTACTGTTCCATGTTCTGCTCGGGTGGCTGGTTTGGACCCGGTTGTTGAGCCTGTGGCTGAACGGGGGGGTCCACACCGGTTCCATCCGTAGGTGCCAATGCGGGGACAGCAGGTGTTAGTTTCACCTTCTGGCGTGCCTCGAACAGGTTCAAAGCATGCTCAGGTGTGCCGTCCCAGTTATCCATGATAACTCCGAAAACCTTGAAGAACTTTTGCTGGTTCTTCATGTTCGTTGCTCGTTCTAGGTCGAGCATCTGAGAAGCTGTTTCCTTCTCGGATAGGGCCTCCTGCCGCAGATTAGCAGCTTCCTGCTTATCTTTGGCAACATCCGTCTTTATCTGAGTCGAGATCCGGTTGATCTCTGACTTCTGGATCGCGTCAATGCACTGGAGAGTGCTCGACACGGTCAGACGATACATATCCAGGTGGAGGTTTTCCAGATGGTGTTGTAACGTCTCAAACTGCTTGCTCTGAATATTGCAAGACAATTTGTCCTCCTTCTTGAAGAAGGTCTCTACGGTCTGGATCAGCTTAGGCCGATGAACCACAGCACCAGGTGGGGGTTGCTTTACCCTTTCCACCAACTGCTTTCTCCTTTACTTGCTCAGTCTTCGTAGGGGTAGACTGAGCAGTTTTAAGGGAAACATCTGCATCAGGTAGGGCCTTCTCAGGTACTACTGCTGCGCCCCCCAAGGTAGGAGCTTCAGCAGGAGACATGAGACGGTCCATCCGATCGGCCATCTTGGCTGTTACTTGCATGGGTGCGGGTCCGGGTACTAACTCCGGATGCGCCAGTGCATACTGCCTCTCCAATAGACGTACTACGAGGTCCGAGTCTGTCTAATGGAGACACACCAATACGGGCCTCTTCTGCCTCAATGGTTTGAGACGTAATGGGGACCCCTGGACAGTAATCCACAACAGCGTTACCTGCTGCTTCATACTCATCCGCTGTGCCTAACAGTAGGATCTGGTCTCTATCCATGTATCTAGAGACCTCATCTGCCTTGACACCGGTATAACCCGTTTTGTCAGACACGTAGGAAGGCCTATAAGAGGGATTCCTTCGGAAAGCCATTTCTGCGTCCCAGACGGCTTTACGAAACCATAAGTGGACTACCAATCCTTTGGCCATCTGATGGTAATCCATCAACCAGGACTCCGGAAAGGTATTAGCCCATTGCGGATGAGCACATTCCCAGATTGCGTTGACAACACGTTCATCAACCTCTCTGGGCGTCCCATAACAGGTGGGTATCAGCATTTCCTCAGAAATTGCTAACATCCGTCCGTCATAGGGACCGGCTACATCGTGCCATTCTGGACTGTCTGGGAGGGGCAGCTCTAGGTACATTGGCCTGTCAACCGGAGAAGCAGGTCCCAAAGCACCGAATGAGGTACTCCCACCAAGACGGGGCGGCAATGGAGGGGGAGGTGGCATCAGAGCCCTGTCATTAGACTGGGCTCCTGCCGGTTCTCCACTCAATCCTTCGGATGGAGGGGCTACGTAAGGCTCACCTACATCAGTTTGTTGTTGAACACCTCGGCGTTCAGGACTAACTTGTCTGGAGTTGTCGGATGCGTCATAGAACGATTCTATGTCGCTATCGTCTACTCCAGAGAAGTACTGATCAACATTCATTTGTTGATCCATCTGATCACAATCAGCATTGTATTGCTGATCGTCGTATGTATAAGTGGGACTCTGGGGAGAACCACTTCCATACTCTGGCGGGGTGCTGGCACCGGCACCACCGCCAAGGCGGACGGCCTCTTCTGCCATCGACAGAAGTGGCCGTTCGGGGATTAAATATCCCAATTCACCAGATAAGCAGTAAGTACTGCTTACCCAGTGAAAGGCGGGTGCCTTTTAACGAGGGCACACCTCGGAATATGGCTGTCTCGAGCTATCAGACTCCAACAAGAGTAAGACCACTCTCGGCCACGTCTTCTTCCTTTGCAGGAATAAGACAATATGGCGGGATACTCGAACTTGAATCGCTGCGCATGATCAAACCGGCGCCTCACGTGACCATTCAAAAATGGGTCAACAACTTTCCCGCGTGCCCTTAATTAGGTCACGCGCCCTTACATAAAAAAAAACAATACAATACCCGATCGGTCGTCCGTCCGTACTCAGGGTTCAACTATAACAATTCGCTAGGTATTATGGAGTTTATGGATAGCATAAGCATATCCACCGGATTATCCGTCCAAAACCATGGGTACATTGTCATAGGGCCTTTTCCAGAAACTCATGACCGGCTCAAATATACATTGAACTAGGTTACAACATATAACAGTACACAGTACAGGACAACACACTCGTTGTGTTAACAGGCTAGGTTACGGCAGTCTTTAGCAACCTTGGACTGCGTCTAAGAGGTTTTGAGGCCTCTTTTATTGACCTGGTATCCATAAGAGCCTTTTCCAAGGTCTTCTTAGCCTTAGAAGGATCTTTCCTCTTATTTTTACCTGCGCCTGCCGAGACTTTTTGTATCTTCCCCTGCTTTCCGGATGTTACGACAGGGGGCACCACCCTCTTCGGGTCTGCAACCTTCCGTGGCCGCCCGGGTCCTCGCTTTCGGGTCGGTACCACTTCGAGTTGCTTGACACGACTCTGTTCCATTACTTCCAATAGACCATCACCATACATTACGGTGGAGGTATCCCTCCCTCTCCATGGGCGTAGTCTCGCTACATTTGACTTGTAACATTTACCAAGCTGTGATTTAATAACCACTGTGCAGTCACTAATAACCTGAGTTATAGTGAAAGGTCCATCCCAATTGCTGGCTAATTTCAGGTTAGCTAGAGGTTGGTGTAGACGCAGTACTCTATCTCCTAGATTAAAAAATCTAGCTTTTAGACCTGTGTCATAGCCAACTTTCTGCCAACGCGCAGTTTTCTGCAACTCATCTCTAACCCTCTCATAGGCTTGTTTGAAATTATCCCGTAGTGATTCTACAAACATCACCTGACAAGGGGTTTCCGGATTCATTCTTATTACGCCAAACACCAAATCGGCTGGCATAATCAAATCCTCTCCAAAAACGAGGAGATTAGGAGAACAGTTTGTGCTCGAATGTACAGTGCCATTGTAGGCGTGTACCACGAATTCACATTGTTCATCCCAATCATCCATCTGCTCATTAACCAGAGACTTCAATACTTGGATCAAAGTCCTATTGAATCTCTCTACTTGTCCATCGCTCTGTGGCCTATAGGGATTGGTTCTTGTCTTGCAGATCGCCAGACAATTACACATCTCTTGCCACAGACTAGACTCAAATTCTCTGCCTTGGTCACTATGTAACATGAGTGGGACACCTAAGTGCAGCACCCACCCTTTTACAAAGGCCATAGCACAAGTAAAAGCCTTATGATCCGGTAAAGGAAACACTCGGGTGTACTTGGTATAATAATCAGACACGACCATCATACACGTGTTGCCACTAGGAGTGGGGGGAATCCCACTAATAATGTCAACAGCTATTCTAGCAAACCTTACACCAAACAGTTCCTGGGATAATGGCAGTTTGCCTAACCCGGGTCCTGGTTTGTTCTTACAGCACTCGGGACAGGTCTCCACCCACCGGGTGAGATCTGTACTCATGCCGGGCCAATAGTATCGTCTGGTCAGACGTTCTAGAGACCGTTTCTTTCCAAAGTGTCCACTAGTTCTATGACCATGACAGAAATACATAATATCTCGTCGCATAGCACTAGGTATGACAACTTGCAAGGTTTTCTTCCTATTAGAATGGTTCTTCCATCGGAACAGAATACCATCCCGGACTTCTAGCTCGGCCCATTGAGCTAGGAATCGTCTCATCTCTCCAATGACACTTCGGGTCTTGGAGGACAGATACCCTGATTAAGGAACTTAATCAAACGTGATGTGACTGTATCAGACTCTTGGAACTGCTGGATGGTCTCCAAGGACCAATTCAAGACATGTTCCGGGTGGGTTTCGAATGGAACTCGAACCCCTGCCAACACAGCATTGTGGGCTCCACAATCAGTGCACTCAGCATTTGCACATTTCCTCACTGGGATTCTAGACAAAGCATCTGCATTCAAATGCTTTGCCCCGGCTCGGTGTTCAATCTGGCTGTGATTTAGACCGAATTCGGATAGGTGCGCTAACCAGCGACCTATCATCCCCTCTGCATCTTTGAAGTTCAATAACCATCTGAGGGAGGAGTGGTCAGTCCGTAGAGTGAAATCACTCCCCCACAAAAAGTGCTTGAACTTCTTCGTATAGACCACCACAGCCAACAACTCACGTTTAGTGGTACAATAATTTTTTTGAGTTTTACTCAACGTGTTACTAGCGAAGGCTATAGGAACTTCAACCCCATCCTGGACCTGAGAAAGGGCGGCTCCTATGCTTTCATTACTAGCATCAGTATCTAGAATGAAGTGATCATTCTCCGTAGGGTACTTCAACACAGGTGTACTTGCAAACAAATCCTTTATTTTCCTAAAGGACTCGTCTTGCTCGGATCCCCAAGGGAATCGTTCCTTTCTTATCCCGGGTGTCCAGTGGGACAAACTCTGGATAGGAAAGGCAACCCTTGAATATCCTGGGATAAAGTCCCGGTAGTAGGAACAGAATCCGAGGAAGGATCTGACTTCTTTCGCATTCGTGGGTGCCTGCCAATTTGACACGGCATCCAGTTTCTCCGGATCGGCTTTAATCCCTTCATTCGAGATTATTCGCCCCAAGTAATTGATAGATCTTTTGAAAAGATCGCATTTCTTGGGCTTCAGCTTCAAACCATTAGTTATGATCCTTTCCAGGACCATACCTAAATTTTCCAAGCATTCTTCGTATGTCTTCCCAAAGACAATCACATCATCTAGATAGACGAGACATTTCTTCCATAAGAGGTCACTTAATAAAGTTTCCATCATGGCTTCAAATGTCGCCGGTGCATTGCACAATCCGAACGGCATCACATTATATTGGAATAATCCAATATGACTTGAAAAGGCCGTCTTCTCCATATCTTTCGGATGCATACCCACTTGCCAGTACCCGGATTGTAAGTCTAGAGAGCAATACCATTGCTTACCTCCTAGGGAGTCTATAGTCTCATCAATCCGTGGTAAGGGATATGAATTCTTCTTGGTCATACCATTCAATTTCCGGTAATCTATGCAGAAACGGATGGTACCATCTTTCTTAGTCACTATGCACACAGGGCTAGACCAAGGACTGGTTGATGGAATTATTACATCCTGTTCAAGCATTTTAGCTATCTCCTCCTCAGCTACCTTTTTCTTGGCTAGTGGGAGTCTTCTATAAGGAATCTTAAAAGGTTCGTTCTCACCAGTGTCAATGGTATGCAGTACCTTATCGGTACGCCCCAATTTTTCACTTGGTGCTGCAAAAACTTTACGGTACTTGTATAACAAGTCAGTTAGAGCTTCACGTTGTTCATCACTTTCTACATGGCTTTCGGATACTAGAATATCTAGTTCCGGGCTCCTTTCGGGTGAGGAAGGGGCTCCGGGTGCCGAAACATGTTTACAGCCTTCTACCAATTCAGACAGGACAACCGACCCGAGGATCGTATCCTTCTGTACGTAGACAGTCTTATTACCGGTATTGGATATAGGAACCACCGTCCAAGCAGCGTTAGCTACTAGAACATCGGCGGATTCCAATCCGATACTTGACAACATGGCCATGTCTGGCTCTACAACTCCAGTTTTTCCGGAAAACTGTCTGTCCGCTCGACATAAGACATCACAGGCTGTGCCCGGTGGTATCTTAACAGTCTGGGCTACACTGGCTACACTGCTTACTTGCCTAAGCACACATTGTACTTCGAGATGATACGGGTCTCTCACTTCCAATATCCCCCTCTGGGAATCTAACCTTGCTCCATATAATGCAGCAAAATCCAGACCAAGTATACCATCATCCGCGATGTTCGCCACAGTAGGAGTAAGGAGGTAGTCCTTATCTTCCTGTAGACTGAACCTCATACATGTTCTACCGAACGTTTGTATCATGCTACCGTCGGCCGTACGAGCATTTCCTTCCGTTGTGAAAGTTTCATGATTCGTAGGCAAAAGATCGTAGAATCTCTTAGCAATGCAGGAGTGGCTAGCACCCGTATCGACAAGAAACTCAGCGGATCTACCACTCACAGATACAACTGCGTACCACCTCCTACCTTTCAAGTAGGTAGGACTACTTGCGTACTTAGCAAGTTCCGTCTTAGCGCCGAGGTCAAATCCACATCCCTTCAAGAATTCGAGACAAGGATGACCCGGGGGGAACTGGGCACACCCCACCCTGGCCAACTCATTGGCTGCTCCCTCTGGACTGATATCGGGTTTCCCCTCTGTGTTCTTCTGCCGGTTCTTGACACCTGGGGTACTATCAGTCTCCCCAGCCTCATGAGTAAGGAACTGATCAGGCTCCTTAGCTTCACTGCTGGGCGAAATCGCTAGAGGATTCTCACCAGTACCGCAAGCGGCGATAGGCTGGCAGTCATGGCAATCACTCATTCGGGGGGTAATCCGGTTGCCTTCATGGACACCCCCTCTCAGTTTTCCTTCTTCACTGAGTCCTCCTTACCCGGATTGTTCCAGTAACGAGTGTTTCTATAAACTGGCTTATCTGCCTCACACTCGGCAGCATAATGCCCAGTTTCCTGACATCGAAAGCATGTCACAACACTCCTATCAGGCTTAGGCCTCCTAAGATTTTCAGTAATCTTCTTTACCAAATTGTTAACCAGGTCCTCTGATAAAGACGGACCGGTAGTAGGTTTGGTATCGGGTTGAGTCACAGGAGGTTTAGAAGTAATCATTTTCTCCTTGACGTAACCCGGCTTCTTTCCCCAGTTCCGGTTATACCGGGGGTTCCCTTGGCCAATGGCCCCAACGTTTTCATCTTCGTCAGGTTCCCCTGATTCAGATGAATCGGTTTCGGGTATTCCTTCCGGGATTATCATTGCTGACATCCGTTGGGGTACCTTCCCGGCAAAGATACGGGCCTTTCGATCATAATGATCTAAGGACTGGAAGTCTGTCAGAGAGGCATCATTCTTCCAAGCTTCGCAGGCTACTGTCCTGTGTTCTTGATTCCGCAATCCTTCAATGAATTGTTTAAACATTTCATCTAGGAAGCATTCATCATCTAGTCTCCATTGAGGTCTGGCTTTATGTAACAGTCGTTGACATTCCAAGCCGAACACTTTGGCAGATTCCTTAGGCTTCTGTGTTCTTTTAGTGAACGTCAGCCAAGGATCTTCTCCAACTATATTCCCATATAGATATGAAGCAATCTCTATGAGTTCATCATATTTCATATGGGCTGAGAGTCCTACTATTTGAGAATCTCTCCATTGTTCCACGGCTCCTTTTCCGTCGCCTTCCTTTAACCAGCATACTAGATAGGGGAGAGCTTCCGCTTTACCCCATCCATTGCAGTTAAAGACATCCGCGCAGCCTTGATACTCCTCCTTCCAAGGGTTCTTGGCGTTAAAGGGGGTAGGTATCTTAGCTACTCTACGAGCCGGATTCGTGGATCCAGTAAGGGATAAACCCTTACTCCATTCCATGATCTCCGTATCGTCCAGACCTTGATTGTAGCAATCAACACCTAAGTTAGCAATCGCTGCATTAGAGTCATGCAGCGCTTGTAACCCTGGAGAAAGAGATACTCGGCGACTGAGTCTCTTTTTCCTTGGAGGATTCGTACCATAAGTACTTCCAGGGCCTCCAGGCGGTGGTCCTCCTCCGCCTCCTGATCCTCCTGCTCCATATGGAGGCACCTGTAAAAAGGTGTATCCGCTGGTTTGAGGAGTTGGCCCAGGATTGTTGATGGATTGTGTATTTCCACCAAAGCTAAAGAAACCACTATTGAGATTAGTGTTTCCTCCTGTTCCATCTGACTGATTTCCATTATTGGAACCAGTCCCACCAGCAGAGGATCTGCTTCTGGAACGATCTCCTGGAGGTCCGGATCCTTGGTCACATCTGGATTGCCCTCCAGCTGGACTGGAATTCCCGGATGGTTGTCCGGTTGTTCCTCCAGACATGTTCCGGGTGCTACTGTTTGGGATTGACTCCATCCATACTGGGCATACGGGCCATTTGGTCCCCCTAGAGGTGACTGTTGTGGCCATCCGCCGTCAAAGGTGGAGGTGTTTGCCGAGTGGTTTTGTTTAGTTCCACTCGCAGAGCCAGCCCCACCATTTCCCGTACCTAAACCAAGAGGCTTGAAGGTATTGTCTGTAAATCTAACCTGATGACTCTTTATTCCTTCATAACGAGGTACAGTTGTCTCTGTTACCCCGTCATCGCCCCTCAAAGAGTTCATCCGGTTACTCGTCGTGTTTAGGGCAATTCCTGAAACAGTGAAGTCTGATTCAAGAGTGCCTACTGCACGACCAGTATCTTCTAGATACTTTGACATCTGGATAGCTTTAGCTTCCAGTTCGGAATAATCATCCATCATCTTTGTCTGTTTGGCAGCCAAATCTGTGGATTCACGTATCCATTGACCTTTGAGTTTTTCATGTTCATCGGTTTGTTTTTGATACGTTTTCCGTGCATCCTTGAAGGCTGATTCAATTCTCATCAGCTCTTCCTGGTACTTGCCATAGGCCGTTTGAGTTGAATTTAACTCTTGTTTAGTTCTATTCAACTCATCACACGAGGCTCTGTATTCCAGATCCGCCGTGTATAGTGCATCACGATACTGTTCGTGTTGGAGTTGAAAATCTTGTTTTTCTTTCTCCATCTGATCCAATAACAATTGTTGTTGGCGTCTACAACTTTGATCGTAATCAAGACGTTCTGATATCAACTGTTTGTTTTCAGTCAGAATCTTGTCTCGGGTTCCGGTCAGTGTAATAAGATCCTTCTGAATCTTCTCGTATTCAGCTCTCATGTCTTCAAGCTCGTCCATTTTGTTCTTTTCGAATCCACATTTCTGGTGTTTAATTCGAGAACTATATGGAGTTTCAAACATACCTGCACTAGGCTTTGGTACCTCAAATGGTAGTTTACCAAATTGAGCAGTACTTTTATGCATTGGTGCAGGTTTCGATGTACCTCCTGGCATGAATAAGGAGTCTCCAAATTCATCCAGTTCATCATGTAAGTTTTTTCTTACATCCTCTAACCCATCAGGGTAGTGTTCTAGTGGATTTCTCCACTCTGTACCTTGGGGTGGTGATTTGATTTCACCATCCTCCATCGGGGAGTTTAGCTCATTATTTGGGCCATTTCCCCTGACTGGGCTCAGCTCAGTCATTTCTGACTGCGCTTACCCGAAGACCAACTGGTCACGGCACCAGTGTAATGGTTCGTCTCGTTAAGTTAAGATTAAATCATAACGAAGAGAGAGAAAAAGTTTCCGGGTAGGCAACCGAGCTTTTATTTCTTAGCTTGCGTTACATACGATCACAGCCTCAGAGGACTACATGCTACTGGGTAACAACCTGGTTGAGCAGTGGGTAAACCACTACTGAGGAACCTAGGGCTAGGACCAGCCTTATATAGGGGAAAAGCCCGCGAAACTCAGACCGGCCACGTGACGTGTGGCGGACGAGTGGTAGGCCCCCTGGTGTAATGGATACGAACCCAGAGGCAGGTGCTGCCACCTGCCATCCGGATTCCCCCACCACACCCGAAGGACCTAGGTCTGAGTCTCACGGGTACATGAACGTTAAAGTGTAAAATACCATACCCCTACACTTGTCATAAAACCCATTGTACTGAAATGTGGTCTACATGAAAACTTTTCTCCCTCACAGGTCATTCGGTCTTGCAGATTTTATTATTCTGCAGGCTCAGATCAATCTTGGCATGACCTAACACCTGACCGCATACATTAATAAGGATATATAGCACTTAGAAGTGACCTGCCCAGGCTGTACTATGACAGTCGAACTTTATGAACCAATAATACACTGTGCAGTCGTTGAAGGTGTCAGGAAGTGATTTCTCTACACACTACAATTGCTCACTTTCACATCATAGTGGGGACCCTTAATTTAATGACATTACAGTCCACTAGTATGGCTCATGTAGTCCCTGCAGTACTAGGGCCTCCCTAGCCAACTTAAAAGGGTCTATATCTCCTCTTTACGGTCCCCTCGGATGTGTGTGGTGCACATATGCGTGGGCACTGACACATTCCTGTGTGAAATTGTGTAATATAGTTCTCGCCATAAATATGACCTATAATAAGTTGTCAAAATGGCGTTAAACATCTATTACTCACTCCCTGCAGTACTACGACTGCCTTACCAACCCCCATGTTACTGCTACATAAGTGCTATTCTAGTATTTCCTGATTCCCATTTACACTCCCTGTACCCAGTTGCGGTCTCTTCTTTCCTACATGTTTTTATTTCATTGACTCTATCTTGGTGTCTCTCTTGATATAGGTTTTCCCTTTGTCTCCGTAGCTTTGTATTTTTACCCATTTTCTTTCTTTCAATCAATTTGTATGTCTGCATTCTGTCTATTTGTGGGTCTCTGTTTGTCTCTCAATTTGTCTGTTGGCCTCTCTCTCTTTGTCTCTTGTTGCCTGTCAAAAAGTAAAGGTCCATGTCCCATAACTCCAGTACTCATATGCTATGTTGATTTTAGGAAATAGCCATTCCCTTATGTTGCTCGAATTGGTCTAGACTCATCTCCCTCCTTCCCTTCATCTCACTTCCAATTCTGCTTTTAATGATATAGTTGCTCCTGTAAGTGTCCCCATTTCCCCTTTTTCACCTGCAAACCTTTGGTCTGAACTAAGAACCTTGGTCCATCTGCTTCCCAGGGTCATTAAAGCTGACCGCCAGAAGTAGACAGCGTGCAGAGATAGACTGGGTAATGGGGATGAGTGAAAAGAAACCAATTGGGAACCAGTCATGCTGTAGTAATATATAGACCCTGCCCAGTGGAGGGATACATTGTATGTAGTTAGGCCTCATATCAATGAGTATAAATTACATTGATGAGAGCGTTCCAGCAAAAGAGGTGATGGAAGCCAGCCTCCACTGGAGTAACCATGACACCAACAGTTTAACAGTAGTTTGGAGTAAGGCCTGACGGGTAATGCAAAGGGGGACTTCACACAGAAGCGTAAAGGCAGAATTAGTGAGGCACCTCCCCCAATTACCATTTTTATTCTGCTGAGTGATGAAATCTGTAATAGGGGGTCTCTATTTCATATGAGCTATTTTACTAAACCATATCATAAGTTTTGTTTTCTACCTGCATGGAGGGAGGGGAATATAGGGCAATATGGCTACATAGCTACATAACCTAAAGGGTACAAGGTCCCTTTCCTTACTGTCAATATAAAAAAAGAGAATTTGCAAGTCAAGTGCAGGCTTCTAAATCTCCCAAATGGCGCGCCACCAGAATAACAGAAATGCACACACTGTCTACTGTCACACTCCTAAAGGTATAAGATGACATCATAACAGAAGTACATCATGACGACTGGGGACAATGAATCTGATGCAATCATGCTGCCTTCAAATAGATATACACACATATACTGCCAGGGACATTAGCTGTTCATTCATCTGAAAGAGAAACAGAGCAAAGGGAACTGTAGTGTCACAATGAATCAATACCTCAACTTAGGGGTGAACAATGTAAGGTGATAGTCATGCAACTTTCCATTGCTCCAGTTTATCATGGGAGAGGCCATGAACTTGTAGAAATTTAGAAATACATCAGATAAAGGCAGGGTTAGAGAGGACGTGAAGACATAATATTAGAACTGTAAAAAAACAGCACATTTAATTTATCACATGAAGCACATTCTGTGAAATATTGTATCCACCTACCAACCAGTTTGGTATGAGGGCCTATATCTAAAAGTGAAACTCCTTGTGAAACATATTATAGCTTCTGGTAGAATAAACTCACCCATGTCAAGCCAGAATCAGGGAGATGTAATGGTGCCCACTAATAACTAAGTACCCACATTTTATTCTAGCAATGCAATGGGACCTCAGCTTGATCTCTCACTTGCTGTGCTGGTGGTTCTTCTTCCAATTGTGAAAAAAATCACAAGGTACTAGTTCCATTAGATCTCAAAGTCAAGTGCAAGTCTCATTTACCTTTCCAGTGACTCTATATAGTCTCTCTACTATAATGCCCACAAATGGGACATTACACTGCAATGGAGTGCACTACAATGGCTATACATCCCACTGAAACTTGGATTAATCGGGAACAACGCTGACAGGAAATATCTGCTAGGCAACTGTTACCATGGCTCCCTCCATGGTGGTCCAAAGGCTAGAGGCAGGAATAAGGAGTAGTCATGCCTATTTGGAACTGACTTGGTAAAGCGAACTTCTGCTTCTGGACTAGGTGCAAGAGTTGTGTGGGGACTCTCTCTACGGAGCGGAAATATCGGTCATGTATTAAGCCTTTGTGGGTAGAACTTATGTCCAGGAAATAGCATTTCTGTCCTAAAGTAAGGCATTGTAATACCATGGAAGGAGAAAAGTTGTTTCCAAAAGTTAACAACCTCATTTTCAAGCATCATTGGTGAAGAAAATAATTTATTCAACATTTTTCAAGATCCACATGCAACTGGTGTTTATACAGGGTAGGTTTTTATGCATAACCTGATATTTAAAGGTAACAGTACAGTACACATTAGATCTTATTAAAATAAAATTGAACATAATCCTATATAAAGCTTAGTACATTTACAAGAATAATTCACTCATTTAAACATGAAAAGAAGCCAACATAACAAATGAATGAGAAATGATGGTTATAATGATTCAAAAGTTGGTGGATGAATACTCCCTTTAGGCAAGTAGCTCAACAGTGCTGCATACAGGAATTATGCTGACCTTATGGATGTGCACTCACAGAGGATTGGAATGATGGCCCTATGAAATAAAAACACTACTCTACTTAATAATTGGCCAGCAGGTCCGCTAAAAAAAATAAAAAGAAGATTCATACAAATCTCGTTAGGACCTCACCCTGGTACGATGTCACATAAAGTTATAGAAAGGCTTTAAATATTACATTTAAGTCAGGGATATTCAAAGTCCAAATCCTTTGCAGTCAACTCTCAGACTTTTCCAGCCAGTTCTCAGACTTTTCCAGCCAGTTCTCATACTTTTTTAGTCAGTTCTCCAACATTTTCAGTTCACTTTTGACTTGAAGTCAGAGCACCTGATTCCACTGGTCGTCAGTCAATGGTTAAGTGGAGAAAAGTTGACTGAAAAAGTCTGACTTGTCTGAAAAGGTCAAAAGTCTGACTAAAAATGTTGACTTTTGAATTATTGAAAAAAAGTAATATTTGGAGAGAAGTCAAAGGCCCACTGGAAAAGTTGGACTTTGACAGGAAAACTGCATCCACTTACCGTCAGTCTGCTGAAAAGTTCGGAAAAGTTAACTTTTTCAGTCAAAGCTGATTGAAAAAGTCTAAATGGAATCATGAAAAGGGGAAACGTCTTTGAAAGTAGGAGACAACTGACTAGAAAATCAGGATTTCACTTTTTCAGTCACAGAAAGTGGGAAAAAGCTAACCAAAGTTGACTTTTTCAGATAAGGCATATATCCTGACACAGCGAGTGGGTATGTGATGTGACGTACCATCATAAAACAAGAGATATACGGCATGCTGAAACATCAATATAGGACCTGGTTCAACAACTCCATTACTCCAAATCTGGAGACAACACTGAGAAAATTCTTCCTGACAAAGTGACATGTATACCCATGTCAACTTGATTTGACACAGAGAGCACAGGTCATTGGGACATGTGCACATATGTCACCATGACAACTGTAGCACACAGTAATCCTCATATGATTTGACATGCCTTAAAATGCCATGTCATCTGTGAGTTGACCAGGGTCACGGCCATGTCGAAGGCACTTGACATGTGATGGTTTGACATACATAATTGTTCTAGGATATTCCACTAGATGGAGCAAACAACCATTTTGGTACCAGGACTAATCACTACCAAGAAGTACTACCAACACTTGAGACATTTGATGTATCATGAAGAATAGATCACTAAGGTCTGTAAATACTATCAATAAATGGTAGTGAATTCTATTTCGTTGTTAAATCTGCATTTGTTATTGAATATCAAAATAGACACCCACCATCCTGAATACTCCAACTGGAGTGGTTAGACACCTTATGTGTGGGTCAGTGAAAATACCAGAGGACTGTTTTCTAACCCACAATCTATAATCTCAGTATCTACAGTACAGGGAGACATATGGCATTGCTATGCACCTCCATGCCCTTGTCTTATGGACTGCATAGAGGTCCTCAGTCAAGTAGGAGTTCTGTAGATAGGAAAAAGTGCCTTAGTGTTGCAGGCCTGTGGGACTATGATATCCCCTGCCTTCTATTATAGGCCTCCCTTGATTGAACCATTGGTACATAGTTATTGACTGCTCTTGACCCTTATATAATTGTCTCACAGTATTACCTAGCACTCAGGTGAATGGATCAGAAATATGTGACGTGTCTTCATTACGCATGTCAAATGGAGTTGACGAACCAAATATGAGAGGGTCAACCTCATTTGACATGCCTTCATACATGTCATCTGGGAGACAAATTGTGACCTGTGCAGTATGCGTCAAAGCGATCAGTGTTCTTTTCTCTGTGAATGAACATTTTATCATTATAGGCAGTACATCCACAAATTAAAGAATGAACTTTGTAGAAGGCTGTTTTTTTAATTTGATAAACCTGAGAGCTAAAATGCTTAAGGTTAAATGAGAAATTAGATAAGACTAGGTTTGGTACAGACAGTCTTTTGAAATTCTTTAATGTGGTAACAATATCAAAGGAATGAAAAGGAAGCTTGTTTTCGAAAGGCCTGATTGTCTAAGCATTATACAGATTTTTTTCATTCTTTGTCAGTTAGGTGGAAAAAAAGATCTGAGTGTGATCATGAATTGCCTTTCCTAGCTTTTATCTAATTAAACATATTCATGATAATAGGGCAATGGCTAAAATGCTAAATAATTATGTGCCGTTCATCCTGTAAGAGCTGTAAGGTATGTCACTGTACTGGGCCCATTTATCATCATGCTTAATAATAGAAAACCTGCATATAAACCCTTTATTCAAACATTAGGCTGACTCTTTGGGTAGTTATATGGCTTATATCATGCATAAATGCAGCCCTGACGAAAAGAACATCTCAGCTACATGCCTGAAGATGATCAAGGGCCTGTTTCAAAACCTCTATCAGTAGACATATTAGGCAAATCTGTTTCCAAAGTTGCTTTATCGGCTTTTGGTGCTATATTTGATATTTTAATGTCTGCTATATCAAATTATGGCATAGTGCCTAATATCTCTCTATTATAGCCAATGTCAATCTTTTTCAGAATGGATTTAATGTCACCAAAAGTTGTTATATTAACTGAAATATTATATTTTTGCCTGTTTCAAAACTGGATTTCGATGTGCACCTCTGAGGTATACGTGGAATATATTGAGGAAGTCAAAACTTTAATTCTGATGAAATTATTTATATGGGGGGAAAGTATATGTGTTACACATATATCCACCAGAATTCAGTGACTTAATATCGTTTAGCTTGGTAGTTATTCCAATTCATTATCAAAATTCCTATATAGATCTTTTAGGGACATACTAGCATACAATTAGCCAATAGAGAATGTTAATGGTTTGAAGAAGCACTGTCAGAAGCTATGAGCTCAAATATAACCACATTTTGAGGCCTAATAGTGCCAGTTTCCTAATATATCAATCTATTTCAAAAGTTGTTATCTCAGTATAGGAGAGATACACACCCTAAAATAGGCGTTGCCCTATTTGTGTTATATTTAGTTCTAAAACAGATTGATATATTAGGATATTGGCAATTTTAAATTGGTTATACTAAGTGCTAATAGCTCTACTAAATATCTAAATGTTTTGATACAGCCCCCAAATTGCATGATAGAATTAAGTACTCGCTGTTCGACATTTAGTGGTTAACCTAAGGGGATTTAAACACGGCCTGACATTTGGGAGAAATGAGTTTGCAGAACGTGCCTACAGATCTATTAGTTGTAGTTTAACTGTATTGTCCAGCCCAGGTTAGCAGGGGCCTGTTTCATATTAGGCAAATCTGTTTCCAAAGTTGCTATATTGGCTTTTGGTGCTATATTTGATATTTTAATGTCTGCTATATCAAATTATTTCTCTACTATAACCAAAGTCAATCTGTTTCAGAATGGATTTAATGTCACCAAAAGTTGTTATATTAACTGAAATATTACTTTTGCCTGTTTCAAAACTGGATTTCTATGTGCACCTCTGAGGTACACATAGAATATATTGAGGAAATTAAAAATTTAATTCTGATGAAATTATTCATTTGGAGGTAAAGTATGTGTGTTACACATGTATCCACCAGAATTCAGTGACTTGATATCTTTTAGTTCTGTAGTTATTCCAATTCATTATCAAAATGCCTATATAGAACTATTAGGGACATACTAGCATACAATTAGCCAATAGAGAATGGTAATAGCTTGAAGAAGCATTGTCAGACCGTATGAGCTCAAATATAACCATATTTTGAGGCCTTATAGTGCCAGTTTCCTAATATATCAATCTGTTTCAAAAGTTGCTATCATAATATAGGAGAGCTGCACACCCTAATATCGGCATTGCCCTATTTGTGTTATATTTAGTTCTAAAAAAGATTGATATATTAGAAAATTGGCACTTTCAAATTGGTTATATCAAGTGCTAATAGCTCTACTAAATATCTAAAAGTTTTAAAACAGCCCCCTGTAAGGGTTTATCAACAAAGACTGGAACACTATATCTGATTAAAGTTCCCTTATGATTATAGAGTGTGTTTTGTGTAAATTCTGGTCAAAATTTCTATTTTCAAAGTTTCTATTTCTTTCACTCCACAAGTCTAATTTGTAAGACCACATGTTGGTATGCATTCTGCCTATTACAGCCAAGATAGAGAGACTTTTTAGATGAACCCCTGGAGTCTGGGAATTGACATTGTGATTACTGAACTTGGCTGAAGATTAGAGTGATTGTTTTGCATGCTCTCAAAGCAACATGACCAGGTAAAACCAGGATTCTCACTCAATATCTGAGATCCTGCCAAGAGGTTTGTCAATGAGTTTGGTCGCTGTCTAATATACAATTCCCCCCCAAGGTAGTTTAGAGATGTAGAATGGTGATGAGAAAAAAAAAGACAGACTTGTGCTCTCTTGGTTATGTTCACTATTACAATGTATCTTGCTCCTTCATCTTCTTGTTTTTCCTCAGCTACATCCTTTTGGATACACTTACACTTCTCTCTGTGCATCATGGCCAGCAAGGGGCATGATGTATTAATGCTCTATGCAGTCATTAGGTCTCCTAGGTTACATGTAATCCCCTAGAATTTGATACATATTTTATTAACTATATTAGAATGGTTTTATTTGATAGAAATGCTAACAAATTAAACCAGCATGAAAATATAGGGTATGTTCTTTTAAATGCCTGGTTTTGGATTTAACTTTGTGAGAAAGACTGTTTTTTTAAGATCACCTCTATTCACAAGTCCCTCCGACATGGCCCTTATTTCTTCTCATAAGAAAGTTTCTTGCACCTTGATGGGAGGTGGAAGTCAGCTTCAATAAGTCAGTTCCAAATGGGCCTCACTGAAGCTTTGGTTGCCCTCAGCACTTGTTCCACCTAGGGAGAAACCATGGTCACCCAGCAGATGTTTCCTGGAGGGTGTTGCTCCTATAGTAAAAGGAAGAGCTGGCTAAAAATGCCCTTGTTTCCAGTTCTTTCTTTTCAAGTAGCTATAACTTGTCCCTTTTGTTGCTCACAAGTGGTCATTCAAGTACGGTGCTAAAAAGGGGGATTTGAGTAGGTACCTAGTTGGGAGAAGTCAGTCAGTATAATATACTATAGAATGTGTGACATGAGTAGGTACCTGATAGTGCAGCTCTCTGTGTTTAAACAAGGCAGGTGACTTTTCAGACTAATGTGGTAAGTGCAAGTACTTAGGTGAAGCAGTGCACGGCTTGTTTAGAAAAGAGGGCACATACTCACAGCTCTTTTTACAATAGGAGCAACACCCTCCTGTCTGCCTTGCATCTGGTCGGTGCATATGACCATTAGAGTGCCCTCTGTTGGCGTGTACTGCCCTCTGTATGGGCTGTATAGTGAAGGGAATAGAGAGGAAAGTGGACAGATAAACAAAGGATAAAGCAATGAGTTACCCAAATCGGACATGAGGTGTGACTTGTTTTCACAGTGTCTGTGACTATTTATTTTGCATATGTGACCCATCCTAACAAAATGGTATGGAATTCGCAAATAGTAAATGCTTAGATATTGTCATAGTCATTTAGAGCTTATCAAGAGCTTTCATTTGGTATATAACTTGCATATTTGAACCGGGTTGCCCTCTGCGGATCTTCTAATAGTAAATGTAGTCGGATCAATTAATAAAAGATTAAACTCGTGGGTGGACATGAGGTAGGGACAGCTGTACAGGAAATATATGGGTTTGACAAAGGTTTTAGGAAGAAACATTCTCAGAAATGTTATTTTAGTGATTTTAGTAGTGGTTTAGTGAGAAGCAAAATGTAATAAAAGCCTCATTTGCAGTGCTGTGCTGATGGGTAGAATCATGAGGACTACATTATGCATTATGCCATCATGAAAGAACCCAATTAAGGCATGGGGGACTATTAAATGGTAAGATGGTATTAAATGGTAAATGGTAAGTTTCCATATCATCCATGGAAGTCCATTGACAATACATATATGATGATACTATTTCTCTTAACCCTATGTGTATACAATGCTTTTCAACCCATGCACAGTGTCAGTTTGCAAAGTTGACATGCTTTGCTTGTTTATTTATGCTGCTTCATGAGAATACTCTACACTTTCTGAGTGCTTTCCCAATGACCTTCGCCCACTTCACAGAGCCTGATATTTGCCTGTGCTGATATTTACTGGAGTGGTGACCTTTTCCACATTTGCACCGTCATCACAAAGGACTTAATCATCCACAAACTGTTGCCCTTTCTACCCATGGACCATTTCTGGAAATAACAATGGCTGCACTGCCCTTCAGCAATGGACTATGAATGTAATATATAATGGATAGACTTGCACGAGATGGCTTCAGGGGGTGATAGAAGCATGAGCCGTAGGCGAATGCTTCTATTAAACCCCTGAAGCCAACGAGTGCAAGTCTATTCATTATATATTGCATTTATAACACGGTTTCCACCATTAATTCTAAGTATTTACCTTAAAAATGATATAATCCATTCATTTCTTATGCGAGTCGACAAGACGGCCCTCCGCCATCTTGGTTTCATGTTGTTGTATGCTTAGGCTGGCGAACTCCTCAAACTCCAACTCTCATAGACCTACTACTGCGAACACGTCAAGACAGGGCTGCGCCAGTCTAAAATATAATCCATTCTGTACACACCAGGCAGCGGCACCTGTAGTGTTGACAGAACGGGGTAGACGCACGGCAAGTCGCTCGATTCGAAAGTTTAATAATTTTTTATGTTAAATTCAGCTATAATATCAAGTAATCTACCCGACAGGGAGTTAGAATGAGGTTTCAAGTATGTTATGTCCAAAGGATTTCGCTATATTTGGTCTATAAGCTTCAAAAATGGAGAATTTACTTTCGTGTCAAGGTATGTTTCAACATGTCCGCCCCGCTGTCTGCTCGCCGTGAATTTTGGGTGTTCTATCGCCAGATATAGGAATCGATATTATCCATTTTCGGCACTGAAAACTCTCTAACCGTGTTATAAACTCCGATAAGGCCCATAATCTTACAAAATACTAACTAATCATTTTGGTCTTTGAATTTTTAAACTTGACTGAAAAATAAAGTTTTAGAGCCAAAAGTTGTTGGGGATGTATGCACATAATTAGAATAAATTCTACTTGAGCGTGGCGTACAGGGGGCATGCTATACGGCATTATGTATGCCACACCTGTGGGCATACAAGATTCAAGGCTCTTAGTATAGAAATTCCATATGCTTTGTTGTTATAGGTAGAATAAATTTCTTAACCTGAAGAATGTATATATGGTGAGGGAAATAACTTCCGCATAGGTCATTAATGATTTATTAACCATTTAAAGACCACTAATGCATGAATTTATCATCTCCTTCGCTCGCCATGATGCAACAATTAAGTGCTGGTGAGACTTCATTGGAGCAACCATATGGGAGTTTAAGATCTTACATGGGTCTTTGTGACTTTGTAAGTCTATCAATACCGTGGGGTCATACTGATCAAGATAAGCAGCAAGATGATCCTGTTTGATGAGAAATTCCCTATTTTGAGGGAGAATCTAAAACCATTATACTATCATAATGTTTTGATGAATGAAATGTCTGTGATTCTGAATTCAGGAAAATCAGTTAATTGTCTCAAAGGAATGTAGTTAAAGCCTTCCTCCCTGTGTCATTTATGATTATAAAAGATGAAAAGCCAACACTTATCAGTGTGTATTTGCACTCATTTTACACACTTACACCGACACCATCCAGCAGTGATTGGACCAGGTGCCTTACTTCATTCAATTCCCATGTTCCTGTGCATCTGTCATTGAGTCCTCTTAGCCTCTCACCTTTTACATTACCTATAATGCCTTGCTCCAAACTGGCATTAAACTTCTGGTGCTGAGAGGTAGGCATACCATTAGGGTTTCCCACCTCCTTTGTCAGAGAGCAACTGATAAAAGGGCTGAACTACATACAATGTATCACTCTGCTAGGTGGAAGCTACATGACTACAGTATGACTGGTTCCCAATTGGCCTCTCCTGTCAAACCACACCATATTTGTACATGTTTCAATTCAGCACCACCAATTTCACATCCATCACCCAGTACCATCCACGTCTGGTGGTGTGCCTTGATAACATCCTTCGATGAACCTATAACATGAGGTTGTGAGTAAAGTTTGCAGGTGAGGTGGAGGAAAGGTGGCAAATTTATGACTGATTTAAGGAGCAAAAATACATGGGGGAAGGAGAGAGAGGGAGTGAGTTAGAGAGAGAAAGGAAGGGAGTCTAGTTTAGATTCAGCAAATTCAGCATGGTGATAATTATTATGGCTATTAATTAAATTCAGCAGAGATGGAGACAGAAAGATAGAGACAGAAGACAGTAGGCTGGGTTTTGCTGAGGGCAATGCTTACATTGCAGAGATAATTGAAGGGAACAAGCATATATCACTGGGGCACTGTGCAAGCCCAATGTGGGAGACATAGGTGATGTATTGAGTGTACTTAAGTCATTTAAACCTGTATATGACAGACTACCAGCTGCACAGTCAGCTTCAGCTTCCAATAACCCTATTGACCGTTATGACATGCAAACCTTTCACCCATAAAGGGTAACATGATACATTAATATTTTAGACCTATTTATCTTTACGATGCATGACTGAGACCTGGTAGTTACATCTTCCTGGGGGTAATTTACTAATCTACTATGATTGTGCATGGCCTTACAACGAGATCCTGTTTTATCCTTATGTGTCTTTTTTCCTTTCCTACATGTACAAGGTCAGCTTGTTTTGTGTTCAGAAACCTATATGAAGTCCTACATGAGTTTCATCCTCACTGTTTCTATCCACACCTTCTTTGGTATTACCATGTTGCCAGTCCATTTATCACGTCTGCTTACTTTCAGAGGCCTTTTGATTAATGGTATTTCCGCACTTCCTCCTCTCACCCACTTAGACATGACCTTCTCAGACGCTGCCGGAGAGGTTTGTTTTGACGCTGCTGCAAATCCTTCCATTTGGTGAGCAAAGTTCAAACAGATGGGGCCTTTTATTAACTGGAGCATTCATCTTTGTTGGTTAAATGTGCCCCAAAGAGAAACGTTGATTTTTTTCTATGTGGTAAATATAAATCATCATAAGGCGCTACCATCAGTTTGACATATTTAGACCTCAAAATACACAAATTACAAACTTAGCTTTATTAAGCTTATGATATTCAGTTGAAGTTTTGGTGTGCCTAATATGTGAGGCATACCATCTACAGGAGGTATTATGCTATAGTACAGTGAAACTAAGATGTTTAGCCCCAGGGTTTTAAAGACACCAACATGGGTGATGATGCTCAGACATGTCAGTATCCATGGTCGGGGAGTCAAGAAGGCAAACTCAGCAATACATTATAAGGCTTTATTTTATTCATAGCCCTATACCTTGACTCTACGAAAAGATATCAATCATACTGCACACAGGAAAACTATGCTCTGTAGATCTGGAGCTTCAAAGAAATAATCAGTATTATCTCATTAAGTTTACATAGTATCAAAACAGATCCAGCGTCAGGTCACATTTCACCTCCAAGTCTTCAACTCCATCCATCCCACACTCCCCATATTTAGGCATTTTTCATTCAGTAATTCCATCCGATTCAAAACAGAACATGCTATTGTGATGCTTTTGCTCTTAAGTTACCCTGCTTTCAAGAAAGTCTCAGAGTATGAAGGGGCTAGGTATCTGAAATATGAGAAAAGGTAGCTGAGAATGCATCATTTCATAAGGAGAACAAGATGGTCATCAGTTTGAATGGCTAATGACTTCATGTACTAGATGATGGATCTGACAAATATTGTGAAATCTCAATATCTTTACGATTTAAGGGCTACTGGATGCATTAAATCCATTTACATTTGCTGCCATGATGAGCCAAAACAGTGCTGACAAGTAACTCCTAGCACCACAGAAGATGTATCTCTCTCTATAGCTTATAATAAATGATTATGAAGATGTAGCATCCGTTACCAAAAGGTGATGATGTGGTGCCATTTAAGGTGTGTAGGCCCTACGTGGTCATTAGATGTATCTCTGCAACAGATACAATTTTTATATTGGAAATCAATAGACTCTGACTAACATTTTTCCCTTCATTTCAGGTTAAATTGGAAATATATTATCTGTTCCATTTTGTCCACGTTATATTGTCTGCATATCTGTCACTTGGTAGGCCTTCAATTAAGATGGCAATGATGTAGGTTTTTGAGACATTGTATTTTGATTGAGTTTGATTGATTTTATTGGTGTATTGATAGATGTTCCCAATGTTCTCACTTCTATCCTGATTTGCCAGGTGTCTGGTTAAATATTCAATCTCAGTGCAGAACTATAGGTCTCCAACAAATGCTACTCATGGACCTCTGACCGTCACCCATGCCTAGCATTATATATAATTGTTTCAGTAAGTCCCTCCATTTTGACACATTTAAACAGCAGTGGAACTATGGAACTGTCATAAAATGAGTTAAAAGTTGGTCTTGCAGACATGGCTATTTGGCACTAAAATGTCATGTCTGGTAACAAAAAACACCAAGAAAGCTAAAGCAAATTGATGGTCTGCAAAAGACCACTGAAATTACGCATGTCAGTGTCTTTGGATTAATAAGATCAATTGTGGCCTTGGAGGATATTCTCCACAACCCATTTGGTCGCTTTCAGAGCAACAATCTGGCTTTCTTTATCTTTTTTTTTAGTTTGTGGGGAGATTTGGCATTGAAAATCAATAGAGATGGCAATAACTGTGGGCATTTTTATTCTAACTTAGCAGAGTTCCGTGACGTCACTGGGTCTGTGTGACGTCACTACCGACGTCATAGGCACCCAGGGGCAAAACCGAAAACATTATGGAGTTGCTACGGTCGCTACGCGCCCAGCCGCTGCGCAGCAAGCAACTCCAAAAAAAAATCTGTGGGCAGTATTCATAAAATAAGTCCTCGTTTGATGACCATTGTAATATTGCAGAAATTTTTAAGTGCTGCATAATGTGACCATCTACTGTCTTGCTACATTCATGCTATCCTGGCAAGAGAAATTGACATTACTGCAGTCATGCATCGTACTGACTTGCAGATGAATTATGAAATCCAGACGGGGTAGCATGCTGTTAGCATGAAGGAGTGGTTACTACCTACATTGGTTTGTCATGTTGATAAAGATGCTTGACCTTGAGGCATTATGAGGCCCTAAAAGTGCTTAAAGATAATTCTCTGTTAAACTGTCGCTGCACACTCTTTAGCTGTGGGTACTTTACAAGTGGGTACAGAATTCAGGGGAGGCTGGAACTGCAATTATTCTTTAGAAACTAAAGTACTTCTTGAAGTTCATTAAACAGCAGTACAAATATCATTTTCACAGTCTGTCTGCTCTTTAAACCATGTCTTGCCTTATCTGCAAAGAGCAAAGGATATCTGTCATGCCCACATCACTCATTCTAAAGAGCTTCTAAAGTTGTTTGTTTTATGTTCATAGAAAATCCTTTGCGAACAAATTGTTGCACATTGCTGACCCGATTGGACAGTATCAATTCAGGAGATTTAGAGGCAGGTTAAGATGATTCTAGTTATGAAAGTAAATAAAAACCATTTTATTTCCCTCCTGAAAGACTATTTGCAGCAATTGATAGAATAATCCAGGCTCTGTCATTCAAATTGGAACGGGCATCCTTCATGTATCATTAAAACAAAAAGGCAGAATGCATTTTTAATGATTACGCTGAGTTATCTGTATCATTGTCCTCTTTACACCTCATCATGAGGTAAACATCCAAGCAAAAAAAGTCTACACTTTATAGGAATATGAGTTCAAAAGCATACCATTCCAAAACTATAAGGCACATCTAGGGTAATACCTTGCCTAATCCAATATTGTTCTATAGATGCAATCATGAGTTTAGAGGGGGGTTATTTAATCAAATTGATGATTGGAAAGTGGGGACACCTTAGAATGCCCCATTATCATTATACAGAAAAGGAAAGTGATGCTCACGAGAAACTGTCAAAATCAGATAGTGACAAAGGGTGACGTTGTTATTGCCCCCCCCCCTATATGAACAAAGGCAATGGGTCATCAAGCATCCCTGGAAGGGTTAAACAAGGTGACTAAAGTCATTGCTTTACATAAGTCAGGAGGCCAACCTACAAAGTTGTCTGTGTTCTATGTATCTGAGAGATAAGACACTATTTAACTGTCAGCATTAGAACTCAATATGTCGGATCCTAAATACAATGTGTTGGCAAGGGGTTTAGATACTTGTAGTATCCTTGGTGTTTGTGGTGAATCTGTCATGAGACTCTCTTACTTCTTCAGTTACATGAGTATGAGGGTTGCTGTCCAATTATTCCCTAGATATTTGGTCTGCTATATGGTTCGCTTATGCATCAAAAGATATTTCAAGTGGACTGAAACAAGATGTAACAATTGACATAAGCCCTTAATTAGGTTCCATGTTATACAGCTATTTAGTCAATACATCAAAACAGCATGCCAACACATATATCTAATTGAATATGGGAAATAATTGCCCTCTCATCCATGTATCCAGGAAAGAAGTAGATGCTAGAGGAGGCAATCCCAAATTTACAACTCATATATACAAAGGGGAAAGATCTATAGAGAAGTAACATGATCAAGTGGTAATTAGTATTCAACTTACTCTTTCAGCTTAATAAGCCCATTGTCTCTTCAGTAAAATGCGTCTCAAAATTACAAAACTAGATTAACAAAGGAGTTGAGAAGATTGCACTACTTTGTTGTAACATGTTTTGTCTCTTCTTCTTTTATGAGTTATCACTGCAAATTCACAAACCAACATCTTTGCATGTCAAGGGTATTTTTTCGTGCTTTGATGCCTTATCATTATACTCAGAAATATATCATAATGAATGAAGGTAGCCCTGATGATATACTACCAAACTTGCATTTATGCATCATGCAAATAGTAATGAGTTTACAATCAGAACATGTACCACAATTAATGTGTATGCCTCGAGCAATGTTGTACGTGTTACAAGTATGCACATCTTAGCCTTATGTCATGGCTGATACGAACGTCACTATAGATTAGTACTAGAACCGCGTATCCAATTGGGGGCATTGAATACAATGTGTCTGTATTCAATGGGTGTCCGCCATCTTGAATTTTGAATAGATCTGAGCTGTTTTTCCTTATTTAAAAGCAAAAAAAAAACCTAGGCAATGACATAAATATTTTCTACATCGTGTGGGATGTAAAAATATCACATGGTCGTGGACATTTGCTTATATACTATTATGGGGTTAAGTCTCAAAGGCTTGGTATAATCCAAGCATTGAATTGGTGCATCATGACAATAGACAGGGGCATAGGAAAAGTGGGGGGGGCCAATTGGGCCTGCCCCCCCCAATCACAAACCAGGTGGGGCCTGAGTATGTCTGGGCCCCCCTTATGATAAAATGCATGTAAGCATCCAAAACATTGCATTTCAGAATAGATCTTTATGGTAATGCGATAGGAAAATTGGGGGTTTGAGCCTCAAGTCAGACCTAAAAGTGACCGAAAATAAATCTTCTATATCAATTCTACATAGATATGTATAGGTGTTGTCGTGATAAAGTGGACAATTCAAGGTCGCCACGATGGGGCCCAGCCCCCACCCCAGTGAAGATTTGCTTCCTATGCCTCTGATAGAGGGCAATCAACCACTAGGTAGCAGGCAACCTTTAAATAGATACAGTATAAGCATTGTACCTAGATCATGCAATACAACAGGTGCTGTAGTGTGAACATGTCACTCTGAATCAATGCCTTATTCTAATGATACGCAGTGTAAGGTGATAGTCATGCAACTTTCCATTTCCCTAGTGTATCCTGCTAGAGCGCTTGAACGTATAGGGAGTCTGAAATCTATCAGATATATCCCAGCTAGCACACGCCATGCAATTTACATCACTTGTACATGATCTCTACGTAAACCTCTTCAGTTTTATGTAAAAGTGATGCTAGCTGGGATCAGATGAAGGCAGCATGAGTGAGGATCTGTAGACATGATTTTGGAACTGTAAAGCACACATACCTGTCATACGAAGCATATTCTGCTGAAAAAACATTTCTGCCAAAGCTTTGTGCAAAACCCATCTCAATCCCTCCTATTTCCTACATAGCAGACCATACGTCTTGTCATCACACCCATCCGCCATGGTTGCTTCCTTTCAGCCAAAAGGGCTTAGGCCAGATCCAGACATTGGTAGTGGTATCAGAACCAACTCTATCCCTTTCAGTGCTGAAAGAACACTAATGTACTACATGCAGTTATCTTCATGATACATTTATTTATGACAACTAGGGTCACCCGGGCTGCATTTTCCCATCATCTTGACCCTCAAAGGTTCATGGACACTCAAGATAACAAAGGAACATGAACCTGGATGCATCACATCACCCTTAAAGGTTTATGTGAGTTACACCAAATTGGACACCCTGAACATTCAGTGCTGGATGAAGTAAAGAGATGATTTTCCAATTTTCTAGAGGGAATTTTCTGGAAAACCCTGTTTCTTACTATTCAGAACCAACCCAGCAAATTGCCGTGACTCCTCGTCAACCTGTGTGAAGTGGCTCACACATGTCGCTAGATGGAACACGACGTCGCTATAGCACAAGATCACCAGGAATAGCAATGGTGGTGATCACATGGCCTCACCTCAGATGACCAGGATGGTGATCACTCAGATTCACCAGGGATGGCGACGCGGGTGATCACTCACCTCGCTAGATGAAACACGCACCTCGTCATAGCACATGTTCACCAGGGATGGCGAGGATCGTGATCACTCATCCTCACCAGGGATGGCGACATGAGTGATCACTCATCCTCACCAGGGATGGCGACATGAGTGATCACTCACTTCGCTAGATGAGACGCACACCACATCATAATACACATTCACCACGGATAGCAAGGATTGTGATCAGTCACTTCGCTAGATAAAAAGCGTACCTCGTGATAGCACAGGTTCACCACAGAGGGTGAGGATCTTGATCACCCACACTCACCAGGGATGGCGACACGAGTGATCACTCACCTCGCTAGATGAAACGCGCACCACGTCATAGCGCAGGTTCACCATGGATGGCAAGAGTGGTGATCACTCAGACTCACCAGTGATGGCGACGCTGGTGATCACTCACCTTGTTAGATGAAAAGCTCATGATCATCGACATTGGTAATCATGCAGCCTCACATCTGCCAGATCAAAGTATGTTTTGCCAGAGAAGGTATTGCCATATGTATCTTCCCTCTAACCACAGACAAGGTGTTCATGTTGATATTCCCCTATGTATTTTTCCTGTAACCAGAGAAAAGGTGTTTATGAATAGTTGCTTTCATTTTAGAGATAGCTCTATCTAAATTCAATTGATATTCTGTCTATATAATCTTGTTTGATTCAACTCTGAAGTATTACATGGAAATCAGTGTGAAACAAAGCACATTTGATACGTATGGGACTTATACTTCATGCCCACACTTCCTAGATAGGCTACATGTTGAACAGTGGTGCTGTCTCAACAACTTTGGCAATGGTGGTGATAAGTTGCCACTGTGAGTGAGAGTGAGTGACAGATGATGCAATCCTCAGAGAGCATTGACTTGGAGTGACACAAGTTCACGTATTGAGTGAGACCAATGTTGGCAATGGTGGTGATAAGTCGCCATTTTGAGAGAAGATTAAATAGGAGTGATACACACTCACGCAGTGAGTGAGAGCCATGTGGCAATGCAGGTGAAAAGTTGCCATTCTGACTGAGAGTTGACAGGCAGTGGCACATACTCACGCAGTGAGTTAGATCCCTTTTGGCGAAGGTGGTGATGAGTTACCATGCTTTGTGAGGGATGACAAGGGGTGGCACATACTCACGCAGTGAGTGAGATCATGTTGGCAACTGTTGTGATAAATCGCCATGCCATGTGAGACTGACACACAGTGGCGAAAGATGACGCAGTGAGTTATCACTCAGAAAGGAGTCACCATTGATGACCAATCATGGCGACAGATAACGACATTTTGCTGGGAACAGTAGTAAACAATTTTACATTATATTATACAATAATTATAGTAAACCCCTTGCAACAAGACACATTTTCCATATTTATAGTTTTACTTTTCAACAGGTTGGAGACTCTTTACGGCCCCAGTTATGGATGTAGGGCTGTAGCCATTTCTAGCCCTGCTGTGGACAGATCTAAGGACGTTTTTAAAATGACATAACAAAGTGCAGTTTTACCATTTTCTAATACTTTTATGACTTTGGTAATGGCACTATATGAAAGAGGAACATGTATTTACCCAGGAAGAGACTCAGCATAATAAATTACAGTATTATAAGTGTTAAGTAAATAATGGATTTTGTCAACACATGACCACATTGTGTTCAATTTCCTAGAGAAAATCTCAAGCCCATGTGAAATGTCTAAGCCTTTTCTACAAGAAAATACCAAAATATTTAGGATATGATCCTTCATTGTCAAGAAATTAACCATTTTTTTTTACATAAAACATAATTAATATGGCTTCCCATAGAGTACAGTAGGTAAAACATGTGGATGGGAGTTGCAATCACACGTCAGTAGCACACCCACAGTAATATCAACTCATGTTCTGCTTGACTGCCCACCAGTGGAGGGTGGTCATGGTCCCTCGATAATGATACATGTCAGAATTTTTTTATTTGATACAAATGCTATCAAAATAACTTAGCATAAAAGATAATGTAAGTTGTTGAGTATTTTGATATAACCCCCTGAACTCATCTTACTACCTGGGACATGCAGGTAATGAAGTGTACCTTACCCTCAGAGCTTCCATGAATGAGTATCTTTCTAATTCAAGTCCTGCAGAAAAACAACTCTCTCTCCACATAAATCAATGATGGATTGCCTATTCACTGTAATATGGTAATGTATTACTCCACCCACAGCTACGGCTTTCTAGGATTGCTTTCATAGACTTTGGGAGAAGGTCTGTATTTCCTTAAGATCAGCTCTATTCAGAAGGGCCAGTGACATGGCCCTTATTTCCTCTCCTAAGAAAGGGCATCATTGAAGCTTAAGTTGCCTTCAGCACTTGCACCACCTAGGGAGAAACCATGTCAATAGTCACCTAGCAGATGTTTCCTGTCTGCCTTGTATCTGGTCGCTCCCAGATTCAGTAGGGCTTATGACCATTGCACTGCCCTCTGTTGGTGTGTACTGCCCCATCTGTGGGTTGTATAGTAGAGGGAATAGAGAGTAAAGTGAGCAGATATACAATGGTTACAGGAATGAGTCGGTAAAACTTGAAATGAGGCTTGAGTTGTTTCACTGTGCATGTGTGTTTGGGTTGAACGACTGGACATAGAACAACCAGCACAGGAAGTGAGAGTTCAGGGATGAGAGTCCTACTCGGGTAATGCGTTGCAATAAAACATGAGGCATTAAGTTACTATTGGAAAAGTGGTGTTTTTACTCTTCTCGGCCCTACCTATCTATAGATAGATAGGGTGGTCGGAGCATTTCTTTAAAGCCATATGATTAAAAGTTATTATGCACCTCTATGTAGGCCTAATATTAGCATTTGATAAATATTCAGTGTTAGGTTGATAGACTACCTAGAGCCAGCCAAAGCTATACCTAATTAAAATTGTGTCACCACTGAACCCCTTCTGACAGATCTGAGTCTCCATACTGAGAACAGACATATTACACATGCACCAGCTATGGCACACATCTACCACCTAGTGAGTACTGTATGTACCATACATCCAGTCACCTACATAGAGATATATATTAGATTCCACTCACTGGTCTCTTAAAATCTGGATATTATCCTGATTTTCTTAAATTCCAATAGGGAATGCCCATAATAATTTAAACCAAAAAAACTCAATATTTCCCCCCCCCCCAAAAAAAAAAAAAAAAAAATAGGAAAATTGGCTTTTAACACATGTACCCAGCTATTCGAGCCCTCTGTTGATGTTATATTGCAAACAGGGTAACTAAGACCCCAAATCAGCCGCCAAATGTTGCCTGGCGACCTCTGACGCCTGCCTATATTATAATGACTCCAAAACCATCCTGTTCATCTAGTTTCGAGCTATTCGTAGCAGTTTCCCTTTTTTCCCCATCATTATTTTTCTAATGATCCTCGATCTAAAAAGGGCTTTTTGAAGTACTTATTTTGAATAGAAATAATTTGTATCTATAGGTGGACATAAAAATATCAGGAGGATAGCCTGAAGAGAGTAGATATATTTAAAAAAAAAAGAATCTTGTTAAAATGTTGATTTGCAGTCGAATGATGGCGATTCTCCCAAAGGTCAGCTTAAACGAGAAGGCATAGATATCTAGAACTGATGCGAAGGTGAAACAGGCAGGTACCTTGAAGTTTTTCAATAGATTTCCCCATTAAAGAGTAAGAATTAAGCCTAATATTTTATATATGCGGTGCCCCCATTTAAGATCATATTTGAGCAAGTTATTAGACATGGTCCCTATCCAGAATGGGGGGCTTCCAGAAAAGTGACATTTACTAGCATCAGACAGGGCAGGGAAAATCAGCCTGACCCTCCGGCCATCAGTCATATTTGATGCGCCTTATAAGGGGAAGAAGATGCCCTATTTATTAATTACCTTAATAACATTTAAAAAGAAGATTTTAACACCCAGTAACTCCTAACATGAAGGTAGGGTGGTGGAGTGGTAACTACAACAGGCACCCTGTAAGGTAACCAGGAGGGAACATGTGACCTGAGGGCGACAGGTGGGGGAGACCAGCCCACACATGGTAGGTGCTGAAAGGTTATACCAGTTACTATAAATACACATATAAAACCGGTGTTATATTAACCATAATAAAGGGTAAGAGGAGGACTATGACGTATGTGTAATATACCTAAGTGGCCTATTCACTAACCTGGGCACTTACTGATTTCAATACCCCTATGTATCTGCAGCTGGGCTATATTTAGAAAATGCTTTTAAAAAGGCAAGTCTACTTTCAATGTCACTCACCACTGCTTTTCAATGCCTCATGCCATAAGCACAGATTGCCTGGAAATTGGTATTACTCAGTTTGACAGCATGAACCTCGAGGCAACAATGTTCACGAGTGCTGCATTGGTAAATCATGCATACCTTTTGGTAGTTGTCCATCTTCTCGGCTTGGTAGTAATTCTATGGCTTGCAGCTTTGGTACATCACTCACCATAGACAGTCATATTGACTCCACTGGGTTAAGTAAATTAAAGTGCTAGATGACCCTCAAGGGGCTAGGGTTGTGTCATACTAGTAATTGGCATGATCAAGTTGTCATATGAGAAATATCATATGACTAGTGGTGTAAGGAGTAAATACATCAGGCTCATAATAAAATAATGTTATTTCCAGTTGTCACTGGTTTATTCAGCTTTAGGCAACATGTAAGAAATATCAATCATACAGTAGTTAGTACGTAGGTAATTTGTACATACAGTAATTTATAAAGTATAATGTTCAGTTCCACTCCACCTGTGAGGTAATAATAATACAGTGTCCAGCATAGTTCTAGGTGGGTTCCCACACCTAGCTCCTGACCTGCTGCTTAGAGGAATAATGTAATAATGGATAACTTTACCCTCTGGTGGAAGTCTTGAAGAAGATAGCCTCTGGCCACTAATGGTAGGAAACCAATGCCTGTCTAGCATAGTTTCACCATAGTGCAGTGGTATAGCAGGTAGCAGGAGATGACTGGAGATGTTACCTCTAGAGCGGTTCTTGGTGATGTGTGTTCATGGAGGTGCAGACAGGCTATTTGTAGCAAATCTTGGAAAAGCACCTCCAGACTGACTGGAGCCAGCAGCATCTGCCTAACTCTACAATTGTTTGAGGGGACCCTTTCAAGTGTCACAGGGGGACAAAGGACCCCCATGGACGCCGCTATGGCCCCCATTGTCTTGGTCGGTTCTGCATCTTTAGACCCTCATATCTCAGCCGTTTATGCGTTTATAACCGCCATTTTGGGCATGCGCGGAGTTGAATATGCCAAGTTTATAATGCCCGCTGGATAGGCGCGTAATTTGCGCCGGTTTGTCTGTGGTGCACTCGGAGCTCCTTTCAGTCTCCATGGCATAACTTCCTTAATACTGGGAGTTCCGCCTTGATCTTGGGCTCATTCTGACCGTCTAATTATGGGCTTTCCATAGAATTTTTGATATTTGACCTAGGTTGCTCAGGAGCGACGCTAGAGCGACCGGAAGGTTATGGCGTCGTGCTTATGTAACCCATTGTTCAGTCCTTAGAGTGCTCAGACACTCATGACGGCGTCAGCGGTGCTCAGGCACCCGTGACGGCCGGTTGCATTCACTTACAAGTTATTAATTTGTGCATTGAACCATGAGGTCGCACACTGAGACCCTCATTTTTATTATATTGTGCAATGAACCATTAGGTCGGAGCCTTTGATGTCAGAGAGTGTATGTAACTGACCTGGCTGGTGTGCAGTGGGGCATGAACGCTCTTATGTAAAGTTTGAGCGCTCTTATAGCTCTTAGAACCAACCTATGTATTAATTTCATAGATATTTCTTTGATTAATACAAAATATGTTAGAATTTATGGAACAATAAAATGGTATATCAGTTGCATACCCATATCACTCACCCTGGCTGTATTCGGCCTTCTCCCTGTGGCTTTAAGATAGCAAACACAGGAGACTTGTGGGTGGACATGAGGTAGGGACAGCTTTGCAGGATATAGAAGGGTTTGACTCAGGCTTTAGGAAAAGATCATGTATTAAATATATGTGAAACGCTTATATCATTTTCTTTATTAAATTTTGCAATGTCCAACCGGTTTAGATTCATTTGAAATCAAGGGGTGATGAAATCATCATGCTAGGGAATTGGACTTACCGTTTTGCATGTACATATTGACGTGTATTGAATAAATAACAGTGTCAATACCTCTGGAGGTTAATTCAAAACATCCTGGGATCCTAACCCCAGCGATCTTAGTGTAGGCACATATCATAAGACCTGGCTGGAGCTTAATTCAAAACATCCTGGGATCCCAACCCCAGCGATCTTAGTGTAGGCACATATCATAAGACCTGGCTGGAGCTTAATTCAAAACATCCTGGGATCCCAACCCCAGCGATCTTAGTGTAGGCACATATCATAAGACCTGGCTGGTCTACCCTATGTAATGCAGTGGTCGCAGGCCTGTCCAGAATAGCTAGTCCTGGGATCACTTCACTATTCCTTTTCCACCACTAAGATCACTGCAATCCTAGTGAAAGAAATGCATAGTGGTTTCACCTGAGTACAAGAGCACTTACAGGGAACACTCCTGATCGAAAGAGTGAATAGCCTGCTGCATACATAAAGAGGGGAGGGAGGACGTTTGCTGAGTCTCCTTGAGGGCTCTTAGGGCTACTGATGGGTTAAGTGCACTGTAAGGTAATTCTTCCCTTCTCTCTCTTTGTCCTGGGGGGAGGGCACAATGCTTCTTATAGGCAAGCATAAATCATACATTCATGGGAACAACTCTTGAATACTGTACGGGGGTCAACTGCACCCTGTGCTCTTTTGTTAGCCCACATGGGGACGGGGAACGATGGTATAGGCACTCTTGTGAAGAAGAGTGACTCCACAGCTATTCCTTTATTTTGGGACTCTTACCCCTGTGCCTAGTCAGTTCTTCTTGGAATAGTGTAGGAGGGCTGAGGCTAAGATCAATGCGATCTTAGTGCTGGCTAGGATATGTGAACCCAGTCAACTCTTAAGATCGCTTAATAGGATAAGGCTGATTTATTCCTAAGATCGCTGGGGTCGTAATCCCAGGATATTTTGAATAAAGCTCCAGGAGGTTAATTCAAAAGATCCTGGGATTTCTACCCCTGCGATCTTAGTGTAGGCACATATCATGAGACCTGGCCAGTCTACCCTATCTAATGCAGTGGTTGCAGGCCTGTCAGGAATAGTCCTGGGATCACTTCATTATTCTTTTTCCAGCGCTAAGATCACTGCGATCTTAGTGAAAGAATTGCATAGTGGTTTCACCTGAGTACAAGAGCACTTACAAGGACCACTCCTGATCGAAAGAGTGAACAGCCTGCTGCATACATAAACAGGGGAGGGAGGACGTTTACTGAGAGTCCTTGAGGACCCTTAGGCCTACTCATGCGTTAAGGGCACTCTAAGGTAATTCTTCATTCTCTCTCTTTGTCCTGGGGGGGGGGCCACAATGCTTCTTATAGGCAAGGATAATTCATATAGAACCACCTTGTAAAAGGAGTTTTTTTTATGTAAACCTATATATATATATATATATATATATATATATATATATATTGTGGCGGAGACGGAGGGGCCGTTGGCGGAGCCGAAACCATCCTGGTGTGGGGGCGGCGAGGCCAGCGGTCCTGAAGTAACGCGGTTACGTCGGCAATAGTAGTCGGCGGAGGAGATCCTCCGACGCTGGCCTGCCGTAAAGCGGGCCGGGGTCGGAGTATCTGCCTATGTATAAATAAGGGAGTTGTTACTCCGATTAGTTAGTTCCGAGTTGCAGACAGAGAGGAGCAGAACTCTAAAAGGCTTATCTCCGGATTAATATATACGATATAAGACTTAGATGGTGTGGCGAGGACTGCCAGGAAATAAAAGACACTGAAGTCAAGCTGTCGGAGTTGTGTAATTCTTTATTAACCATAGAGTCGGAAAACGCTACATTGGTGACAGCGGTGTTTGAAGACCCACGAGAGAAAGAAGATGGCGGAGGCTTCAGAAACGATAAACTTACCTGTGGAGAAGAGGGATACGGAGGAGATTAAGCGGGAAAAAGGGGTTTTGCTGGAAGTGGTGGACGAGGAAGTGACGCTATGGCAGAGAGGGGCGGTGAGGCCGGAAGAGATGAATCCGGAGAGACAAGCAGAACCCGCCGATAGAGCATCCCGGGAGGAGGTACCGGACACGGGATATGAGGAACCACGCGTTAAAGAAAAGGAGCCCTACCTGTGGCCATGGGAGAGGGAGGAGAAACCGGCGGCCTGGAGGTTGAGGCACCCTAAAGGAAAACTGGGTGATGCAAATGCCTGGCTGGGGTTCAACCCGGGAAGGGACGATGGCGGAAAGGTGCTTTGGTGGCCGGAGGAGCAGGCGGAGATGAATAACCCAAGGAAGGGGAGCAAGCGGGCACCGGCCGAGGTTCGCCCCGAAACCGGGAGACGTGCGGAGGAGGCGGATAAGGACGAAGTAGGGGAAGGTGGAGATCTCCGGCAGGGTAGAGGAGTTATGGGTCGTCCGGAGGACGGCTGGAGAGGAGGTGCCGATGGGGAGAAGGAGGCAAAGGGTAAGCCAGTGGTGAAACCCGCTAAATATGATGGCACCACAGACCTATCTGACTACCTCAACCACTTCGACCTGTGCGTCAAAGTAAACGGATGGAAGCCAGAGGAGGCGGGTATGTTCCTAGGTCTGAGTCTGTCGGGGGCAGCCCGGAGATTGTTGACGGGAAGGAAACCAGCCACGCCGGAGGGGTATGAGGAGTTAAGAAGGGCACTCGTGGAAAGGTTTGAGCCTACTAATCAGGAAGAGATCTACAAAGCGTTCCTCCGCACTAGGGTCCGGCGAAAGGGGGAGGGACTGCAAGAGTTACAGGAAGAACTGAAAAAGTACACTAAGTTAGCATATCCGGAGGCAGACGCCCGGACGACAGACACCTTAGCGCTCGATAGATTCCTATTGTGCCTCGACAATCCACTCAGGCAGTGGGTGTATCAGTCAACACCGAAAGATTTACAATCCGCAGTAATGACGGCGGTGGGAGCGGAGGCGTACTTACAAGTGGAGCAGGAGAATATCCACAAAGTGCGGGCGGCGGATGCGTCAGTAAATGAACACCTCAAGTCCAACAAGGAGGAAATGAGCAAAATGGCGGAGTTGATGGAGCGGTTAGTTCAAAGGCTGGATGATCCGGCGGTGTTGGGGAGGAAGAAAAAGCCAAGCAGTGGTGCTTGCTTCGGATGCGGACAGGAAGGCCATTTCAAGCGAGAATGCCCAAATATCAAGGCCAAGGAGGCATCCAGGCCGGTGAGCGAACAGGCTAGTCCGGCGGCGGGAAACTAGAATCGACCTATACTAAAGGCCAAGTACAGGTCGAGGGAAGTGGGCCTATCAATGTGATACAGGGCCGCCGAGAGAGGGGCGGAGGAGGATTGATAGTAGAGGGTCGGCTGGCAGGGTCCCCCATCCAATTGCTGGTGGACACTGGTGCGTCGCTTAATCTGGTCTCCGAAGGATGGTGGAGCAGGTGGGGCGGACGGGGACGCCTGGGGGAAACGGCGGAGAAGATCTACTCCGTCGACGGGCGGCCTATGGACATAAAAGGGGAAGTGTACACAGAGCTGGAAATCGGGAGGCGCACTATCAATGTGCGTTTCGTAGTCAGCGACACCGGGACGGAGGGAATCCTGGGGGCGGAGTTCCTCCGCACCAACAAACTAATGGTCGACGTAGCAAAAGGGCGCCTAGTGTGGACAGAGGAGGATTCTGTGTGCCGAATCGTCAGCACCCGAGCGGCGGTGCTGGGATCCGGACAGGAGGCCATGCTAGAGGGAACTCTAGCCGGACCCTGGCAACAGGGGGACGACGGGATGATTGAAGGGATGGCCGGACACAAGGGTGAACCGAGCTTCCTGGTGGGGCGGGGGCTGGTATGCCCCGAGGGGAGGGCAACTTGGGTCAGGGTGCTCAATCCCGGTCCTGAGCCAGTGGTGATATATAGAGACATGACTCTAGGGGCCATTCAACGAGTGGAGTGCAGAGGCGGAGGCGAGACAGTGGCCGGAGAGGGATGGTGCCGGATGGTGGAGAGAGGTGAGCCGGAGGAGCTAAAGCGTTTGGTGGACGGGTTAGTGAGCGGGACGGAGGCTCACCGTAGAAAGGAGCTTGCACGGCTTATAAGGAAACACCTGGGGGCATTTCAGAGGCATAAGGGCGACAAAGGGCACACTCAATTGGCCAAGCATAGGATTGATACGGGGGTACATCCACCTATCAAACAACCGCCGAGGCGATTGGCACCCCATAGACGAGAGGCGGTAGAAGAGGAGGTGGAGAAGATGTTGGAAGCCGGAGTGATTGAGCCATCCACTAGCCCGTGGGCTTCTCCGGTGGTCCTAGTAAGAAAAAAAGATGTGGACTACCGGAGGCTCAACGCCGCCACCGTGAAGGATGCTTATCCCCTGCCTAGAGTGGAAGATTGTCTCGATACCATGGCGGGGGCCGCGTGGTTTTCGTCAGTGGATCTGGCCAGCGGCTACTGGCAGTTGGATATAGAGGAGGGGGATAAAGAGAAAACAGCATTCACGACACACCGGGGGCTGTTCCAATTCCGGAGAATGCCCTTCGGTTTGTGCAATGCGCCAGGCACCTTCGAGAGGGTGATGGAAGTGGCCATGAGGGGACTACAGTGGAAAACTTGTTTGGTCTATCTAGACGACATAGTCGTATTCTCCGCCACCTTCGAGGAGCATCTTGGCCGGCTTGGGGAGGTACTTCAAAGGCTGGAGGATGCTGGGCTTAAGATCAAGCCCTCCAAATGCCAGTTGGCTCGCCGCAGAGTGTTATTCCTGGGCCACCAAGTGAGTGAGGCGGGGGTAGAGACGGATCCGGAAAAGATAGAGGCGGTGCAGTCGTGGCCCACTCCGACCACGGTGACGGAGGTCCGGAGTTTTCTGGGGCTAGCCGGCTACTACAGGACCTTCGTTCCTGAGTTCTCTACGAGGGCTAAGCCACTGAGCGCGCTGGCCGAGAAAGGGAGGACGTTCCGGTGGTCGGAGGAATGCGAGGCCTCATTCCAAGACCTAAAAAAGAGACTAACCGAGGCCCCTATCCTGGCTTTCCCCCAGGCGGAGGGACAGCTTACCTTAGACACCGACGCCAGTGACACAGGCCTCGGAGTGGTACTGTCCCAGGAGCAGACGGGGGTAGAGAGGGTCCTAGCCTATGGCAGCCGCACTCTCAGCAGGCCGGAGCGTAACTATTGCGTTACAAGGAGGGAGCTGCTGGCTATAGTCTTTGGCCTCAGGAAATTCAAGCATTACCTAATAGGGAGGAGGGTGGTAGTCCGAACAGATCATGCCTCCCTGCGGTGGCTGTTGGAGTTCAAGGAGCCGGAGGGCCAGCTGGCTCGATGGCTGCAGATTATAAGTACTTACGACATAGTGGTGCAGCATAGGCCGGGAAAACTACATGGGAATGCGGATGGGCTGTCCAGGAAGCCCTGCAAGCAATGTGGGCGAGAGGATGAGGAGGAGCTACTGCATTGCCGGGTTTTCACAAGGTCTCAACGCCAGGAGATGGTTCGGGGGGCGCCTCCGGCGGCGGGGGACTCCACTCCGCCGGCAGGGAGAGAGTGGGGCACACTCCAAGCGGAGGACGCTGTGCTGACTCGGGTCAGAGCATGGGTGAACGGGGAGGCGACCACCACAGAGGAGGAAAGAAGGACCTGGGGCTATGAGCTGAGAGCCTGGCATGCCCAATTGGGGCGCATGAGTATAGAAAAAGGGATACTGGGCCGGTGGTGGGAAGGTGCGGCGGGGGAACGATGCTTCCAAATTGCTGTACCCACCCTGAGCAGGAATGATGTGCTCAGGGAGGTCCACGGAGAACCCTTGGCGGGGCATCTGGGCCGCAATAAAACCATCCGGCGCCTCCAGACAGGTTACTACTGGCCTGACTTCAGGAGGGAGGTGACCCTGTGGTGCGCCAGCTGTGAACCCTGTCTCCGGAGGAAGGCGGCTCCACCTCCGCACCGGGCACCAATGGGACATGTGGGTGCCGGACTACCCCTACAGAGGATAGCTCTAGACGTGATGGGTCCATTGCCCTTGTCCTCCGCCGGGAACCAATATATTTTGGTGGCGGCGGACTACTTCACTAAATGGACGGAAGCGTACGCTTTACCCAACCAGGAGGCACCCACGGTGGCCAGGGCTGTGGTGGAGGAGTTCATCTGTAGATTTGGAGCCCCGGCGGAGGTGCACACAGATCAGGGCAAGAACTTCCAGTCGGGACTATTCAGGGAAATGGTGGCCTTACTGGAAGTCAGGCAGACCAGAACCTGTTCCTTTAGGCCCCAAAGCGATGGGATGGTGGAGCGGGCCAACCGAACAATTGAAATGCTGCTGGCGACTGTGGTGGCGGAGGACCAACGGGACTGGGACCGGCGGCTGCCATTTGTAATGGCGGCGTATCGCTCCTCCGCACACGCCTCCACGGGATTGTCCCCCAATCTTCTGATGTTGGGGCGGGAAACGGTCATCCCCCTGGATTTGGTTTACCCGCTGGAGCCCAATGTAGGGGGAGGAGTCGGTTATGTGGCCGAATTACAAACCACCATGGCAAAAGCATACTCCGTCGCTAGGGAGGCCCTTGGAAGGTCCCTCTGCAGGCAACAGAGGAACTATGATGCAAGAGCCTCGGCAGGCGAATTCGCTGTTGGGGGCAGGGTCTTCTACTACCACCCTCTCCGGAAGAGGGGACTGACACCTAAACTCCAGAGTTATTGGACAGGCCCATGGGAGATAGTGGGGCGCTTAGGGGAGGCGGTGTATAAAATTAAAAAGGGTAAAACTACCAGGGTAGTCCATTACGATGCCCTAAAACTGGCCCCGGCGCGGGCCACGGCGGAGGATGTTCCCATGGAGGATGAAACAAGGGAGGCCGAGCCCCTATCTTCGGACAATTCAGACGAGGAGGAAGGAGGATCCGGAGGGGGCACCATCCGGCTGGTTCAGGTGACCCCGGGGACTGGAGCTGACCGGGAGGCGAAACTGCTGACCTGCAAAGAGAAAAAGAGACATCAAATAACTGAAACCTGTAAGGGAGGGGCAGCGGATAATGGAAATCGGAAAGAAGGTCTGCGGAGGAGTGCACCGAAGCCTGCCGGAACCAGCGCAGCCCGGGCCGTCAGACTGGCGCCTCAACTGGATACTTACCTTGGGGCGGAGTGGAGGAGCTGCAAAAGCAAGATGAGTCAAGAAGGCCGCGACTGGTGCGATGTATGGCTGGAAAATGAAAAAAGGTTGAAGGAAGAAGCCGAAATGTCACATTGGAGGGGGGTAGAACCAGAGGAGGACCCTCCCTACGAGGAATGGTCCCTCCCCGAGATGGGCGAGTCGGATGAAGAGGGGGTGAGTGATGAGAGTGAGTTGGCCCACAGAAGGCGGAACCATGGCCAAAACGAGGAAATCAGGGCAGAAAGGTTAAGGAGGGCGGCGGATCCTGGCCGGAGGAGAATCAGGGAGAAGCATAGGGAAAGATGGTTTATTTACGAAATGATCGAGGAAGCCATCTACAACAACCATGAAAACGAAGAGAGGGAAGCCAGGAGGGTTGGACGCTGCAGAACAGCCATGACGAAGGGGAGGTCGGGAGGCCAGGCTCCAAATTCCTCGACGGCGGGCGGTGAGGCCGGCCGGCCGGCGGCCGGAGCGCCGCCTAGCGGAGCAGGGCCGGAGAGGCGGGAGTCACTAAGCAACCCTCATAACAGGTTCTCCCCAATAAAAGGCGGGGGAAGGACCGTTAACGGTCAGTCTACAATGCAGGCCGGAGATGACACGCGGTTGGTGGTTCTAAGAGGGACAAGGCCCGAGGGTGAATCGAGTCGGGGTAGAAATGCTGGTGGAGGGTCAAAGAAAGTGTCTTCCACAGTGTCCAGCCACTCCCGGGAGGGCTCCACACGCTCAAGACACAGGGAGAGTCGGCGGAGGAGGAGGGAGAGAGAAAGATCTTCCGGCCACTCCTCCTCTAGCCGCTCCACTAGTGGCCACAGAAGGGACGGAGTGTCTGCCCGGACGGAGGCAGCCAGACATGGGAGGAGGGACTCGGAGAGCCGGAGTCGGAGTGGGAGCTATCGTAGGCGGAGGTCCTCGGCTGACCGCGGATCACGTTCCCACGGCTCACAGCAGGCACGTGAGAGCGGAGGCGCCAATGGCGACAACGGTGTCCGGAGTAAGGCTATGATGCAATCGGGGGTTTCCCACGGCGTGGTGACGGAGGGTGGCCTGACCCAGGGGACGGTGATTGGAGGAGTAGGAAGAGGGGGCGTGACCACCGGGGGGAATATAAGGGAGCGCTATCCGCCTCACCCTTCAATTCCTGTTAGCCTATGGACAACGCCACAACTAGTAATGCCTGTCTTCAAAAACAGAGACCAGAAGCCGGTCCCCACGGAGTGGGTGGACGGGGTGGAGCTGCCGAAGTATCGGTGCGAGATCTGCCGGAAAAGGGGGGACTCCAAGCAGTGGTACTTCATGAGATCCGATGGGATGAACCGCCATCTCCGCACTCACGACGAGATGCAAGAGGGCTACCAGTGCCCTAAGTGTGAGTACATGGTAGCCAAGATCCGGGTGGATGATCTCCGGCGACACATCACGCGTATCCACCCAGAGCTGGAGGACTGGCAGCCGCCGGAGGAGTGCAGGATGCTACCTGTGGGCCGGGCAACGGAGGCGGGAGGATCCTCGGCGGACAGTAGCCTCGTGGCTGCCCCAGCTAGCCCGGAGGAAGCTGTCAGGCTCACCACCACAAAGAGGAAGAGGGGGAGTGCGGTGGCCAAGAAAAAGAAACCGGTAAACGCCGCCTCCAAGCCCGGGGTCCCCCCGCCGCAGCAGGGCACCTCGGCGGGTGGAGGGGGTGCGGGGGACAGCCCCAGCGGATCTACATTCAGCGGCATGGCGTCGCCGGGAATAACGTTGGAGGAGGAGACGGAGGCTGCTGTCGCCTCCAAATACTTGGAGCAATTGCTGGGATTCCGCGTGGAGGGGACCAGCACACCCCAGAGCTGTCTCTCCGTCAGGTCCACCCGGAGTATGTCAGGGAAGGGGGTCAAGAGGGCCTTCGAGCCGGAGGGGGGGAGGAATCGGCGGAAAAGAGGAAGAGACAATCCCCACGGGGTAAGGAGCGGCAGGCGGAGGAGGAAGCGGGACCCTCCACCCCGCCACTGGCCACGGGGATACCCGACCTGACACCTCTACTGAGCGGGGGGGAGGTGGAAATAGACGAGGAAATGGCGGGGAAACTGAAGTTCGTCATAGGATTACTGGTAGAGAGATATGGACAGGCGGGGGAGACCCCCACCAAGACTCTGTTACGAATGCAACAGGAGGTGCCTCTAGGGGAAGTCAATGTGAGAGCCCTGGAGGCGGAGTACGAGGAAACTAAGAAAGACACTCCGACCTCCCGAACCTCCATAAAGTCGGCTGCCTACTGTGTGCTGAATCGTCAGCACCCGAGCGGCGGTGCTGGGATCCGGACAGGAGGCCATGCTAGAGGGAACTCTAGCCGGACCCTGGCAACAGGGGGACGACGGGATGATTGAAGGGATGGCCGGACACAAGGGTGAACCGAGCTTCCTGGTGGGGCGGGGGCTGGTATGCCCCGAGGGGAGGGCAACTTGGGTCAGGGTGCTCAATCCCGGTCCTGAGCCAGTGGTGATATATAGAGACATGACTCTAGGGGCCATTCAACGAGTGGAGTGCAGAGGCGGAGGCGAGACAGTGGCCGGAGAGGGATGGTGCCGGATGGTGGAGAGAGGTGAGCCGGAGGAGCTAAAGCGTTTGGTGGACGGGTTAGTGAGCGGGACGGAGGCTCACCGTAGAAAGGAGCTTGCACGGCTTATAAGGAAACACCTGGGGGCATTTCAGAGGCATAAGGGCGACAAAGGGCACACTCAATTGGCCAAGCATAGGATTGATACGGGGGTACATCCACCTATCAAACAACCGCCGAGGCGATTGGCACCCCATAGACGAGAGGCGGTAGAAGAGGAGGTGGAGAAGATGTTGGAAGCCGGAGTGATTGAGCCATCCACTAGCCCGTGGGCTTCTCCGGTGGTCCTAGTAAGAAAAAAAGATGGTACCACTCGCTTCTGCGTGGACTACTGGAGGCTCAACGCCGCCACCGTGAAGGATGCTTATCCCCTGCCTAGAGTGGAAGATTGTCTCGATACCATGGCGGGGGCCGCGTGGTTTTCGTCAGTGGATCTGGCCAGCGGCTACTGGCAGTTGGATATAGAGGAGGGGGATAAAGAGAAAACAGCATTCACGACACACCGGGGGCTGTTCCAATTCCGGAGAATGCCCTTCGGTTTGTGCAATGCGCCAGGCACCTTCGAGAGGGTGATGGAAGTGGCCATGAGGGGACTACAGTGGAAAACTTGTTTGGTCTATCTAGACGACATAGTCGTATTCTCCGCCACCTTCGAGGAGCATCTTGGCCGGCTTGGGGAGGTACTTCAAAGGCTGGAGGATGCTGGGCTTAAGATCAAGCCCTCCAAATGCCAGTTGGCTCGCCGCAGAGTGTTATTCCTGGGCCACCAAGTGAGTGAGGCGGGGGTAGAGACGGATCCGGAAAAGATAGAGGCGGTGCAGTCGTGGCCCACTCCGACCACGGTGACGGAGGTCCGGAGTTTTCTGGGGCTAGCCGGCTACTACAGGACCTTCGTTCCTGAGTTCTCTACGAGGGCTAAGCCACTGAGCGCGCTGGCCGAGAAAGGGAGGACGTTCCGGTGGTCGGAGGAATGCGAGGCCTCATTCCAAGACCTAAAAAAGAGACTAACCGAGGCCCCTATCCTGGCTTTCCCCCAGGCGGAGGGACAGCTTACCTTAGACACCGACGCCAGTGACACAGGCCTCGGAGTGGTACTGTCCCAGGAGCAGACGGGGGTAGAGAGGGTCCTAGCCTATGGCAGCCGCACTCTCAGCAGGCCGGAGCGTAACTATTGCGTTACAAGGAGGGAGCTGCTGGCTATAGTCTTTGGCCTCAGGAAATTCAAGCATTACCTAATAGGGAGGAGGGTGGTAGTCCGAACAGATCATGCCTCCCTGCGGTGGCTGTTGGAGTTCAAGGAGCCGGAGGGCCAGCTGGCTCGATGGCTGCAGATTATAAGTACTTACGACATAGTGGTGCAGCATAGGCCGGGAAAACTACATGGGAATGCGGATGGGCTGTCCAGGAAGCCCTGCAAGCAATGTGGGCGAGAGGATGAGGAGGAGCTACTGCATTGCCGGGTTTTCACAAGGTCTCAACGCCAGGAGATGGTTCGGGGGGCGCCTCCGGCGGCGGGGGACTCCACTCCGCCGGCAGGGAGAGAGTGGGGCACACTCCAAGCGGAGGACGCTGTGCTGACTCGGGTCAGAGCATGGGTGAACGGGGAGGCGACCACCACAGAGGAGGAAAGAAGGACCTGGGGCTATGAGCTGAGAGCCTGGCATGCCCAATTGGGGCGCATGAGTATAGAAAAAGGGATACTGGGCCGGTGGTGGGAAGGTGCGGCGGGGGAATGATGCTTCCAAATTGCTGTACCCACCCTGAGCAGGAATGATGTGCTCAGGGAGGTCCACGGAGAACCCTTGGCGGGGCATCTGGGCCGCAATAAAACCATCCGGCGCCTCCAGACAGGTTACTACTGGCCTGACTTCAGGAGGGAGGTGACCCTGTGGTGCGCCAGCTGTGAACCCTGTCTCCGGAGGAAGGCGGCTCCACCTCCGCACCGGGCACCAATGGGACATGTGGGTGCCGGACTACCCCTACAGAGGATAGCTCTAGACGTGATGGGTCCATTGCCCTTGTCCTCCGCCGGGAACCAATATATTTTGGTGGCGGCGGACTACTTCACTAAATGGACGGAAGCGTACGCTTTACCCAACCAGGAGGCACCCACGGTGGCCAGGGCTGTGGTGGAGGAGTTCATCTGTAGATTTGGAGCCCCGGCGGAGGTGCACACAGATCAGGGCAAGAACTTCCAGTCGGGACTATTCAGGGAAATGGTGGCCTTACTGGAAGTCAGGCAGACCAGAACCTGTTCCTTTAGGCCCCAAAGCGATGGGATGGTGGAGCGGGCCAACCGAACAATTGAAATGCTGCTGGCGACTGTGGTGGCGGAGGACCAACGGGACTGGGACCGGCGGCTGCCATTTGTAATGGCGGCGTATCGCTCCTCCGCACACGCCTCCACGGGATTGTCCCCCAATCTTCTGATGTTGGGGCGGGAAACGGTCATCCCCCTGGATTTGGTTTACCCGCTGGAGCCCAATGTAGGGGGAGGAGTCGGTTATGTGGCCGAATTACAAACCACCATGGCAAAAGCATACTCCGTCGCTAGGGAGGCCCTTGGAAGGTCCCTCTGCAGGCAACAGAGGAACTATGATGCAAGAGCCTCGGCAGGCGAATTCGCTGTTGGGGGCAGGGTCTTCTACTACCACCCTCTCCGGAAGAGGGGACTGACACCTAAACTCCAGAGTTATTGGACAGGCCCATGGGAGATAGTGGGGCGCTTAGGGGAGGCGGTGTATAAAATTAAAAAGGGTAAAACTACCAGGGTAGTCCATTATGACGCCCTAAAACTGGCCCCGGCGCGGGCCACGGCGGAGGATGTTCCCATGGAGGATGAAACAAGGGAGGCCGAGCCCCTATCTTTGGACAATTCAGACGAGGAGGAAGGAGGATCCGGAGGGGGCACCATCCGGCTGGTTCAGGTGACCCCGGGGACTGGAGCTGACCGGGAGGCGAAACTGCTGACCTGCAAAGAGAAAAAGAGACATCAAATAACTGAAACCTGTAAGGGAGGGGCAGCGGATAATGGAAATCGGAAAGAAGGTCTGCGGAGGAGTGCACCGAAGCCTGCCGGAACCAGCGCAGCCCGGGCCGTCAGACTGGCGCCTCAACTGGATACTTACCTTGGGGCGGAGTGGAGGAGCTGCAAAAGCAAGATGAGTCAAGAAGGCCGCGACTGGTGCGATGTATGGCTGGAAAATGAAAAAAGGTTGAAGGAAGAAGCCGAAATGTCACATTGGAGGGGGGTAGAACCAGAGGAGGACCCTCCCTACGAGGAATGGTCCCTCCCCGAGATGGGCGAGTCGGATGAAGAGGGGGTGAGTGATGAGAGTGAGTTGGCCCACAGAAGGCGGAACCATGGCCAAAACGAGGAAATCAGGGCAGAAAGGTTAAGGAGGGCGGCGGATCCTGGCCGGAGGAGAATCAGGGAGAAGCATAGGGAAAGATGGTTTATTTACGAAATGATCGAGGAAGCCATCTACAACAACCATGAAAACGAAGAGAGGGAAGCCAGGAGGGTTGGACGCTGCAGAACAGCCATGACGAAGGGGAGGTCGGGAGGCCAGGCTCCAAATTCCTCGACGGCGGGCGGTGAGGCCGGCCGGCCGGCGGCCGGAGCGCCGCCTAGCGGAGCAGGGCCGGAGAGGCGGGAGTCACTAAGCAACCCTCATAACAGGTTCTCCCCAATAAAAGGCGGGGGAAGGACCGTTAACGGTCAGTCTACAATGCAGGCCGGAGATGACACGCGGTTGGTGGTTCTAAGAGGGACAAGGCCCGAGGGTGAATCGAGTCGGGGTAGAAATGCTGGTGGAGGGTCAAAGAAAGTGTCTTCCACAGTGTCCAGCCACTCCCGGGAGGGCTCCACACGCTCAAGACACAGGGAGAGTCGGCGGAGGAGGAGGGAGAGAGAAAGATCTTCCGGCCACTCCTCCTCTAGCCGCTCCACTAGTGGCCACAGAAGGGACGGAGTGTCTGCCCGGACGGAGGCAGCCAGACATGGGAGGAGGGACTCGGAGAGCCGGAGTCGGAGTGGGAGCTATCGTAGGCGGAGGTCCTCGGCTGACCGCGGATCACGTTCCCACGGCTCACAGCAGGCACGTGAGAGCGGAGGCGCCAATGGCGACAACGGTGTCCGGAGTAAGGCTATGATGCAATCGGGGGTTTCCCACGGCGTGGTGACGGAGGGTGGCCTGACCCAGGGGACGGTGATTGGAGGAGTAGGAAGAGGGGGCGTGACCACCGGGGGGAATATAAGGGAGCGCTATCCGCCTCACCCTTCAATTCCTGTTAGCCTATGGACAACGCCACAACTAGTAATGCCTGTCTTCAAAAACAGAGACCAGAAGCCGGTCCCCACGGAGTGGGTGGACGGGGTGGAGCTGCCGAAGTATCGGTGCGAGATCTGCCGGAAAAGGGGGGACTCCAAGCAGTGGTACTTCATGAGATCCGATGGGATGAACCGCCATCTCCGCACTCACGACGAGATGCAAGAGGGCTACCAGTGCCCTAAGTGTGAGTACATGGTAGCCAAGATCCGGGTGGATGATCTCCGGCGACACATCACGCGTATCCACCCAGAGCTGGAGGACTGGCAGCCGCCGGAGGAGTGCAGGATGCTACCGGTGGGCCGGGCAACGGAGGCGGGAGGATCCTCGGCGGACAGTAGCCTCGTGGCTGCCCCAGCTAGCCCGGAGGAAGCTGTCAGGCTCACCACCACAAAGAGGAAGAGGGGGAGTGCGGTGGCCAAGAAAAAGAAACCGGTAAACGCCGCCTCCAAGCCCGGGGTCCCCCCGCCGCAGCAGGGCACCTCGGCGGGTGGAGGGGGTGCGGGGGACAGCCCCAGCGGATCTACATTCAGCGGCATGGCGTCGCCGGGAATAACGTTGGAGGAGGAGACGGAGGCTGCTGTCGCCTCCAAATACTTGGAGCAATTGCTGGGATTCCGCGTGGAGGGGACCAGCACACCCCAGAGCTGTCTCTCCGTCAGGTCCACCCGGAGTATGTCAGGGAAGGGGGTCAAGAGGGCCTTCGAGCCGGAGGGGGGGAGGAATCGGCGGAAAAGAGGAAGAGACAATCCCCACGGGGTAAGGAGCGGCAGGCGGAGGAGGAAGCGGGACCCTCCACCCCGCCACTGGCCACGGGGATACAACAGGAGGTGCCTCTAGGGGAAGTCAATGTGAGAGCCCTGGAGGCGGAGTACGAGGAAACCAAGAAAGACACTCCGACCTCCCGAACCTCCATAAAGTCGGCTGCCTACGAGGACATCTCCGCCACGAGTGGGGAGGACGGAGAGAGCTTGGGACTAGGGGGAAATGGGCTGGACTCTAGCCCCGAGAAGCAGCCCCCTTACAAACTAGTTAACAAGCCCAAACCCACCCTCTCCGGTGCCAGTCCCGAGACATTGCCCTCCTATGAGGATATGAGTAAACCTTCCCCTAGCAAACCGAAACCCATCCTGAAGACAGTTACAATCGTGACGCCTGAGCCGCCGGAGAAGGGTGAGGCGGGGGAGGTGGAAGGGGAGGATGAAACCAGCGAGGAGTCGGAGGAGGTGGCCATCCCGGCATACGTCCAATCCTGCCCTAAACTGAAAGCCCAGTTCCTGGCCGTACTCAGCGATGCCAAGGAGGAGGAGCGAAAGAAGAAAAGAGAAATTAAACGGAAAGAGAGAGAGGAGGCGGAGAGGAAGGCCAGAGAGGCTGAGGAGCGCCGGAAGGCGGAAGAGGAACAGCGGAGAAAGGAGGAGGAGGAGAGGAAGGCCAAAGAGGCGGAGAAAGAAAGACTGAGGAAAGAGATGGAAACTAAAAGTAAAAGCCCTAAAGGAAAAGGGGCGGGAAAGTCTACGAGGAAGTTCAGCCTGGAGGGAGTGTTAAAAGAGGCGGAGGAGGAGGCCATACAGAACCGATCCATGGATGAGGGTACCGCCCAATTAATGAGTAAATTTCAATCGTGTTCCGTAGGGACACCGGTGAAGGAGAAAGGACAGGCGGAGAAGAAGGTACCGAAGACCCCCCTCGTAGAGCCGGGGACCTTATTTGCTCTACCCAAGTTGGATAGGTACCCCCGATCCGTGACTGTGGGGTTGGACGGGTTAGTCCTTTGCTCGCCCAAGGGGGAATTCTTGCTGCAAGTAGAAGTGGGGGAGAAGAGTGGACGGGCGGAGACTATGGTGATGGTGCCGGAGGGGGTCGAGACGGTGGTCGGAGGGCCTGGGGATCCGGAGCCCCTACCCAACACTGAGACAGACCGAGTGATTGTAATAACCGGATTACCTATAGGAGATATGGGGGAAGGGGGAATAGCCAGCACTGAGGGGTTGGCGGGGGTAGAGGAGGTGCACCGCCTGCTGCTAGATCAACAAGGAGATAAAGCGGGTGACAATAGGGACGAGGAGGCGGAGGAGGATGGGGCTATGCCATGGCATTCGGATTTTACCGGGCCGGAGGCCCTCAAGGAACACTCTAGACGACTGGGGCAGCCTCGGACCCTAGGACCTGAGATGAGGGTTATACCCGGGGGACTGCAATCTTCCTCCATTCACACTCTCCCCAATGGGGATATTGAACTGGTCCATGTTACCCGGACCCGTTATGGCCGTGATCAGAAGGGATGCTGCAGCCGCTGCGGACAGCGGTGGCCAAAGACGTCGGTGGCGCGGACGACCAAGGCTGGAACCAATGAGGGCGGCGACAAGACAGCCTGAGGCAAACGGGCGGAGAATGTCTGCCGGATCCAGACGAAATGACGTCGTATTATTGTATAAAAGTTGTTGTTATGGTTATACTCCTCATAGGGGACGGCGGATTCGGTTTACTTAGTAGTTAATGCCGCCTACAGAGGAGGTTTAAGTAGGATTTACTGTGTGTATGTTATGTGTAGCTATTTACTTAAACGCCCAGGGGCCATGGCGTGGCAGGATTATTCAAAATTGGAAACCCATCTGCAGGAGGGTAATATCACACTCTTTCTCCCGGTAAGGCTATAGATTAGTTGGGGAGAGTGTGGCGGAGACGGAGGGGCCGTTGGCGGAGCCGAAACCATCCTGGTGTGGGGGCGGCGAGGCCAGCGGTCCTGAAGTAACGCGGTTACGTCGGCAATAGTAGTCGGCGGAGGAGATCCTCCGACGCTGGCCTGCCGTAAAGCGGGCCGGGGTCGGAGTATCTGCCTATGTATAAATAAGGGAGTTGTTACTCCGATTAGTTAGTTCCGAGTTGCAGACAGAGAGGAGCAGAACTCTAAAAGGCTTATCTCCGGATTAATATATACGATATAAGACTTAGATGGTGTGGCGAGGACTGCCAGGAAATAAAAGACACTGAAGTCAAGCTGTCGGAGTTGTGTAATTCTTTATTAACCATAGAGTCGGAAAACGCTACAATATATATAATATATATATAATATATATATATATATATATATATATATATATATATATATTTCAGGTTATTATAATCCCTACAACGAAAATATAAGTTTTGAAGTACCATGTCAAATTTAGTCATCCATACCCATAAGCCTGTCCCATTCTAACTAGAAAAATACACCCGACTGAAACTTCATATATAGGAATTTAAACTGAGTTCTTAGTACATATCACACATTTAAGACTGCATGGCCTAATCTTAAGAAGTGTCTGGAAATTATCTGAACCTCATTTAACAAGAAAAGAAAACAGAAAATGCAAAAAACTTTCATGTACATGTCGCTACAAATAGGTTGCTTACCTCCACATAGGTCCTATCTGACTGACCATGTACGGGCCTGTTCTTCTCCCCTGACCCGTCCTTGTCAAGTACAGATCTTAATCTATTCATGGGAACAACACTTGATTACTGTACGGGACTGACTGCACCCTGTTCTCTTTTATTAGCCCATATGGGGACGGGGAACGATTGTATAAGCACTCTTGTGAAGAAGAGTTACTCACCAGCTATTCCTTTATTTTAGGACTCTTACCCCTGTGCCCAGTCAGTATTTCTTGGAATAGTGTAGGAGGGCTGAGGCTAAGATCGATACGATCTTAGTGCTGGCTAGGAAATGTGAATGCAGTCTAATCTTAAGATCGCTTAATAGGATAAGGTAGAATAATACCTAAGATCGCTGAGGTTGTGATCCCAGGATGTTTAGAATTAACCTCCAGGCCAGGAGCTTAATTCAAAAGATCCTGGGATCACGACCCCAGCGATCTTAGGAATAAATCAGCCTTATCCTATTAAGCAATCTTAAGAGTTGACTGGGTTCACATATCCTAGCCAGCACTAAGATCGCATCGATCTTAGCCTCAGCCCTCCTACACTATTCCTAGAAGTACTGACTAGGCACAGGGGTGAGAGTCCCAAAATAAAGGAATAGCTGTGGAGTCACTCTTCTTCACAAGAGTGCTTATACCATCGTTCCCCGTCCCCATATGGGCTAACAAAAGAGCACAGGGTGCAGTTGACCCCCATACAGTATTCAAGAGTTGTTCCCATGAATGTATGATTTATGCTTGCCTATAAGAAGCATTGTGCCCTCCCTCCAGGACAAAGAGAGAGAAGGGAAGAATTACCTTACAGTGCACTTAACGCATGAGTAGCCCTAAGAGCCCTCAAGGACACTCAGCAAACATCCTCCCTCCCCTCTTTATGTATGCAGCAGGCTATTCACTCTTTCAATCAGGAGTGTTTCCTGTAAGTGCTCTTGTACCCTGGTGAAACCACTATGCATTTCTTTCACTAAGATCGCAGTGATCTTAGTGGTGGAAATGGAATAGTGAAGTGATCCCAGGACTAGCTATTCTGGACAGGCCTGCAACCACTGCATTACATAGGGTAGACCAGCCAGGTCTTATGATATGTGCCTACACTAAGATCGATGGGGTTGGGATCCCAGGATCTTTTGAATTAAGCTCCAGTCTACCCTATCTAATGCAGCTATTCCTTTATTTTGGGACTCTTACACCTGTACCCAGTCAGTACTTCTTGGAATAGTGTAGGAGGGCTGAGGCTAAGATTGATGCAATCTTAGTGCTGGCTAGGAAAAGTGAACGCAGTCTAATCTTAAGATCGCTTTATATGATAAGGCAGAATTATTCCTAAGATTGCTTAGGTTTTGATCCAAGGATCTTTTGAATTAACCTCCAGGTAGTGGGATGTTGAAATAAATATTAAGCACTGAAACTAGATCTTGAATAAGCAGCTGTTTTGTATGTGGGCCGGAGGTAATGACCCTTTCAAATTTATTAGCGAAGGGGGGTTACATGTGTATTAACAATGGTACTGTATCTCTATGTGTATACAATGCTTTTCAGTTCATTGTAAGTTTGCAAAGGGTTTCCTTGTATATTTATGCTTCCTCCTTAAAGGCCTCTACCTTTTCTGGGTGTAGAATGATTGCATTCCCAAAACCTTCCCCCACTTCACCCAGCCTGATATTTATCTGTGCTGAGAATTACTGGAGAGGTGACCTTTTCTACATTTGTACTGTCATCACAAAAGATTTAAACATCCACATACTGGTGCCCTTTTTACCTATGGACCTTTTAAGCAAATAGCAATAGCTGTGCCAACCTTCAGCAACAGACTATCATCTGATGATGTCTATAATCCTACAAAATACATTCCTTAACCTTGAGATTATATTTATATATGGTGAGGGAAATACCATCCTCATATGTCATCAATTATCTATTACTGAGTTCATTGGAGAGTATTGTGCAAGATTGTTCAAAATATTGTGCTGCAATTTTAACTTTAAGGCACTCCAAAGCTTCAATATGATCCAATTGATGTCATGTCATGAGAATCCCAAAAGTGCTGCACTCAATCTCCATGTCACGACAACCAGTAACCCTGAATAGTGGCTTAAAGCACTATGGTGGTCTATGCGAAGTCTTCTCACCAGAACTTCATGTATGTATTCGACTCCTTGAGTGACTATGTGAGTCTATCATCACAGTTGGGTCATACTGATGCAGGAAAACAGCTAGATGACAACAAATAAGCATGATTTGTTAAATAACTATCTGATAATTTAAGGTCTAGAGTAGCTGACCTGCAGTATATTGATTTGTTCCTTTTCCCAGATGCTGATGTCTGAAATTTATAGGTGTTTCCAATGATTGGATCTGTTGGTTTCTGACAGTTTTGAATGATTTCCTTCTAACTTCTACCCAAAGTTGTCAGATATGGAGATCTCCCTCAGCCTCTCATCTCCTAATGTAGAGTAAACACTAGGCCAGACTATATTTCAGAATTCTATAAATCTCACTTTAGTCAACCTCTTTTAATTAGAAATTCCCTACTTTAAAGGAAAATCTAAAATCATATGCCATCACCCAATATATTACTTTTTTGTTGTTTTTTTTTTTAGGAAATTATTTTCAGTACATAAAATGTTCTGATGAAAGAAATGTTTATTATTCTGAAATGAAGACAGTGACCTAATTGTCCCAAATGAATGCAGTTAATGCATTCCTCCCTGTGTCATGAGTTATAAAAGCTGACAAGCTAGTGTTCATCAGTGTGTATTTGCACTCATTCTATACACTTACACCCAGCAGGGCCTGGGCTAGATGGCGTTAAACATCTATTACTCACTCACTCACTCCAAAAATGGTAAATTGGGTAAAATCAGGTCAAAATGGCCCTATTAGGGACCCAACAGACAAAATTGGTCAAAAAGAGACCAATTAGATAAGATTTTAAATTTTGATCAGATGGACCAAGGATAGGTGAACTGGGGCTAATGAGATCAAAATGACCGAGTCTGGGAAAACAGGCAGAGCTAGCTAGAAATGGACCAATTGGGTCAGCTTAAAGAAAATTGGACAAATTTTATAGGTTCATACCAGGTCGGCATGTGTCAAAATAGGTTAAATAGAACCCTTTGCCTGACAAAGAGATCATGCTGACCTAAAAGGGGTTGATTGTGTCAACTAGAGTGAGGGTAAGCGTTTGGGGAGATGGAGAGTATAGAAGGAGGGAGGGGATATCTAATGTTATTACACGATTTCTGTGACTCAGGGTGCTTTTTCTGGATATCCCAGTTCTGATATTCCTGCATATTGTGCGACCCCTTATGAGCAGATCCCAGGTGGATATCAGCACTCTCTGAGGTGGATATCAGCACTCTCTGAGGTGGATATCAGCACTCCTTGTCCATGTCACATGTCACATGTCACATGTTAAAACCCACAAAATTTTCCAAGCCAGGGTAGGGCTCGAACCTGCAGCCTAAGATCCCTAGTCCAACCCCCTATGCAGTGCGCCACAAGGACTGACGAGAAATGCTCGGTTCGAACCAAGTCTGGATATGATACAAAGCCGTGTGCGCTGTCGCTGTCCGCTGCCGGGCGAGGAGGTGTATTATACACAAACATAACCGCGAGAAGCTATGAACGGAGAAGGCGCGGTGGTCTAGCGGTTAGCGCTTTGCGCTCAGCCGCGTGAGGTACACGGTTCGAGCCCCGGTCTGGGCGCATCTTTTTTCGCCGTGTGCGCTGTCGCCGTCCGCTGCCGGGCTAGGAGGTGTATTTTATACACAAACATAACAGCGAGACTCATCTTTTTTCGCCGTGTGCGCTGTCGCCGTCCGCTGCTGGGCGACGAGGTGTATTTTATACACAAACATAGCCGCGAGAAGCTTTTTTCGCCGTGTGCGCTGTCGCCGTCCGCTGCCGGGCGACGAGGTGTGTGTACGGATCGTGTACATACACTATTTTTCACCGTGTGCCGCTGCCAAGGCTAGCTGAGACCGGGGCTGTCGCTGTCCGCTGCCGGGCGCTGAGCTGTGTGTACTATGGCAGGCTTCGCGTCCCGGGGAAGGATTTTTGTTTTCAACTTATTTTTATTGATATTTTATTGATTATTTATTGATTTTTTATTGATTAATCGTGTAATAAACTTAGTAAGGTATGGGCTAACAGGCACCTCATGGCATGTATCGTAGGATATCGAACTCGTGGCCTGCGGCCACTCGTTCGATATACATGCCATTCGGTGCCTGTTAGCCCATACATTACTTAGTTAATATAGAGTGGGATGGAGCATATGGCGCTGAATAGAGTACTAAGATTGGGGTTGAATGGAATGAAGAGAACTGAGTGAAATGGGGTAGAGTGAATGGGGTGGAATTAAATGGAGTGGAGTTGCAGGGAGTGAAGTGAGTTGAGTTTAATGGGCTTGATGGTGGATTTTGGTGGAGTGAATGAAATAAAGTGTAGTGAGTGTACTCCAACCACTTCCATCCATTCCACTCATTCTGCTCCATTCCATTCACTTCACTCCATTCCACTTACTCCACTCCTTCTTATTCTACTCACTCCTCTCCAATTCATTCCACTCACTATAATCTTTTCTACTCCACCTCAATCATTATAGTCCATTCAACCCTACTCACTCCACTCCACCACACTCCACTAACCCACCTCTACTCACTCTATCCCAGTAAGTGCCTCTACTATGATAAAACTATAAAACTACATGAAGCTAAGAGAAAATGAAGTACTCTTTGTTAAAGGAATTATTTGTCTCTACAAAACAGTAACTGAAAACTCATAGAAGTATATGGGATACAGACATATATGTGTGGTTTACTAGTAAAAGAATAGGTTTGTCATTTCTGCAGTGAGAGACGAGAGACTTGTCTCTAGGCTTTTGGTAAAAGAGTTTTTAATGTAACAAATCCTTTTTCCAAAAGCTAATGTCATGCTAATAGGGTGCTGCGTGTTAGAAAATCGTGCGTTCAATGTAAATGTTTGTGGTTATAAACATTAGTTGATATGGGTGCATCCATTAGTGTTATTTCTCATAAGTTCTATCGGGCATTAATTGATAAAATAGGGATAAAGACTGAGCCCTGCCATGTTAGAGTCTTTCTAGCCGATGGAGCGTCACAGGTGGCACGATTGAAAATCAGAATTGCACTTGGAATTAACAATGTGTGTGTTCTATGTTGTACCTAAACTTAATAGAAGTTTGATATTAGGTGTTGATTTTCTATGTTGTACTAAGTCTACTATTAGCTTTAATTATTACACGACCTCTGTGATTTTGGGTGCTTTTCTGGAAATTACCATTTCGATACCTGTCGATATTGCAGGTCTTAGGAGTGCTGATATCCTGGATATCGGCACTCCTAGGAGTGCCGATATCCAGGATATCAGCACGCCTTCTACAAATTCACAAGCCAACATTTTCACATGTCAAGTGTTTTCCCCAAGTAATTTATTGATTTTAAGGATTTGATTTAACTACCAGGTACCTTAATATAGTGTGGGTGGGATAACGTGGGTAGCATTAAGATATTGGTAAGAAATTAGAAGAAGAAAAAAAATCAAATCATACTGTTACAATGAGTGCCGAACTTGTATTTTTTGACAGATGGTTGGGTTTCTTTTTATTTAACAGCTATGCATGAACCTACTATTCTCATATCCAGATAAATATTGATTCAGTATCAAAATTATGCTTAAATCCAGATTCTGTTTCAGTCAAAATCATTTCTGTATCAAAATGCAGAATCTCGGTAACTTTATTTTGTAGAGTCTCTCGCTGATGAAACTAATTGGACGTGTGATTCATTTCAATACCCAAAACACTGCTTTCTTTCTAATAATTTCGTTTTTTTCTGTTTTCATTCTGTGTGATGACTGTTTCCATTATTTGACAAGCTGTATGGATTTGGTTTCCATCAAATCTCTAAAGCTAATTTCATTCCATCAGCTTTGTGCTTTGGCCTTTTCATCATTTTAAAATAAATTGGCATTTGGTATTTAAGTGTCTATTTTTTTCATGAATTGTTCTTTCAAAACTAATACATTACATGAGTCGGTAAAGGTTTCAGTCAAAAGTAAAAAGCTCTTATGCTTCAGATGATTTCTGAAAATGTCAGTATGTACTTTATAAGATTCAACCTATTACTATGAAAACAGGGCTGATGTATCTGGAATTCTGAAGTTTGTTAAGTTTGTATTTCCTTTTTATCTCTGTTTTCATTTTGGGCAATGACAGATTTTCAAGTTTCCATTATTTGTGAAGCCGTCTTGATTTGACTTCCATCAGAATCGTAAAGCTAGTTCCATTCTAACAGCTTGCCTTTTGGTCATTTGATTATTTTCTATTTCAAATTCACAGTGTTTTCATTTAAATCGTTTGGTTTGTCCTTTTCATACCATTTCTTAACATTACAATACATACCTTACAAGCTATTAAAATAAAGATAGGGCAGATTTGGAAAATCCCGAAAGTAGCATACAAAAGATTTCAAAAAGATTGATATTCAAGAACAATTATAACATCAACTTTTTTCACTTAGGTCCTTTTACAACTGTTCGATGACAATAATCATGAGGTCCTCTGCCAGAACGACCTCAAATCATTTGTCTCTCCCTTCATTCTGCCATTGCAGACATCAATCGATTTTCCTCTCCACCATTTGTATCTTTATAATGTGACAACTACTTTGTATTTCCCATTCACTAAGCACAGAGCAAAATGGGATATTGAATGAGGGTCGGAACAAAACCCCACCTTGTGGTCCATTTGAATTATTCAATTACTTTGTTAACTTGAATGTAACTTTAAGGGAAAACGCATCACGATCTCTATTGATTATCTTCACAGGAAAGATCTTGTCCTTTTTAGTTTAGGGATGGCTAGAGATTGGATTGAAAAGCAACAGAGATGGAGGCTCCATGGCCTTAGAACTCTGCAAGCTGCTTTCAGGTTCATATTATTCATACCAACACCGTAAGAGTAGCTTTCCAAATAAGCATTCACACATTTTGTTACATGGTAATCCAACATACTCAGCCGTTAGAAATAATGACTTACTTCCCTGGAGATAGGTGGCATTTGGAAGAGGTGGGTGCTTTGACAATAATGCTATCATCTATTATCCATAATAATGACTCAACTATTCTTACATTGAAATTAATATGCACTGTAGAAAATAACTGTTGAATCTACTAGTGAACCCCTGCATTTGTATATCAGTGAACCAATATATTTTTTTTCAAGAAGTCCTAGGTGGCAGTAAAGTGGTACACAAATGTACAAGGAATCTTGTGAAAGTAACGACAGATCTCTGGCAACTTTTGTATGAGGATTCTGTCATTATTTTGACAATGTATTTTTTACAGTGTGAAGTCAGTACCTGGGTCATGTTGAAAGCCAGATTCTGTTCCAGTTAAAATAAATCCTCTGATAAATTAAGATTCAGGTGACCTGCACAGTCTCTTGCTAATGAAGGTGATAACACTTTGGCCTATGTCATTTCCTTTTACTTCATATTCCTTTCTTACTAATATGACCATACATCATCTCCCTGCATTTTATTTCCTGTTTTCATTTGAAGCACTCAGTGATTTTTAAGTTTTCCTTATTTGACAAGCTGTCTGCGTGTATTTTCGTTTCAAACGTCAGAGTTAATTCCATTCTGTCAGCTAGGTTTTTGAACTTTTTATTATCTTCTTTCAGAATTCCATTTGCAGCAAGGTTTTATCATGAACATTTCTCATTTCAATAACTGGTGTTAGGTCTGGTTCTAAAGGTTTTCAGTAAGTATTAGAATGCTATCAGGCTTGGGGGAGTATTTAAATATGACAATATGAAGTCTATAAGATTCAACTCCTTTTGAATTATTCTAATTCTTTGTTAGGTTAAATCTGACCTTTGGGGATTTCCACCACAGCCCGTCTCGACACATTTCATAGGAAAGAGCCAGTCCCTATTAGTTATTGGGAAGAGTATGAATTGAAAATTAATAGAGATGGCATGGTGGACATCCATGTCCCTTTATTTATGCAGGGTGCCTCCGGTGTCATGTTTCTGTGCTATCAAGATGGCTTGATGCAATGCTTTTGATTGTCCTCACCAGCACTACATTATTATATGTGAAACTTTATTTCATGGTGAATATGATGAAACACTGAGGGCCATAGACTTTGCATTAGGATGTCTTATTACAGAGGGGGTGTTTAATACGTGTGTATTACACAGCCTGGTAAGCTGATATTTTGATGACATCACAGATTCAAATGGCAATATCAGCAATGCAAAAGCAGCTGACTTTTGCTTAAGGAAGAGGCAAATATAATCCCAAACCGTGAAATAAATGCAAAGGAACACTTATATGGGAAGGATGTGGTACAGGTATCATGGCACATAGACTGAACACGCAATACACCTCATTCACCTCTTTCCCTTAGGAGTGCATCAGCTCTGCTGGAGGGTGTTGCTCCTATAGTAAAAGAAAGAGCTGGCTAAAATGCCTTTGTTTCCAGTCCTGTCTTGTCATGTAGCTATAACTTGTCCATTTTGTTGATCACAAGTGGTCATTCAAGTACAGTGCTAAAAAAAAGGGGGATTTGAGTAGGTACCTAGTTGGGATAAGTCAGTCAGTATAATAAACTATAAAGTGCAGCTCTTTCTATTTTAAACAAGGCAGGTGACTTTTCAGAATAATGTGATGAGTGCAATTACTTAGGTGAAGCAGTGCACGACTTTTTAGAAAAGAGGGCACATACTCACAGCTCTTTTTACAATAGGAGCAACACCCTCCAGGTGTAGCATGATGCATAGAAACAAACTATAGAGATATATAGAGGCAGCATTCATCGTGATGATAAGGGTGCAATAGATATACCTCTGGCTCTGAATAAGCGCTGGGCAACGGGGGTACCGTAATCAATCTAAAAGCACTAAAGACAGTATCCCTATGAGGCTGGGCTCGACTCGGGCCCAGGTTCCAAGAGAATTGAGAAGAATATGAAGACGGCGGTAGTACCCATTTGCTCATGTTCTCTTCAATTCCCCATTGATTTGTGAGATGTGGTAGAGATGGTAGTTTGACTGAGATGGAGCTCCTGCTGACATCACGATCAGACCTGTAATGATCCCTGGGGGAGGGGACTACCTTTGTGGGCGTGACAAGCTAGTGTTAAGGTGCTGAGTGCCAGTGTATAGAGCCGTTGGCAATTTCAACTTGAGAAGTTATAGTTGAGCATGAAAGCTAGCTCTTTATTTGTCTTTTCCTTATTTCGTGAATAGTCACATACACTCGCCATGCTGACTTGACCCATTTGGCCTAATATGGTTTTGCATTGTGTATGTATTTAATAACACAATGGAAGAAGGGCATTCCTACAAATTTACTATTGACACCTGATTAAAACAAGAGTATTTGTGCTTTTCATTTCCCGAAAGAGCACAATTATCTCATTTTAATAAGTGACTGAGAGCAATGTGATCATGACTGTAGTCCCATATTCCAGAAAGTGTCTTTTGCTGTGACCAGAAGCAACTGTTGAATTACCTAATCACATAAAATGCAAGGTAGATATGTCTGACAACCACGATTGTGGGAAATTCTAATCAGACAATATGAAAGTAGGATGTCTGTGGATAGATGCTGTCTGCTTGTCAGAGGCGCTGCTCTTACTGTAACTACTTTTTATTGCACTCTAAGAAATAACCCGGGGATACACATAAAACAGAACAATGAGGCATCGAAACTTTATTGCAGTGAAACAGTGTAGTTTCTACAATGAGACAATACAGTCCACACTGTGGTACAAAGAATCTTCATAAAAATAATGATGGATCTCTAGGAACCTTTGGGCAAGGATTTTACAATATTTTTTGACAGTGTAGAATAGGTTTCATCCCTCATAAACTGCTGGAGCACCAGCTGCCTGATCAGGACACCATGATATGACAATAGCAGACTGAGAGGGATTAGAGTAAAACCTGAACGTGTGGGTCTCAGCTGTCTACTAAAGGCTTCAATATGTCAGTCTGCCGTAATCCCTTTGAAGTGATATGAAGAACTCTTGTTGCAGTGGTGTTCTGATCCCCTCTCAATACTTCCTACCGTTATGCCCTCACACTTTCACGTCAACACCGACAGGATAGCCCCTATACCAATCATACTTCATTTGACCAAGTCATTTACAATCCAGTATGAAGGCCTAGCTAACACCTAGACCATGACCCTGCTAGAGGAGTGGATTTGATTCCTTCAGGTTTACTGTATAAGGAAAAAGGTTTTCCTGTTGGATATATGGGGTCCATTTCTAATCTTAAGGTGGCTGTCGAGGAGAGTCTAAAAGTAATTAGATTTTCACCATGTTCTATAACTGATGTTCACTTGCTGAATCTATAAAAAGAAAATGTGGGTGTCCAAAGCATGTTTTTGAGGTACAGAAACTTCAACCTTATATAAAATTGTATTGTGTTTTGTAACATAAATCCCGTAGTTGATATCAAAAGGTAAGTAGTCACAGCCATATTTTCTATTGATTTAGGGAATTAGAATCTTAAAAATCCACTTTCAACACATAATGGGAGGGAGGATGAGGAGAATGGAGGTTTCAAGAGGGCCCATTATCACAGACATTATGAAGGCCAAGAGAGAGGCTTTCAAAACTAAAAGAAATAGAAAAGGGTAATGCGATACCCAGAAGTAATTACACTATAATTATATAAAAATGATTACTAGATCGCTGGTTGCAAAATCAGAATTTTTGACTGCTTCAAGCTAGAGTACCCTTGGAGTACCAGATGAAGCAAAATTTTCAGGCTGTGAAGCTATTAGAAAAGTGCAAGCTAACTTGACCTGCTATATATACATGTCAACAGAAATATTTTCAGTATTATCAAGTAACTTTCCTACTTGACTGATGCCAAAATTTCATCCTGAACTTCTTTCCTAGTCATATACTTTGGTTAAACGTTTTATAGCCTCAAAATCGTCAGCCATTTTGGATCTTGATCCAAAGAGAATGGCCCCTTTTGCAGTATAAGTGATAAGAGAATATTCTAAATCTGTGTTAATCTGTATTGTATTCATCAAGATCTTCATTTTATGGGTCATACATCAAGATCTAGTATATAGTTCTTGAGATATTCTCAAAAGTTTAAAACTCCGAGAGAACATGCTGTGATGTTGCTGTTGTGGCAGCAAACGCATCACTAGGCAACGTCATGTTACTAGGCAACGTCATGTCACTAGCTAGCATCACTAAGCACTTGTGACATCACAACAAAAGCGCCGTGACAATGAGGCACAAAAGTGCCGTGACAATGGGGCACAATGTGCCATGGCAATGGGGCACAGGGGATACAGTTTGCCCCCACACTCTAGTGGCGAAGCCACTAGTTTTAAACTAAATTGGGTAATTGGAGAGGATCCTACAGGCACATCATTCAGAACCATGACTTTACCCATCTTCCACTCTGAGGTCCTTTGTAATTTCAGAACCCATCGCAGGAAACATGTTTGTGTTTATCTAACTCAATGTTAGTTTGAATTCATTTTTCAACTTCTTTGTTTTTGATCCTGCTAGTTCTCTTAAGTTCATCATCAATCTGGTGAATATTGTCTTCCCTAATCTTACCAATAACTAATAACCAATCAGACAACTGTACTCTCTCAACTCACATAGGGGTATATATGGCGCTAGATGTGTCTTACCACTGGATCTCTCTATAGGTCCTATCATGCAATAATTAAAACAAATAAATGAAAGATCAAAGGGAGAGAGAATTTCCGTAAGTTTTGAGAATCACCCTCAGTGTACAAAGAGAAGTGATATGTAATTCAATGTATGCATAATTGTACATGCCAAATGTACTTTGTATTCTTTTCATATTTCTCAACTAGCCAGAGCTTGTTTCATCAGGGTTGTTTTATATTTAGAGCAATGTTCAACTGATAGCCAAAGGGTTATTCATTGAGGCTTAAATATGACAAGAAGACTCACAATTAATATTAGCCTTTGAACACAGGGTGAATATATGGTTTGTAGCAAGTGGAAATGACAAAAATGGTACAGATAAATATGAAGAATTGTATTCTGCTCAAGGATATTAGGTTGCAATGCGAATCGTTAATTTGAAATGGAGACCTTTTGAAATTTGAGCTGTTGAGTAACAGATCTTAGGTATCACTGAGCCAAATTGCTCGATAACAAGACTTCAAATTTCAACAAAGGTCAATTCCTAATAGATGTATGAAAAACACAACACAAAACTAAGACAATGCCATGAACATCATTGATATTTCGCTCTTATTTTCATGATTGGAGAATAGATCATTGATATTGCATTGAATTTAGAACTATGTTTCTTAAAGGAAATGCAACATCAAAATATCATGTAGGTAAAGAAAAATCATGGCTGACTTTCAGCTCTCAGTCACTGATGGACAGCTTAGGGACAGTATCCTTAGCCCTGGCTGCCTTTCTACTTCTTCAGCAGCTTGGAGTATGATTATTTGGTTCCCAATTAAGCCCTAATCCTTTAGATTCCACAGCACACTGGCGGCCGATTGGTGGCAGCTATTGTTGCATGTGCCGTTATGACCTAATTAGACTCAGAACAAGGCTAGCCATCTTCCCCAGCATGTGGCTTTGCCCTGAACGACATCACCTCCCTGTGGCACAAACAGTGATGACATTTCCCCTAGCGTTAAGGTCCAAATTTTGTCCGTGCTGCAGGCTTAAGGCACATGGTTTCCGTCCACGGGTCTGTGAATAAATCATTTCATAGATAACTAGTACATGATTAGAGGGAAAGGAGTTTACAATCCCATGGGATATTCTTATAAATATGTTAACAGAAACAGAGACTCAATGTGTATATTATTTCCAGCATGCCCATTGGTTGGGAAGATGCACCAGTGAAGTCTCCACACTAGCAGTTCATTGGTACCTTAGGGCCGACCCTTTAGGACAGTGTTTATTGTTAATTGATCGGAATGGCTAATCAAATTCAACAACTACCCCTCAAACAAACCAGTTCTTTTATCATTTACCAAGTACTGTCTGAATTCCACCACAATGAACAATCTTCAATGATTGCAGTCATGACCAACAGATCTTAGAGGACCTATTGCAATCACCTGATTAATGCTGCTAATTTTAGTGCTCTCCATAACATAATTGCTGGTCTGAGGGCCAGGGACAGCTGAAGACAATCTCTGATAGAGGAAATTCAAAAGTCGAAACTCTTATTTACTATCCACGCTTGCATACTAGCGACAGGGGTTACATTCTTAACTACCACATGACAAGCTTTCAAATCTAGCCATTTACCCAATGTCTGTTTCAATGTTATTCCCCCCATTCATGAACTTACCAAAAGACTCAAGACCATTGAGCTGTCCATCTTAGTCCCAGAAGAAGTTGTACCTAACCAAACCAAGAGGATAATTTTTAAGACAAACAACATGATCCACTGACACCAATGCATAATCATTTCTCAGTATAAATGGTTTCCTATTTCAACTTAACAAGTCCCATTGAAACCCAAGAGCAGTGACAGTAAAATGTGCTTCATCCTTTAAAAGAGCCGCAGTCCTTGAGTTGATTACAGTCCTTCAAACTTATCCTTTGTAATTTCCCCTCTCCACAAACCATCTCTGGAAGGCATTTCTCAAGATGTTACGACTAGATTGTACAGGGTGGTCGTAGGAGATTGCCTACCATCACCCGCTCTAATTTTGAAAGCTTCAAGTCGTAGTGGCTGGATGCAGTCGTACCATGTTGAGAAATGCCCTCCAGGAGAGCTTGTGAGATTAAACCTTTACAGTCACAAAGTTTTGTAACTTTATGGCTTGATGTATCTACTTTTGGGATGATCCAGAATTCTACAGTGATTCCCATAAGCTGGTGGCAGCAACTAATCAATTGCAATTGTATAAACTTGGCATAATGTTACGAACCTTGGCTGCTACCCATGGCATTCAGTGCTATCAAGGAGAGATACTATAATGATTAGCACGCATCACGCATTAAACCTGAAATGATACTGGTATCAGTTCAATGGTTTCCTTTTAAACAAGTGTCATGCCTTATTTAAATTGTGGATAGAACCAATGTGCTTCACTTTGTCCCCTTCTGGGTTCATTCTTTGGCATGACTCACATTCTTTGGGCATGTTTGTTTTGAAATTCAAATTGACTCTTTCTACAGGGTTTCATTATTTAGCATGCCCTCCGTAAGCTTTCATTCATATCACAGGGGGGTTTTCAGGCGCCTTATTTCTTACAGTATATTCACAGCAGACTCATGCACTCCCTTCACTGAAGTCGTGCTTGCAAGCAAGTTTGGAGTTTTGTATTGTCAAATGCTTATTAACGACTCAGCTCTAATGGATTTTCTGTTTTTATTTTAGATGTTAAAGCAGTATATGCATGTATACAGCTAGTGCAAGAAGCAGTAAATTCAGAGGGTAACCATGCCTGGACTCCATGCGTGCACTAGGTAACCTATATGTTACCACTGAGTATAAAGAGAACTAATCGAACATCATTGGTGACATGATAGAGCCTTATAGAGCTATAACCTTGGAGATGTTTTGTGTCCCTGTGGACTCCCTAATTATCCCTTATAAAGCCAATTGAATGTGGCTTCCCTGCTTGAAATCCAAAACCTCACAAGGAAAGTAAGCTACTAAGGAACCTAATGCAATCTGCTCATCCCAAAGGTCGACCCTTTAAGGGGATATCACCCAGCAAATTGTCGTCATCTGTCGCCATGATTGGTCATCAATGGTGACTCCTTTTTGAGTGATAACTCATTCCGTCATCTTTCGCCACTGTGTGTTAGACTCACATGGCATAGCGATTGCTATTCCTGGTGATCTTGTGCTATAACGACGTCGTGTTCCATCTAGCGACATGTGTGAGCCACTTCACACAGGTTGACGAGGACTCACGACAATTTGCTGGGTGCACATGGCTGAGTCCAACATAAAATATACTGGCAAATTAAAAGAAGTAATTCATATTGAGAATGCACAGGCCATATGTACTTGAAGTAATATGATATCTATTCCATACCATGAATAAGATTATTGATTACTATGTCTAGCATTTCTTTATGTGTGCTCCTTTGCCTTCTATAATCATTGTCAGGACAAGGGGTATTGAAGTAACTTTGACCACTTAAATAAGACCTTGAATAGGTACCTGCTTCAAATGAGTGCTTATTCATAGCATTATGATAAAATATTACACAACCTCCTATCCCCCCTTTTGGCATTATTCTAACTCACTAATTGCAGAGATGGTATTTCCTCAAGATATGCTTCTTCCAGAAGGCCCTAATACATGGCCCTTATGTCCACTCTTAAAAAAGGACTGCTGCTGCTCCTTGCACGAAGACCCATAGCTGGGCATCTGAACCAAAAGAGATTAAGTTGATAACCAATTCGTTCAAGAATGAATTTCTCCTGAATTTGTCAGGATCTACAAACATAGTCAACGCTAGGCCTACCATGGTGTCAACTATAGTTGATGCTAGCCCTCAATGGGTTAAAGATTATATCCTTGTACAAATGGAAATAAAGTACTCTGTGATGTATTAAACACTCCATATTCCCCTCACCCCATGTTGTGCAAATGCTTTTCTGGTTATTGCATTAAAGGACTCTACATGTGGCCCTTCAAAGGGTTACCAAAAAGGGCCAACATTGGCAAAGAATTAGCAATGATGCAGAAAGGTTTCCAGTTTGGTTACCTCCAAGAAAGGTTTGAAGTGCACTGTCTGCTGGAGTATAGATTTTTCAGATGAATGAACCCCTGGAACCCAAACATTGATTGTCCAGTTGTGGTTCCTGAGCAAACATTTTGACGTGAGATTAAAATGATTGTTTCATGTGTCGTCCAAAGCAACATGGTCTCATAAAACTTCAATTGCAGTTTAATGCCTGAGATTTTGCAAACAAGTTTACAATGGGTTTTGTTGCTGTCCAATGCATCTCAATCCAATTTCCCCATAGGAAGTCAAAAAATGTGAAAAGAAAATATTTGTCAATTTACACTCTCCACTTTTTCTCAACATGTTCTCTTCTTCACTCCTTTGTGCTTAACTCTTCTCTCACACCTTCTGTATTGTTGACTGTCTGTCTTTGTCTGCCTCTCTCTCTCTCTCTCTCTCTCGCTCTCTCTCTCTCTCTCTCTCTCTCTCTCTCTCTTTCTCTCTCTCCCTCATTCATGATTACATTTTCCCTCTCTCTGCGCATCTCATCCCTTTTCTCTCCCTCTCCCTTAAGCATATTCCACTGCTGTCGCTAATCTTTTCTATAATTTTGTGTTACCAAAAATAATCAGATTAGCAAAAATTGGGTCGACCAACGACAGGGAAATACCTGCTTTAGCTCTCCATTTTCCTTAATTCATTATGACACACCACTACAGCATGACACTATATTCAATCTAATGGATAAACTTACTAGATCACCTTAATCAAAGACTGTACATTCAGTGTCAACAAGCTTCACTCAAATTACAAGGACAAGTACTTATAGGGGCAAGTCTAGTTTGCATTGTTTTAAAAGCAGTTACAAAAGAAAAGGGTCAATGCCAGTTGTACCTTATTCCAACACATTAGACCAGGGTAGACAACATCGTATTACTTTTCCCAACTCCATAACTTTATATTCCTTTAAGGGCGTACACTACTTCTTCCCCCTGGAGCAATTACTCTTATAATGACCAAATGAGAAGGAGGTGGAAATTGCACGATACTACGATTCAATTCATAAAGATTTCAGGAAGATTGGATTATAGAAGCATGCAACATGCAAGTGGTTTTCTATGCAAGACAGAGTTACAATGAGTGCCAATTTCACAAAAAGGCAATGAGATAAAGAGGTGACAGCTTATAGGCAATACTCAAGATGTCTACTCTGAGATTTAATTTCTGTTAGATTTCAGACTACACTTCTCAACTGTACCGCGTCATCATCATCTTAGGGAATTCTGGAGGGTGTTGCTCCTATAGCAAAAGGAAGAGCTGGCTAAAAATGCCCTTGTTTCCAGTCCTTTCTTTTCATGTAGCTATAACCTGTCCCTTTTGTTGCTCACAAGTGGTCATTCAAGTACCATGCTAAAAAAGGGGGATTTGAGTAGGTACCTAGTTGGGAGAAGTCAGTCAGTATAAAAAACTATAGAGCATGTGACATGAGTAGGTACCTGGTAGTGCAGCTCTCTCTATTTTAAACAAGGCAGGTGACTTTTCAGACAAATGTGGTGAGTGCAAGTACTTAGGTGAAGCAGTGCACGACTTGTTTAGAAAAGAGGGCACATACTCACAGCTCTTTTTACAATAGGAGCAACATCCTCCAGATCTTCTTGAAAGTGGAGGCTAACAACTTTATGGCTCATTTTGAGCTGTGCCATGTTTAATGCGATATGCACTTAGTTAACCTTGGAGCTAGTTGTCCATTATACTTAAGTGACACTGACAGGGAGGGCCTGGAGCTGTCTTTTTGATGACAGTTTGTTAGGTATCAGAAAAAAAGTAAAAGCAATTCTTATCCTCGCTATGAATTATGTACTGAGGGCATGAAATACTAATTGAAGCAGACTAAATCTAGCTTTGAAGTAAAGTGAATGTTGAAATACCTTTACAATTGCCTTAGGACCTTGAGTGGAATATGAATTATACTAATTGAGTAGATAGAAATACTGATACCTCTTAGGTGCTGTCGATGTTAGATTTGTCCTTTGTGCAATTTGCACTTTTTTCTTTACTACATGAACAGAATTATACAATGCATTTTGTCATGAAGGTTATTGTTCTGTATTGCCTTTTATATTTGAAGGACACTTAGAAGGACACTACTCAAGTAGCCTAATGAGTTTACTCATCAGCGCTCTAGCCATGCATCATACGGATCTTGATCGAGTAGTCATAATTTCTGACAGAGGGTTGTGGGTTGGGGCTGACAGCAACAAGGGAATAGGGAAATTGAAATGTGTCCACTTTTTTTGGCAATAGAAATGCTGAATAGAACCACACTCAAAAGAAAGAGGCAAAAGATGGGCAATGGTCCTGAAATGTGGGAGCCTACAAAAACCCTAATTTCTGACTGTTTGTCACTTTAGATTTTAATCTGAATATTTGAAATAGAAAACTAAAACCTTGACCTGTGCTGCATTGATTCTGACTAGAACACATGCAGATCTCATTTTCATGCTTCTTTTGAGACTCAGTCCACAGGTCTACAACCCTATTCCAGCTAACTTGGACCTTTTTTGTTGACTGGAGCAAACATTCCTTTCCTCCTAATCTCCTCCTAACACCTTCCTCAGCGGAAATTAACACTACCTTTGTAGTGGTCAAGCAGACATATATCTAACTGGCAGGCAGCTTGTATACCAAAGAAAAGAGGTTTGTCTGTTGAAAACATAAAATGCAAAATAAACATTAACATCAACCTTTTTGGGATTTTTCTTAGGTAGAATATGCTTTTCTTTGACAAGTAGGAGGATGCATTCAGTTTTCATTTTCTACAAGCAAATTGTACAGATCTTTCTGACATATTGCATTTCACTGCCACAAAAAGTATCTTCTTGACAAGGGTCATCCCAAATTTATCTTATTGGGGAGTATCTATTTTCTATCGAAGTATTCTGCCAGACCATACAGTCCTAGTCAGGCATTTCTGGGCCATAAATAGAGTGCATGAGGCCCCAAACCTCTGCATTTGAAAATGTGAAAAGAATAATTAATAACAAAAGAGCTGAGAGAAAATTTACTATATTCATTTGAATGTTCTCTGTGTATAGTCCAAAGGTGGGCACTCATGTGGGGCCGCTATTTCTTGATCTGGTACCTGGCATGATAAATCATCATGATGGAGACTAGCTGGTATATAATGTACCAAAATAAGTTAATAGAGGAGATATTTTTTTGTCTGATTGTTTGATAAGAAATCCACTATGTACCACTAGATATATACAAAGCTAGATGTGCTTAAAATGACTGTTGAACCAGAACCTATGTGCATGATTACATTGGGAACAATGTGAAAATGGACTTCATTCTTCATGCCCTAAAGTGTGTTTTGAACCTCCAAGCCTAACATGGGGTGGTTGGGTGCTGGTACTGTGATCACTGTGTTTTGTGAAAGGACATACACCCACCAGTCTATCCTCATTTTGGCACTGCGTAAAGGCTCCTAATAGACCTTACACTATTATCAGTGCCTCTGGGTAAAGACTACCTACACCGACAGATGGCATCAGCGACCCTCCAGAAGATTACCCATCTTAGACTGTCCTGTACAGTTAATGGAGAGGATTACGGATCTTCCATGGAAGCCTTACAAGTCCTATCCCTTAATTTTAGTAAAATCAAGGGATAGGGAAGTTTGATGGGATGGGATAGTGGCAAATGAGCTTCTAATGTTTCTGAGTACCAATCTTGATAGTAAACCAGACAATGCCTGTTGGATTGTTACATGTGTGGGGATCCCAAATCACTTTGTTGGACATCTGCGGTGCCTAGCTTAGCACAACTAGAACATACAATGGGTCAGTGTTGAAGCTTTGGCAGTTCTTGAAAATTATCTGGTAGCCTGTCTGTATGATGCTGCCACCTGGTGTTGGATATTGTTAGCACTGCCAATAGATAGTCAATGCTGCCGTGCATCTTGCAGGATTCTGAGGCTGAGCTGGGCAGCCCAAGTGTCTAGCAAAGTCATTTGGGGTCCTTGCACATGTACCGATGATAAAAGTACTATCCAGCATAGGTACTGACAGGTGTCTGGATCCAAGGACTAATAGTTCACTGATGTTTCTTGATGAACGACCCTTCACAGGTGTATTTTTATGTGGGATTAGCATAATAAAAACAGTTCGGGAAGGTAGGCTGTACTCATGTATCATTTTGACAGATGGTTATGAGGCTTCAAATTGACTCTGATAGGGTTAAGGGGTTGGAGGGTCATCAATTGCAATATGACACATCACTGAAACATCCTTTAGTCGGTGCTATCTCTTTTACGACTCCATTACTCTACGTTCCTTGGGGAAGGTGCATCATTCCTGCCCCTCAAGCAATTATTCTGCGAATTCCCAGAAGGGAAAGATGTAGAATTACAGAAAGAAGGCTATGATAACATTGTGTGCAGCAGTATATATGAAATGTGAAAGATTAAACTTACTAAAAGCCTGTGTTTCCTGCCCTCATAATCTTCAGAGCGTAAAGGCTCTGGATTATAATTTAAATTACATCTGACTATTTTTTCCTACCTTTGGTCAGGGGAGTCCTTGAATAGGGCAACATCAACAAGATTATAAAAGACTGAATTTAAAGGCTCGTTTTATAAAGGCTTAGATTAAACATGCATACTTCTGCATATTGAAGTTTAATATAAATTTACCTGTTACTGTGATCATTTATTACATATTCCCATAGCTTTCATCTACTTAACTCATATTCATGAGGTTATGCCTTCAACGATGGGCTACAGCTATTTAAATACCAAATAGCTTTTTACTGTACTATGCAACTTGTCACCATGATGGAAGAATGAATCAAATATGAGCCTATATTACTCTTTCCGGATTTGCTTCAATCATTCGCAGGTCAAGGTGTAATGCTTATTTGGGCATCATATAACTGGCTATGGCATCTGATGCATTTAATGACCAACTGAAACAATAATTTAGATAGCAGGTAAATACCTATTATTGCCCAATACTTTAGAGAATGAAAAGATTTTGAATGGGCCAGCATGGCATTCATATCATACCATTGGTCAAAAGGAATCAAATGGAAATGAAGTACTATTATGACATGTTAAAAACGTATGTTGCATGATAAAAGCAAGTTGTATGATATCTCAATGTTCATGCTGCTTTCCACCCATTACATAACAATGTAGTGCTGGCTATTGAGGCACATTGAAGCTCCATGTAGCCCTTCAAAGTGTTAACCTCAAGAGGTGAAATATTGACTAGAGATTAACATTAATGCAGGGAAGTTTCCAGTTTGTTTACCGCAAAAAAAAACAACTTGAAGTGCATTTCTATAGTACAGAGTTTTAAGATGAATGAACCCCTGGAACCTCAACATTGATTCTTTAATTGTGGTAACTGAGCAAACATTTTGGCTTGAGATTAAAGTGATTGTTTCATTTGTTACCCAACGTGACATGGCCACATAAAACTTGAATTGCAGTTTAATGTCTGCGACCCTGCCAACAAGGTTTCCATTGGGTTTGGGCTCAGTCAAATGAATCTCAATTCAATTCCCCTACTTGATGTTTAAAGATGTGAAAGGGTGAAATCAAACTACACTCTCCCGGTTTTCTCCCAATGTTGTGTCCTTCATCTCTCACATCCTGTGTGTGTCTGTCTCTATCTCCGTGTCTTTGTCTCTTGCTCTCTCTCGCTCTCTCACTCTCTTGCTCTCTCTCTCCCCATAACTCTCTCCATCTCACCCCTCTGTCTCCCTTATCTCTCTTTTTTCTGAAATTCCCATTTGGGAGGGAAGTGGAAATTGTAAGATGCTAAAGTTCAATAAGATGCTAACGTTCAATACAGAACAATAACCCTTATGACAAAATGGATTGTATATATTTTGTATATATAAATGGAAGGGTTGTAAAAGAAAGCTAAAATAGGATTGTCTACACAAGGGAGAGTCTGAAGGAATGTCCATTATCATGGAAAGGTAACAAGATTAAAAGAGCGTAAAATGGCAACCTCCGGGCAATGCAAAACTTTTTTAGATTGAGATCTAATTTCTTTTTTCAAACTGCACTGCTCACCTAGATCTGACTCGTCATTTTGTAAATGGAGTTGTGAACATTTGGAAGATTGAGGCTAATAATGTATTCCCAAGGGAGATTATTTAGCTCTTCTGATGCCGCTTCAGGTTTCATCCATCATGCACATCATATGGTACTCAATCAGCCTCACTTGTTTGGTTTGTTGTGTGAATGAGGTCAAGGATGTGTCATACTAGTGATTGGCATGATCAAGTTGTCATATGAGAAATATCATAAGACTAGTGGTATATAGTGTAATTATCTCAAGGCTCTTATAAATAGTGTTACTTCCAGTTGTCACTGGTTTATTCAGCTTTAGGCAACATGTAAGAAATATCAATCATACAGTAGTTAGTATGTAGGTAATTTGTACATACAGTAAACATACAGTAATTTATAAAGTACAATGTTCAGTTCCACTCCACCTGTGAGGTAATAATAATACAATGTCCAGCATAGTTCTAGGTGGGTTCCCACACCTAGCTCCTGGCCTGCTGCTTAGAGGAATAATGTAATAATGAATAACTTTACCCTCTGGTGGGTGTCTTGGGGAAGATAGCCTCTGGCCACTAATGATGGAAACCCATGCCTGTCTAGCATAGTTTCACCATAGTGCAGTGGTATAGCAGGTAGCAGGAGATGACTGGAGATGTTACCTCTGGAGTGGTTCTTGGTGTTCTGTCTTCCTGGAGGTGCAGACAGGCTATTTGTAGCAAACTTGGAAAAGCACCTCCAGACTGACTGGAGCCAGCAGCATCTGCCTAACTCTACAATTGTTTGAGGGGAGTCTTTCAAGTGTCACAGGGGGACAAAGGACCCCCATGGGCGCCGCTGTGTCCCCCATTGTCTTGGTCGGTTCTGCAACTTCAGACCCTCATATCTCGGTCGTTTATGCGTTTATAACCGCCATTTTGCGCATGCGCGGAGTTGAATATGCCAAGTTTATAATGCCCGTTGGATAGGCGCGTAACTCCCGCCGGTTTGTCTGTAGGGAACTCGGAGCTCCTTTCAGTCTCCATGGCATAACTTCCTTAATAATGGGAGTTCCGCCTTGATCTTGGGCTCATTTTGACCGTCTAATTATGGGCTTTCCATAAATGCTTTGATATTTGACCTAGCTTGCTCAGGAGCGACGCTAGAGCGACCGGAAGGTTATGGCGTCGTGCTTATGTAACCCATTGTTCAGTTATTAGAGTGCTCAGACACTCATGACGGTGTCAGCGGTGCTCAGGCACCCGTGACGGCCGGTTGCATTCACTTACAAGTTATTAATTTGTGCATTGAACCATGAGGTCGCACACTGAGACCCTCATTTTTATTATATTGTGCAGTGAACCATTAGGTCGGAGCCTTTGATGTCAGAGAGTGTTTGTAACTGACCTGGCTGGTGTGCAGTGGGGCATGAACGCTCTTATACAAAGTTTGAGCGCTCTTATAGCTCTTAGAACCAACCTATGTATTAATTTCATAGATATCCTTTGATTAATACAAAATATGTTACGATTTATGGAATAATAAAATGGTATATCATAGAATACTCCCTCTCCCCCGAGAGAATGCGAAACTCCGTCATTTCGCTGAGGGAATGTACAATTTATACAATTTTTACCTTATTTTGGAGTTATATACTGTTTGTAAGAGGATTTGAAGTAATGGGGAGTGCTTCAAATGCAATTTTTGTGGTAGAGCTTTGTCAGTATAAACAATTTTCTCCTGGGTATAAGTACATTTCCGAGTTTCTATATCTTACCATACCTGAGCTTATTTGCTTATGTAACATCAATTTTGGGTACAGTTTTCCATTTTTATGTACAACATACAATTTGGCAAATAGTGTGCCTTTTTGGCGTTCAATGTTCAATTTAGCGTGCAAATTGAACATAAATGACAATTTTAGTGTGCAAATTTACAATTTCGCGTGTAATTGCATTCAATTGACAATTCCAGTATGCAAATATATAATTTTTGCGTACATTTGGCAATTTAAGTGTGCAAATATATAATTTTCGCGTATATTTGACAATTTTAGTGTGCAAATATATAATTTTCGCGTACATTTGACAATTTTAGTGTGCAAATATATAATTTCGCGTACATTTGGCAATTTTAGTGTGCAAATATATAATTTCGCGTGCATTTGGCAATTTTGGTATGCAAATATATAATTTCGCGTGTATTTGGCAATTTTTGGTGTACAAATATATAATTTTTGCGTACATTTGACAGTTTTAGTATGCCAATATATAATTTTGCGTTCAATTGATAGTTTCTGTATGTACATATATAATTTTGCGTACAGCTTGGATACACATAGAAATGTTGATTTCTAAAAAAAAATCTGATTTCAGTGTATGAATTGGGTACAGACATACAGTATAATGTGCAACATACAATTCAAGTGTGTAAATTGGATACAAACTTACAATCTAGTGTGCAAACATACAATTTTAGTGTGCAAATTGGGTACAAGCGTACAATCTGGTGTGCAAACATACAATTTTAGTGTTCAAATTGGGTACAAGCGTACAATCTGGTGTGCAAACATACAATTTTAGTGTGCAAATTGGGTACGAGCGTACAATCTAGTTTACACTATACAATTCTTGGGATTTGAGACAAATTTTTCCGAGGGCCGGAAAAACAAAGTACTTCATGTACAATAGGCTTGTTTGTCTCTGAGTTACTCATTGATTTTGCTATATGGGTGTATTAATTGGCAATTTCGGCAGTGGGCCGCTGCTTAATTGACTTTTCCCTAGCCTTCTTGAGTATGTGTCCCTGGAAGAGATTATTTGGTGAGTATCTTAAGTAAACATGTTTTATGTCAACCATTTTCTCAACAATTTGTTTTTTTTTGTTTTTTTTTCATTCATTTTTCCAACAATTTTCTTTGGTACCTAAAGTGTGTTACTTTAAGTAAATCTTGGTATAGTATACAAGTGCTAGTGGGTACAAAAACTGTTTTAGTTATCTACCTGCATTCATGTATATTAATGTTAGATTTGTACAATTTACAATTTGTAATTTGCAATTTCGCAATTCTGCGCGTACATGCGCGCATTAATCATCGATTTTTGTGAGAATACCATAGATTTTCATATTATACATCAACAAGTGGCTGTGTATTTTTTTTTTCTAATACTTTGATAATTTCATTGACAGTGGAGGTGTGTCAGGAGTGAGATGTGAGTCTCCTCCCTGATGTGCTCATGCAGTGGTGGCACTTGAGGTGTTAGGTGCCAGATTCTGGCATGTGTCTGTGGCAGTGCCTAGCTTGGTGTCAGTGGACAGTTTAGGGTGGGGGGGTGTGTGTGTGTCCATTTAAGGAGTGTGTGGCTGGTATTGGAGTATCAGTTCCTCTCTGGAAATCACTGCTGTAGTACCATGGCCCATCTACAAGCTCTCTTTGCTTTGCCTGTCCCCCAGGTGATGGAGGTGGGGAGTCCAGTTAGGGCCCTGGTTGAGTCTAACCAGACCATCCATTATGGGTACATAGTGAGGAATTTCAAGGAGATCATTGAGCATGGTGATGTGATGGTCTGTAATTACTCCTGTCACTATTTCTTAGGCTCAGCCTTGCGTCGGGGGGCCACTGTGGCCCTTCTGACTAGGGCCTTGGGTAACATGGGTTTCTGGCCCATGGACTATAACTTAGGGCCGCGGGAGCGAGTGCTATGGGATTATCTGTTGGCGGCGTCCCTCCTCGATAATTAATGCATCATTTAATACTTGCATTTTTTCCCTTTGAGTTTTCTCGTGCCTTGAATATGAGTCAAGTGACCTGGACATGTTAGAGGCCCACAGGTTGACGGTGTCACCTATGGTGTTGATTGTGCTGTCCAGTACCTTCTTATCTTGGATGTATGCTTTAACAAACTTATCTTGTCTGTCTGTGATCTTTTCAATGAGACTAGCTGCCTCCTGATCTTGTTTAGCAAATTTTCTTAGTATTTCATCTATGTTCTTGAGCTGTCCCATTACTTGGTTTACATCTTCTACTGTGGCTAGACCTAGCACACCGCGAAACAGGGGTGCTAGAAAACCCAGTATGGCCTCTCTTTTGGCCTTGTCCAGTGTGTTTATGGGGTTGGATAAGAACAATTTGATGGAGGCTAGTGTTTCATTTATCTCCTTGTCTGCAATTTCCAGCAAGGTGTCTAGCTCCTTAGCTTGTTGGATAATTTGGCCAGAGGTATGATCTTGTAGAGTAGGAGTGGTCAAATGGAGTATTCTATCCCTTATGGATCCTTGGGTAACGGGTGCCCGAGGTATCTTGTAGGGGATAGCTAACAACAGTGTTGTGGTTGTATGTCCATTGACCAATGGTTGAGGGCTAGGTTTGAATACTACTCCTATGTTTTGTCTCACCACAGGTGTATAACCTGCAGTAAGTGGTTCTATAGTATATAATAACAGCATAGTTAGCAGTATGGGTGGAACTCTCAGTCTCCCCATGGTGCTTGTGTAAAGCAAGTTTGCTGTTTAAAGTCTTGTCAAATTTGTAGTGATTTGGTGCTGGTAAAGTCTAAGTGTATGGTGCAACACTTTAAATGAAGTGGTTCAAACTGTACCTTTGCAAGATTGAGCTGTCTTGGCAATATGTCCGGTGAGTCTATAGAGATTGACCAGTAAATGGTAAGGTCAGATTGAAGGTGAAGTAGGTGTGTTCTTTATCCTAGTGCAGTCTCTCCTAATGGAGAAGTGGGCTGGCTAATTCCCAAGTGGGGTCCTGTAGACTTGTGTTCCAGACTGCAGCTGGATGAAGACTGATGGTGGGCTATGGTCCACAGTGCTTCTTATGTAGCCTACCCTACCCACATCCATTGTGGGCATGGTATTGTTTCTCTGGAGTCAGTGCACCTAATCTCCAGTGTCTGCTAACTGTGGGGTCTATTGTGTAGTCTGTGTACTGGTAATTAGCTCCTCCTGTCATCCAGGACAGCCATTCATGACCGTCTAGACAGTTGTCTGAGGGTAGCTTATAAGGTCAATTGATCTCTATAGACTGCTGTGTTGGCATAGCGCGCTCTTTCATGTGGGGATTAGGCTTTAGACACTCCATTGTGTTACCCTTACTCTTTTTAGACTTCATGTCTGCTTTACTTGGGGGGTCCCAGTCTTTGACCCTTTCAGAGGCAATAACCTACTGATATATTTACAAATTTGATTGGCTTTATATACATATAAGTAATTCATTATCAGTCACACATGTCTTATGTGTGGATGAAGAGAATTTGTAATACATTTTGAAAATCTTATGTTCTTTTGGTATCTCAATCTTGTTTCTAATTTCTTGAAACTGCACCACACCTAGATGTCTTTCTTAGTATGTGGTGTGCAGGCCTAGGCTTGATAGGGCCTATGCCTGTGGTTTCTCTTGTAAGGGTGATATCATTTTTGTTCCTTACAATTTTGCTGTAGTATTTGGCCTCATGTGGAATAAGCCTGTGTGCAAATTCATTGTTTCTGACAGCCATAACCTTTTTCAGTCTGTCTATGTGCACTGGTCTGGCCACCAATAGATTGGTGTCCAAGTTTTTGAGTTTGGCACTTGTCAAACTAGGTCTGTCTACTACAACATATGGTCCCATAAAAAGGGGTTGAAGTTTCTTACACTCTGTGTTGGTCAGGATTCTTGGTATGTTTAGGTACACCATGTCGGTGACCTTGATTTCCTGTGGTGTGAGTTTCTTATCATATCTATCCTTCCTTTCCTTTTGTAGCTTGGCGACCCTTTCTATAGCTTTCCTCCTAGAGGTATCTTGATTTGTTATCATGTTAGCTACATGGTCTGCTACTGTGGATATGTCTTCCTGTATTCCCAGCCCTAAGTCCATTGGGGTGGCTGGGTTTCTTCCATGGAGTAGGAAGAAAGGGGTGAATCCTGTGGTTTGGGATTCAGTGTTGTTTAATGCAAAGGTTATGGGTTCAATAAATGAATCCCAATTGTTTTGGTGCTTTGAGCAGAATGCTCTGAGCGCTGTGCCAATGCTAGCATTGAATCTCTCTACAAGCCCATTTGATTGTGGCCTGTATGGTGAGGAGAATTTATGTTTGATCTTGAGGTGTTTAGTCAACTTTGTGAACTTTGCACCTGTATAACATGTTCCATTGTCTGTTTGAAGAGTGGCTGGTGTTCCATGATGACAAATTATATTCTTGTAGAACTCTGCTGCTGTTGTTTCAGCTTTTAAGTCAGTAGTAGCCCAAGCTGTTGCATATCTGGTAGCATAATCTATGCAGACTTGTATATGTTTGTTTCCCCTGGCAGTTGTGGGAAGTGGTCCCACCGCGTCTAGGTTTAGGAACTTCATTGGTGAAGTCATGTACTCTCTCACTGTCACTGTGAGTGTACTTGCCTTTTTGCTGTGAGGCATGTGTGGCAGGTGGAAACATATTTTGTTGTGTCTGCTAGCATAGACTTCCAATATACCCTAGGTCAGAGTGCTGACAGCATCCTACTTGAACCAAGATGGCCGCCAGTAGGTGAGTCATGGAAATACTGTAGTGTACTTGTTACCCATTGCTGTGGTATAACAATTTGAAGTGGTACAGTATTGGTTTTTCTCCAATTTATGGGGCATATATGGACTAATGTACCATTTACCAAGGTGTATGTCTGGCCTTGGTTGATGATTCTATTTCCTTGTGCTTTTGGTGCAGGCAAGGTCCCATCCTCAAGATATTGTATGAGGGGCAATAGGTCCTTGTCTTTCCTTTGTTCCAAGCCAAGGTTTGTACCTGAGATGGATGTGTCGGGAATCTGATCCAGTAGTTGATTTATATCTAGCACATGTTGTTTTATTCTGTCTCTTTCTTTTTCTTTTTCATCGACTATTGGCCTATCTTGTGCCTTTTGTTGGGGTGTGTCACTCTTGTTTTGGTGTGTAGGCTCCTTTGGAGGGCCTATTCTCGCCTTGATGGGAGTGGCAACCTTTTTCTTTAAAGGCACAATTTGCTTTTTGTCATTCTTCTTTGTCTCAGAGTTCTTTGACTTAGTAGATGCAGTGTCTTTTGTGACATTCTTCCTGGCAGGTGGGGTTTTGGTAGGTTTGCTTCCTGTGACCTTTTTCTCATTTAGAATAGTTTGTGATTGTGTGGGGGGTTTTGGTGTGCCCTCCTGAATCATTTCTCTAGTCTTTGAGCGTGTGGTCATAGGACACAAATGGTTTGATGCTTCCTCTCCCTGCATTGGTTCAAAGAATCTGACTGATTTAGAAGTTGCTTGAGTAATAGCATATATTGTGTCTTCTGGATCTTCATCGTCTGAGTCAGGTGGGGTGAAGGGTGGCTCCTTTGGAGTTGCCTTCAGCATCTGATTGAGTGATGAGAATTCAATAGGCTCGAAGTCATTATCTGGAAAGAGTTGTGAGTATTCTCTCTCACAGTGGCAAAACACATAGTGTGTAGATTGCTTCAAGATACCCCTAATGGGTGTCTCTGGCCTTTCAATGGTGTTGGGTGGATCATCCCTTTTGAATGGTACTTTCTTTGTTACTTTTGCAAACTTGGTTCTACTGGCTGCTCTAACTCTCCTTGGTGGGGGTGGAGGGTTAGTCATGGGTCCAGAATCTGGGTATTCTCTTCTAGACATAGCATCTGGTGGTATGTTATCATCACCTTTCACATGTTGGATGGTGAATGAAAATTGTTGTATGTCTAGAGCCCATCTGGCCCATCTGTGTGTGAGTCCTGTATTGGTTAATAGTGGGATTAGGGCTGCATGGTCTGTGTATAATTGGAAGTGTCTAGTCTCTAGATGGTGTCTGAAGTGTAATACTCCATACACTACTCCCAGTAGTTCTCTCTCTGTGGTATTGTAATTTCTCTCATGTTTGGAGAGGGTTCTACCTGCAAAGGCTACTGGTCTGAGCACTCCTTCATTATCTCTCTGTGAGAGTACAGCTCCTAAACTCACATTGGAAGCATCAGTTGCCAAACTGAACTCTTTCTCATAGTTTGGATATCTGAGAAGAGCATTGGTACAGAGGGCATGCTTTAATGTTTTGAAAGCATTATCTGCCTCTTCTGTCCAGACAAATGCTTTGAGATGTGTCTGTAGATCATACAATGGTCTAGCAATTTGGGCATAACCTTTGATAAACTTTTTGAAGTATTGGCATAGGCCTGTGAAGGATCTGACATTTTTGACTGATTTTGGTGTTGGGAAGGTTTTGATTGACTCCACCTTTGTGGGAGATGGTTGCAGTCCCATGGGTGTGACTCTCATTCCCAAGAAGTCTATTCTGTCTATGAAGTATTCACATTTTGATTTCTTCAGTTTGAGTTTACCAACTCTTAGGCTGTTGAACACATCTTCCAGGTCATGGAAGTGTTGTTCGATTGATGGTGATAATACCAATATGTCATCTAGGTATGGTAGGGCACATTTGTACTTGAGTTTGTTCAGAATTAATGTGACTAGATGGCAGAATCCCGCCGGTGCCGTCGCTAAACCCATCGGCATCCTTTCATAGACATATTTTTTGTCATTTGCTATGAATGCGGTTTTACGCTGATCCTCCTGTCTTATAGGAATTTGAAAAAATCCCTGTTGGGCATCTAGCTTACTGAATACTCTTGGTCTGAGTGACCCTATCATGTCTAGAGTGTCATCGGCCCGGGGTGTAGATAAGGCTTGATTTATCGTGTTTTGGTTCAAATAACGAAAATCTGTGACGAGCCTATGGCCTCCCGATGATTTTTGTACTAAAAAGGATCTGGAAGCCCAGGGGCCTTCAGCACATTCTCTCCGAATGCCCTGTTGTACTAGCCTTTCACACTCTTCCCCTATTGCGGCCTGTTTTTCTGGTGTTTGTCTATATGGTAGGAAATGACATGGTACTGCCTCAGGTTTTACATGTATTGAGTGTGTATACAGGTGTGTGGCACCAATGTCTCTTTTCCTACAAATACATCATCATACTTGGTCAGCAGTGATCCTAATCTATCATGCTGATCTTTGGATGTGAGCACAGATTTTGGTGGAACATTCTCTTCCAATTCTGGCTCGAGGTCATGTGCCTCACTATGTATAGCAGCTATTTCAGAGAGTCTGATTGAGTTGGGTTCAGGGTCAGCATATGTGGACTCACAGTCTGAGTCTGTGTCACTGAATTGAGTTATATCCTCAGGCCGTATGGCTGAGATGGATTGATCAGTGTGTGGGGTTGTGTCTGACACCTGTTGAGGTTTCTCTAAATCAGATTCCTTGACTTCCTGAAATAGAGCTATGATGGCACCCTTTTTGATTTTATGTGGGCGCCTGCTGGTGTTGAGTAACACTAGGGGATGTTTGTTATTTTCCCTGGGGGTTACTGCTGCCCTTTGAACTAGATATGGGGCATTGTTATTTCTTTGGAGGTTATCTACTACTCCAGTTTTGCCTTGCAGTGATTGAGTAGATGTGACTTTACCCAATACTGCAAGTTCAGAGAATGGAGGGATGGTAAAATCCCTCACTGCCCTAATGGGTTTGAGAATTTGTTCAGGATCAACATTAAATTCAATTTGAGATTTTGTAGTGCTTAAGAAATCTGTGCCGAGAACAACGGGCTGTGTGAGGTTGGGAATTACAGCAAATTGGTATTGGAATCTGACACCTTGGATTCTAAAGTTCAGCATAGCTGAATGTCTAACATGACACACCGATCCATCTGCCAAATGGATGTTGATTTTAGATTTCCTCAGTTGGATATGGAATCTCTTTTGGAGATCCATGAGGAATGATTGTCTGACACAGGTGATAGTAGCACCTGTATCAACCAAACATTGTACATCCGAAACATCATATAGATTTGCATTGATACAGCCATTTTGAAGAAGTACAATAGAAAGCTTGGTACTCTCACCTGTATCCTTTGATGATGAATCTGGTGGGGTGATGTGTATCACTGATGGACGTCTCTGTCTGTTAGATGGTAGATTGGCACTAGCAATTGTCTCTGGTTGGATCTTTGTTGATCCTGATTGATTGTTTGTATTTGGGGTGTCACAGTGCACTGGCCCATCGGCACTGTGACATCCTAGTTTTCCTGGTTCTGTGGGGTGGTTGAGATAGTTGCCACCAGGAGCTTGGAGATTTGATCCATCACATGAGGTGGTATTTGGGGGTTACTTTGTTGGTTCCCCTGGTAACCTCTTGTGTCAGGTTTGTAATCCTCCTGGCGTGAGTTGGAACCCTGGTTATATTGACCAGAGTTGCTGTATTGACCAGAGTTATTGGATCTCTGGTTGTTGTAGGCACCATTGTTGTTGTAGGATCCACTGTTGTAGTTCCTATGTGGACTCTGGCTCCTACTGTTGGATCCTTGATTATAGGATCCAGAGTTGCTTGAACCCTGGCTGTTGTTGTAGGATCCAGAGTTGTTGTAGGATCCAGAGTTATAGTTCCTATGTGGACTATGGCTCCTACTGTTGGATCCTTGATTATTATAGGATCTGCCATTACTTGGGGTTCTGTCTCTCCTATCACTGTATGAAGAGTTACCATTGTTGGAGTTGGAAGAGCTGTTGTCTTTCCTACTGTTGTGACCCCCCCGGTTGTTGTTGTTGCCCCCTCTACCTCTACCTCTATTGGATTGGTAGTTGGGGTCATAATTGTTTCCTCTATATCTACCGGTAGGGTCTCTTGATGTAACCTTAGCTTCCTGTTGCCTTACATGGGCACTAGACATTAGGTTAACATCTTCATCTGCACTAGTGCTGATTTCCTGGACCTTTTTCTTAGTAGGCTGTGGGTTGGACTCTGCATCCCTCACCTTCCTAGATCTCTCTTGGGTCTCAACCTCTAGGGCTAGGTCTAGGGCCTGGTCAAAAGAGTCTATTTTCTTGTTCTCAAGAGCTACAGAGATCCAGGGCCTCATGCCTTGGGTAAATGCCTTGCTTAGGATTTCATCACTCTGGCGTTGGGCATTACACACTTTCCTGAGATGGCATGCATAGTCTAGGACAGGTTCATCTACCTTTTGTGCACGGAGTGCAGTCCTTGAGATTATATTGTCTCGAGTAGCAAAATACTCTTTTAATTTATTCACTACATTGGTCCATGTCAACATATCAGGTGTGGCACTCTCCCTGAAGGATTCAAACCAAGCTAGTGCTTGTCCTTCGAGGTACTTGGGTAAATATGTTACCATGGTGTCACTGTCTGTCACTTTGTACTTATCCTTCAGATATTCTGGGAATTTGTGATCAATAAATAATGCTGTTGACATGAGTGGTGATGGGTGTGAAAAGGTTTTGGGTTTTGTTACCTCATGTAGCCTGATCTTTCTGTCATCCTGTTGTTTTCTGTCTATGAGTTTGGTCATGTTGGACACCATGGAGATTATGATGTCATCTTTGGATCCAGAGGCAGATGGTGTGACAACAGGTGTGATGGCAGGTGTGGGAGGTTGTGGGGTCTGGGATGATACCATCTTCATGAGATCTGCTATCTGTTGTTGTTGTCTCTCTAGGGACTTCCGCTGATCTTCCATGGCCTTCTGTTGAGCATCTATTGCTGCATTCCTCTCTGCCAGTTGTTGGTTGAGGATCCTCTCCCTTTCCTCCTGCTGGGACTTGTTGGTCTCTAGGGCAGTAACTGCATCTTGGATGGCCTTCTCATAGGCCCTTATCTTCTCAGCTGTCTGATTAGGTTGGGGGCCTTCATCGGTGTCCATGATGGAGGGTGTGAGGGAGGTGTCTCTGGAGGAGTGGCTGTCAAAGGCTGGAGCCGGGGTGGAGGATCTAGATGAGGGTGTGGATCCACCCCCTGAGGCAGATCCTTCTTCCCCTGAGGTAGATAGCGTGAGTTGGGCGTCCTGTAGAGATCCCTGGGAAATGTTGGATCCCTGAGAACTGGTTGTCCCCTGAGTAGACAGGGTGGGAGGTGTGGGGTCTACTGAGTGTGGGTCTGTTGTATTGGAGGCTGGTTTGCCTCCTGTGGGCCTCCTAGATCTAGGTGGGAGGGAGACCTCTTCAACAGGCCCCTGACTACGTAAGGTCTTTGTGTGTTGTTCTGCCAGCTTGACTGATAAGACCTTGATGTGTGGGGTGGACCTCTCTGACGTGTGGGAGACCTCACTGACGTGTGGGAGACCTCACTGACGTGTGGGAGACCTCACTGACGTGTGGGAGACCTCACTGACGTGTGGGAGACCTCTTTGACGTGTGGGAGACCTCACTGACTTGTGGGAGACCTCACTGACGTGTGGGAGACCTCACTGGCGTGTGGGAGACCTCACTGACGTTTGGGAGACCTCACTGACGTGTGGGAGACCTCACTGATATATGGGAGATCTTACTGTTGTGTGAGAGATCTCACTGATGTGTGGGAGATCTCATTGATGTGTGTGGGATCTCACTGATGTGTGGGAGATTTCATTGATGTGTGGGAGATCTCACTGGTGTGTGGGAGATCTCACTGGTGTGTGGGAGGTCTCACTGATGTGTGGGAGATCTCACTGGTATGTGGGAGATCTCACTGGTATGTGGGAGATCTCACTGGTGACCTTGGTGGGCATGGTGTCAAGGTCAAGGTCACTGGGTGGGTGGAGTGGGTTTTACTGTGTGTATGATTGCTCTTAGTTGTGTTACCAGCTTTAATTTTTATGAGCCTGTGAGAGATGGGATCTTAGTAGGATGTTCTCCACCACTTTGTCATACTAGTGATTGGCATGATCAAGTTGTCATATGAGAAATATCATAAGACTAGTGGTATATAGTGTAATTATCTCAAGGCTCTTATAAATAGTGTTACTTCCAGTTGTCACTGGTTTATTCAGCTTTAGGCAACATGTAAGAAATATCAATCATACAGTAGTTAGTATGTAGGTAATTTGTACATACAGTAAACATACAGTAATTTATAAAGTACAATGTTCAGTTCCACTCCACCTGTGAGGTAATAATAATACAATGTCCAGCATAGTTCTAGGTGGGTTCCCACACCTAGCTCCTGGCCTGCTGCTTAGAGGAATAATGTAATAATGAATAACTTTACCCTCTGGTGGGTGTCTTGGGGAAGATAGCCTCTGGCCACTAATGATGGAAACCCATGCCTGTCTAGCATAGTTTCACCATAGTGCAGTGGTATCCCAGTGAACAAAAAGACGTTTTCTGACGTTTTTCAACATAATTTGAAAGTTTAGAAACGTTTGTTTTGAATGTTATTCTAACATTAAAACGTTGACTCATTCTGACGTTTTTCAACGTTCATACAAACGTTTTTTTCTAACATTTTAAAATGTTTTCTAACATAATTTTCAACATTCAAAAACATTAGAGAACATTCTTAAACGTTTCTACTAGCATAACCGCTGGGGTATTTTGACTTTGTATTTTGTATAGGTACCTATTGCCCAAACTATTATTCCTGCCAAATTAATGACAGAACATATAATCATTTGTTGTGCACATAGAAGTATCTTCATATAGAATTCTCCTGAAGCACATTATACCTGTAATCCCTGAGCAAAAATCTCTAGGACTGGTGCAAGAGCACATTGTCCTCAGAGGGAATATGTATATTTCTTGGTAACAAGCAATGGGTGTCTTCATCAGGATTATTTCATTTAAACCAATAGAATATGATAATACCAGTCATATATTATCAGGCATGACTTGGAATTAAAGTTTTGATCCAAGGATATATGAAGTACGCAAAAATATGATAATGTATACATTTAAAGCAACTTTAGATTACAGAACATACAGGGAAAATCTCCCCATCGATTGGCCTGCCACCTTGTGGGGAAGATATGTATAACACAAACGTATAAAAATGTTAGAAAACGTTCTATAAACATTTGTTGAATGTTTTATTACGTTTTAAAATGTTTGGAATGAATGTTCACATTCTAAATTACTGTTGATGTTAACAAACGTTTGTTAAATGTTTGTTTGATGTTATAAAACATTATATATGAACGTTTGTTTTAAAGCCTTTATGGACATTAATAAACGTTTGCTGAACATTTCATTTATGTTGGAAAACATCAAAACCTAACGTTCACTTTCTAGCTTTAAAATGACGTTCACGAACGTTCTCTAAACGTTTGCTGTTCACTGGGATAGCAGGTAGCAGGAGATGACTGGAGATGTTACCTCTGGAGTGGTTCTTGGTGTTCTGTCTTCCTGGAGGTGCAGACAGGCTATTTGTAGCAAATCTTGGAAAAGCACCTCCAGACTGACTGGAGCCAGCAGCATCTGCCTAACTCTACAATTGTTTGAGGGGAGTCTTTCAAGTGTCACAGGGGGACAAAGGACCCCCATGGGCGCCGCTGTGTCCCCCATTGTCTTGGTCGGTTCTGCAACTTCAGACCCTCATATCTCGGTCGTTTATGCATTTATAACCGCCATTTTGCGCATGCGCGGAGTTGAATATGCCAAGTTTATAATGCCCGTTGGATAGGCGCGTAACTCCCGCCGGTTTGTCTGTAGGGAACTCGGAGCTCCTTTCAGTCTCTATGGCATAACTTCCTTAATAATGGGAGTTCCGCCTTGATCTTGGGCTCATTTTGACCGTCTAATTATGGGCTTTCCATAAATGCTTTGATATTTGACCTAGCTTGCTCAGGAGCGACGCTAGAGCGACCGGAAGGTTATAGCGTCGTGCTTATGTAACCCATTGTTCAGTTATTAGAGTGCTCAGACACTCATGACGGCGTCAGCGGTGCTCAGGCACCCGTGACGGCCGGTTGCATTCACTTACAAGTTATTAATTTGTGCACTGAACCATGAGGTCGCACACTGAGACCCTCATTTTTATTATATTGTGCAGTGAACCATTAGGTCGGAGCCTTTGATGTCAGAGAGTGTTTGTAACTGACCTGGCTGGTGTGCAGTGGGGCATGAACGCTCTTATACAAAGTTTGAGTGCTCTTATAGCTCTTAGAACCAACCTATGTATTAATTTCATAGATATCCTTTGATTAATACAAAATATGTTACGATTTATGGAATAATAAAATGGTATATCATAGATGAATTTATATATCATGACAAGAAAAGGTTTCTCATTTTTCAATGCGGTTGAAGGGTTGAGAAATGTCCTAGAAATGTTAACCCTAATACTAATTGTCCACGATGCTCATGTGAGTTTCATTGGGAGGACCTGGAGCCGTCTCTTTGATAACTCTACAGTTTGTTAGGTTTCGGAAAGAAGTAAATGCAATTTTTATATTCGCTATGAATTATGTACTGAGGGCATGAAATATATATGACAACAGAAAGACTCTAGCACTAGTAAAGTTGTCAATGCATAAGTGTTAAAATACTTTTAAATAGAAAAGGAACTTGAGAGGAATATGGATTATACTAATTGAGTGGATAGAAATATCAATACCTCTCAGGTGCTGTCAATGTTACATTGGTCCTTTGTGTTACGTTATTAGCTAGACAGACAAAATATATACAATCCATTTTGTCATAAGGGTTATTGTTCTGTATTGGCTTTTCTATTTGAAATACATTCAAGTAACCTAAAAGGAATCAGTTGTCCCTTCCAATGGGATTGGGCAATTGAAATTTTTCCACTTCCTTTGGCAAGAGAAATGCCGAATAGCACTACAGTCAAAAGAAAGACAGAAAAAATGGTCCATGGTCCTGAGATGTGGGTTGGGGGCACAAAAATGTTTTATTTTTTATTTCTGGCCTTAGTCACTTTTAGTTTTAATTTGAAGATTGGAAATAGAAAACCAAAATCACAATCCAGGACACATTGACTTTAGGAATATTATGCAGATCAGATTCCCAATGCATCTTTTGAGGCATAGTCATCAGGTCGAAGCGTCTATAACCCTATCCCAGCTGACTTGGTACTTACTGTTGACTGGAACAAACATTCCTTTCCTTGTAATTTCCTCCTTACACCTTCCTCTGTGGACATTGAAAAGAAATCTACTTTTGTAGCAGTCGAGCAAATAAGGCCATCTGTTTGCCTGTATACATGTATGTAACTGGCAGGCAGCTCACTTGGTAAAGTAACATTCTTTTTTGAGCTAAAGAAATAAAGTGTTGAAAAAAATATTCCCTCGACATAAGATAACTTCTTGGACTTCTTTAAGAAAACTTTCTTTCCAGGTATAGGACTCATTCATTTTTCTTTTGCTATAGAAAAACTGTACAGATCCTTTTTGAGATATTGCATTTCACTGCCACAAAAGGTACCTTCTTGAGAAGTATCATCTAAAGTTTATTTTATCTTGGAGTATCTATTTTCTATTCAACTATACTCTGACAGTCCATACCGGCCCGGTCAGGCATTTCTGGGCAGTGTATAGAGTGCCTAAGGGCTCTAAACCTCTGCCTTTGAAAATGTGTATATAGTTCGGAGGTGGGAGCCCATGTGGGGCCACTATTTCCTGATCTGGTACCTGGTATGATAAACCATCATGATGGAGACCATTTGGTATTGTTTGATAAGAAAGCTGCTATGTACCACTACATATATACAGACCTAGATGTGCTTAAAATGACTGCTGATGTACCAGATCCTATGTGCATGATTACTTTGGGAACAATGTGAAAATGGACTCCATTCTTCATGCCCTCAAACTCCACACCTAACATTGTGTGGTGGGGAATCCTGAGTTCAGCACTGTAAAGGCCCCTAACAGACCTTACCCTGTTATCAGTGCCACTAGGTAATGACCACATACACTGATAGATGGGGACATCAACCCCCTAGGTGATTACCCATCTCAGACTGTGTCCTGTACAGGTAATCAGGACCTTGGGGGATCTACCATGAAAGCCTTATAAGGGAGTGGTTCTTTAGTAACATAAAGAGCTAGAGAAGCTGGGTGAGGGGGTCATGGATTTGCATGTCGAGACACCAAAGTCGAAATTTCTTTCGCTCCTCGTGATGGATCCAAATTTCCCTGCATCCTTCCAGTTTTGCCAACATGGCCTTGCCAATCCTATAATCTTGACTAATAAATAGGGTTTTATTTCAATAAAAGGAGCTTGCTTTTTTATCTCCTTTCTTTTTTCCAATAGAGGAAAGGATGGGGGATATTAAGAATGAGAGTTGTTGCAAACCTATCTTATATAAGGCATAAGGATTGAGAAGTGCAGCTCATTTAATTAAGGATTTTCTACCATTGATAAGTTACCAAATGTTGAAATTTAAGCTCTATCCCTACAGGTACTTATTTCATTTTCTTCAACTTATGCCTTATGCACAATTCTCAATCTATGTTAGGCATAAATCTTGCTGTTTTCATACCAGGATCACTTTTGCAGCATCTTAGTCATCTTGACATAGTTCATTGGTGTCTTATAATGGACAACCATTCACAAGTGCATCATGGTGTAGTACTGGAAGATAGACTTTGCTTTTGCATCATTTTGACAGATGGTTATGTGGCTTCAATGTGACTCTGACAATGTTAAGGGGTTGGATGGTCATCAATTACAATTTGACACATCATCGAAACATCATATAGTCAAGCTATTGTTACTTTTTACAACTCAATTTCTCTATGTTCCTTGGAGAAGGTGCATCATTCCCCCACATCGTCCAGCAGTTATTCTGAATACTCCCATTTGGGAGAGATGTAAATTACAGAAAGAACACTACAAAAGCATTGCATGCAGCAGTATATATGTGTAGAGGTCGGCGGAAAACGTCTTTGGAGAAACCGGGACTCGAACCCAGGACCCTCCAGCCTCGAGGCGGAAGCTCTACCTCTGAGCTACTTCCCCAGACCTGACGTTCTCTACCTTCCACCTACGCCTGGATCCGTGTGATACTGATAGGGAACATGTGACTACCCGGTGACCCGCCCCTGCGGGTCGGCCAACTGGGCATGGGAAATCATGTTCCCCTACATATGCAATGTGAATGATTAAACTTTGTAAAATCCTGTGTTTCCTGCCTTGATAATTTTAAGAGCAAAAAGGCTCTGGATTATAATCTAAATGACATCTGACTATTTTTGCTACCTTCAGTCGGGGGAGTCCTTTGATATGACAACATCAAAAAGATTATAAAAGACTGAATCCAAAGGCTCGTTTTATAAAGGCCTGGATTAAATTTTCCATTCTT